>JAKWBJ010000044.1:0-1200000 GCA_023159175.1 Wohlfahrtia magnifica | reverse complement strand
TGCTACCATAATATAACTCTAATTATAGCTTTCTAACTCCCTCTTATTTAAGCTTCACAAACTTTAGTCTCAGAATCTGAAGTCGAGGCACTGCCATTTAATAAACCAGCCGAACTATTTGGTGTTAAACTTGCGTTGCCATTAAGTTTTAAATGTTTCAACTTTTCACCCACTAAGAAATCTTCTTCATCGGAAGAAACATCGGACATTTGACGAGGCGACAAACGACAACCCTTGGCGATATAGCTGGTTAAACGACCCACTGATGCCAAAATTAAGCCCAAGAAAGGTGGTGAAGGTTTTAAGGGCCTGCTTAAGTATTCTGGATGATATTGGGTACCAACATAGTAGGGATGGTTTCTTAATTCTATAACCTCCATACGTGTATGGGTATCATCGCAACCAACAAAACGCATGCCATGCTTTTCTAATTCGGGTACATATTTTGGATTCACTTCATACCGATGTCTGTGGCGTTCATCTACACTTTTGGGATTGCCATACAATTGGCGTATAACGCTGGGTTCATCTTGGAATATTGTAGTACGCTTACCCAAACGCATAGTGCCACCCATTTGTCCCGTATGATGTTCTGGCATATCAATAACTAAAGCATTAGGCGTTTTAGCATCGATTTCTGTGGTATGTGCATCCTTTAGACCCAAAACATTACGAGCAAACTCTATAACCGCTGCCTGCAGACCCAAACATATACCCAGGAAAGGTTTACGATTTTCACGACACCATTGGCAGGCTTTAATTTTGCCTTCAATACCTCGGGAACCAAAACCGCCGGGTACTAAAACACCATCACTTTCACACAACATTTGCCATTCTTTGTGATACTTGGAAGGAGCTCCTTGTAAAGTTGCATGCTCCAATAAACTGGAATCAATGAAATTCAAATTAAGATTATATCCAGCCGCTAAGGCGGCATGTTGTAAAGCCTTCATAACGGAAGCATAAGAATCCTTGAATTTAGTGTACTTGCCCACCAAGGCAATAGTAACTGATTTACGTAAAGTTTCCGACCGTCGGGCTAAGTCTTTCCATTGTTGCAAGCATCTGAAATTAAATTTAATACCTACAAATTAAAAAATTTAAATGTAAAATACAACTGATTTACTAAAATTTACTTTTCTCTCTTGCTGGCCATTATATTCAATTGTAAACGTTCATTGAGAAACTCTATAACACCATTCTGTTCCATTAATAGCGGTACATGATAGATGGAGCTCAAATCATGTATACAAATAACCTGATCGGGTGCTACATGACAGAAATTACTGATTTTCTCTTTAACGTCCGAGCCAATGGGCTTCTCCGAACGACACACTATCAAATCGGGGCTCAAACCAAAACCTCTTAATTCGCGAACTGAACTTTGAGTTGGTTTAGTTTTAGGCTCACCTGTCGAAGAAGGTGAGGGCACCAAAGAAACGTGGGCAACACAGAAATTTTCACGTTTAACACGAAATTGAAATTGACGGAATGCCTCAACGAATGGCATACCCTCGATATCACCAATTGTACCTCCCAATTCTATTATACATACTTGAGGCTTAGAATTACCACGTACTGGAGTTTCAGCTACACGCTCAACCCATTCTTGAATGGCATCGGTAATATGGGGAACAACTGAAAGTAAAAGGACGTTTTTTTACAAATTTGGTTTGGTTTAAAAAGAGTATAAAAGTGACGTACCCTGTACAGTTTTACCCAAATATTCGCCTTTACGTTCCTTTTCTATAACCAATTGATAGATTTTACCGGTGGTTATATTATTATCACGGTGTAGGGTTACATCGAGAAAACGTTCATAATTGCCTAAATCTAAATCCACCTCACCACCATCATCTAAAACATAGACTTCACCTAAAATTGATAAAGAAATCGTGGTTTTTTAATATTCTTCATTAAATGGTACTTTTCTTCTTATTAAAAAAGTACCTTGAGATTATTATAGGGTTTTAAAATTATCTTGACTTAAACTAGTTTCTAAGAAATAAGTATAAAAAATTGATAACTAAGAGAATAGAAATCCGTGGAGCGGAATGCAAGCCAGACTGCGTATATTGTGACATTGTAATGAGTTTAAATAAAAGTCAATTATGCGTTAAATATCACTGCAATGGGTAATAATGGTCCGCTCGGTCTGAAACCACTATCAGTAAAAGTCTCCAAAATAATACCCTCAACTTTACGTAAGAGACTGGCCTATGTTGCCACAAGGATCTATATCTCAAGGTAGACTAAACTTTAATAAAACTAAAACCCAGAGGATTTATTTTGTCAAAGAAGAAGGAAATGTCGAGTCAGCTATTGGGGGTAGGTAGGTAAGTACGAAAGATAGACACCGCTTGAAAATCAAAGAAGTCTGATAAACTGCGTTCTCATTCTGAGACCAAATTATGTTAACGTGAATCACCTCCAAGAAAATCCTAGTAAATAAAGTTTACCGGCATGATTCTGCTCTTAGAACGCCCATCTTGCACATGGTTCTACTCTTAGAGACTGCATTCCCCTGATAAGACCGATCATGTTTGCAAGGCCTGGGCCCGGAACTTATCAAGTCCATTGTCTATCGATAATGGCTACGTAACCAATGCAAACAAAGGTACTGCAATCTTGGGCAGCTGTAGATAATGTACTCTACTGTCAGAAGTCTGAAGTACTGTGTTCCATTATTATCCCTATCACACTCTAAATTTTTTTTATAATGAACTTCAAGTGCCGCGATAGTGGGGTAGGTAAGACACCCGCCTGCCAGCCAAGAGGTCCACGGTTCAATCCCTGGGCACACCATCTGACTATTTTCTTCAGCGATACCTAACAATGCTTGCGACTGGTTATGAGTATTTTCGGTATGGAAATCTGCTCTAACTAATGCAGCAGTCGTTCGGAGTAGTCGTTAAACTGTAGGTCCTTTTTAAGGAGTCTAAAAATAAAAATCGGGTGCAATTCATTGATTGAGAAAAGTCACCCTTGTTCGCGAGAATTATATATGTATTTCACTAGATTCATCCAACTTAGGCCATAGGGCCCACTTACCCTTCCAAAGAGATGGGAATCAGTAGTTTCATTAATTGTTTCACAGGCAGAGACCTGTCCTCAGAACCCAGTCTAGTCCATTTGTCGGCATTTTGCCGCTGACACCGCAGTGTCACTCTACTTAGCACAATCCAGCCACATATTGCATATCAGAGTCCATAAGATTCCTAAGTGACGCCCTACAGTCACTTAACAGACCAGATCTCACAGCGTGTAAATCAGAGCATTCAATCCTGACGGGCTGCCGACATAGATCGGCAACTACTTCCTCACTACAATATATCAAGCTATTATCTGAGTTTCAATAAGAACAACCGATTTTTCAGTCGGGAAAACGCTGCAGTAGTGCGATAATCTAAACAAAAGCCGTGACTATCCGAATGTATTTCATTAGCTCGTAGAATAAAAATGACTACAATTCAAGTTTACAACATAAATCCATTAATAAATGTCTATTTCACATATTTATTTCATTAATTTACATGGTTTTTAAGTTACATTATATTCTTTAAAAATATTACACAGAAATATTTTAAAAATAAATGCAATTGAAATTTTAGGCCTCAAACACTTTATATATTTACACGCAAAAATAAAAAAAATAAAAAAAAATTAAAAGGAAAACTTAAAACATTCAAATTCAAAAGATTTTCAAAATCTTTTCTTTATTCCTTTCAAACTATTATGTTGTGTGTGTGTGAGTGTTAGTCTGCTATAAATAACATTTTCTTTTTGTCACGTGGTATTTTTCTTAACTACTCTATATAATGACTTCTTTGGTTTATTTCGACTCTTCCAAGTCTTCCTTGTAGAGTTCCTTAAAGATTAATTTTTGTATTTTGGTGCGTATGCGCAACTTTTGTGCTGCTGTCAACTGTTTCATATACGGATGTAACGATAACAAATAGTGATAATCATCATCTTCGGGTACTAAGGGCGTGGATGTCGATGTATCCATGGTAGAGGAACCATTAAAATTACTATCTTCCGATAGGCGGGGTCTTTTCAGTTTTAAGGCCGGTATCAAACCATTCGTATAAGAATGTTTAGTGAAATTCAAATGCTCATGGCTGCCATGCAAACAAGTGCTGACATTTAAAGGAAAATCATCGGAGCGTTCTTTACTCATTACCATATTGACACTACTGGGCGGTGGATGATGAGCCTTATTGTATAGAGGTGGCGGTGAAACGGAGCGTATTTTCTGTTGTACAGCCGCTGCTGCTAAACAAGTATTTGGTAAAACCATTGCACTAGGCAATTGCGTTGAACTAGACGAATTATTGAAATTTACTGCACTGGCAGCTGTAGCCGCAGTTACACCATTCATTGAGGCCAGAGTTGCTGCTACAGCTAATGCTGTAGTATGGGCCAAGGGTGGCGTTGTTTGAAACACATTTAAGTTAGAAATGCCGGTAGAAGAATTCGAAGAAGTAGTACTCGACACTGAAGAAACTGAAGAGGATGATAAAGATGATGAATTGTTTGTCATAAGAGGCTGAGCGGAGGTTGATATAGCGGCTGTGATTGCAGGTGGTGTTGAAACCAAACTTAAGCTCGTACCCATAGTTGTTGAGGATATTGTAGTAGCTTGCTGAGCATTCGTTAAAGGCGCAGTCGTTGTGTTTGTTGTTATCTCAGCCGCTGCCGCTGATGTCTCAAACACTGGATTTGTTTTATTTTCCATAGATTTTTTCGATAAATCCTGCACCTCTTTTTCAATGTTCTTAAGAAGATTACGTGTATCTTCCGTTTTAATAATGGCACCCGGCAGTGTACCCACAATTGTAGTTAACGGTTGTGAATGTGCTGCAGGTGGTGTTGTCTCAGTAATCTCATCGTCTTCTTCATCTACCTCATCTTCATCGAATTCTTCATCGCTATCCTGTATGCGTCGTATAAGGCCATTTGTTAGATCGGGCTCTACCACAGTTTTTTCACAATCCTGACTTTGTTGTGGAAAAAAGAAGGCCTGATCTTGTTCATTTTTGGGTACTCGATGGCGCATATGCTCGGCTAGAGTAATAAAAAGGATAAAATATTTGTAAGACATGACAGAGACGACTTTATCATCTTGACTTTATTTACTTAAAAATAATAGAGCATAATAGTGTATCCATTTCGATTCAAAAGTGGCAGGTTCGACTAAAAAATCACCCGCATCCGAGCGTGGTATACGTTTATATTCGACACGAAAATTATCACGTAAACCCTTCCATTTGGCTTTGAGGACAACCTCTGGAAAAAGTTTTGAAAATAAAATTATCACAGAAACAGATAAGAGAAGACATTTAACAGGATAATACTTACTCGGCAATTTGTGTTCCGCTGAAAGTTCATCCCACATTTGTTCTAGGAACGCTTTATTACAATGGAAATTACGATTCCAAATAGCAGGACGTTGTTCAACGTCACGTATAAATTGCTCCACATTTAAAACGATTGTGGATTTTTTCGGAGCCATTTTTTTTCAATGTTTAGCCGTTATTTTTGAATTTTCACGGTGATTTTTTTGTTATCGGTTTTCAAGTTAACTGGAATATTATCTATAATTTAACAGGTATTTTCTTCATAATCAACCGTTATGTGGAGAGACTTAAATAAAATTAAAAATGTTTTCAAAGGAAAATTTTTGTTGAGCCCAAAAGTAAAAAAAAAACAGGCAAGAAAATGTATTTGTAAAGGAAAATCATGGATTTCAGAAAGAAGGGAGGTTGGTAGAAAATGAATGCTAAGATGTTGTTATGGCAGATGGCAATGATTATGATGATGATGAAGAAAGCTGGTATACATGTGAGTGCGTGTGTGTGCTGCTGTCGTCATGGAAATCAATGTGACAAGAATAAATACAGAATAAGCGAAAAGCGGAGCAGCACACAGGCACAAAATCATTTCAAAATACAACAAAACGCTTATTTCTTTACACATTCCATAGCATTCGTACGCAGAAGTTACAAAAAAAAAGATACAAAAATCAAAAAGACTGACGAGCCATAAACACCATAAAGTAGTCAGCCAAACAGTCAGTCAGTCAGCTGTGCGGTGCTTGTAGGACAAAAAGCAATGAAGGCACACATAGTTGTTGGTTCTTGTTCTACAAGCTTTAACGACAAACACTGTTGTAGCTGGGTTAGCACATTAAAAAGCCGCTTAAAGAAAGAAACAAATGATTTTTTTCTACGTTAGAAAAATGCCGATAAGGATGGTGTATTGAAATCTTTTTACTTTAGTAGGTTGGCACGGCAGTCAAAATTTGACGAACTAACGAGAGCAATAAATAATAACAAACAATCCACAAAAACAAAAATATCATATGGTTTAATAGCAACAATGTCTAACACAACGATAATAATAATAATAAAACCTCACACTACAAATACATTCTTAGTCAGCCACTACACCACATACATAACAATAGCAACAGTGAAATCATCATTATTATAATAGTAATGTTCTTTAACATCATTATTATAGTCTGAGCTCGGCAAAGAGAAGAAAATAAACAAAGTAAAAAGCAAAATCTTACTTCCCTCTCTTTCTTTCTTTCACACCATTTTGTTGAATTTATTGTTCTTTTTGCCTTAAAACCTCCGCTACCATTGCTATTGATTGGACTTGAGCCCAAACTGCCAGTGCCTGTGTATATAAAAGGTATGTAGTATGTGAGAACATTGACACTTACATACATATGTATGTATGAGCATGTATATAAATCAACTGATAGTCCTCAAGCAGCTAAAATTGAAAAACAAATGTAGAAAGCGAAACTCAAAAAATTACTGTAAATATTGGGCAACCATCTACTGTAGTTTTTGATTTATTATTCTCAAAAAAGCTGTCCTCAGTCCTAATAATAACATCAATGATTCCCTCAGCTTTATGGTTTTTTAAGCAAATTCCCATTGCTTAAATTTCGTCCATTACAGCCTCTTATTAAAAAGGAACCATATTTATTGAATTTCTTCTTTTAAAATGTATTAAAATGAAAAACAAAATGAACAAACACTTTTGTAGCACATTCTAAAAGGGGTGATATATTGGCAAACATTTGTTTGCAAACATCGCAAATAGCCAATCGCATACATGGATAACTTAATTTTCCATAAATGCGATTGGTACGATGTTTGCAAACAAATGTTTGCCAATGTATCACACCCTTAAAGTTTCTTATGTTGTTGCTAACATTTTGAGTATTCATTTTGTTTATACAATTGGATTTTGTGTTTTTTCTCTTATATGTCTTCATATTGTGTTGATATTTAAAGCTTAAAAATGGAGAATAATAACAACAGAAACAACAGCTACACATGTTATTTCAACAAAAAAAAAAAAAAGAGAGAGAGAGAGAGAAAGGAGAGATGATACAAAAGAAGAGAATATTATCATCATCGTCATATTTTAAATGTTTGTTGTAGTTGTTAATATTTTGTTTATTTTATGAAGAGGTGGTAATGATGATTTTGCTTGTTAGTGCAAAATACCATCATAATGACAACAATAATAATGATGATGATAAACAATATTGTAGCTTTTTGTAAACGTTCTACTTTGTTTTTGCTATTCTTCGTTTTGTTACGTGTGCGTTGGGATTTGTATTTTCTCGCTCGTGTTATGCCATCTACGCTTTTGGTTGGTTATTTTCATTTGTTTTTATTGCCGTCGTATGTCTGGCAATAAGAAGCCAACAGCAAGCAACAACAACAATAAACTACAGAATGGATGTATTTTATCCATTTGTATTATAAAACTTTCTGTCAGTTAGTCAATCAGCCAGTCAGTCAGTTATTTTCTTCTTCTTCTTCTTTTAGTCATGTGTTGGTTGGCTCCTTTACACATTATTCCTTTAAACGTAACAAGAGTGTTAGGGGAGGTGAGTGTATATATTTTTTTTGTTTTTTATTTTTATACCTACATACGTCTCATTTTATATTTTAAAGAATTTATTTGAATTTAAAGCTTGTGATGAGCTTGACGAGCAGACTTTTATATATAGTGAAGTAAGTGTGTAGTACGGCACTGTAGTGTACAAATTTTAATTTAAAAAAAAACTACCTATGAAATTGTTATCGAAATTTAAAATTCGATTTCTTTAAGTTACCTTCACCTAGGAAAAACTAAAAATTACTTAAGACTCTGCGTAAGCAACATTAGCTAAGTGATATTTAAGGACTTACTCTCACATCTGTTTAAGAAATCGTAACTTTAGTGTTTAAGAAATACTGTGTGTTACTGCTTGAGATTTTATATAGTGAGTGAGGTATATTACCAGGGAGATTTTATGTGCTCATAACTTTGTTTTATTTTTGAGTACATAGCAACAACAAACAGTGCCATTATTAAAAAATATATAAACGAAGTGGCAACACTTTACTAATTAGACCTTGACAGTTTCACACTTAAAAATGGTAAACAATGCAAGGGTTGAGAACAGAAAAGAGATTTTGTAAACAATCATTCAACAGGCATTCCTTTTTAATAAATTTAGGAAAAAAGGAACAAAAAATATCGAGTGTTGTGTTAATTTCTACTACAAAATTAGCATGTGGATCTTTTCTTTAACTCAACCTTTTGAAAAAATCTTTATAAATAACAGGAAATGCTTGACTAAGTGCTTTTCATTTCGTTATAGTGGTGGTGGTATTGAAAACTTTAAACATTTAAACGTAGCAGGGAAATAAAGACTTCTTTAGGTAGAAAAAAAAAAAATGCTTAAGACTTTACCAAAATAACAACAATGTTAGCAAGAGCTGCAGCACCATCGCATACACCTATTCATTATTTTTCAAAGCAAACAAACACACTTAAAAAACAAACTTTGACAAAACCCAGACATGAGTAACTTGGAGTCATCTTTTCTCGTCATCATCATCATTATCATCATTCTCCGTATTTAGTACTACAAAGCATAAATAATTGTGTTGAAAAGCACATAAAATGTGAAAAAAAAACTTTAAAAAAATTTTGCTTATTTTGCTTTTTGTGCGGTTTGCCTGACGCCGTATCGTCGCCAAATGGCAAAAATGTTAATGGTTTTTACGCTTCATTGTTGAAACATTGTAGAGAGTAATAGAGTTCGTTCATTAGTAAAGAATTGAACTGAAAATTATAATAAGTTACTGCTTACTTTTAATGAACCAAGTTTATTAGCGTCTTTACTCTTAATTTTAATTTATCCGTTTTGTGGAAAAAGTAGGTTTAGGTTTAAAGTTAAATTTAAATGTTACTGAATACAGCAAATTGTGGTAATGGAACATAGACTCATTTTTCAATGATATGGTTACTGCAACAGTGTAGTAATTAAGGACAGTTTTGGGGTCAATTTATAACATGTTCATCGATTCCTTGCAAGATAATATTCTAGGTTTAGATAGTGCAAATTCGGCAGCTGCTAGAGGTTGCTCTCGCAGGCCCTATGATCCAATGTGATAGCCTCCAGAATAAAAGCCAAATCTTATCAAAAGCCCAAAAGCAGACATGAGAGAAAATCGAGCAAAACCCTCCTTAAGCCTGAATGTATCTACCAATCAAGTGATCCTCGCGATAGCTAACCGGTACACCGGACAAAATTGACCAAATTCGTCAGTGATATATCCATGAGACAGTCCAGGATTATTCCTCCTCTTTCTCATCCTGACAGATCCTACAGTAGCAATGACAATGACAGGATGCACTCATAATTTACAAAAACAAGTCGTTTTAACTGAGTATACGAATTGTTAAAATATACGACATAGGTTTAAGCATTCGAGGATACAAATAAGGCTCAGAAGGTTACAAAAACAGACTCTGATTTGAAACAGTCTATCTTAACGAAAGCTTCCGAGTTATGTACAGAGGCTTTTAGGTTAAGGAAAGGTAGTAGTCAAAATGAAGTATATAAGTGAATACGCTTCATAAAACTTCAAGTGTTGTTGCGGACAATGTTTTGGAAAGTCTATTAAGTTATCGTAAAAGAACGGTAATAGAATTCAGGGTATAGCTAGAGTATGTACTTCAAGGACTAACTCGCGAACCTTAATGGATCTGATGACTTTCGAGTGTCCAAACAAATAAACAGCGTTAAACATTTCGTTGTATTACAATTTCTTTTCAACTTAATATACCTTCGAAAGTGCAAAAAAGAGCATAATAAAGAAACAAATACAAAAAACAAATCATTAGCACAGCCAGTCAGTAAATATTACAAAATAAACAATACAAAATAACATAAAAATACATGTTCGAAAAGTAACGTACAACAACAAACACAGAAATACAATGTTGGCAAAAAGGCAAAGCACGTAGTCCCAAACAATGTCTGCATATGACGGCGTTCGTTAATCAACATTAAAGCCGCCAACTTAGAGTTTCAAAAAGAACGAAGAAATAAGCACATACAATAGCCTTAAATAACAATGATTATTATTATCATTATTACGATTATTATCATTATCATCATCGTCATTAGAAGTAGTAAAGTAGACACATTACTAGTCGTCAACCTCAGCCAGAAGTAGCAGTCAAAGTATTAGCGCAGAACAAGACAAAGAGATCACGAATGCAAAACGTTTGTAATGGAAATGTAAAATTCATTTAAGCTGTCAGTCAGTGAGTCACAGTCTAGTCTATTCGAATACTCGAGAAAACAGCTTGATAAAGCTTAAGACATGAGAAGGAGTAGAAACGTAGCTAAACTGCTTATTAACTTAGAGGTTTCTAAGTGAAGAAAAGTAGTAAAGACTGTTACTTGCGCTCTTTCAATGCTTTCTCCTTTGCATATTACACTCAAACGAAACAGCATAGATCATGATATGTAACATTTAAATTCGAATTCGGTTTATAATATTTCTTCCAGATAAATTTTGAATCTTTCAGAATCTACATTCAGTTTAAAGATTTTCTTATAATTCAGCTTCTTATATACCTCCGATATGCCAACATGCACTAGTACCCACACTGCGACATTCGTTGATGCTACAGCTAATCTAAGCATTCATAAAGACCCACAGAAAGCAAACCTGACCTGGTTAAAGTAATGAAGGTATTGTTTACTTTGTGTAAAGATCCCACCAATTAAAATAAAAAAATTATCCCTTAGAGTTCTGAGGTGTAATATACGGGAGTATATCTTGACTGCCGACTAAAACCAGCCGTTGGAAAAGCCACACAAATAAATGTTTTATTTATAAAAACTCAGTGCTTAGCTTAAACTGTGAGCTCCTTCTTTATAATACGACATTGAAACCAATTTAGTGCCATGAACGAATACGAAGACGTCAAAGTAAAATTTTGCGACTGAAAACAAATGCTCCATGGTTTATAAGAAATTCGAAATTTCATAGAGATCTGAACGTGACCATGATTAGAGAGCAAATCGTGAGGTATTATGAAATCTAGAGATTCTTCCGAACCTACTACCACGTGCAATCTTGAATGATGATGGGCACATCCAATTGAGTATAAGTGTTGCTGCAATCCTGATACGAAAAAGAGAGCGAAAATACATTAAATTAGTTCCATGACTTCATGAAATTTCATTCCGCACTGGCTGGACAAGGTTAGGTTAGGAGGAAATGACAGTTAAATCAAGACACACTTGAGCACACTTAGCGGACCTTTGGGATACCACACATGAAGCGATGCCTCCCTCTCTGCCATTTACAAAATCCAGATTAACCAGTCTTGACAATCAACCTTACATAGAAGAGCAATTCCCTAAATTAAATCGGAAACCAGCGCGACAGCCTAATGTACTGGCATTAGCTGGACTAAATCAGTATAATTCCTAGTCTTAAAATTTTAATACAAATTGTTAGCTCAAGTAGCATTGAGGATCCAATTTAGCAAAGTTGATACAAAAAATTATGTAGTTTCTTATGAAGTCTTAAAAAAGCAAACCTCTAGGGTGCATATTGGCTTTCCACGAAACATCCATTGTTCTGTTTCAGTTTCATTAATATCAAATTGATTTTTCAAGTTATGATAGGTCTATTGTAGCTCCCCTCCATATGATCGTTTGTAGTGGTGAAAATCCTTGCTAAGTGCTGTCAGGTGTCATCTGGGTGTACGCAAGTTTTCGACGTGCGGCCTACCACACGGTGCCCCATTGGCACGAGTGAATACTATGCGTTCACCAACGCCACCATCTATGATACCAACAAGTGAATATCATAAGTGAGTACCAATTCGAAGGCGTGTTGTTAGGATACTCATAACATTTACACCTTGATGGGAAAACGGAGACTACCTAAACTCCTGCCGTGGTATGAGTCACAGCACCAACGAAAGGGAAAATGGGGTTATAGCCACCCTGAGCTGATTATGAACTATTGAAGAAAGATACACCGAAGTACCGCAATCTGTTGCCCTCCAAACCCGGATATTCGCATAGAAAGTGGACGATTATCTTCCACTCAGAGGTGCTTCTGCCGTGAAGACGTGTGAGTTTCGATCATCAGCAATGAATACTGAAAACATGAGTATACTCGAATCATGATTCATAAATCCTTACACTCATACTCATTGCAATTGCTACAAATAGACATTCATATCTAAAGCTTAAAATGCTCATCAAACTTATTGATTTATACTCATCTGCACTCATTGTGCGTAGACTAAAAATGAGTATAATTCGAATATGAACATTTGGATACTCATTATAAGATTGTGTGTTTTCTTTTTCTTTTGAATAGTCAATACTAATATTCATGAATACTCATGAATAATGCGAACCAGTTATGGGTATTTTCTGAAAAATTAATGAATGCTATGAGTATGAGTACGACGTTTGATTCATACTCATTGCTACTTATACTTATGAATCAGCGTTATTGCGAGTATGAGTAGCAAAAAAGCGGTTAATGCTGATCTCTGGTTGCAATACAACTCCACAGCGAGCCTAATAATAACACAGAGATTTAGGTTTAAACCACAAAAATCAAGTATACTTTTTGGAGAGCCGCAACCAGTCACTGGGCAAGAACTACAATTCTTGGGGCTTCCAGTGTCCTTGGTACTACAATTTAATCTCTAATCAACTTCAAAAGTTCTTTTTTCTCTTAGTTCAGGCTTTACATAGAAAGTAAGGTCAGTTAACTGCTATCAGACTCTTTTTTTGCCATGACCTGGCTTTTTCAGTAGAGTCACCTCATTTGTTCGATATACATACGTTTTACATTAAAATTTTTTGTATTTCAATTTAAATTCATTTAATTTGATTTGATTTTAACTTTTCCCGAGTTAAGAGTTTTGTTTCGTGTGTGTGTGCGTGTTTATGTAACAGACAATATGCAGATATTCTTGCTCAGACCCACAGAACATTCATTTGCCTTTGCACTTTGTATTGCTATAACCACAGCAACTCTAAAAAAGAAACCAAACAAAAAAACAATCAATTGTTGCAAGAGTAGCGTAGCAGCTGCAACTAAATGTCTGAGTATATAACGTGGTGTCTGGCAGAATGAATTTTCGAGCGAGTTGCCCAGTTACTAACTGACTGCACTAAATTTGCCTGACATGTTTTAAAACAATTCTAAGTACGTACACATATATATGTAAGTATATATATGTACGTATGATGTATGTGTGTGTGCATATTTTAAAAAAAATATTGTTAAACTTTATTATTTTTTGTTTTCTGTATACAGTTCAGTTGGTCTTTTTTTTGTGATTCGGTTTGATTTTTATTTATTTTATACACGGCGACCATCACCATCATCATCATCATTATCATTATCATGAACAACAGCATCGACATTGTAGCCGCCGCTCTCTACTTTACCCAGCCAGCCAAAGCAAGCAATACGAAATGAAACCAAATCAAACAATACAAAAATCAACGGTGAAAATTAGCGTGTGGTTCGTCATAGTCGTTGAGGTCTCCTTTATTGCTCTCCTCTCATTACTTCTTCATTGCTTTCTGTAGCAAATAGTGTGATTGTTGGTTATTTCAACTGCTACGTACATACTCAGACACATGGAATCATTTTTTGTTATTGTTGTTGTTGTTTTCCAACACACAAACTCATACACACACACACACACATCATATCAGTGGCAAAGTCACAACACATTTGTAAAAGCATATACAAATCGGTGGCTCCAATAGGGAGAGTGTTTTAAACAGTTGAAACTATTTGCTTAGTTTGTAGGAAATGTTTCCATTTCCCCATGAAATATGGTTAAATTCAATACAAACCAAACTCGAAAACTATTCCAGTATATATCGCTAAAAACTAAACTGATTTCGAGCCGACTTTCACTCTTAAGCCAAAAATGTTGAAATATTAAGACCACAACCTAAATACTGTTATACAACCAGGATTATATTATTTCAAACTACGTATACATATCGGGTGATTTTTTAGCTTCTGTTTTTGACAGCTCAGCTGTTTGCGTGTAACATGTTACTGTCAAACATGTTCAGTTTGGTCTAAAATTTAACCATGAATTGGCTTATAAACGAACAACGCTTGCAATTATTGAATTTTATTATCAAATTCATGATCGGTAAGAAATTTTTATCGGAAAATTGTATTCAGCGACGAAGCTCATTTCTGGTTGAATGGATACGTGAACAAGCAAAATGACGTATTTGGTGTGAAGAACAGCTAAAAGCATTGTAAGAACTGTTAATGCACCCCGAAAAATGATTTGTTTGGTGTGGATTATGGGCCGCTGAAATCACTGGACTGTACTTTTTCAAAGACGACGAAGGCAGGAACGTAACTGTGAATAGCGAGCGCTTCCGAGTGATGATTACAAATTCATTTATTTATTTATTTTATTTTTTTTTTTTTTTGCCCAAAATGGAAGAGCTTGACTTGACTGGCATGTGGTTTTAGTAAGACAGTGCCACATGCCACACAGCATGCGAAACAAAGGTCCAATTGAGAGGCGAGTTCGGTAAGCAGTTCATTTCACGTTTGGGGCCT
Source organism: Wohlfahrtia magnifica (assembly GCA_023159175.1). Taxonomy (NCBI): domain Eukaryota; kingdom Metazoa; phylum Arthropoda; class Insecta; order Diptera; family Sarcophagidae; genus Wohlfahrtia; species Wohlfahrtia magnifica. Next base: position 1,185,037 of record JAKWBJ010000044.1, on the reverse strand, counting down.
GTCAATTGGCCGCCTAGATCGTGCGATTTAATACCTTTACAGTATTTTTTCTGGGACTATGTTAAAGCTCATGTCTATAGGGACAAGACCGCAAGACCTTATTCGTAAGATACAGGGCGATATATTGGAGAGAGTATGTCAAAATTGAATCCAGCGTATGAACGTTTGGGCCGTAGCCGCGGTCAACATTTACATCAAATCATCTTTAAACATTGAATTATAAAGATCGTTCTAACGACTCAAATAAAGATTTTGTACATTTCCCTATTTTTTTTTTTTTTTTTTTTTTTTTTTTTGATAAAAATCCGACAGCTGTTAAAAAATCACCAGATATTTATATACATTTACATCAAGCTAAGACTTTGCAGTTTTAAATCAACAAAAAAAATCTGTAACGATATGGAAGGTTCTTAAGGGAAGCTTTTGTAAATTTCCGGGGTATAGATGCCTAATTGCTATGAATTATTTAAAGATAAGATCTTCTCTAGATAAACCAAACTCCAGCTGTACAGTACATTATTGCTACCAGTCCTACTATATGGCGTAGAATTGTGGACGATGGCTGATGGAACAACTCTGGAAGTTTTTGAGCGTAATATACTTTGTAAAATATATAATTCGGTGGTAATTTTTGAAGAATATCGGCATTGTAAGAATCACGAGCTGTAGAAATTGTATACCGATACTAATATGGGTAGCGTGGTGTAGTGGTTAGAGCCCACGCATAACAACACAAACGGCCCAGGTTCGAGCCCCAGCAGAGGACATGATGAAGAAAAATTTAATTGTGGTTTCGAATGTTTAATAATAAAAAAGGCTTCAACTTCTTTCCTCAGACAACAAAAAAGCCCCCCTGACCCATCTCGCATACCTCTGGCGATGATGACAAACATCAGACGAATGATCAGGAAAAACACGCCACCTACTGGGAAAAAATTACAATGCTAAAGTAAAGATCACCACCAATTAGCAAGGATCTTCACCATTACACAAAAAAAAACCATATGGAGGAAGCTACAGCGGATTAATCATCTACTTAGCTTGAAATATCAAATTGATTAAAGAAACTGAAACAAAGCAATAGATGCTTTGTGGGAAGCCAATGTGCTCCCTGAAGGAGTGGCGGAGAAAAAAAGACTGATATGGTCAGACGCATAAAAAAGGTGCAGCGTATAAAGTGCATTGGACACGTCGTTAACGAACCAGAAGGGCGACGGAAAAAATTGAGTATTAGAGGAGATCTTTTGCACATCTTTTCCAATCTACGTGCTTAGTATATAATCAGTTAGGCCTTTTGACTATGATCAGCGCTACTTAAGCAAGATGTCTAATTGCATCCATTATTTCGTTACTGCCCCACTTTGTCCTTGCATGTTAGTAACACTTCGAAACTGAAAGAAAATTATATGTAATTCGGAACTTAATAATCAAAATTTTTGCTATTTTTGGAAAAACCGATTGTATAAAAATCAAATCCAAAAATTTGAAGCAAATTTTGAAGTATTAATACAGTTTCTGTTCTGAAAAAACCTACTTAACTGAAAGGCAATCAAAGGTAATTTGGAAGCTTCTAAAGGAAATTCTTGCAATTTTTAGAAAATCTAAATCGTATGGACAACAAATCCAAGAAACAGAAGCAAATTTCAAGAAACCTACCGAACTGAAAGGAAATTAAAAGTAATTTTAAAGTTTTTAAAGGAATTTCGTGATAATTTTGTAAAATCCGAAAAATAGAAGGAAACCTGCAAAGCTGAAAGGAAATTAGAAATAATTTGCCGGTTCTTAAAGGAAATTTTTGAAATTTTTGATAAATCCGATTTGTATTTGTTACGAAAATAAGGTTGGGCACCACAGCGTTTATTACATCGCTAAAATAAATAAACAAAAGCTGCAGGAACAACTATACGTGCTGTTTACAAATAACCAAATCTACAACAACAAACATTAGCAGAGGTAAAGTAAATAAAAATCAGTGTTACCAACTTTTAACGATCAAAACGCGCAGACCTACTACTCAAAAGGCGCTAAATTACATATTGTGTAACTATTTCTTATCAAAACGCGCTGTAAAAAAGCGTTAAACATATTTAAAAACAGAAAAATATACTAAAATTGTAAATAAATTTTTATTCTTACAAAGATTTTTTAATAAAATGAAATATTGCTTAAAAAATTTAACTAAAACGAAAGAAACAGCAAACGAAGAAAACAGCAACTTAACATTATTTTTGGGTTCAGGTGTAACGTTAAGAAATAATCAATCAGAGATTGTAGACAAGGTTACGTTCTTTATCCACTGCTGTTTAAAGTTGTCCTCGATTTGGTGCAACGTAGTATAGCCTAGGGACTTAACATAAAGTTAAAAGACCTGTATTAAGCAGACGACATCTATCTCCAAGTTCAAAGACATTGCGAGATGCAATAAAAGCTGAATTTTATCTAGGCGGAATAAACATTTGGCTTTCGGATAGACATCTCATCTTTCGAATTGCAAACAGAAATTTGGGAGATACTCCGTTTTTTGCTATACCGGTAGTATGCTTACGACGTCCGGCGATTCCAGTGCTGATATTCAGAACAGATTGAAATTAGCCAGCCAATCTTTTGGCCGACTGAATGCTATTGGGCTTTCACCATATATCTCCTCAAAAACAAAACTTAACATCTTTGACTCTGGTGTGAAGTCTATTTTTGTATAGTTGCGAGTTATGAAATGCGGCTGTGATAGATGTCAATTACATTCAAGCATTTATAAACCACTGTCTACGTGGCATTTGATAATACATCCGGAATTTATTCTATGAAAAGGAAACGGAAATAGATTATGTATACTCAAAGAAATCAAAACTAAGACTTTTCGGAATTTACTATTGAATAAAATTCACAGGGAAGCAGAAAAATCGGAAGGCCAACCCATTTCTAGAGAAGACATATTAAAAGACCATAGAATGACTATGATCCACTTTGTATCTTTAAAGGATCTAATAATAACAAATTACAACTTCAGTATTGTTATTATTTGATAAATCCTAAAAAGTCTTATAAGTCTTAAAAAATGGACCTTTAGTTTTGATATATGTACGTTTTAGAAACACTATTTTTACTATATTTTGTACAAATATTATCTAGAACAACGGAAAATAGTTTATATGAATTAATGAGTTTATTGAATTTAGACGCTTTTAATTTCTTATAAAAAATTGTAAATAGAAAGCGCTAACCTAGCGTGTTTTTGAAAAAAAAGCGCTTAAGAAAAAATTCGACTTTTCGGGAGTTGGAATGCGCTAAATATAGCGCGAAAGGCATTAAATTGGCAACACTGATAAAAAAATAACACGGCAACAACAATAATTAAGCAGCAAAGAAAACAAGTAACAGACAATAACAAGCAACAACAAATTCTAAGAGCTGAAAGAGGTCGATGTTTACATAAGCAAGGCTACAAAAGAACTAAAAAGAAATTAAAAGAAAGAAATATTGAGAGGTTCCAAAACTTTCGATGTCTTGTTTACTCAGGCTTATAAAAAGCACATCGATGCGAACAAGAAGCAGTTTAAGTAAAGTAAACTCAGCGAGTGCAGTTTATGTGAAGAGAGTTTATAAAGAGTACACTCGTGAAGTGAAACGTGAAGTAAATAACCAGTTTAGTTGGAGCAAACTCAGTAAAGAGAGTTAAGTGTGGATAAACTCTGGTTGAAAAGGTTGTGATCAAACCTAGGTTATAACTACGATCGGGTTGGAAGATCTTTAAGTAGAAAGATCTGTCGAGTAATTGTTGTAAACAGACGGAGTAATTAAGAATAGAAAATTATTATTGCCTGTAAAAAGCTTACGAACAGTGGTGCACAAAACTGTGTTGAATAAAGGATTTTTAATCAAAACCAAAAACAAAATTTATTTTATTTTAAGTACAATCTACGAACTCATATATACACGTTTTTTAAAAATGTAAAAACGTAACAGTATAAACATTTAATCCAAAAAATAAAAGAAAATATCAAAACGCTATTGTCGTTATTTTCTTAGAATGGTTTCGACAAACGTGTAGTACTGAAAAAAATTAGAAGTAATTTTGAACTCATGAGGGGATATTTTTGCTACTTTTGGAAAATCCGATTGGTTTACACACCAAATCCAAAAAATAAAAGCAAATTTCAAAACATTACTGCGGAACTTTCTTAGAATTCCGTTTTGGTTTCGAAAAACCTACAGAACTGTAAGGAAATCTGAAGTAATTTAGAAGTTCCTTAAAGAAATTCTTGTAGTATTTAGAAAACCCAAGTCTTTTAGAGATCTCATCCAAAAACAGAAGTCATTTTTGAAGCATTATCACATAATTTGAAAGTTCTTAAAGGAAACAATTGGATTTGAGATCAAACCCTTGTCTAAATTTCACTTTCGAAGTGTTCAGAGGATTCGAACAAAACTTAGGAATGAACGATTACTAATTTCTATTTGTATTTTAGAAAAAAATACAAAAAAGAAAATCAGAAATAACTCTAGGGAATGGTTATTTAAAGAACATCATGGATAAGAAATTTCGAAATTAAGAAATAACGTATCTATAGTTCAATAGACCGATTTAGATTGTGTTTGAGGAGAGTTTGCTTTTGATTTGGAATATTTAGAATAACAAGCAGAAAAGCTAAAAAGTTATGCTCTGTTTGGGACCAGCCTATTTGATAGTCAAGTCAGATAGATATGTATAGTGTACGAGAATAATTTATCGCATTTCAGAGTTTTTGTCATTTGTATCTGCATTCGAGTCTATATTTGTACTGTTATTGTTGCCTGGCCGCCTAACAGCCTGCCAACCAGCCAACCATTCAGCCTGAATCAGTCAGCTTATGCTTGCCACACATATTGCTGCTGTTTGTGCCATTGTTTGTATGTATCCGATGGTAGTTATAACTATAGTTGCAATAGAGTAGAAACGTATAGAGTAGAAATAATAGTGGTGAGTGTAGTGGAGAACATGAGGGCTTTTTATTTCAATGCCTGCCTGGACGTTCTTATTTCAGTTTTCATTTAAAGTGTGCATGTGTGTGTGTGTGTGTGTGTATTTATTTTTTACATTTTTTTCTGCTTTTTTTGTAAATTGCGTCAGGAATTTCACAAGTTGAGTGGTATACCACTCAACCAATGTACAGTAGTTTGTAATGCAAGCAAAACCTCATATTATACGTTTCACAAACGTACGTTAAAAACCCTTATAAAAGAGAAAATACGAAAAAAATGAAGTGGAGTGGTAAGCTAAGCAGATAGCAAAAAATAAAAAGCAATCTGACAGCCGACCAGCCAGCTAGCTGGCAAAAGCAGGCATTCATTCTGGCCGTTTGGCTCACTAGCAAGCAGCAGTGGTGATGTGTTGTTGCTGATGATGACGATGATGATGATTTGAATGGCAAAAAAGCCTTCTTTTTTTGTTTTTCATTTTTATTTGTTTCTACGGGGGAGATTCTTTTTAACAACTTGGGTGTGTTCACTTTGGTTTCTACTGCCATTTGTCGTACGAAAAACAGGAGAGGGGTTTATAATCAAAGTGGGGTAAAGTTTTTTTCTTTTTTTTGTAAAAATTACATCTTGCTTTCGTTCTGTGTTCTTTCATACATTCTTTTTGTGTAATAATATTGCCATGGCTTTAGAGAAATGGAAAATAGTTTCTGGTGAATTATTTGTATGCCATACATTCACTTACACACACACATCCATTAACACAGTCCTGGACACATATGCACACAAATATTAGCAACAGACAAAGAAAATGGCGAGGTGTCTTAAATTACAATTTTTCTTAATTAAATTATCAAGCGAGTGAATGTGTGCAGCAACTTTAAGCAGCAGAAAAGGCAGGCTTGACAAGGAAACACAAGAATTCTTAAATTGTTGCTTTTAAAGAACATTAACTAACGGTTATATGATGACCAATATTATTCCTTTAATAAATTAAGCCATTAGGAGGCAATCTAATAACACAAGAATTTTTGAGATTTCGAAATTCATAAGAATTTCTTACTCTCCTAGGAATTTTTTAGCATTTCTATAGAAAGCTAAGAAACTACAAATCAAAAAATATCGCAACGTATATGCATTTTAGAGTGTAACCAAAGCTATAAGAAAAATTAAAGGAACTTTGATAAGGTCACCATAAAAATCTATTCCATGGTACTTCTCACTACCTAGGCAGTAAATCTTGGGTTCCGTACTGAAAACATATTTAAACATTTACACATTTCATCCTGAGGACTCTTAAAGCTGAGCAGCCCCTTTATTTTGATTTCCCATCTTGCCATCTAGCATAGAAGAACAAAAGAACGAAAGTCTTGAAGCTCCAAAGATCATTCGAGAACACTTAATAATATTTTAAAAGGTTTTATCAAACATCATCCCAGTACTAATGTCAACAGTTGCTATACCCCAAGTTGGATCTTTAAAGGATAATCATGTCCAAAACGAGTTTATCAGTCAACATAAGTTTCAAAATATTTAAAATGATATTGCTGCCAAGCTTTACAGATGTAGAGAAAAGTCACTGCTGTATGGTCTCTAGACTGGCCTTGTACTCTATTTATGGCGAGATATGGATCTGTGTATTAAATGTAACTTCAAGAGATGAGATTTAGTACCCCATACCCTACCACTAGGACAGCACTTTTTAGTACAGTGATTATCCTGCGTGTGATATAATTATCCTTTATCATGATTCCCGAGTCATAGTCGTTGTTCGACATTTTTGTAATCGACTAAAGAAAAAATATGTTTTTTTTTTTTTGACTACTACCTGAGAACCATTATAAGGGTGAATGTTGGCTGTCAAAAGAACCCCTCAATTTTGTTCCTAAGTGTAGCACATTTATATAAGACAAGAATCAACACTAACACCTGCGTTATCGATACACTGTTACAAATAATTAAAATAAATTAAAAAACAAAAACAAATTGACCACACTGCGAACTCTTTTATTGTTTATGTTTTTGTTGTAGCATTGGAATTGTGGAATGTGAACTAAATTCAAAATCAATAATTCACAATAACTAAACTCAATAGGAAAAAAAACAAGCAAACACATACAACAACACACTTATTGTATGGAAAATAAAACAACAACAGCAACACAATCTGGTTTGCAATACATAATGTGGACACAACAAATGAAAAATCTAGGTAATTTATCTGTATGTATGTATGCCCATACTCTTAACACATTGGATTTAGGGAGTACAACCCCTGCAAAAATATATGAAAATGCTTTGCTATTTAGAAGTAGCAACACACATGTGCTTGATGAGGGGAAGAAGGCCAGCAATAACAATAACATGTAACAATATAATTTAATGCACAGTTAAATAAAAATCAATAAATGATAACAACAAAAATTTTACACTTGATATTGGTAAGAAATGTATAAGTGTCAGAGTAAGAGAAAAATAGCAGCAAGAAAAAAATATGTATGAGGGGAAGACAGAGGATGTAAATATTTACATGGGATTTCTTTATTTATGATCAATCAAAATAACTGTCTTAGGAACGAAGAAAATAAAGGGAGAGAGCTAAAAATTAATGTAAGCAGGAGAGTTTAGTACTCGTTCGTTGATTGAATACGAAGATAATACTGTTATGTGGTGTCTTTTATTTACCCGGTCTTTTTTTCTTTTTCTCTTAAATTTTAATTATTAATTTTGTTATTGTTTTCATTTTTAAGTACTCTTTTGTTTTTCTTATTCTTATACCAACAAGCTACACGTGTTTCTTTTTGTTTTCTTTCTGTTTTTTGTTTTATTTTGTTATTGTTTTTTATTTGTCTTTTTTATTTTTAAAAGAACTTCTTTCGTTTTGTTTTTAAGTAAAAATTTTTGTATTCACACTTCCAACGCTGATTGCAGTCAGCTTACAACTGAAATTGAAAATTCAGCAAAGCATATTGAAGCGCATAAAGCTATAGAACGTACGAACAGCAATGCTGGAGCTCTGCTATAAATGCTAGTAAAAGCCTCTGACTGACTACCAGCCAGCCTGCCTGCCTGCTTGCCAGCCAGACTGTCATGTTGGCCCTGTGATACCTCTAATGATGATGAGGACGACGTTGGTGCCTGATGGTGATGATGATGAAACATTTACAATAGCAACAGAAATACAAGCAAAACAACAAAGCACAAAAATGTATTAAAGACGCTTTTTATACACTCTCTACCATTTATCAATGGCTGGCTGACTGGCTGCTTGGATGGATGGATGGATGGATTGGATTGATGATGATGATGATGACGATTGTGTTTTGTATGCACAAACAAAAACAATGTGTGTATTTTTACTGCTAACGCTAAAAGAGATCTGCTACTGCTAACGTTTACGTTTTTATGTGTTTTGTTGGCCACTCAGCATAAAGCCAAAACCTATCATACACATTTAAACTCACACACACACACAAACACACGTTCTTAGTTTTACTGCTCTCTGATAAAAAAAAACGTTCTTTATTTCTTTTGTTATTGTTATTATTGCTTTTAGTTGTTATTGTTACAGTTTTCTTTTTCCTTTTTTTCCACATGCTCTGCTCTTGAATAGAGTAGAGCAGTTATTCCTATTATTGTTATTGTACTAGCCAGGCTGTGTTCAAATGGGGAGTATATAAGCGAGTGTGTATGTTCATGTGTGTTTCCTTGTATAGGAGTGTATTTGACACACAATATTTTGGCTCTCCTGCTATGCTTTTGCTTTGCGAACCTTCCTGCTTGTGTACAGTGACTTAAAATTAAAGTGGTACATTTGAAAAAACTTTTTATTGTCATTAACCCTTAATTGAATTCCATACAAATTTAGTCAATTTTATGGTCCAAAAAGTTAGGACAGTTCTCTTGAGTTTCTCATGGAATTTCACTCGATAACCAACGCTTTACAGCTGAACGTGTAAAAATGTTCATGGCCTCAGTTTTTAATTATTAAAAGCGATACAATTAATTATAAATTCATCTACAAGGTTTAGAAATTTGGTGCCTTCAAAGTATCATAGTCTCTAAGAACCCCATGAATTTAAGTTTTTTGCAAAGTTGTTTTGGCTTTAGGCTTAAAATTTCTAAACTTTTATAAAAATCAGAAGTTAATTCATTTCGCTCGCTAAAATAAACAGCAACGTGATTTAAAAGTTTATTTGTATTGTACCATTTTTATTTTATGCCACTGTACATGTGTTTTTATGTGAGAGTTTTTTGTGGCTGTGTTTTGCTTGCCTGAATGATTGCCTGCCCGCCCGCCTGCCTGCTTGCTAGCCTATCATGCCAATGTTGCCTGCCCGATTTTGCTTGCTTGCCTGTCTGTATTGAAAAAAAATATAAGAATATGTATGTACTGTGACTGCCACAGCTAGTGGGCAGATAGACAGACAGACCGACAGACAAGCAAACACGCGGCACATGGGCTTTTTCGATTTGTGCAAAAAAAAAAACCAAACTGAACCGAACAGAACAGAACGAATGAATGCTTTTTATTCTAAAAAGAGTTCTCGTTTATCATACACACCGACGAATACGTGTGTGTCTACTTAAATAACGTTGTCGACGTCATTGTAGCTTATGGATAGATGGATGGATGGTTTGTTTGTTGGATGACTAGGCTGTCTGGCTGGCTGGCTTTTACACAGGCTGGTTGGCTCGTTACGTTTTCTGCTTACCACTGCCATTATGGTATGAACTGTTGGTTTTATTTCTCTTAAAGAGAGAAAGAGAGCGAACTACACAAACAAAAGCAGGGATGATTGGAGAAAACAACTGGCTGACTGTTTTCCTGACCTGGCTCTTTCGTTGTTGTAGCCTGTGTGCTTCGTACACGCTGCTTGGCATAGTAATTATATGATAGAAGTAGGGGACGCTTAAAAGCACAGAACTTATGAACATCAGCTTGAAAAGCAATCAGCGTTATATTGTCTGACAGCCCATACTCAGCCACACATATTACAAAAAGCTTAGCAGCAAAACGGGGGAAATGCAAGAGTTAGGGAACGAACGAACACTTAAATTGCAAATGACAGCACATTTGCCAAACAACAAACCAGCCAGCCAGCACTCCAAAACAATAACAACGATTTCAAGCAAAATATAAAATTATAGTCTATCGTAATTGTAGCAGCAGCAGCAACAGCTACAAAGAAATAAAAAAGAAAGATTGGCACTGAAACTAAAAGCATTTGGAAAGGAAATAACACTCAATATAGTCATCACCACATCATCATCATCATCTTTCCATATCCTTTGCTTTTTGTCTCCTTAAACAAATAAAGCTCTTCTAGCTCTGCATTCATCTGAAGACATGTTGAAACTTTGACAGGATAGCATGACAGAGAGTAGTGGAAAAAGAAAGGGAAAAATGACTTTATATGACAAGTACTCTCCCCTTTCATCGTTCTTTGTTTGTATGGTGGAGGGGTTGATTAGAAATGCAGCCATCGTGTCGTCATGTCGACACACAAGTACGAGAATAATTTCCTACATGGCAACACAATTCTCACATATTATTTGTATTACACGAGGATGGATAGGAAAGTTTATAAATTCAGAATGTTTTAGATAGGTATCGTGTTTATAGCGTATTGGCCATTCTGGACCATTTCGTTAAGACTTATATACCATGGTTTCGTTATATGTTGCATACCCATGATCGAGATCATTATTACTGTCGAACTTTGCGATATACATATAGTTCACTTGTTTCCTCGTATTTTAATTATTATAATTTTTCGAAAGAAATTAGGTTGTTTCACCTCAGAACTAGAGCTGCTTTCCTTTAAAAACAATTGGTGAACTGTAGAATCTATTTCAAAAAAGCCTTTCTAACAATTTTATTTAAGCAAAAATCTAATTTTCCTACTACTCGTTATCATACGACTTTGAAATCGGTCCTCGTTACTAGTGATTCTCAATTATACACACGTACATACATATACACACAACCGACATTCATGCTTAACTCTAGCTAGTTAATGACTATTAAGGGAATACACAAAACTTCTTATGTACAGGGGACGACAAAGCTTTGCTTTTTTGCTTTTGGGTAGAGTACCATTAAAAGATGGGAGAAAAAATTACAATTTTTGCCATGACATTTAAACCAGCATGATATGCTGGTTGGAAAGTCCACAACAAGTAGGCACAAAATAGGCAAACTGCAGTTGGGGCTAGACCAGGCAAGGTAGTTAGGTAGTTAGGCAATAATAGCAACAGCAGCAGCAGTAGTAATAATCAGCATTTGCCAAATCATACTCATCAGAGTAATTTAAAAAAAGCCTACAAAATAAACGTACACACTCCACTAACTAATCAAACTCTCTGGTAATCACATTGCAGCATGGCATACATTTTTAAATACACACATACACACACAAAGGAATCGTTTTGCAAATACGAAATATACAAAAACAACATACTAGCAGAGAGCACAACATTCACATATACTGAGAAAGAATACCCGAAGCCAAATAGCACGACACATGCATGTATTTTAAAAGCAATTGACGCATAAAGTCCACAAAAACAGTATAATTATGGAGCAGAACTTCGTAGCAGCAGCAGTAATAATAGTAGGGTTGCCGTGTTTAGTGGAAATTTAAAAAGAAAGGATAAAATAATTTAGTAGAGTCTAAAAAGAACAGTTTTTCAATAAAAAAGTACCAGTAAAGAGATCATTTGATTTAAAATCGTTAAAGAAAGAGTACATTGTACTTGATTATTTATGTTTCTTTACTTGTGGCTGTTTTTTGTCAAAAACTTTACTACAACCAAGCCTTAGCCACTATATTCAGTCAATTTAGCCTTCAGCGACTTTTAGCGGTTCTTAAACGGAAAAGGTGAATGAAAACGCAACCAAGAAGCACGTAGAGCACCTTAAAGAAGGGAAATTCATGGAAATCTAATTTTTTAACATCTGGCAATCTTGTTTATAATACTAGCTATATATAAATGTGGACTTTATGGCAGTCACTTTATATAATGCCTAGAGAGAGGGAACGACAGCTGACATATAAAAACAACAACAAATGTATGTTGACGTTATGTTTCATACTCTACTCCGCTTATTCTTAAAACACCTAAAATAGATTAAATGTTACAACAACAATAGCAATAAAAATTGTTGGCACCTAAATTTTCAAAATAGTTTCGAAGCAGTGTCAATAAGCATAAAATTAAACAAAATTCCAGACATTCTTAAAAAAATGCTATCAGAACGCTCTTGTGACAAGACAAATAGACAGACTGTTGGACAGACAGACGGTCTTTTGCAAATAAGTCTGTTTGGAGTGAATGTCAAAACAAAGAAAAAAAGGGACACAAGAAGTAGACGACGGATGACAACCAAGATTCATAGGAATAGTGCCAGAAAAAAACGAAAGAAAAATGAAATGAAAATGAAAAAACAAAAGGAATTACAAAAACAATGTAAACGAGTATGTGAAGGATATTAAACACACACACACTTGTAAAATGTAATGTAAAAGCTTAAATAGCATTAAAAGCAGAGAGCAGGCAGCATGTTGAGCTTCTCTTTCATAACAAAAACAACATCAACCATTATAGTCAGCCAAATACAACATCAACATGTCAAGTTAACAAACCCGCCAGCCAGCCAGCCAACCAGCCCGCCATCATAGCAAGTCAGCAAAACTAGCAAGCGTTATTTAATAACACTGTAATAAAATCTAAAGGAAAGAAAGAAAAGAGAACAACAAACACAAAGTGCAAACAAAACTGCTGTTAAGTTAAAGAAAGAAGAAGACATTTATGGCGGCGACAGCTACAAAACAAAAACAAACATACACACTCGTATATGTAAAATGAATAAAAATGTCGCAGTACGAAAAGCAAAGAAAAAAGAAAATATTGAAAAGGAATCAACAAATTCTACAAGAACAAAACAAACACTCTTGTACGCTCGCACACTCATGCCAACAAATACACGTAAAGTAAAGAGGAAGTGTAAAAAATGCTAAGTAAATATGAAAATGCTTTAAAGTGCTTGTGTATGTGTAAATCAATGTGAATGCAAAAGAAGGCTAAGTAAAAGTCAGAGATTTTTAAACTTTTTTCGTTTTTTTTTTACAAATTTCTAAATTAATTGTTATTCAGCAACAAGTACCAGGTGCAAAATATGATGGCCTAACACTATAAATAACACAGAACTATAGATATATATACTAAATGGACGAGGATCGATCACACTATCCAAAAGGTTTTAGACAGTATCACTTGGTTGGCGCTCGAGTAGAATCATCAACGTTCAAGAAACCATGGTCGGACCAAGAGACATCTGAGGAATCACAATTATCCAGGCAGAATAATCTAACTTAGAAAGAAGCAAAAACAACAGCGGTGAACAGTGTAAGATTGGGATGCTTTTTGTGGAAGCCATATGCTCCCAAGAGGAGCAACGAAGAAAAAAAACTAACCGTGGCCAGAGACAAGACCTTCTTACTAACATTGTAACCTTCAGGTTCAGATATTGATTATGTCCATAATCTCCTTAGATCTACAGTTCTAAAGATCGTTTTATTAGAACATATAACCACAATTGTTTAAGATTCTATTCTATATAAGGAATCATTAAGATAGAGACCAGCAATACACACCAAGTTAAAAAGAAAAACAAGTAAAACTCTTGCATACCTGAATTTTTCTGAGGCAATTTGTGAAACCCTGTCACTGAAATGAATCTTTAATGGCAATTCTATGCCATACCATGACAAGCTTTTACATTTTAAACGAAACTTACAACGAGACAACCGTCAAAAGAAGAGTGAAACTAAAGCAAAAAAGAAAAGCATAAGAAGAGATGACAGAGGCGAAGTCTCTAAAACAACAACAAAGAAAGAATTCAACAGAACCAGAACCATATGTTTGGGGGGGTTCAAAGAATCATTCATAAAAGGAAGGAAACGACTTGGTTTAAATATTGTTACTATAGTTCTCTTTATTTCAGTATTTCTGCCCGAAATTTGTTATTGTTGTTGTGGTGTGTTGAAGAAGTACAAAACGACGATGATGATGTTGAAAAAAAAAACATTATTGCTGGTCTAGCGACTGTGTGTTTTAATATTTTGCGTGTGTGCCTTTGGAAAATGACTGTCTGTTGGTCTGTCATTCAGACAGAAGTTAGACACTCATTCTCAGTTGGGTTTAGTTGTATTGGACAGCAGCAGTTAAAAGAAAGCAATCAAGACACGTACGAGTACATTCAGGCTTATAAGTATCGTTTTTTTCTTTTCTTTTTTTTGCAAAACTTCCCTTCATCGTAATCAGCCTGCCAGCTATACTCGCAGAGCTTTAGTTTTTCTCTTCTCTGTTCTTCTCAAGTATGTTTGGTTTCCTGCGAGAAGAACAGTGCTGGCTAAAGTTATTAACGTTTTTCAAGGGTACTTGGGCTGTACAATCAAACAAGCTTAAGCTGTTTTCTTAAAAGCAATGGAAAGAGGCTTTGTAATTTCAGTTAATGAATGTTACGTTACCCTGCATTTATTGTCGCTTTGCCAAAATGACTAAAAACCATCAACGTTTTTATAAACGTCGTTACCATTTAACTGTCACTATAAAGATTCTTACAAAGAAGGTTGGTAGGGGAAAACGTAATTAGAAATATTTGGGATTTTGAGATTGTACATAAACTTAATAAAAACTTTAACGTGGTCTCGGAAATGTGAAGCAGGTTGAAAAAAGCGTGAATTTCATAACATGTTCAGCCATTTATGTTGCGAAGAAAAGTGCTAAAAGAATGATGTTCTGGATTTCATTTTTAGCATATTAGGAATGAACCGTGAGGTAAAATGATGTTAAGGACTCTTTGAATAGTCATAACTTAAATTATTGACAATTTTTGCATTTGCCTTGGTTCACAGACATGAGTGAGTAATTTTTTTTTGCAAAACTATTTAAATTTAAGCTGAAGAAGCGTCATAATTGATGTTTCGGTTAAGTACTACTGTAGAACGTGAACAATAATCCTGATTTACCCAATTGGGTCTTAACTGCAGACGAATCGTGGGTCATACTGTTATTATGTTGAAACTACATCCCAATAGTTCAAATAAAAGAGCTCAAAACGACACTGTGTTTGATCAAATGTCAAGGAACTGCTCCTTTGTCTTCCGCATAAGAAACAATAACGTGAAGTTTTAAGCTGCTGGCAAACATTTTTATGGTCCTTCAGTCGGATTATCTACACTTTTTTCCAGTCTTGGCATCTTTTTAAAAGTTGATATAGCCATATGGATATTCTTTCATAAATTCTCATTAGTTCTACAAATTTAAAACAAAAATTTCGAATTGGGTTTCTGCAAATCACTTAGACTTGCTATACAAAAGCATATAAAATTAATATTTTTTGTATCAGAGCAAGAACGTAAGAACAATTTTTAGAACACGATGCAAAAACAATAAATTGAGCATAAGAGTCAAATTGCCGACTGCTGGCTGATAAAGCGAAACGTTACACGTAGTTGTTGTTGTTGTTATTGACGACGATGACAACGAGAATTAAGCAAAAAAACTAAATGCAATCAAACTGAGACTGGATACAGCACTTTTTTCTTTGCATTTTTTATTTAAAGCTCGTTTCGTTTTGCAAATTTGTATGACTCACTCACTTAATGGCGTTTTAGTCTTTGGTCTAGTCGTTAAAATGATGGAATTGCATAGCAGCTTGCTTATTCAATGAATATCTGAATGGCTTGCTAGCTGGCTGGTTTGTTGAAGACTGTATGTTAAAATATACTATAGAGAGTTGTTTACATGTGTGTGCATAACACAAAGGAGGAAAGAAAGTGTAATGATTTTGCTAATGCACATACAATCCTCTCTGGCTAACAGCCTGTATTGCCTGTATGTACACACTGCCGTACACAATCAGTCAGTCAGTCAGGCAGGCAGACTGATAGTTTACAAAAAAAAAAAAAATATATATAAAAAGAACACATGGGTCATAAAACACAGAGCATTCAATAGTGCCAGCTTTTTAAAACCAATGCTCTGACAAACAAAACCCAAACTCAAAGCCAATAAGCAAAGCCAGCCAACCAGCCAGCCAGTGTCATTAAAAAAACAAGGGAGTTGTAATACTGCAGCTAAAGCCGGCAATGAATATAAACGAGAGCGTACACCAAAAAGTGGCAAATCATTTCTGCATTCAATGTGTGGCAAGCTCGTTCTACATAAAGCTCAGTTGCTAGTATGTGTCTACGTTACAATACCATATTTAGCAGTCAAATAATATTTACAAATGAAAAGAAATGACCGACCACCCACCATCGTTGACGGAGCATCTTCAAACCACATGACAATACACCAACCAGTGCATATCACTGGATGGTTACAATTTGCATTCATATGTGGCATAAATATATCAGCTGCCACAGTTCTAACCAATTGAACAACCGCAGCATCGCATAATAGGCAGCAATCAACCAGCGAGGGCAAAAGTGTTTTTTAATCAACTATTCAGAGCAGCGTCGAAAATTAGTAGAGATAACTGAAATAGCACAGCAGACAGTAAATCCCTAACCAGGTTAATGCAGCCTATCTTAGATTTTTAGTCAGCAAGATATGTCAAAGATATTTTATTGTGACAGTAAAGCTACGAGTAAATATATAGAAAGATCTTTAAACTCAGTTACATATGGTCATTCGAACCGCAGACAACATGTAAAGCCAGAAATGTGTGCTTCTGGAGTAATAAAAAAGAAGCTACTTGCACATATAAAGTCTTTTACTTCTCAATTCTTAGGTAAAAAAGCAACACTATGAGCTTTTGTCGTAACACTTTCTTATAAAGTAATAAGGATAACAACCTAGAAACCAAAATGTGGAGGAGGTTTTATCACTTTGCTATATCAGAGATCTTATTACAGCGCCTAGCAGATACAATACTGATTTTCGTAACAGAATGAATTCAAGCAGCCATTCTTTTGGCCGCTTGAACCATATACATTTGTATATAAAATGACAGCCACATATTGTCTGCATTATGGTCTTTAGGCATGAAGGAACACAGATGGACCAATATCACCACTATATCTCTTGTTAGGTTTCGAATGGGATCTTGTGTGACTTCTTATGGCCATAATTACCAGGCACTGTATGATGGGGCGGATGTCGGAGCTCAAGGAACACCCTGAACGTGGCTACTGTAGGTGCTATCATGATGAGGAGGAAGAGGAAACAGTACAACACCCTCTCTGTGACTGCCCCGCACCAAGGGAGTTCAGACTAAGGCACCTGGTTGTATGTCACTTCCACGATCTGGACTGTCTCAGTGATGCTTCACTGTCGAGTTTGACCAACTTGGTCAGGAGTACCGGTTGACTCACGTGAAGAACTTATGATTTTAGGTGGCGATCTTTAGGACTCTCTCTAAAGGGTAGCGCAATGGTCTATAGTACCTTCGAGTGAACTCACGAATATCGAGCAACACATTTAAGCTAACCTAGCGTAACCTATTTTCTCCAACATAAAGATACTTTTCCGTATTCGATATTTTTGTCTCAGGTTAAAGAAAAGCAACGTCGACATAAGACAAAAGTAATTAGGATGGATCTGAGCCAATTTCCCAATCCCGTCTTTTATTTCTCGTCTTTTGAGGCGATCTAATGAAGCCGATTTTATGTTTCTTCAAATTTTACATTGTTAGACAGAGTGTTGTCATGCAAAAGAATAACTTAATCATGTCTATCTTTATATTCCAGCCGATTATTTAAAACTCAGATTTTTGCCAACCAATCATCATACCCAGGCCTAATCTGTTTCGTGATCATGCAGCAACTTTCACCATTCCACCTGGAGATAGAAGTCACAACTACCCCCTTCAGTGATCTGCTGGACGATGCCCCTAGGCCGGATCGGCACTAGATGCCGATTCTACACGAAATAACTCGCGCGCCAATTCATTCTCAAAAAATAGAAGAGGCTGCGGATGTTCGAAAAGTTCCTGCACTCTTTTTTTTTGCTTCCCTAATGGCCAATATCTCAGCCAGAAAAACACTTGAGCTATCCGGGAGACTACAGTAGTTATTCAGAATAGCCTCAACCGGATCTAACACCACACCATATCTATGAGCCATCACTGTAGACGTTGTGTCGGAGCCACTAAATAGATCGCCCCGATTCCATTCAGAACGGGAAACGATTCTCACTTCGAATATCCTCCAGTCGAAGAACGCAGCATCTATTAAAACCTTAACTGCTCAAATCTATATTATGAGCTTACAAGTTGTTGTAATTCAAGCTATGATTTATCTGAATCCAAGTGTACATTTTAATTATTGTAAAACCAAACATCAACCCATTTTTATAAAATATTAAGCACAAGGTACGGTACTTCCGACTTTATATGACTGTCATTTGCTATTTTTTTACTCTACAACTTTTTTTCATCCCCATTCCAAATATACAAATAGAACCATATGGCCATTATAAATACAGCCTAGTATAAAACATTAATTCATAATACATAATATAGTAAATACATATTTACATACATACATAATACATATGTATATAAAATACCCTAAAAACAACAATAAAATGTATGTATGCATGTATGTACATATTGTAACTGCAACCTTAATGATTTTTTGTGCTTTGGCAGAAAATATAAATTTTTTTCGATACACTATTCATTTAATATACTGCATATGGAATATCCTGATAAAAAATTAGAAAAAAATTAAAAAGTAGTCGAGTTCATTTTGTTCACTAATCGAAAAAGGAAAATGGTGGAAAATAATAACTGGGGGAATAACATTGTAGCGTTTTATGAAAATATGGGAGACGAAAAAATTGCTCAAAGAATGGTTAGAAGGATTTTTGGTCACAATACCGAAAAACGGCAATCTAAGCCAATGCAGGAATTATAGAGGTATCATGTTGTTGCCAATTCCACTAGGATTCAACTTAACCGTAAAAACGATAAACTAGGGAGCTGGTTTTCAACTCAATCGCCCTTGTGTTGACTACATAAACACATTGAGAATCATCAACAGTGAGTCGAATAGAAAACATCTTTACAAATCTATTTATTGACTGCAGTACATCATTTGACGGCATTTCCTTGATAATGTAATCTCGACAGATGACGGCGCTTCCAGCAATATCTTAAGCAAAATATTTTAAGCAGAAGGTGTCTTTTCACAGCTCTGGAAAATTTGATGAATTTTAACTCAAATATAAAACAATTAGTGGAATAAAAAAACTAACGAAACAAATTAAAAGTTTAATGAAGTTTACCGTGGTCAAAAGTGAATAGTGAATAGTGAATTTTAGACATGTTTTGCATAAGTGTTCCGTTATTACTTTGACACTAAAATCGGAGTATTTTTATTTTACGTAATTATTTTTGTTGTTGTAAATTTGAATAAAATTTCTTTTTGTTGATTAAAGTTGTATACTATATTAAGAAACAATTATCATATTAAGGAGCAGCATTAAAAATTAAAGCTGTTCCATTATTCATAACTTTGAATCGCTGTAGCTTGAAAATCAACTTGATTAATGAAACTGAAACAAGGCAATGGATGCTTTGTGAAAAGCCATATATATATAAAAGAGGACTATAATTTACGTTGTAATTGATACTCTCTAAAATGCCTTAAACGAAAGGTGAATTCAATACCAATAGTTTTTATTTATATGCGGTCTTTGTTGATTCATTGGTTCGCGAGTTATTGACGTTAAAGTGAACCCCTTTGTCACAAAATATAAAAACAAGTTGTCCTATGTTCGTCATTTTATAACTCGTGAACCACTAAACCGATTTACAAACCAATACATGCGTTGGAAAGATATATTCTCACTGATGGTTTTTGTTCAACACAGCGGTGCCATGCCCATATAAAATGTTTATTTATATGTCTATATCTTTAAAACGGTAGTAATGAGAGTTTCTAAATTTGTCCCAAATAACTTTGTGGTCAATACTAATCATCAGTCAAAAAGTGGGCGGAATTCGATAAGTGGGAGTGGCACTTCCCATTAAAAGTAAATATTCTTTTTCTATATCTAGAGAACTGTAACAGTGAGAGTTTTTAAATTTGGTCCAAATAAGTTGGTGGTCAATATAAATCATCACTTAAAAAGTAGTGAAAGTGGCATCTGCCACACAAAGTAAATATTGTGTTTTGTATATCTTTGGAACGGTAAAAGTGTAAGGTTTTCCATTTGGCCTAAATTACTTCGTGTTCAATACACTTCATAAGTTGAAATATGGGAAAAATTGCATAAGTAACATTAGATTAGAAAGGCAATTTCTGAAATTGGTCTAAGTGACTTGGTACTCAATACAAATCACCAGTTTTAATGGATTCCTTTAAATTTTTGTTATGAGGAATACATTTTAAAGGGATAGAACACAGAGGCTCCAAGCAACGCGGGAAGGGATACTCTAATGAATTTATAAATTATAATCAAACATTTGTTCTTCGTTATATCGTGAAAAAAATCATTTAATTTTTAGAACGTTAGAATCCCAAAAACAGAACTAGAACTTCCTTAAGCACAAACTTCAAACAATAAAGCAGTGTTTGATTCCTAGCATATAAAAAACATTTTTCAATTACAACATGTAGAGACTCTCTATTATAATTTAATAAAGTACTAACAGTTTTTCCCCATTACTGTAAACAAAGCAAACACAATAAGTAGGTCACTATGTTATCTGCTCAAGTATAAAAAAATAAGATGCAAATGTGATTAATCTTTACTCTTCAAAATAATGAAAATTTAATATTTCGTTGTTAGAAATTGTTCCCCTTGTGCAATGAAATTAAATTCCGTCTTAATTTCCAAAAAAAAAGCTCTAAAAGTCTTTAATAAATAAAATTAGTAATTGAAGTTAAAATATTCCTTAAAGCAATAAAGTTTATACCATATATAGACTTTATAAAACTATGATGTATCTATTACCTTCATTGATACTCGGTAGAGAGCGATTTTAACCAACTTTCTATGGCCAAAACTTGTTAACAACAATATAACACAAAACCAATAGCTGGGAAAAGATGTGGCCACAAAGTATCTTTTCGTAAACCATCTTTTGAGTATATTCAGGCTTAAAGCATTAAACACATAGACGACAGCAAGCAGTGGACAACAACAAGATTGCGGAATAAGAATACACACATTTATATGAAGATGAATATTATAACGGCTACGTTACCAACTTTATAGGCCAAGCCGTATTTGATTAGTAGTAAAAATCTTTTTTTGAAATTTCCAAAAACACCTCCAAAATCTTGAGTTACGGGTAAAAAAGTGCATTTTAAAACCTTCCTGCCCTTATAAACTAAAACCTTAGCTGAACCAGAAACTTACCACTTCTAATTTTCTCAGCGAATTTGGAAAAAAAGAAAAGTAGGCCTTTAAAATGATATATGTAGATTCAGTCAAAAAATATTATACAACTTCATGAAGTGCTTTGACAAATAGGGGCCTAACTCTGTGGATTTCCAACCGTTTTTTAAAAATGAAGTATCATTTTATTCATAACTAAACTAATAATAATAATAATAATAATAATAATAATAATAATAATAATAATAATAATAATAATAATAATAATAATAATAATAGTAATAATAATAATAATAATAATAATAATAATAATAATAATAATAATAATAATAATAATAATAATAGTAATAATAATAATAATAATAATAATAATAATAATAATAATAATAATAATAATAATAATAATAATAATAATAATAATAATAATAATAATAATAATAATAATAATAATAATAATAATAATAATAATAATAATAATAATAATAATAATAATAATAATAATAATAATAATAATAATAATAATAATAATAATAATAATAATAATAATAATAATAATAATAATAATAATAATAATAATAATAATAATAATAATAATAATAATAATAATAATAATAATAATAATAATAATAATAATAATAATAATAATAATAATAATAATAATAATAATAATAATAATAATAATAATAATAATAATAATAATAATAATAATAATAATAATAATAATAATAATAATAATAATAATAATAATAATAATAATAATAATAATAATAATAATAATAATAATAATAATAATAATAATAATAATAATAATAATAATAATAATAATAATAATAATAATAATAATAATAATAATAATAATAATAATAATAATAATAATAATAATAATAATAATAATAATAATAATAATAATAATAATAATAATAATAATAATAATAATAATAATAATAATAATAATAATAATAATAATAATAATAATAATAATAATAATAATAATAATAATAATAATAATAATAATAATAATAATAATAATAATAATAATAATAATAATAATAATAATAATAATAATAATAATAATAATAATAATAATAATAATAATAATAATAATAATAATAATAATAATAATAATAATAATAATAATAATAATAATAATAATAATAATAATAATAATAATAATAATAATAATAATAATAATAATAATAATAATAATAATAATAATAATAATAATAATAATAATAATAATAATAATAATAATAATAATAATAATAATAATAATAATAATAATAATAATAATAATAATAATAATAATAATAATAATAATAATAATAATAATAATAATAATAATAATAATAATAATAATAATAATAATAATAATAATAATAATAATAATAATAATAATAATAATAATAATAATAATAATAATAATAATAATAATAATAATAATAATAATAATAATAATAATAATAATAATAATAATAATAATAATAATAATAATAATAATAATAATAATAATAATAATAATAATAATAATAATAATAATAATAATAATAATAATAATAATAATAATAATAATAATAATAATAATAATAATAATAATAATAATAATAATAATAATAATAATAATAATAATAATAATAATAATAATAATAATAATAATAATAATAATAATAATAATAATAATAATAATAATAATAATAATAATAATAATAATAATAATAATAATAATAATAATAATAATAATAATAATAATAATAATAATAATAATAATAATAATAATAATAATAATAATAATAATAATAATAATAATAATAATAATAATAATAATAATAATAATAATAATAATAATAATAATAATAATAATAATAATAATAATAATAATAATAATAATAATAATAATAATAATAATAATAATAATAATAATAGTAATAATAATAATAATAATAATAATAATAATAATAATAATAATAATAATAATAATAATAATAATAATAATAATAATAATAATAATAATAATAATAATAATAATAATAATAATAATAATAATAATAATAATAATAATAATAATAATAATAATAATAATAATAATAATAATAATAATAATAATAATAATAATAATAATAATAATAATAATAATAATAATAATAATAATAATAATAATAATAATAATAATAATAATAATAATAATAATAATAATAATAATAATAATAATAATAATAATAATAATAATAATAATAATAATAATAATAATAATAATAATAATAATAATAATAATAATAATAATAATAATAATAATAATAATAATAATAATAATAATAATAATAATAATAATAATAATAATAATAATAATAATAATAATAATAATAATAATAATAATAATAATAATAATAATAATAATAATAATAATAATAATAATAATAATAATAATAATAATAATAATAATAATAATAATAATAATAATAATAATAATAATAATAATAATAATAATAATAATAATAATAATAATAATAATAATAATAATAATAATAATAATAATAATAATAATAATAATAATAATAATAATAATAATAATAATAATAATAATAATAATAATAATAATAATAATAATAATAATAAATAATAATAATAATAATAATAATAATAATAATAATAATAATAATAATAATAATAATAATAATAATAATAATAATAATAATAATAATAATAATAATAATAATAATAATAATAATAATAATAATAATAATAATAATAATAATAATAATAATAATAATAATAATAATAATAATAATAATAATAATAATAATAATAATAATAATAATAATAATAATAATAATAATAATAATAATAATAATAATAATAATAATAATAATAATAATAATAATAATAATAATAATAATAATAATAATAATAATAATAATAATAATAATAATAATAATAATAATAATAATAATAATAATAATAATAATAATAATAATAATAATAATAATAATAATAATAATAATAATAATAATAATAATAATAATAATAATCCAAAAATAGTACCTATATAATAGTACCTATATAATAAAATAGTACCTATATAAAATAGCGTGTAAAAACGTCTCTAAACTTGGAAAATTTAGATTGAATTGTATAAAAATATGTTTGCTTAGTAAATATACACAGATTCCTTAAGTTTACTTAAGTAAAGGATAGACCATTTAAGGGGTATGTTTCTCTGCTTTCCAAATCCGCCAAGAATCTTAAAATCGTTAATATTTAGCTAAGTTCTTAACCTATAAGTGCTTAAAGGTACAAAAAACCGGTTTTTTCTACCTTTTTTATGGTTTATTGTAAAGCATTAAATACTTTTTTAAATGAATATAAAATGTTAATATTTATCGAACTACTTTTTGACTCTGACTGCATATTTCAAGTAACCTTGAAAGATCTTTGTGTATTTCTAAAGCAAACACAATTTTCTCCAATATTTTCACAGTAGTATTTATGGACTAATTAAAAAACTATGTTTAGCTGGGAATAAAACGCCATTTTGCTTTTAAAAATCCGTTTGAAATTGAAGAAGTTATGAAGATTTTACTGCAGTAGATATCAATTGAACTAAACTTTGTTACAGTTACGGTTACGTTACGGTTACTTTAAGTCACATCCACTAACACTATACATTGTATAAAAGGCGATCAACTGACTGGCATTTCGCATTTCCGCCTGTTTGATAAAAAAAAGGTATTTTTAGAGAAATTCATGGAGTAAGGCATTAGATGTATCTGTTTGCAAATGATGCGTAACGCCGCAATAATGATGCATGTATAATGCGCATCATTTCCAAAAGTGATGCAGACATGTTGCGCAAAATATTAAATGGATGCATTAAAAAAGCATTGAATGTGTATCGCTTACACATCACGTTCATAAATGCAAATAGAGATAAGACTGTAGTCGAAAATAATAATCCTTTATCGTAAGACTTTTCAATTAAATTTTACTTTTTTTATTAAAAAAAAAAAAAAAAAACACACACAGAGTAAAAAAGCAAAAGCATCGCAAAGTAACTATCTTCCAAGGGTGGCATTGTTGCTGGCTTACCCTTGTCCCTATAAAAAATAGTCTACAGGTGCCAAATCGCTGCCAATTGGCTGCTTGCGTTTAAGTGCTCACTAAACTGCTCGCCTCTCAATAGGTTCATAATATCGTGTGCCGTGTGGCATATACAACCGTTTTGTTGAAACCACATATCAACTAAATTCAATTCTTCATTTTGAGCAAAACAAAGGTCTCACGGTACCTTACTGCAATGACTTTAACATTGCGATTTTTATCGTTCTTGAAGAAGTTCGGTCCAATGATGCCGTCGCCCCATAAACCGCACATTGGCAGCTCTTGGACTATCTCTGTTGCTCTTCACACCAAATTCAGCAACTCTGTTTGTTTACCTACCCATTAAGTTGAAAATGTGCTTTGCCGCTGAAGAAAAATGGTTAAACTTTCCCAAGGCCCATTCACCAAGCAAATGATGTTGTGGTAAGACACTTTGCTTCAGTTCTTGCAGAATCTGTATTTCGTGTGATTTCATACCGAGGTCCTTACCTAAAATTTTTCATCTGGCCGAGTGATAACAGCGATATATGAAAATATCGCGGCTTTATTTTCGCTGGCCAATATTCTCTTCAGCTATATTCTCCTCGGTACGCACACTTCACATACAGTTTGATGGATTTATATCTAATGAAGTTAAACTACTGCGAAATTTAGTCACAACAGATTGAATAGCCTGTTCAGTGGATCAATGTTATGACGATCATAAAATGAATGTAATTTACGAAACATACGTCACGAATTTTTAAGACAAATTTAAGTAATGTTCGTATGTAAAGGTACGGTCACATTTTTAAAATATTTGACAAAAAAAACGTAACCATTTAATAGAAATACACGCGATTCACACTATGATTTTAGAAACATGTTTGTCAGGTATGTCTTTTGTGTTTGCCAGCAAGAGGAGTAGGGAAGAAAGAGGGGTAGAAAAAAGACACGGTTTCTGTTTTTCATGATTTTTTGTGTATTCTCCTTTACGTTTATTTTCGTATTTGTTATTGTGCTTTGTTTTTCAATGTAAAATAAAGCATTTAAAAAATCTACTCTGCAAGAAAAAACATTATTTTACAATCATGGTATGCATGTAAGAGGCTTTTAGAAGCTGATTTAAAAAAGAATTGAAAAAAGGCAGTAGAAATTGCAAACCTTACTGAACAATTTTTTGATTTTATAGTCTCTATTCACAAAACGTTTTCTATTTGAAAGCTATGCTACTAAGTATTTTAAAGAGTCAAATATCATGATGTTTCTTTTTTCAGTTTTTGTAATAAGAAATGTTGTTTTAACACGTTAAAGACCACATGCCCACCGGTGGGTCTCTCCGCAAGAACTTTACCGGCCCGAGTGCTCACGGGTAGACGCACGATATGTTTTACCTGGTGGCCGCTTGTACACCGGTGGGCATGATTTAAATTCAATTTATTTACAGTAGTCCATTCGCCGGTCCTTCAAAGATATACTGCATATAGCGGACTTAGTTAATTTGACGTAGCTTTATGCAAAAATAAATACCTGTCCCTACGTGAGAAATAAGATTTTTCAATGCGGTCTTCAACATGTTATATTCAATTATTATGTTCTAACTACATTATTGCTTGATGCACAAATGGGTATATGAAGTTTTATTCTGCTTCAAATTGATTAGTGAGCCACTGTGTTTTTTTATTATTATTTATTTTTTGTTAAAAATATATACAAACATGTGTATATATGTAAGTACATATACATTTTTTTTGTTTTGCAAATACATATATTTAATGTGAATATTCGCAGTAGATATTTTTTTTGGCAATTTTTCAATAGAATGAAATTAGCCACAAGATATGTTATTTCATTTTTTTAATGTCTTTCGACGAATTGGTTACTCACTATAGAAACATGTAATAATTAAAGAATTAAACAAATTAATGTGAAATAAGAAAAGGCTGAAAAAAGAGTTGTAGCAAAACAAATTAAAGAGCCATCCAATTATATTTTAAATATTAATTTGAATGAGACAGAGTTCTTCTATAAGAAGACATTGCATTCAAATGACACACGACTTAATGCCTTTAAAATGCTTTTATCAATTGTTAGAAAAAATAAAATTAAATAAAAACCAAATAGAAGAGAGATAAACAAAAAATCGCTTCTTATGTTTTATATAGAATTTATGACGGAAAAGAGAAATCAATAGCGTGCAAAAGAAAAACAACAACATGGTAGCAAACAGTCAAAATGTACTTGATAATAACCTAAACTACTGGCATATTATATACATACAAACATATATTAATAGTGATATAATTTTTGATCAATTTAGAGGTTGTCGTTGTATGAAAATGCCGGGAACGTATTTGCCTGTATGCAATAACAATAAGAAAAAGACTGAAAGCGACTAGTGGACTCGCATATTGTCCTCTTTCTTCACGCTGGAAACGTATCGATGCCAACTGTCTATACAATAAGCTCTGATATTGAAGAATACTAAGTCTACCTACGATGAAACAGAGCAGAAAGGGGAAATCGTTTATTAACTTTGTCGCTTAAGTGAGATATCGTCTCTAATCTATCGGTTTGAAATACTTCAGTAACACATCAGTAAAGACTCCATTATTAAGGCAAGCGTTTTGTTTTTGCCATATGCCTTACTGAAACAAGGTTTCCCAACTTTGGTTTTTGTGCAATAGGTGGGTAATGGGAATATCAGATGTGTTCAAGTGCACTTTACAGACGTCGCTGGACACAACCATGCAGCGAAGAGTGCGGATTTGACGGAAGGTTCTATGAGACCACTAGTTGGGTTTCTTCGTCGATTTGGTTGACCTATGAGTTCGCCGTAGAGTGTAAGGGTCTAGACTTGCTATGGTCCAGACTTGACCGCGTGCCTAAGCCTTTGTATGTTGGGCCAGGTGTTTCTAAGTAGCTTTAGCAAAGTTGTGTATGCTAGGATTTCTGACCTAGAAGTATTAATGTCGACAATCAAATGGATGGTGAGGGGAATTCCGGTGCCCAAGAAGTTTCTTATACTTTTTTCTTCTTCCTCTTCTCTTTCCTTACTTTGATTCTTCTTTTGTTTTCTTTGATCTCCATCTTCTTTCATCTATTTTTATCTTTCTTTTTCGCTTTACTGAAGTCTTTCACAATGGAATTCATTCGGTCTGTTGGTGGGGTAAAAGAGCACGCCTTCACTACCTATCTACCTATCTAGGTGCTGGTTCACAACTAAGTGGAGTTCAATATTTTTAAAGGGTAAAAATAAATTATTAGATTCCTTAGTGATATTATTGATTACTTAAGATTTGAATTACAATTTGATTTGAAGAATGCTTCACAGAGCACATGGTCTTAATCACACCACTCGTAATTAGAAAATACATTAAATCGAATATAATTTTTCAATGTTGTTAATTCCACTACAAAATTACAATACTAATTTAAAATTTATTTATATTGCTGTATCAGAGTTCTTTTTTTTTGTATACAAAAAAATAACAATATAATGTCCAAATAGGTTATATTGGACAAAGTTTTGTTTTCTTAAGATGCTGCAAACGTTAGCTTTTATTTAATAAACCTCCGCTGATGTAGGGTATTTTATATTTTTTAAGTTTAATTTTATTTTTAAGCTTATATTAAAGTTAGATACGAAATAAGTTTTTTGTAGACTTACCATGCTCATATGGTGAGAAGGTACCAGCATCTATATTTATATATGGATCAATTTTAATGGATGTCACATCCAGACCACACTGTTTCAATAATGTACCAAACGAAGAGGCAATTACACCTTTGCCGACACCACTTATAACACCACCGGTTACCAAAATGTATTTCATTTTTTGGGAAATGTTCTTTACAACTACAATAAACATAATAACAAAGGGGACATTTATCAATTAGTTTAAGAAATCTATATACAGATTTTTTAATAATATGGTATATTATTAATGCATAAATATGTATGTATGTAATCTTTTATAATTGTTGTTTGTTGTTGTTTTAAAAACAAATACCTTTTTGTTTAAAAAATCTCTAATTTGCGATTGCGACGTTATTATTACAATAACAATAATACCGTCGTCTGGCTATAAGTAAAATGACAAAAACAAAACAATTGTTATTGTTGCTGTTGTTGATATGGGAAAACAACGAACGATAATTTTTTTATGCTGGATGCTAAACAAGTAATTGTACGTAAAAAAACACGCGGTTTGCCGTCTATGGAAGTAGGCAAGGATTTTTTGTGTGATAATTTATTAACCGAAAACTAAATTATTTTAATTACGCTGTTTTTATTTGTTTATTATGTTTTAGGGTTTGTTCCATTAGAAATTATTGAATTTTCTTTTTTGCTTTTCCTTTGAATCGTTTTTGACTGTCTGTCTCTTATTTCGTCTTTTAAGATTTTGTTGTTGTGGTTTATGCTGCTGTCACGTTTTCTTTTTTATATATCCACGCTAAGTTTTTCTTTTGCACCTTTATTATATGTATTTTTTGCTATTAAGTCAATGGTTTTTTTCTAATATTATTAATATATAATATTAAGTTTACTTTTACCCTATAGAATCTATTATTTATTAATTTGCGCGTATAACAGCAACTCAATGTAGTTGCAAAAAAAAACTCTCCACCGTCCACTACACAAAATTATCAATTGATTTGCACATGTTTAACATGTTGTTGCGTTGCCAACTGTTTATATTTTCATCAAGAAACATATGTTGCAATTAAGAAAAAAAAAACGCTTAATCGGTTAAAAAACGCTTAAAAAGGTTAATTTAAATTTAATCTTTATATACAAATGCGAACATTAGAATTGATTATTGGAGGTATTATTCAGCAATTTCAATGATACTCATCAGACAACTCAAAGAAATAATTGTTTTTTAACTTTAATACAAAAAGAAACAAAACACTCCCTAAACTTACCTCCACTTTTGCCAACACCTTTTGTTTTCAATTTTCTTAATAATAAATACATTAAAATTCTTTTTGTCTTTCACTCTAAGCACTTTATTGATGTATCATCATCGTATCAAACTTCGATTATTTTCGCTAATATTAAATGCAATTGCCAATTAAATTAAATTTTAAATAATTATAATAAAAATTGTATAAGAAATGCCATTCTAATGCAATCAGAACAAGAAGCATCGTAAAATAAATTAAAACAATAAACACTTGTGACCTTAGTATCTCTTATTTTGTAGCTTCTTGTTGTTCGAACAAAGGATACTTTTCCAAAACTTGAGCCCATTGCAATTTGCCGATGGACAAATCTTTAACCACATCTATAACTTCACTGATATCCACACGCACCTGTTTCATACTGTTACGATCTCTTAAAGTAACTGTATGAGGTTCTTTGAGAGTATCAAAGTCGACGGTAATGCCAAATGGTATGGCAATTTCATCGGTACGGGCATAACGACGACCAATGGAACCACTGGAATCATCAACTTTGTGCGAGAGTTCGGCCTTAGTTAGGGCTTGAGATAATTTGCGTGTAAACGGTTGGAATTCAGCATTATTGGATAAAGGCAAAATCGAGCATTTCAAAGGAGCCACCACCGAAGGCAGGGTAAAGTAGCAACGTTGTTCGTCACCGTCACGGCAATGGAAATTTTGTTCCAGTAAAGCGTACATTATACGGCCTATGCCAAAAGATGGTTCTACCACACTAGGTGTAATTTCTTCTACATGCACAGTTTTAGTGGAGTGTTTTACCGAAATGGTGTCTGGAGTAAGTTTGAAAGCAGAACCTTCAACAGTGTTGAGCGTATATTCCTTAGCCTCATTAAGTTGCTGTTCCACGGATTTAATATCATCCAATGATAGCTTGCTGAGGGCATCAGTTATAGCTTTAGCATCTTTTTTAAAGGTCTTACCCAAAGTTTGTTTGTTGGGTATGATTTCAGAAACTTCCACAGTTTTAGGTGCAGGCAAACGTTTCTCAGCCACCAAACGTACACCAGTAGCTTGCATATGTTGGCTCAGATCATAGGCTGAACGGTCAGCGCAACCCACACATTCTACCCAACCATAACTGGTCAAGCATTCAGCATCCCAACAATCGCAAGCATAATGGGCCATTTCATTGCTCATATGTTGGCGGAAACGCAAACAATCCGGCTTAATGCCTATGGTCAACAGGAATTGATGTATACGGGCCATGTAATAGCCTAAAGTTTCATTAGCCACCAGACCGGATCTCACAGCCTCTCCTATAGTCAATTTTTGAGCTGACTTTCCATCCATTTGATTGCAAGCCGAGTACAAAGTCATCAATGTATTGGCCACTAATTCAAATTTAGGATGATCTTTCAAAACTGGATCACAGAAATGTTCTATCTCAGCCATGGTAAACTCTCTTACACGTATAAGGCCGGAGCGAGGGGAAATTTCATTACGGAATGAGTTGCCTATTTGGGCCACAGCAAAAGGCAATTTTCCTTGATTGAATTCCAAAAGGCGCTTAAAGTTGACGAAGATACCCTGGGCCGTTTCAGGACGCAAGAAGCCCTTGACCAAGCCAGTGGGACCAATTTGTGTGGCAAACATGAGGTTGAATTCGATAGGTTCTGTCAAATCATTACCAGTAAGTGGAGACTTAATGTTGAATTTACTTAAAATAGCAGCCATTTCTTCTTTATTCATGCCGTCCAGTTTAATAACTATATCCTCGCATTCAGCCTTCAATTCTGCAGAGGCTGTTTTTTCCTTGGATAACTTTTCCAAGGCGTTTTTAATCAAATGGTCCAAGCGGAAACATTCACCAGTTTTCGTGTCTTTTACCATTAAATCAGCAAAACGATCCACATGACCAGAGGCTTTCAGCACAGGTTCTGGGGTTAATATAGAACAATCCACCTCTAGCATTTGTTCTTCCAAACTGAAAAATTGCCTCCACAAAGCGAGTATATTCGATTTAAGGGCACAGCCCATAGGACCAAAATCGTATTGACCGGTAATACCACCATAAATGGCAAAACTTTGATCATAAAAAAAGCGGCGCTTAAGCAGATCCTCCATTTTCGATCTGTCGAAATTGACCACGTTAGGTGTCAGTTCCAATTCCTTATCCTCCAACGCCTTTTTGCGCAACTTCAATTCAGCTACGGCCTTTTTAACGTCAATTTCAGGAGCTCCATTGGCTTTCAACTCACGCACCAGGTTACCTTGCTCCAAAACCAAAGCTCTCAAAGGAGCCAATTGCTCTTCCATTTCAGGAGTGGCCATACCTTTCAATTGCAATCTAACGTTTCTCTTAGACTTCTTACTGCCCCACTTAGGCTCCGGTTGGGCACTTTTATATCTTACACAATTGGCAAGTGGTGTTGAAATCGATCTCTGGGTGATTTCACCACTTTTATAGAAAATTTGACGATTTTCTTTTACCCCTGTTGCTACGACTGCTACGCTGGCAATTGACTGATACTGCTGTGTTATTAACGGCTTTAAATGTTGGAATTTCCAGGAAAAATTGTACAGTTTATTTAACACCTGCAAAGACATTTAGTTTTTGTTATTATTTTCACAATTTCAAAGTTTACATCACAATTTAAAAGCCGGAAAATCGAGCAAAAAGACGCTTTCGTAAAAGAAAAATTTTACCTCCACAACCACACATGTGTGAATCAAAGAAAATGACAGCTAAATAAGAACAGTGTAGCCAGATGAGATTGAAATAATGTGGAATGGAATGTGTGTACATATATAAGCAAAAACAATAAAATCAGGAATGGATATAATTAATTAATTTACAGAATGTTCAAAAATTAACATTAAAAGAAAAATGGTGCATTATATAGAAAAGAGAAAGTTTTTTCCTTTAATAATGGAAAAAAGAATAAAATTATAAAAATTACTTACTGGAGGAATTGTTGCTTTTGGGAATATTTTCCGATAGTTTACATGGTAATTTTAGCTCGCGCACCCCAACTCTGCATGCAAAGTGCTGCTAAATTTTAAGAACGAACAACTGTTATGGATTGTCAATTTCATCATAAAAAACATAAACAATAAACTCCACGTGTGGACACAGAGTGCAAAGAAATTTATTTTCATTTTATCAAAAAACTAATTAAAAAATCGAACAAATTTAGTAAATTAAGTCAGTATGGCTGATTTACATCAATTTAGTGACGCTGAAGAGGATGAAGAAGCTCCAAAACCCTATAATGTAAAGTTTTCTTCAGACTGAAATACATAAATTATTAACAAAAATTCTTACATTACAGGAGAATCTTACGAATGCATTTAAAAAACTAACTGTAAAACATGTCATGTTTAAAGATTTGGATGAAAAACAACTCGATACAAAGGATGACCTTAAAGAAAAGATTTTTAAAGATGACGACGAGGAAGAGCAGGATGATGAAGTGGAGGAAGACTATGATGACTATGAAGAAGAAGCTCAGGATTATGATGATAATTATGATTACGAAGAGAGCTACACGGGTTTCCAAAAACATACCAATCAAATTTCTTTAAGTAGCGGTAGTGGGGGCAGTTCCTCTGGTCAATCTCAACGTATAAGCAGTTATCAGCCTAATGAAAAGCTATTCACACGTTATTCGGCTCGCATTAATGTAGAGAAATATGATCCCACTACCAACATGTCAGCACAGGCAGCTAATCGTTTAGTAAACTTTGGCTCCAAACAGGATAATAAAGTGAAAATACGTGATAAACACGATCGAGCTACTGCCGAGCAGGTTATGGACCCCAGAACCCGCATGATTCTATTTAAACTCTTAAATCGCGGTCTTATACAAGAGATTAATGGCTGTATATCCACTGGTAAAGAAGCAAATGTTTATCACGCCTTGGCCCGTGATACTGACGATGAGTTTGCCATTAAAATCTATAAAACTTCCATTTTGGTATTTAAGGATCGCGACAAATACGTTAGCGGTGAGTTTCGTTTTCGCCATGGCTATTGTAAATCGAATCCCCGTAAAATGGTACGAACCTGGGCTGAAAAAGAAATGCGTAACTATTTGAGAATGTTTAACGCTGGTGTACCCGTGCCTGAACCTATTCTATTGCGATCACATGTTTTGGTCATGAGATTTTGTGGCAAAAATGGTTGGCCCTCACCCAAATTAAAAGATGTGGAGCTTACCACCTCCAAGGCCAGAGAACTCTATAGGGATTGCGTTGTCCTTATGTGGAAAATCTACAATAAATGTCGTTTGGTGCATGCAGATTTGTCGGAATTCAATATTTTAGTGCAAGATGGCCAACTTATTATAATTGATGTCTCCCAATCTGTAGAACATGATCATCCGCATGCTTTTGATTTCCTTAGGAAAGATTGTACAAATATCTCCGAATTCTTTCGTAAAAAATCAGTAGCCACCATGACCGTTAAGGAATTATTTGATTTTATTACCGATCAAACTATAACTGAAGATAATATGGAGCCATGCTTAGAAAAGATTTCGGAACAGATTAAAGATCGTGATTTTGAAGCTATAACGGCCCAGGACAAAATTGATGAGGCTGTGTGGAAAAATACTTTTATACCCAAACGTTTAGATGAAGTACGTTACTTTGAAAGAGATGTAGACAAAGCGAAAAAGGGTGAAAAGGCCAATTTGATTTATGGCAAAATTACCGGTCTCAACGATCAACTTGAAGTACAAAAACAACCAGACATTTTAAGTAAAAAAGAGGAAAGGGAAAATCGTAAGAATCTTAAGAAAACCAAGGAAAGTAAAGAAAAATTAGAAAATAAATTAAAAGAAAATAAGGAGCAACTACTAGCGGGAAAAGAGGAAGAAGATGTCACAGATTCTGAAGAAGATGAAGACAATGAAGAGGATGTTAATTATGAAGAGGAGGACGAAACTAAATTTAAAAATTCTTCACGTCCTCGTGATGAATCACCTGAAAGTAAGAGGGCTCGCAAAAAGGCTGTTAAAGATGCTAAAGCTGAGAAACGTAAAGTGAAAATTAAGAAACATGTTAAAAAACGTAAAGAAAAGATTGGCAGTGCCAATAAAAAATAATTGTATGTCTCAATTTGAATGTTTTTTATGTTTTTATTGTATTTGTAATGTAATGTATGTACATAGAGTAGTTTTAACTGAAAAAATAAACTTTTGTTAAATAAGAAAATTTATTTGAAATAAAATATAAGAAATTTGAATAAGCAGACTTCTTTTTATATTGGTTGTGTACAGTTAATTCGGGTTTTTAAACATCGAAAAGTAATGTGAACGATATTCTAAAGTATTTAATTAAAATACAGGAGAACATGGCCAAAACTTGTAATTGAAATAAAACTCATTGTAATCAAGTTAGTATTTACCTGCATCATCTTTCGATTCAGATTTATAAAAAAAAACACTTCATTAAAATAGGTACTAGTAATACCATTAATTTTATGTCTAAAGATTATATTTTATTTACAAAAAAAACTTCAATGAGTATAACTTAACAATAACATTACCATTGTTTTAAAATTTGAGTCAGTTTATTGTTTACATATATAATTTTTAATATTATATAATTTCGAGTTCGAATAAGTTCTAAAAATGAAGTGAAAATTTGATTAGAAATTGAGTTTGTTAGACAACAAAAATTTCTTAACAGAAGCCTTAATAGTTTGTAATTGTTACAAGTTTTATTTCTGTCTATACCTTTTAGAAATAGCTATGCTTTAGTGCTTTGTCACAGACTACATATTACAAAACAACATTATGTTGCTTTAGCTCTTCCCATATTTTAATTCTTCGAAATAATACAGTCAGCAGGCAGTTATTGTCTCTACCGCCTCGTATTTTTATATCATCTGAAGATATATTCCGATAGTTGAATAAAATGTTGAACAAAAGGACTCGAAACCAATATTAAGATTCAAATTTCAATGCTGTTTGTTTTATGGCCATGATTTTACCAG
Source organism: Wohlfahrtia magnifica (assembly GCA_023159175.1). NCBI lineage: Eukaryota > Metazoa > Arthropoda > Insecta > Diptera > Sarcophagidae > Wohlfahrtia > Wohlfahrtia magnifica. Next base: position 1,148,739 of record JAKWBJ010000044.1, on the reverse strand, counting down.
TACTTTACACGTATTGCTTAATAATTATTTAAAACTATCACAGTTTACTTAAAAAACAAAATCATTAAAACTAGTAGCTTACAAGTATAAACCAGACTTACAAAGCTAATTACAAAATTATCTATTTTGATCATTAGCCTTTAAAAAAATATATCTTCAACATAGAGTTATCATCAAACCCCAGTGTTTGTGGAATGTGTTGCTCTTAAATGTATATGCATAGCAGCTATAATTTAAGTCTTGCAGCGACGTCTTAAGCTAATATATAATAGAGATCTAAAAAATACTAACAATAGGAATAAATACGTGAACTGTTGTTGTAGCGTAACTTTTTCTATATCTAAGAATTTCAATAAAACTCGAGGATCACTGAAATGACAATAGATTTCATTGCAATCCAACTTTTCACGTCCATAACCGAATAGAGTTAAAACCAAAGCCACCACACCGTCACGCATAAAACTAGTTTTCATGAATAAATTCATTATAGCCGGTATTTGGGGAGCGAAATCGAAACCATAAATAGCCAAACCAATAAATGAGGCTATAATCATAGGGCCTATCACGGAACCGTTCTGAAAGGGACCAAAGAGAATTTAAAAAGTGATATTCTAAAAGGAAAAATTCAAAAAACTTACAGTGATGCCAAATGTAGCTCCTATGGACAGACCCATACCTTCTGCCACAAAAGAGGTCATTAGACCTACCCCTAAGAATATGGCATAACGCCACCATTGAGATGGAAAACCAGTCATCCAATAAATAATTGTTAAATATAAAACGTTGTATAAAATCTTAAGGAAATAGAAAGGAAAAAAATAAAAATAAAATCATTGTGATACCCAGGGACTTAGCCACTTAAGCCAAGTTTTACTAAGACAAAATTATTTAAAAACCAAAGTTTGATAAAAAAGAAATAATTTTGAAACCCAAATTTAATTAAAAATTAAAAAATACATTTTGAAAACTTACTTGTAAAGGCAAACGGCTTACACTTAAAGCCATATAATACGGTGTTAGGCTATACCAATGATTAAATGTTTCCTTTTTAAAAATTTTAACTTCACTGGGGTCTAAGAATTAAAAACGCAATATGATATAATTGCTAAAGAATAACTTATTTTTGCAAGCACCACTTACATGTTAGTACAGGTATTGTTACCTGGGTAAAGGCAATCATCAGTATGGCACTGATGCAAAATTTCAAATGGGCAAACATATGAGAGCCTTGATTGCCCAAATTATAAAATAAAAGACCTTAAAAAGTTACCAAATTAAATAAAATTATTTCGAAATTTTCTTTATCCAGTAGTATATACATACATACATATATACAAACTTACCAAAAAACAAACCCACCATGCCGTGATGTATAAACTGTATAATTATGGGTATGCGAGCTCTTAAAATGCGTAGAAACATGACGCGTGATAATACACAGAATTGCTGGAAACCTGTCGTTCCTTCGTTGTCAGAGTTTGCTAGTTTGCTTTTTGTAAAGGTTTTCATATGATCAAATAGCAAGGTAGTGCCACTCAAGAATGTATTTCCTGTATGAGATTTAGTGAAAATGGCACTAAGACCAGGCGACTTATTGCATTCAGTAAAAAATGTTGTAACAGCTTGGCGAAAAGCATAAACTTGTGTATCATCGCTAAGTGTTTTCTTAACGCTATTGACTTCACTATTAGGCATTTTTAGAGAAATTGTAGGAGCTGTGTTATACATAAGCTTACCATTGTCGGTTAGCGAGCTTAAATGATTAACCAAGTGGGGTTCTTCAAAATCACATAATTCAATAACTAAAATGAAAAGATATTTTTAAGACATTTCCTCTCATATCAATAACGCTTATACTCACTGTAATCCGAGGGACTATAATGTTTGGGACACTCCTTTTGGGCATGCCTTAGAAACGGCACCAGAGCTCTGGGTGGTCCTTGATAAACACACTTTCCCTGGGCCAGTACATAAACATTATCGAAATAATTAAACATTGTCGCCGAGGGCTGATGTATGGTGCACACGACTGTGTGACCACGTTTGGCCAATTGACTTAAAAGTCGTATACAATGCAAGGCAGTTACTTCATCTAAACCACTAGTAGGTTCATCCAAAAAGAATATCTTAGGGTTGGCCACCAATTCTAAGGCTACAGAGAGACGTTTTCTTTCGCCACCACTTAATTTATTGGCCTTAACATTGCGTCTGTGATTTAAATGAAGATTCTCTAAAATGTCAGTGATTAGTTGCTCCTTATTTAGATAGCGATCTCTTTTCACTTTAAGATCACAGGCAAGATGCATAAGTTCTTCAACAGAAAGTAAAGTTTGATGATGATCTTCTTGGGTAATGTAACAGGAGTTTTTACGATCGATTCTTAAATGGCCTTTAACACCGGTAGTACTGAAAAAAAAAACAAAAAACAAAACAAAAAAGAAAAATTGAAAATTTAATCTTAAAAAAGGAAATGAATTTTGTAATTTTATTTTTTACAAAAATTTTGTGGGAAGAAAATTTTTTCGACCAAATTTTTCGGGCTAGAACTTTTTTCGGATATTAATTAAAAAAAAAATTGACGAAATTCATTTTTTTTAGAAAATTTTTTTGTTGGAATTTTTTTTTGGGAAAATTTTTTTATCAGAACATATTTTTTTGGAACAATTTTTGTCGAAATCTGATTTTTTACAAAAAGTTTTGTTGGAATTTAATTAAAGAAAAACATTTGTCGGAACTCAATTATTTTAGAAAACAAGTTGCATAAACTTTAAGTTAAAAAAAAAAAATAATAATTTTTTTTTTGTGCAAATCGTGTCCGACTAAAACACCTCATTTTGAGAATACTTACATATATCCCGATATGGCATTTAAAAGACTACTTTTACCAGCTCCTGATGGTCCCATAATGGCCGACAATTGGCCATTACGAAAACTGCCACTTACACCTTTAAGTATTTGACGATGACCGATAACTTTAACTGCAATTAAAAAAGAAAATACAAATTGGCTATTAAATTTCAATTATAAACTTTCAATAAAATATGTATGAAGTTACGAAAGTTCAATAAAGCAATTAAAAAATAATTGAGTGCCAACAAATTTCATTAAAAAATCAATGAATTTATAATCAAATGAGCTGTTATTACGACTATTATAAAAGCAAAACAAGTGATTGTACAACTGAAACTTTGTTAATCCAGTATAGATCAATGGCCTGCTTAATTATTTCTTAAAGCTTTTTAATTGTTTTCAATTAAAACACAACGTTTATCCCATTATCTTGGGGATGTAAATTTGTTTGGGTTTTTTTTTTCATAACAAACAGGTTTTTTAAATTAGAAGCTCGCAATTAAAGTAATAGACTTGACACTTTTTTCAAAGAAGGAGAATATCTGTGATTAAAATAAAAGCAATCAATAACTTGCAATATTTTGTATGCACCACGATTTAGAATGGACTTAAAATTTATTATAAAAAATTCTATAACAATAATGACTTATATTTAAATTCTTAAAAATAATTATTTTTTTTATTATTCATACATACAGTGGTGGTCAAAATATTTGCAACTGAAAACCCATTTTAACTAAACGTTGACTTTTTTAATCAAAACACCTTAAGCAGCTTTTTTATTAATTCTTTTTTTAAATTTAGTTCTTTTTTATCTTAGAAAAACAAAAATTATTCTTCATAAACTAAAACAATAAAAAAATAATAGTTTTAACAAAATAAGTCGAAATACATTATTCATTCATTCATTCACTCATTATTTCCAATATTAAGTTTGGCAATCATCCACATGTTCCCATTCGGGTTGAAATCGGGAGATTGCGGTGGCCACGACATAAGAACCATCGTGCTAGAGTGTCCACGACAGCGGCATTTCCACATTCAGCATACGGAAGCATAACTGAGCTTAGAAGGTCTCTATAAATTGTGGCTGTCATTGTATCAGTAAAGCGGTGAAATGGATCTATCCCATGACCCGAGAAACAACCCCATACCATAATATTTCGCCCTCCATGGATTAAACTTTTCACCTCGAGGTCGCCGGAAATGGGATCTTCCATCTGATCCTCGGAAACTAAACTTGACTCGTCCGACCATAACACATTCTTTCATTGCTGTGGAGTGCAATTTAAATGGGTTCGAGCGAAATTTAGGCGATCTCTACGGTTTTTTTCTGATACATAGAGTTTTTTGGTGCATCTGTAGCTTCTAAGACCGTAATCTCTTTTGAAAATGCTATAAAAAAAACTACTGAATATTTTATAAAATTTCTTTTTTTAATTGAAAGTACAATCCTTTTGGTTAATAATGAAAAATAATTTCATTCAAATGGCCGCCTCGGCTGGCCATGCAGTAGCCTACACGATCGGTCCAATTCTTAAACACATTATCGATTGTGTGCAGCTGTATTTCACCAATGGCTTCACGAATATTGTCCTTTAAAGCATCAATTGTCTCTGGCTTGTTGGCGTAACACAAATAATAGTCCAACGGTGTCAAATCGCAGCTCCGAGGTGGCCAAACGAAATCAGCCTACGGCTGATAATGCGATCTTCAAAAACAGGGCGCAAAACATCGGGTGTAGTTTCGGCTGTGTGGCACGTAGCGCCGTCCTGTTGAAACCAAATGTTGCTAATATCCTCCTCTTCAATTTTTGTGAACAAAAATTCGTTCAACATGGCCCGATAACGATCGCCATTGACTGTAACGGCTACTCCTTGCACATTTTCGAAGAAAAATGGTCCAATTATGCCTCTGGACCAAAATCCGCACCAAACAGTGACTCGTCTTGGGTGTATCGGCTTTTCAATGTATGCGTGCGGGTTTTCTATGCCCCAAATGCGACAATTTTACTTCTTTACATACCCGCCAAGATCAAAATGAGCTTCATCTGAAAAGATGATTATTGATTCTGCAACATTACCATGATTTTCAAAGTAATGTCGCAATATTTCCCAGCGTTGTTCATATTCGTTCAGCGGAAGAATAAAACTAATTATCTGTCAAATCAGACATGAGCTAAGTGTTACCATTCACGAAGTAAGCACTAGTTGAAAAAAACGTTAGATGGCGGACCCTATATCTGTGCACTAGTAACCCTTCCTATGTTGCTGGAAGCCTTTATGTTGTATACCTATAAAATGTATTTCTCATAGGAAAAATTTAAAGCAATGTATTGACTACCAAGCCAATTAGACCAAGTTCAGAAACTAAGACACCCGCCTACCAAGCCAGACCATCTTAAAAGAGAAAAGTTTTTCGACAGCGGTATCACCTCATAACATTAGCTAGTAACTGGTTATGAGTATTACTACTATTGAAAACTTCTCTAAAAGCATTTGTCGTTCGGAGCCGGCTTTATAACCTGTAGGCCCCTTTCAATGAGTTTAAAAATAGAATCGGGTGCAGCTCATTGACTGAGAGAAGTTCCCATGTTCCTTCATGGAATGTTACGGGAATTAATATACAATGTTGGCAATTATGTATGGAATACAATATCAGATAAATGCCCGCCTCTGTTAGCCTCACAAATGCGAGCTCTTTGAGCACATTTTTCATTACATTCTCACGAATATTTTGTTTGAGTTGCTTCAGCGTTTCTGGTTTGTTTGCATAAACCTTGCTTTTCAGATATCCCCACAAAAAGAAGTCCGGAGCAGTCGAAACAGGCGACTGTCGAATCCAATCAACATCATAATTTCTTGAAATAATTTGTTGTGGAAACAGGTCACGCAGTAATTTCAGTGTAACCAGATGTTAGTCAAGCACAAAGCATACAGTTGTGGCGTTAAAAGGTTTTCAATCATATCACGATATCGCTCCCTATTGACAGTTACCGTTACGCCGTTTTCAGGTTCAAAGAATTAAGATCCAATGATTCTTCCTGACCAAATTGCACACCAGACGGTCACTTTTAATGGATGCAAAGGTGACTGATGAATAATATGAGGGTTTTCCATTGCCCATAACCGACTAGTCTGTTTATTCACATAACCATTCAAATGAAAATGTGCCTCGTCACTCATTATGATTTTTTCATGAAAATCGGGGTTGGTTTACTTCACGACTAATGTTTACCAAAATGGCGGCAAAACAAAGTAGTATACCTTCCCGGCGGACATCCTATATATTCCGATTGTTTTTAAATACTGATTATGTTTTTCATTTAACAGATTTTTAGTTAGTAACTGTGCAACATTACTACTCGTAGAGATATCAAGTTTAATAAGTTTATTGTTTACAGCATTTCTAATATGATGATGTCATATCGATGTGCTTTGTGCATGCATGGTACATCTGGTTTTTGGTTAAATATTGTGCACTCAAATGATTACCTTTTCCGACAATTGGAGAAGCTTTAGGATGATAACCATACATTTCTTCTAAAAGCCGTTTCAAAAATATTGTGTCTTTTGAGCTTAAGGTAATGAGTGCTACATATTCAGCCTCAGTTGTACACAACGCCACAATATGCTGTTTCTTCGACTCCCAGTACACTGCGCCACTACATAACCGAAATACGTATCCTGTGTACGATTACCTGTCTCTTGTACGCCACCCCAATCTGCGGCAGTGTAGCCTAAAACCTGCTGATCGTCGCCTTCATAATGTAGCTTGTAGTTTGCAGTTTTCGATGAATATCGAAGTATATGTTTGGCCCCATTCTCATTATTAACTGTCGAATTTGTGTCACATTGCGCCAGCTTGCTTACCGTATGCACTATATCAGGCCTCGTCGATATCGCTAGTGTTGCCATTGAAAAATTTTTAATTCTACCAAACTGTCTTAAAAAATCTGCCAACTTTTAAAAAACATTTTTACTAACATTTATTCATGTGTTGGTATACTGTGAGCGGTAAAATAAAGTGTTCGCACTTGTTTAATTCAATTTCGTTTTTATTTCAGTCTTTTAAAGTGTGTTATACTTAAACATTTTCGGCCATAAAAAAAATCTAAATGTAGACTTGAAGTGCGCGTTAGTTGCCACATACTTTAAGCTTAACAAACATTTGTTAAAAAAACATATGCAAAAACTCTACATTAGCTAATGATTGCTTAACAAAATTTTAAGTTTTCATGCTGGCAGTACCATGATTTTTTTTGTGTCAGTCGAACCAAAAAAAGATTTATTTTTATTCATTTAATAAAAAATTCAAATTTTTTTAATAAACCTGTTTCAGTTTCCATTACCTTTTTATATTTTATTTAATGCTATAATATTTATTGCAAAAATTCTTGAAATCCTAAAAAATTAATTTTATTATTGGAATAATAAATACCCGAATAACGAGTTTTGGGTGTTTATTTGTTTATGTACATCACTAAAAAAAATTGTTTTTATTGGGCTTAAATAAAAAAATTTATTTCAAAAAGTTAGTTTTAAAAGAAAAAGGTTCAAAAATAATGCCGAGGATGATAAAGTGGATATAAAAATTTATATAAAGGGTACGCCATCTAACGTTTTTTTTTCACTAGTGCTTATTTCGTGAATGGTAACACTTAGCTCATGTCTGATTTGACAGATAATTAGTTTTATCCTTCCGCTGAACGAATATGGTTGTGTATACGCTTGAGCAACTTCGCTAAGTGGGCCTGCGATCGACTTACAGAAGATGCCGATTTTGCCAAAAAAAAATCATCTTTTCAGATGAAGTTCATTTTGATCTTGGCAGGTATGTAAACAAGTAAAATTGTCGCATTTGGGGCACAGAAAAGCCAATACACCCAAGACGAGTCACTGTTTGGTGCGGATTTTGGTCCAGAGGCATAATTGGGCCATTTTTCTTCGAAAATGAGCAAGGAGTGGCCGTTACAGTCAATGGCGATCGTTATCGGGCCATGTTAAACGAATTTTTGTTCGCAAAAGTTGAAGAGGAGGATATTAGCAACATTTGGTTTCAACAGCCGCTACTTGCCACACAGCCGAAGCTACACTCGATGTTTTGCGCCCTGTTTCTGAAGATCGCATTATCAGCCGCAGAGCTGATGTCGTTTGGCCACCTCGGAGCTGCGATTTGACACCATTAGACTATTATTTGTGGGGTGCCGTCAAAGATAAGTGTTACGCCAACAAGCCAGAGACAATTGACGCTTTAAAGGACAATATTCGTGAAGCCATTGGTGAAATACAGCTGCACACCATCGATAATGTGCTTAAAAATTGGACCGATCAGCCATTTGAATGAAATTATTTTCCATTATTAACTGGAAGGATTGTACTTTCAAATAAAAAAAAGAAAGTTGGGAAAATATTCAGTAGTTTTTTTATAGCATTTTCGAAAAAAAAAAAAAATTATTTGGCGGACCCTTTACATACAGCGTGGTGCAAAACCAAGTGTATTTTTTTAAGTTGAACAGAAAAGTTCAAATAAAACAAAACTTCACACATTTATTCGTTGTTAAGTCCTTTAAAAAAATATATATATACGAGTATATCAACAAAAAGTATGATATTCAAACACTGGAATGAGAGAAAGGCAATGATATAAAAGAATCTTCGTGTACTTAGTTTTGTACTTTTCGTTTAAATAGAGAGGAACTTATTTTTTTTTAACACTATACTTAGAACTCCTTTTTTGTGGCATTTTTAAAGAATTTAGACGTACTCCCTACAATATTACCCAGAAATGTAGGAGAAATCTGGTCCCATTCATATTATATTCGTTGCCATAGCTTCATCATTTTCCACGAAGTCCAATTGTATTTTTTCAGGCGTTCATTTACTATTATCCAAAAATTCTTCATTGGATTGGAATTACGGCTTAACGGTTATCACTAATTTACCTACAATTTCTGTTGCAACAGCCATTCTTTGACTATTTTAGCGGTCTGGCTTGGATCACTAAGTCACTAAAAGATGACTTTTTCTTTTGGGATGACTTTTTCTTTTATATTAAATATTCATTAACATAAATGTCACTCTAAAGTATTGTTAAAGTAGGTAGCTTTCTACTTTAAAATTTAGTAGGTTTAACAAACGGATTTTAAGGTCATAATCGTTTTTGCATACAACATTAAGGACTTGTGTTTAACAAAGGTTTAACAAGCTTTGTTACATTTTTTTTTTGCATATGGCCGTTAATTTTTTCTACATTGTATGTGAGGCTTTGCAAAATTCTTAAAAAAACAGCATAACTCTTCAACTCTTTTCCGTCTTGTTAAATCAAATAAATGGAATGCGGCTCCTCGTGATATCCCTTGCAAGTTTTTAAAAAAAGTCTAAGAAGAATTCGACAAGGCCACAATACATATCAAACAACCGAGTATGGCATAAAACGAACCAGTGCCCCCTAACTATTGAAATGCGAAGGAGAACATGGAACTGGATTGGTCACACCATACGAAAACCGGACACAGATATTGCCAGAACAGCGATTGAATGGAATGCTCGAGGCAGCCGTAGAAAAGGTCAATTGGCTCACACATGGCGAAGACAAACTGAAATTGAAGCATCAAGTATGCAAAAAAAATTTCAAGAAAACAATTCTTAAATTCTATTTCTAATTTCTCAGCTTCAAGAAAAAGGGGTTCCTCGTTCAACGAGTTTGATATTCAAAATGCTTCCGAAAATGCTGGATTTAGTTTAAGTTCGATTCATTTCGTTCAGTGGAGATAATATACTGAATTTTGTGACAGAGTAAGAGTGACATAAGTATTGCCAGGTTTGAAATAAACGCTGGTTCAAATTTAAACCTATAGATGGCCCACTCGACATTACTTATCAGTTATGTTTTTTGTCGCACCGTGTTATTTATTTATTTATTTATTGTGTGTGTGTTTTATATTAAAAAAAATATATATGCTTTTTAATTAAAACAAAAATAATCTTACGGCACGCCTCTCTTAATAGCTTGTTCTCCACAGCTATAAGAATAAAATACACTTTAATTGAAAACCAAAAAAAAAAAAAAAGACACGAAAACAACGTGTAACCACAGACAAAGTCTAACAAAAACAATAAACACACAAAGAGTACGTTGTAATAAGTATGTATATATGAAAATAGCAACATAACATTAATGTAGTATTTATATTACGAAATGATGTATGAATTACAATAACGTTTATAATTTGAAAGGTAAATGGAAGTGTCAGCAATAATAAAAATAACTGTAATTTTACTATTATGATGAATCGCAATGCTTTAACGGGTAAAGAGAGTACAATGTGTACATAATTATTAAGAAATTGAGAGCAGCAATAAAATAAGCTTTAAATGTAACGATTTTTCTTAACGCTTTACAACACTGGAAAGAAAACAAAAAACAACGTGTGGTAAATGCAGTGTAAGCTGTTTTGAGTTAAATATAACCAAAGGTGCAACGAACTGTTAATTAACAATTAAATCTTAAGCGGGTAAATAAAAATTTCTTTTTTATTTTGTAAAGTTCTTATTAACAGCAGCCACAACTACTGTAAGACCAAGAATACACGATCTTTTTCTTTTCTTCTTTGATTTTATTTTTAAATGGCATATTTATGATAATTAAGAAAACAAAAAAAAAAAAACAAAAAATTCATGTCTCTTTTCTCTTTTTCTGCAATCAGAAGAATATTGTGGAATTCCAGTCATATTTTATGGTAAAAAAATGTATACATATGTATATGCAACATCATTCGTTGTAATGAGATGAATGGATACCTGTGAAACAGATTAAGTGGTATTGTTGTGTTTAATTTCCTTAAATGCAAATGATTTTAATAGATCTTTTGTTAAAATCTTAAGAAATTTTATTTTACTTTCTTGTAAAAAGCCTTTTGTCTTAAGAAATAGACTATTTCAAGAGGGAAGACAGCATATTGATAGTGGTGTTCAAAAGCAAGTAAAACAAAAGAACAAAAGAGTGCTAGAAAACATCATTATAGAAGATAGAAGAAAATAAACACAAAATGACTAAAATTTTTCTCTTATTTTCATAATTTTAGGCCGAACTGAAGGAAAAATCTGTGACCAAGATATACTAACTACTACTATATACTAACTACTACTATATAACTACTACTATATATCGTACTAACTAATATATTATTCACATCAGGGTTGACAAAAACCCGGGTTAAAAAAAACCAGCTCACCGGGTTTTATTGGGTTTTATAACTGCTTCCAAATTTCGTTCAATTCGACAGTATTTCTTGTTTATCAATACAATTACGTTGTTTTACTAAAGGGTCCACCATCTAACGTTTTTTTTTTCAACTAGTGCTTTATTGGTAACACTTAGCTCATGTCTGATTTGACAGATAATTAGTTTTATCCTTCCGCTGAACGAATATGGTTGTGTCCAATGCGTTTTCGCTTCGCTAAGTGGGCCTGCGATCGACTTACAGAAGATGCCGGTTTTACCAAAAAAATCATCTTTTCAGATGAAGCTCATTTGGATCTTGGCGGGTATGTAAGCAAGCAAAATTGTCACATTTGGAGCACAGAAAATCCGCACGCATACATTGAAAAGCCGATACACCCAAGACGAGTCACTGTTTGATACGGATTTTGGTCCAGAGGCATAATTGGGCCATTTTTCTTCGGAAATGAGCAAGGAGTGGCCGAATTTTTGTTCACAAAAATTGAAGAGGAGGATATTAGCAACAGGACGGCGCTACGTGCCACACAGCCGAAGCTACACTCGATCTTTTGCGCCCTGTTTTTGAAGATTGCATTATCAACCGCAGAGCTGTGTCGTTTGGCCACCTCGGAGCTGCGATTTGACACTGTTGGACTATTATTTGTGGGGTGCCGTCAAAGATAAGTGTTACGCCAACAAGCCAGAGACAATTGACGCTTTAAAGGACAATATTCGTGAAGCCATTGGTGAAATACAGCTGCACACAATCGAAAATGTGCTTAAAAATTGGACCGATCGTGTAGGCTACTGCATGGCCAGCCGAGGCAGCCATTTGAATGAAATTATTTTCCATTATTAACCGGAAGGATTGTACTTTCAAATAAAAAAAGAATTTTGAGAAAATATTCAGTAGTTTTTTTATAGCATTTCAAAAAAAAAAAAAAAAAATTATTTGGCGGACCCTATATTTATAATACAATTTTGCATTCTTAGTGAGATCAAGGCGGCATTGTGTAGTACTATGAGCTGCTAAAACTCGGTATTGAAGCAGATTGCAATTACTTCGGTTGAACCGTGAATTATGAGAAAAACGGCCAGAATATGAAGACAGCCAGACAGACAGACATATAAAGTTTTCCTTTTGCATGACAACGTTCGGTCTCTCGTGGCAAAGTTGCTAAACAATTTTTAGAAACGATAAAATTCTCCAAACATAGGTCCTTCTGACTAATGGATCGATGAATGTAATATCTATTACAATAGTACGCCACCGAATCACTTCTATTGAAGAAATATAAAATCGGCTTCAAAGTGGATCGCCTCAAAAAACGAGAAGTATTCGATATTCGGACATTAGATCAGAGATGGTGGAAAAAAAAGTAACCTAATTAATTAATTTGTACTCCCAATATGTAAATTTTTAATTTTTTTGTTGTAAATAAATAACAAAAACCTGGGTTTTTTAAAATATAAAACCTAATAAAACCCGGGTGGGTTTAATTGGGCTACCTAGTGGGTTGCCGACCCTGTAACGCATACGCTGTCAACCACGAGTATACTAGTAGGTAGGGTGTTATCCATTGCCAACACCTTTAAACTATTATAACGTAGAACTTTTATTACTTGCAAACCTTTTATTGCCACAAACGTACATAAATAAACAAGCCAATGTAGCAGCGAATAGAATAACCAGTATTCCAGTATATCGCGCAAACAAATCAAATCATGAATCACACAATCAGATGAAAGTATAAAAATGCTAAAAAATGATTATATCGCACACCTAGTTCAAAAGGGTCTCCACCTATAATCTTCATTTTTCGGGTTTATATACATACTTAAACCATGCGCAATACACTTGTTTATAAAGATAAAGAAAGACTTACTGTTTTTTTTAGCAACAGTTAACAACAACAAAATACACTGATATTTTTTTATAGATAAACAAGTCTATTGTGCATAGTTTAAGCAAATAAACCCGAAAAATTAATATTTTGAGTTGTGTAACTTTTGAACTAAGTGTGCGATATAATCATTTTTTTTTAGCATTTTTATACTTTCATCTGATTGTGTGATTCATGACTTGGCTTTTTTTTTTTTTTTTTTTTTTTTTTTTTTTTTTTTTTTTTTTTGCTAAAAAGTATGCAACGAAGTAAAGGGATATCGAATCATGTTTCTTTCCCATTGCCAACCACGAGTATACACGTGTTTGTTTTTTTACATGTAAAATGTTATTTGTACAAAATATGTTTATTTATGTCGAAATAACAAAAATTAAATAAAAAATAGAGCTCAAAACAGTGTTGTCAGTGGGAATAAACTAATGCAATTTGGACTTGTTATCGAATATGTTTAAGGCTTTTCAAAATGTATGCAATATTTTTCATTTGCGATTTGAATTTAAGTGTTTGAAACAGTTCCTTTAATTTTCTTTTAACGGCTTAACAATTTAGAATTATACGGCTTTTTAGAATAAATGCATTATTTTACATACTATATTGTTACGTTTTAACCTATTTACGAGTACAAGATTTGAGTTCTTTTTAATTGCATCAAAATAAAATAAACACCACGTTGTTGTTGTTTTACAGTTTTATATCCTCCCTTTATCTTTATACAGTTTATCTAAAGACAGCAACTTATTTATCTTGCACTTAATATTCGTTTATACAACACTTTTATTTACGCTTAAACACGACTTTACTTTATGACAGCCACACGATAACTAAATATATGGTCGTAGGCAAAGCAGCCTCCTTATATAGCTAATTGCATACAGCTTGGAAAGTTTCGGAAATGTCTCAAACGCCCTCATATCCTCTATTTTATATCCGTTAATTTTAAACATGTAAGATTGTGTTACCCAAAGGTGGTCAAATACACAAATCAATACGGCAATACCAGAATAACACATTATCAACCTTGACACGAACCAATAGACAAAAATCCCACAAACAGTCCCAAAGGCACTAATGTGGTATATTTTCTTTTTAAGCAGTTTTATTTTCGTAACAATATGTAATTCTTTCTAATTTTAAAATCCAGTCTGAATTTAAAAAAAATAGCTTAACGATTATCCAAACTATTCTCATTATTTAGCAAATTTGAATTTAATGGCTTAATTAAGTTAATTATTTCACATATTCGGCCTGTAATATAACAAATTTTAATTTAACTTTATGTTGTATTTCAAATTTTCGGTTAAAATTTAAAAATTTGAATTTAACAGCTTTTCAAATTATTTTAATGTTTACATTTCCGGTCACAAATTGGCAGATTTGATTTTAGCGACATTTCCGGTGATGATTTACCATTTTCGGCAAAATTTGAATTTAACGTTTTTTTTATTTTCGGTAATAATTTACCATTTCCGGTCGGATTTGAATTTAAAAATTTTTCCATTTCCGGTGACAAGTTACCATCTCCGGTCGAGTTTGAATTTAACGATTTTTCCATTTCCGGTGATAATTCACCACTTCCGGTTAAATTTTGAATTTAACCACTCAGTTTCCGTTGATAATTTACTATTTCCGGTTAAATTTGAATTTAACGAATTTTACTTGCGGTAATAATTTACCATTTCCGGTCGAATTTGAATTTAAGGATTTTTCCATTTCCGGCTAAATTTGAATTTAACGACTTTTCACTTCCGCTGGTAATTTACCATTTCCGGTTAAATCTGATATGATCGACTTTTAATTTCCGGTAAAAATTTGAATTTAACAACTTATATTTTCCGCAAATAATTTACCATTCCCGACCTGAATTTAGCAAAGTTGAATTTAACGGAGATTCAAAAAATTGCATTTTCGTTCTAAATTAAAGAAATTTGAATATATCGGCGAATTTTAGCGTAAAATTGATTATATTACACATTTTCGGTTTAAATTTAACCAATCTATAGCAGAAGAATTTTCCGTATTTAGTAAAGATACAATAGAAATCAATTGTCAAAGTAAATTGTAAAGGTGCTACTGACTCGATCTATGGCATTAACTACATTACGGAGCTAGTTTAACCAAACATGTTCAACGGTACTAAGATTTGGTATAAACCACCAAATACTGCAATAAATCTGCCTCTATTGTATTTATATGAAAAATCGCAAGCTAACGATCGTTATTACGTATAAAAACATGGAAACGATACCTTTGAAGACATTCACCATTATTGTGAATAAAAAGCGAACTAAATTTTCATGTGAATTTTTTCACATGAACAAAAGAAAGTTAATAATTCTACCAATTAGTACACAAAGGTAAAAACAATTGTAAATTCCCGATTAAAATTTGATGAAAATAAGGGCCATTATTCACTATTTTATACTGGAAAAAGAATGACACTTCACAAGACGCTCTCGACTAAGTTTTTAGGTCGAAATTTTGAAGATTGAATTGCTCAGCATTTGTTTGGCAACTGTAGTATTTCTTCTGAATACAGACTTCGGTAGGAGATAAAGGTTTGATTTGAAGAGTTTGTATACCTTAAAAGAGGACATCTAAGTTGTCTTAACACTCCATTTCACCGTTTCTTCTAGCATCAGCAGTAATGTATTATTTATGGTATTTTTTCTATTCTATGGCTATATTTTTAATTTTCATACACTTTTCTCACGAAACGAATTGAATTTAAATTTAATTTAATTTAATTTAAATTTTTATTTAAAAATTATCATTAAGTTGGTTCCCCGTCCGCCTTTGAATAATTATTTTAATTGCCGTATAACATTGGCACATGTACGTTTTAGAATAATTTATAGATTTTCTAAAGCTGTTAAGATATAAAAAAAAACATTAACACGTACTGTTAATTTATTTATATAATTTATTTATTTATAATTTATTTTAAATGATTGGCTACTAGTGGCTACTGTAAGTGCTGTAATGCTTTTAAGAAATAGGGTGGGTTATTGAGTGTGTTTTTTTTTAAGTATGTGTTGCATGTAAAATATGAAATTATTAGTTTGTATTCAAGAACGTCATAGCGGGGCAGCTTGTCAAAATTAGGGAATATGGATAGGTCACTATTCTTGTGGAGTTCGATTTGGATGTACAACGCACAATACGTACGGTTTTCATTTTTAAGTGGTAGTTCCTGATAGGCTGTGCTGATGGATGGCCAGGTGATTTTCACGGCTGGCTCGAAGACAGTGTCTGCGTTAGTGCGGGAATCTTTTTGATCGAAAGTGGTTTAAGGCTATCTTATAGACTTCCTGATGAGTGCAGTGTCTTTCAGGCTGAGGTAAGTGCGGTCCACAGGGCCGACATAGGTATACACCACCATACTGCATTTAAAGCAGTGAAAGGGCGTTACGATAGCTCAAGTTGCATCTTACAGAAAGTACCTCAAGTCGCTCCTGGACAGAAATTGTGTTACAGTTCGGCCCATTATCACTTATGATATGCGGCAATAGCTTGGTGGAGCAAAGCTGAGAATGCTACCATCATGAATAAATTAGACAAGGTACAGATACTCGCCTGCCTCGGTATAGTTTGGGCAACGAGAACATGTACAATAACCTGTCCATTCTACGCAGAATGGTGGGAGAACTCTCTTCGGTCCTGGATGTTATATCTTTGAATCTGTGCTTTGGCAGGAGATTCAGAGTTGAATTTCCCTACCGGGATTGTTGATCTAATGGGGTCTTAGTTCGGAGTGAGTTTGATCTAAATTGGTATACTGATGGCTCCAAAATAAATTACTGTGTCGGTGCTGGTGTTCATCGAGACTTGTCGATCTCACTAGAAAGATCGCTGAGTGTCTTCCAGGCTGAGATCATGGCCATTGCTATATGTGCGGAGATCAACCTTGATAGTGAACTCAACGGTAAGACCAATAATATATATTCTCTGACAGTCAAGCTGCTTTAAAGGCGCTTGGCTCGAATCGTATGACATCTAGACTGGCCAAATATTGTTACGATACGTTACAAAAGTTTTCGCTTGGAAATAAGTTCCAGTTGTATTAGGTACCGGGACACTGTGGTATAGATGATAATGCTAGAGCTGAGGCATTGGCGAAAAAGAGTTCCATGATACCCTATACCGGTCCGGAACCTAGCTGTGCAGCACCACTTAATACCATCCTCAATCTAGTCAAGGATTGAGAAATTATCAGACACTTCGAACACTGGAATGCTTAAGGAGCAGGTCGCCGCTCTGAGGTTTGGCAGACTGAAACTGAAACACCTAATGGAATTTGTTAAAGACCATTGTAGACTAAAAGCGCATCTGAGGAGGATGGCGGTCACAGATGTGGATGTTTGTAGACTGTGCTCTCGCAGGCATCAGAGACAGAGAAACATATATTGTATGAATGTGGGGTTCTTGATAGGTTCAGATGGAAATGTTTTGAGAGACATAGGGCCTCATAGGGTGACATATCAACCATTATGGTTTCTGATTTGCTGGTGTTCATTAGAAAGGCAGCAGATCTGCTGAACAAAATATAGACCGAAGGGGCACAATAGATTCTATGGGCCTGGCCGATATATTGATTATAATAATAATGGATTCTAGGGCACTATGACATAATCGGGAAGGAGACTGCTGATGTGCTGGCAAGAGGGGGTGCGTTCGATGGACACATAGATTCGTCGAAGAGTGATGAGTCATGCAGAGGCAGGTAGACTATAGAAGGGCCAGTTTGCTATGGCCCAGACTTGACCGATTGAGGACGGAAGTAGACCTGAATCTTAATGTATAAAATATTAGAAGTTAGCATTGTAGAACAAAAGCACAACTGATTTCTGCAGGTTGTGTGACAATGAAGGGATGCCTGGAACCACATCATGTGAAGTGTAAGATAAACTTCAGAGACGTAGGCTCAGAGTGTTCGGCCAGGTTTTTTAATGACCTTAGTGTGTTTGTGTCTGCCTGGATTTTAGATCTGGAGGGATTTCTACCCGGCATCATATGGCTCGTGAGTTGACTCCCGGTATTAGGGAGTTTGATTTTTGCGTTTCTCCCACTTTTTTTAGTTTCTTTTTGTTGCTTTTTTCTGCTCTTTCGATTCTTTTTTAGTGTTTTCTATGGTCCCAAACTTCTTTTATCTACTTTCTTTTCCTCTTCTGGAAGGCTTCTAAAGGCTTCCACAATGGACCTCTTTTTATGGTCTCTGGGTGGATGGAGTGCGTGTGCAGCGCCTTCACGACCTTCTTATATAAATTTAAATTAAAATTAATTTATTTCTATTTTTATTTTCGTTATTTTAAACTGCACTATTATTAATTGGAAAAACGTTTATAACCCAACTACTCTGAATTAAAAAAATAATAATAATCCGGCATTTTTTTATTATATTTGTCTAACGTTCATTGATCTGTTCGTTCTCGGACGTTCAACGGATATGTAAATTGATATTTCACAGTAAACTCTATAACAACGTAGCATTAAGAGGCATTTTTGTTCAAGATTAAAAATAAATAATAAAAAACTTGTTTTAAAAATCTCTAAAAGGGTAGACTGTAATATTAGAATCTTCCCCACACTTTACTCAGATAAATTACATTTTTTAAATTGTGATTGACTTACTGTGAACATGAGCAACGAGCTTAAATATATTGTTTTGATGGAATTCAATTAAATTTTAAATAAAATGTATTGCTCACACATTGCCCAAACATGTCAACATGTGGGAGACAGCACAGTGGTTTAGTGGGAAAGAGAAGATATTGGAGAGAACTGTTAGCAATAGTATGGATCAACAAGTACATAAGTATACCGAAGAACTAGAAACTATTTTCTCAGTTATGTCCTTTTATTTGTCTGTCCATAACTCCTCCACAAAGCATTTCCATCTTCAATTTTGATCCCTTAGATGTCACTAGTGTTTCTTGTGCGTTGAGGATTTCACTCAAGCGCCATCCTGATAATACTATCGGATTTTTCCCTATTCTTTTTTTCCTTCAGTATGAACTCTTTCTCCATAGTTCCAAGTTCTGCATTACTTATAATGTTAGTTCATAATGATTCTGATGCACATGATTCTGAGGCATTTTCGGATGAATACGTGAAGCATTTGTGTGTTATTATTCCGAACAAGCCAGATATCGCTATAGCACGGTTGAAGTGACTTAATTTACATGCATCAGCATCCCAGCTGAAACAAAGGCGACTTCTCTTAATCAATTAGCTGCTGCCGATTCTATTTTTAGACTCATTGAAAAGGACAGACAGTTTAATGTCGTCTCCGAACGGTAGATACTTTAGTTAGAGAGAGTTTTTCTTAGCGTATCCACAACCAGACGTTAGCTAATGCTATGAGGTAATGCCGTTGTTGAAAATTGTCAGAGAAAATTGTCTGGCCCGGGATTTTAGCCAGAGTCTTATTTACCACACCACAGTGGCACAATTGATTTAACATATGAATTGAATTCAATATTCTGAGCTTAGTTCGTCTGGTTAAATTTGTGTGAGTGTCTACATCAGATTTCGGCAAAGAGCTGCTCTTCTCTGCTGTTTTCACAAGAGAAGTAAAGAGAAAATAAGTGGGAAAACACAGTGGAAAGTGACCTGAGTGAGAGACTCTCAATGACTACCATAATTGTAAAATGCATTAATATTAGTTTGCCGAATGCTGGTCTACATAATACCTTTATTGAGCCTGTTGTTGTACTTCCTAGATAGCCGAAGCTATCCTTTTTCCTTTGAACAGACTTTGCTCTTTATGTCATTTAGTACGATGGTGGTAGCTAGGCGAGTATCATACCACAGCGGCACAATTGTTTTAAAATTTACATACTCGACTGGTTGACCTCAGAGCATGATGTATTACATGCCAGTATTGTTGATCCTCATGGCCTTGGTTTCCTTGATATGCAAGTCCAACCATTGTGAGCGAGTCTTTCCAAGTTCTCCAGTTTCCACTGCATTATGGATATCCTATGCGTGTGTAGACAAATGTCATCGGTATAGTCCAAATCTTCGCGGCTTTAGAAACTTTCCAGGTTATTCTTTTTCTCTTTGAACAGACTTTACTCTAGCATTGGTGAGGTACGGTTGTCTGATGTTTCCGTTGTGAAAACTTGAGTTTTGGATCTTCATACGTTACTTTAATTATTCGAATACTTTTCTGGTTTACTTCTTAACCTCTCAATGCTTTTAATGTGATATTCTATCTATTAGTATCAAATGCTCTCCTGAAGTCGACGAACAATAGATACAGAGATTGTTCTATGATGATGCTCAGACTGTAGCCCTGATCTATGCAGCTTCTATTTGGTCAGAAGCCTAATAGTTCGCCTCGTAATATGTTGTCTATTTTCTGTTTGTGTATGGCGTTAAGCAGAGTAATGACTTTCTAGTTGTTGCAGTCTTTCAAGACGCCACGTTTTGGTAACTTTGCCATGATGTTCTTTTCGCACGTTGGAGGCAACATTTCTTAATCTTATATTGATGTGTTGTGAGTCCGTAGAAGTTCAGCCGTAGTTTGGATGTGAACACTTAGAATTTTTACCGGAGGTCCTGAAACCTTTTTTCTCTTATTCAGTTGGGAAGGTTGCACGGTATTCCTAACTGATTATCCGCTTAACTCTTCTGATCCATTTCACTGCCCTCTACAGACTATACGACGTTGCTAATTTCATTGAAATCTTCTCTCCATCTCTGCGTCAGTTCATCATTGTTCGTGAATAGTGCATCATAACAATCAGCAATTGCTAAATACACCTTCGGTTTATCACTCTGGCCAGCTGTTTTTTCCGTCATTGCTGCTAGCCTTTCCAGGAAATTTCTTTTGTCTCTTTTGGCAGCTTTCTTTACTTGTTTAGCAGCTGTTGGTATTGCTGTCTCACAGTATTGTTGTGCAACTGCAGTTTTTTTCTTCATTTTGAGAAATCAGGTTCCAAGCGTCATCTGACATCCAATATTTAGTGTGTATTTGTTTGTATGACTTGATTATATGTTGCTGTGATATATTCCTACGAGTAAAGTTGGTTGTAGGTTAGGTTTTGCTTTCTTCTTTCCAGCATTAACGCAGAATTGGAGTTCTTACAAGTAATGGATTTCTTACAAGCATTGAAGTTCTCTATAAGCAGTATTACCTTGAAGTTAAAATCTATTGGTGAAAAACAAACTACGGTCAGAATAGTGCATATAAACAAGTGATGCCTTACGTTAATGGATTTGTCATGGTTTGTTATTGATTTCTGATGCCGAATCACAACCAATGGCTTATCTATCATATTCAATAGATTGGACCAGTGATTTCATTAAAGTTATCAAAATACAGTGCACTCGAGATAACGAAAACACTCGTTTTCGTCAATATTCGAAAACATCAACCCTTTTTTCTAACATTGTCGGCTCTAAAACATCAACCAAACCACAAAGCTCTAAAACATCGACTCTAAATAAAACAACATTTTAGCTTTAGTAACAGTTAAAACACATACATACATATGTGCGTACATACATTTATTTTACGAATTTAAGGATTCCCCTTATAACTATTATAGAAATGAAGTTACATACTCGTATGTATTATCTTTCTCCGTTCGGTTAATTTTTTATTTTCGTTGGAAGACTTTTTTATTTCTTTGGATACATTTTTGTTCGGTTTTAATTTATAAGCAGTAAAAACGCTTTAAACATGCTTTAAACGCTTTCAATATGTTTTTTATATAAAATTGTACATTCCTAAACATCAACACCCGCGGTTTTAATTAGTTGACGTTATCACGAGTGCACTGTATATGTAGTAGAACTTAAGCTGCATATATGAAATATCCGTGTTCGCATGCTAATAATTAGTATTTCAACTTATCAACGCCTTTTTTATTATAATTATTTTTTCTATTTATTATTTGACATGTACAAACATAAATCACATTACAGGTCTAATTAATTTATATGAAATATGAAATGAAAATTAAAAACTTTGATATGATCACGTTTTTCACATTTTGAACACATTCAAAAGTAAACATAAACGGCTGAAAAACCATACAATGGTTTCTTCTTGAAAACTAAGGATTGCGTTTTATTAATACACTCGACCCAAATCTAAGTATAATGGTCATGTTGTGCTAACTGAAAGTGGGAAAAAATGGTCTAACACTGCTTCATTTCCCACTTCGTTAGGGATGTTCAATCTTTCGGCATAGGTTCCGAAGACACAATATACTACATAAACTGTTTCAGGAAACATATTTAAACAACTGAACTTTTTCGGTTTATTCGCTCGGTAGGTAGGATAAGTCACTATGCTCCTATATAAGGACCTACTTTACCTTTAAGTTTCGGTGGGTGTATTTCTTCCCTTGCCAAGCAATCGAGGACTGTTTGTGGATTTTATGAGCCCCATATGCGACAATTTTGTTTGATAATGGGCCTGGATCACTAAAGATGATTTTGTTGAAAAAGGCGTTGTTTTCGTTCAGTTTTTCAAACAGTAAACTTTCACAATAAAATTTTTTGTTCAAGAGTGTAGCGTTCCATAGTTAAAATATCCAAATTTTTTACTAAACATATCATCATTTGACAGCCAATTTACTTCTTAACCTCAAATTTGCCCACCCTGTATATAAAGGGTCCGCCAAATAATTTTTTTTTTTTTTTTTTGAAAATGTTCTCAAATTTCTTTTTTTATTTGAAAGTACAATCCTTCCGGTTAATAATGGAAAATAAGTTCATTCAAATGGTCGCCTCGGCTGGCCATGCAGTAGCCTACACGATCGGTTTAATTTTTAAGCACATTATCGATTGTGTGCAGCTGTATTTCACCAATGGCTTCACGAATATTGTCCTCTAAAGCGTCAATTGTCTCTGGCTTGTTGGCGTAACACTTATTATACTTATCTTTGACGGCACCCCACAAATAATAGTCCAACGGTGTCAAATCGCAGCTCCGAGGTGGCCAAACGACATCAGCACTGCGGCTGATAATGCGATCTTCAAAACCAGGACGCAAAACATTGAGTTTAGCTTCGGCTGTGTGGCACGCAGCGCCGTCCTGTTGACCCCAAATGTTGCTAATATCCTCCTCTTCAATATTTGTGAACAAAAATTCGTTCAACATGGCCCGATAACGAACGCCATTGACTGTAACGGCCACTCCTTGCTCATTTTCGAAGAAAAATGGCCCAAATATGCCTCTGGACCAAAATCCGCTCCAAACAGTGACTCGTCTTGGGTGTATCGGCTTTTCAATGTATGCATGCGGGTTTTCTGTGCCCCAAATGCGACAATTTTGCTTGTTTACATACCCGCCAAGATCAAAATGAGCTTCATCTGAAAAGATGATTTTTTTTGGCAAAATCGGCATCTTCTGTAAGCCGATCGCAGGCCCAGATTCCCAGCGTTGCTCAAGCGTATACACAACCATATTGTAGCGTAAGCATAAAACTAATTATCTGTCAAATCAGACATGAGCTAAGTGTTACCATTCACGAAATAAGCACCAGTTGAAAAAAAAACGTTAGATGGCGGACCCTATAGATAAAATATGCTTTCAAATGTAAGCTTTTATATGTATTTAAAATATTGTTATTATTAAAAAAAAGCAAAGTAATTTTATAATTTTTTTTAATAAAAAAATTCCGTTAAAACTAAAATATGCTAAACATCTTATAAAATGTTGATGCAAAGAGTACGGACCAAGAAATATTAATGAAAATTTAAAACTCTTGTAAGTCAAAGCATTTTCGTAAGAACTCATTTTAATATTATAATAAGTATGTTGTATGTACTGTGTATAATATAATGACCATGTTATGGAACCAGTTTTTGAACTTTTGTATTTTAATCATTATTTACTGAAGAACGCATTCAGTTTAATGATATCAATTGCGAACGATAGAAATGAGATACTATTTAACATTTTAATATAAAGGTCAATAAAATTAATATCAAAGTCAAGAAGTTAATTATGATGAATGATTTCAGTCTTCAAGTCATTAGCCTTACGAGAATGTGTCTGCCTTTTGGTTAATTACAAATTATAATCCAGTATTCGTAAAACAAAATGAAGTGATTTTAAGTAACCTGCTTACCTACTAATTATTAATTTTAATATTTAAAATATATACTCGTATATGTAATTTAAATAAAAGCCTTGTTTTTAAGCTAAATACCTTAAATGCTCTCAAAAAATGCTATAAAAAAAGTAATAATTTCAGTTAAAAATAATTAAAACAGAATGTAATTCAAATGCTTAAACAGTTATAGTCGGTTAAATTTAAAGAACCCATCCAACCGGGTTTTATTGGTTTTTTTATGGCTTTTTTGGATTTTATAACTGCTTCAATATTTCATTCAAATCGACAATATATATTGTGTTTGTTAGTATAATTACGTTGTTTTAGTATTAATAATGCAATTTTACACTACTGGTAGGATCAAGAAGGTGTTGGGTGCTATGGGCTGCTAAAGCTGACTGCAATTACTTTGATTGAACCGTGCATTGACATGATTAAGTTATTCTTTTGCAAGCTGCCAAATGATTTTCTGAAACGCCTAAATGCAGCACCCACCGTATTCTCCGCACATTGATTGACTGTTTTACGGATACAATATCTTTTACCATTTCACCGCATCACTTCTTTTCAAGAAGTGTAAAGTTGGATCGCCTCAAAAAATGATAAATTTCTCTGAAACGGGATTCGAAAATTGGTTCAGAGGTGAGGAAAGGATGTAAACAGTTATTTGACAAAAATTTTATTTTGATTAATTTGTTACTTCATTGTCATTTTTGAGCTAAAAATAACGGTTCAAATTGTACTCCCAATACATAAATTATAGTTATTTTTGTTGTAAATAAACGATGAAAACATTTCAATCAAATACCCACCCATGTGGGCTGCCAATCCTGCTTTAAATACGTTTTGGAATAATAAGTTACTTGCAGAAGTAAAATGTTTGCAGACAGTTCGATAACGCCGTAGCTAAATGGAAGAGTACATACTAAGGAGATCGATTATTCGACAAAGACGTGATTAAGTTATTCTTTTGCAAGATGCCAAATGATTTTCAGAAACGCCTAAATGCAGCACCCACCGTATTCTCCGCACATTGATTGACTGTTTTACGGATACAATATATTCTACCATTTCACCGCATCACTTCTTTTCAAGAAGTGTAAAGTTGGATCGCCTCAAAAAATGATAAATTTCTCTGAAACGGGATTCGAAAATTGGTTCAGAGGTGGGGAAAGGATGTAAACAGTTATTTGACAAAATTTTTATTTTGATTAATTTGTTACTTCATTGTCATTTTTGAGCTAAAAATAACGGTTCAAATTGTACTCCCAATACGTAAATTATAGTTATTTTTGTTGTAAATAAACGATGAAAACATTTAAATCAAATACCCACCCGTGTGGGCTAACAACCCTGCTTTAAATACGTTTTGGAATAATAAGTTACTTGCATAAGTAAAATGTTTGCAGACAGTTCGATAACACTGTAGCTAAATCGAAGAGTACATACTAGGGAGATTGATTATTTGACTTTTTTCAAAAACCGGTTTTCGAATAATTCGACATGTTACAATTTAAAAAAAAACCGGTAAACGGGTTATTTTATTAAAATGCAATTCTTCTCAATTCTTGCTGCATTAGCAAATAAAGTTAATAAATTTCTGTCCCATGTTGTAGTTTCTAGCAAGTAGGTATGCTAGATCAACGTTCGGCTTTTTTAGGGCCTTAAAGGACATTTCTTCCTCGACAACACAACGTCCTAATATTTCATACAGTGGTTTATTTTTTACAGCGTGTTCTATAAGAGTTTTACTTGCCAGCGCATAGAGACCAAGTAGCATAAAGTCTTCTTTGCTGAACAATAATGTCAATCTTATATTTAAGATGTTTAATAGTTCCTGGTGTCGAAGAACCTTTTTAGCTTAGTATTAAAAGACACTCAATATATCCAGACTTATCCTTTCCATCGACTTCTAAATATTTGCACACTTCAGAGGACATCTGTAGAAACATAAATGCATGCACCACGTATTTAATATTGTGTGTGCCACTATAGTATGTTAGGCAAGACACCCGCCTACTTTACCCGCTTAGGTAAGACACCCGTCCTCGATTCAATCTCAGGCCACACCATCTTACAATTTTCAACAGTCATATCACCTCACAACATTGGTATTTACGCTGTAGAAAACTTCACTAACTAATAAACCTATCGTTCTAAATATTTGCACACTTCAGAGGACATCTGTAGAAACATTCATGCTCCACGTATTTTATATTGTGTGTGCCACTATAGTATGCTAGGTAAGACACCCGCCTACTTTACCCGCTTAGGTAAGACACCCGTCCTCACAACATTGGTATTTACGCTGTGAAAAACTTCACTAACTAATACATCTACCGTTCGGAGCCGGCGTTTGTGGGTCCCTTTCAATGAGTTTTGTTGATCATCATTCTCCATATATAAAAAATTTATATTTATTTACAGAAAATAAGAAATAGAGATTGTTGCTCAAGTGTGCATATCTTTTTCGATCTGCCATGGTTTTCACGTTCTTTGTGAAACGTTTAAGGTTGTCATATACATAAGTATATAAATATGAGACGTTATATATTCTCTGAAGGATCTATGGCAATTATGTGTGCAACAAAATATCGACCAAATGCTGGCCACGGCTTCAGTGGCATACCTCTATCTAACGGTCCATATTTTCAATGACTCTGAGACATACTCGTAATTGAGGTTCAATGTCGTTAATGTGTCGAATTATCTCATCCTATGGCTCTTGCATTGTTCTTGGCTTATTGACGTACAATTCTTCTTTTAAATATTCACAAAGAAAGAAGTCCGAAATTGTCAAATCACATGATTGTAGCGGCCAATTAACATCGCTAAAGAGCCATTGTTTCGTTGGCTGGGTGGAAAGTGACACCATCCTGTTGGAACCATATATCGTTCAGGTCCATATCCTCAAGAAGTTCGTTTTCATCTCACGATAGCGAACACTACGGTAACTGTTGGCTGACCTCATTTTCGAAGAAGTTCAGCCTGATGACGCAGCCGTAACTGCTGTCTTTTTGTGGTTGCATCGGCTTTCCAACAATCAGCAACATCATTGTGGACACATTGGCTCGATTATGCTGAACAATTTTCGTAAAAGGCTTCAAAATAACTTAAAGCGCTGCACAATTGTGTACCTCTCCATGGTTGAATTTGTCAAACACTGAAACAAGGAAAAGCCAAATTAAGTTGGGCAAAAAACTTCCCATTAAGGTGTGACCCATAATTAAAGTCGTGCAATTATGGTTGGACCATCCATTATAATAATAAAACTTTAATTTCATTCCCTTCCAAGTAATAAAACAATAAAAACAAAATTAGCTTCTTGAGTAACCGAGTACTTTGTGTGGTAGCCTTTCTTTTTTACCTCCGTCAACCATTATGGCATAGATTCATTGATTTTTAACACATACGTTCTGTTCTTTGCTAGATAAGTTCGTTTTTGTTTGCAAACAATATTCGGTATGACCGATATTCAGCGTTAAACGTTTTACTTTATCTGTTCAACGCTTTGTTGGAGAGAATGCTTCGCGATGCTGCGGAACAGGTACAATCAACACAAGGAAACACATGCTATTTGCGTATGTCGATGATATTGATAACATTGGGTACACTGCACGTGCGCCATTTTCTAGCATTGAAAAAGAGACGGAGATAATGGGTATGGGGAACTCAACGGTTATATGTATAAAGTAAGTAAATAATTTTACCCTTTTCACAGTAATCAATGAAAAACGGCCATGATCTTGAAAAAACCTTCTTTTTTGATTGTTCAAATTGCGTCTAAATATCATCACACACTCTTTTAGGTAATCAGATTGCTCGTATATGCAAATAACCGTATTAATGCAAAATCTAATGTAACTTTCCTGTTGTGTTGACTGCAGCCTCAGACTATTTTATGACCCAAGCGTTCAATATCATTCGACGTGCTTTATAGGGCTAAAAAGGTTTTTTCGGTTTCAGTGATGAGTAAAAAAATGTTTCATTTTCGATTTTCGCTAAAATCAAGGATATAATCGACAAAGTTACAGAATAATGAATTGTTATTATTATTGTCCCTCCAGACAAATCAATCTAAAGAAGCCTCCCTGACAATGATGACAAACATCATACGAATGATCCGAAGAAAACTCCCGCTGCTGGGAAAAAAGTTACAATGTTAAGTAAGGATTGCCACCTCTACTTAGCAAGGTCACCGGTGACCAGTCCGGGGCCGTTGTGGGGCCGAAACTGGAGGCGGCACATGTTTGTATTTACACTCACGTGTCACTAAGCCTATGGTGTTGTGTGCTGTTGCATCCCCTCAACCGGATGCTGTGACCCATATCAGGGCAGGAGATTAGATAGTCTCTGACTCCTCACCAAGGTGTGATGGTTATGTGTGTCTAAGAACACGCCTTCGAATTAGTACTCACTTGTGATATTCATGCCATTGTGGTATGTCGCACGGCGAAGACTCACGGACACCCAGATGACATCTGACACCACTACACATAATTATATGGAGGCGACCGACAGTAGATTAACAATCCACTAAGCTTGGTAATCAACTTGATTACTGAAACTGAAACAAAGTAATTGATGCTTTGTGGAAAGCCACTATGCACCCTAGAGCAGTGACGCAGAGGCTGCGATGTAAAAGATTGTGTGAAGCACTTCGGTGATAGACCCGCTAATTTATAAGCTGCAAACAATGCTAATAAGTGGAGTAAATATCCATAAATAACTTGGAACAGTCTGTAGAAGAATACCCTCGAACCTGTTCAGGCCAAATAATGGGCTCCGTAAATGTTCGCCTTACCACAGTTAAGGTGGCTTTCTGTGTCAGTTATCACATTGAGCTTAAAGAGATTATATTTTAGATACTAGTGGCCAGTTAGGAATCAATAAGATTCGCTATAATTGCCTTGCCCAAAGGGTTATGTTTTCTGTCTGCCTCAGATCAGGACATTGTGATCAGAATATTTAAACTGCCCTAGTTTTTGACTCTGTAATTGAAGCATGATGTTTAAAATAGAGATGGACATCCTGTAAGCATGAAAAGTTTTATTCTCCCTACAATACAAATCTTTCTCATTGCTTGTTCAATATTTTTTTGGCAACACTGTTTAAGGCAGCTCAGACGTTTTCGTGTAACATGTTACTGTCAAATATGTACAGTTTTGGTCTATCAAAATTCAGTTGGATGAAGATCCACTTTTATTTTTAGCGGAAAATTGTGTTCAGCGACGACGCTCATTTCTGATTGAATGGATAGGTGAACAAGCAAAATTGCCATATTTGGTGTGAAGAGCAGCCAGAAGCATTGCAAGAACTGCCAATGCATCCCGAAAAATATACTGCTTGGTGTGGATTATGGGCTGGTGGCATCATTGGACCGTACTTTTTCAAAGACGAAGAAGGCAGGAACGTTACGGTGATTGGCTAGATCAACCGTGCGATGATTAAAAATTCTTGTTTGCCCAAGATGAAAGAGCTGGACTTGGCTGACATGTGGTTTCAACAAGATGGTGCCACATGCCACGCAGCACGCGAAACAATGGCCCAATTGAGAGGTGAGTTCGGTGAACAATTTATTTCACGTTGAGAGCCTAGATAGTGCGATTTAACGCCTTTAGACTATTTTTGTGGGGCTATGTTAAGGCTCATGTCTAAAGGACAAGCCCGCAACGGTTGACGCACTGGAAGACAATATTGAAGAATTTATATTGACGGCGTATGAACCATTTGAGGGTCAACATTTACATGAAATCAACTTTAAACATTGAAATATATTATAGATCGTTCTACAACTCAAAGATTTCACACATTTTTCTAAATTTTAAGTGTTTCTGTTTCCGAAAGCTCTTAAAAAATCACCCAATAATAAAATGTTATGCGATTAAACAAATCTCTTAAAGTGTATTTGAAACTTAAACATGTGCTTATTTTAAAAGCAATTTAAGGCCTTTTCAATCAACAGTTTAAATCAAGTTTGGGTCATTGCAACATGTTGCTGTTTTAACGTCACTTCACTTCGATACGCATTTGGCCGTAAGTTTCGTTTTTGGTCATGTTGCAAGTTTTAGTTGATTTATTGCCCATATTTTATTTTAGCCAACATCTAAACAAGTTTTAATTAAAGCGAAAAAAAAAACAAAACAAATAATACTCGTACACTGAAAGTGTGTGCAGAGATTGTGCAAACTAAACTACCGCTAGAGATACTCGTATTTACAAAACACAGTTCAAATTTGTAATTATTTTTCTTGCATTCGTGATGCCTAAAACGTTGAGAGATTATGAAATTCTTTGAGTTTTGAAATTGATTTTTAAGCGTGACTATTAAGAGGTTTCTAGATTTTTAGATTTTGATATTGCCAAATATTATTCGAATGGTGAATAGACAAGTAAGAACATTGATTAACAAAATGAGAAAGGGAAGATAAACTAATAAACTTAGCGTAATTCATCTAAAGGGTCCGCCATCTAACGTTTTTTTTCAACTAGTGCTTATTTAGCTTCTGTCTGATTTGACAGATAATTAGTTTTATCCTTTCGCTGAACGAATATGGTTGTGTATACGCTTGAACAACGCTTCGCTAAGTGGGCCTTCGATCGACTTACAGAAGATGCCGATTTTGCCAAAAAAAAATCGTCTTTTCAGATGAAGCTCATTTTGATCTTGGCGTTGGTTATGTCAACAAGCAAAATTGTCGCATTTGGGGCACAGAAAACCCGCACGCATACATTGAAAAGCCGATACATCCAAGACGAGTCACTGTTTGGTGCGAATTTTGGTCCAGAGGCATAATTGGGCCATTTTTCTTCGAAAATGAGCATGGAGTGGCCGTTGGAGTCAATGGCGATCGTTATCGGGCCATTTTGAAAGAATTTTTGTTCATAAAAATTGAAGAGGAGGATATTAGCAACATTTGGTTTTAACGGGATGGCGCTACGTGCTACACTCTATGTTTTGCGCCCTGTTTTTGAAGATCGCATTATCAGCCGCAGAGTTGATGTCATTTGGCCACCTCGGAGCTGCGATTTGACACCGTTGGACTATTATTTATAGGGTGCCGTCAAAGATAAGTGTTACGCCAACAAGCCAGAGACAATTGACGCTTTAAAGGACAATATTCGTGAAGCCATTGGTGAAATAGAGCTGCACACAATCGATAATGTGCTTAAAAATTGGACCGATCGCCATTTGAATGAAATTATTTTCCATTATTAACCGGAAGGATTGTACTTTCAAATAGAAAAAGAAATTTGAGAAAATATTCAGTAGTTTTTTTTGGCGGACCCTTTATTTGGTATATCTTTAAATGATATTGTAGCTTTAAACAAAATTATTAAACGTGATGCTAAAAAACTCTTGCATTTTTCATACAATTTGTTGTTCATTTATTTCCTATTTTTCTTTTTTCTCTTATACAGTTAACATTGCCGTTAGTATTGAATTTGAAATTTGAATGTCATTGATGTTTATAACACATTGCATCCACAAATAAATATTATTTGTTCACACGAAAACTGTTTAATATCGTTGGCACGTCTGGTGGGTGAATTACTATGTAGCGGCGTTAAACATTAACAAAGCGACAGCCGAAGTGTGTTCTCGTTTTCATGTGTAAGGAATGAATTTAAAATATTTTAAATATTCCCACAGTAGGTTAATTGATTTGCAAATAATACTCGTATTACGATAACAATATATTGAGGTGTTCATGTAAAAAATCATTCGAAATCTTACGTAGATCATTTATTTATGGCTAAACAAGAAAAAAAAATCAATCATTATTTGTCTAATAGCAGACAAAGTGTTACCTACAGTATAATATTAAGTAAAGTAATTACTATTACTTTTTTTGTTAATTAAATTACAATTAAATTTTGTTTATTGGTTAATTGTATGCACATTCAATTAAGTAGAGAACAATCGAAATCTTTGTGATATTAGCTGGCAATATAAGCGCCTTAACATGTTTGACAAAAAAAAGAAGCTGCGAAATACAAGCCTTTGTCTAAGGCAGCGATAGGCACACTTATATGACTATATTTTACAATTGTGTAAGTACTACGAGAGTTTATCTCTTAGACTACACTGCAAGAAAAAATTACTGCTTTTTTCTTACACAAATAGTTGTGTAGACTGGAGTGCTTTCACATCTTAGAGCGTAGCGTGCATTAACTACCTTAATGCAAATTAACTTGTGAATTATCCCCATCTCAATGTGCATTATGTTGATGTAAATGCACAAAACCAAACTGCATTTAGCT
Source organism: Wohlfahrtia magnifica (assembly GCA_023159175.1). Classification (NCBI taxonomy): domain Eukaryota; kingdom Metazoa; phylum Arthropoda; class Insecta; order Diptera; family Sarcophagidae; genus Wohlfahrtia; species Wohlfahrtia magnifica. The sequence goes on along the minus strand of JAKWBJ010000044.1, from coordinate 1,116,425 downwards.
TTTTCAATGTGTATAATCAACCAAATTGTTTAACATTATGAAGGAATGTTTAATCGAAATAATTAACTGGATTATGGAGCAGTTGCTGCAAAAGTAATTTTCTTAAAATAAATAGTGATTTCTCACCAACAGCATAGCTTTACTTTCTTGTCTTCCATCCATTTAAAGGCATAAATGCCAAAAAAAAAATAGTTGACAAACAAACAGCTGTTTATTTAATGCAAAAATTGTCGTATGTCAGGGTAAACTCTTATTTTACATTAGTGAGTTTTTAATGCACATTCACGCTGTCGTCTGTCTAGGCGTATTAAATTTACACACATATTTTGAAAGAAAAAGAAATCAACAACCGAAAAACGCCAGCAAAATAACGAAGAATAAATAACAAAATAACAAAAACAAGAAAGGAAACAACAAAAAGTTATTACAAAAATAATAAAGAAAAGCAACAATAAAAACTGATTAGAAAAAACTTCAAATTAAGAAGAAAAAATTGACGAAAATCAAACGTATTAAATACAATTTCTAATAACGTCCTCAATTAAAAATAATTTCTCTCTCCCTGATTCTTTTACTTATTTTCTCTTTATTTTTCCCTTTGCTTATTTTTTGTCTATGCGTGTGAGTACTGTTTTGCCTGTCACTGGTCTAAGGTATAAGTATGACAAATCGTACAATTAAGCACTCCGTATTGTAATTGGCTATGTTAAGATAAGAAATTTGCCTCGCCACGAACGAAAAAACCTTAGTCTCTATTTGAGATTTGTGTGCAAACTATGTATATACCACCTTGATCAAAAAGTTCCCGGAATTTATTTATTTATATTGTCCCCTTCAAAGTAATCCCCATCGACTGCAACACATTTGTGCCAGTGCTTGATCCAATCCTTGAAGCATGTTTTATCTTTGGTTTTCGGTATGTCCATGAGAGCTTCCTGCGATTTTTTTTATTATTTCCTCTCGGCTGCTGAAACGCGTTCCCCGTAAAGGTTTTTTAACTCGATTGAACAAAAAGAAGTCACAGGAAACCAAATTAGGTGAATTCCGTGCTTGTTGGATGGTATTTGTTACATTTGTTCATGGTGCAAAATCCACGAGATTTCTGGCCACAATTCTGGTCTCTTTCGGTGAATTGCTTCACGCCAACGTCTCATAACGCCCAAAAAATACTCTTTGTTTACTGTCTGGCCTTCTGGCACTACACCTTTGTAGTCCATGAAAACCGTGAGCATTGCCTACTTTTTTGACTTAAAACGACGTGGTTTTTTTTGGTCTCGGCTCATTTGGTAAACGCCACCCACTTGCCTGATGTCTGGATTGCGTGTCGTACTCATAAACCCACGCCTCGTCTCCAATAATACTTTTGATGTATGTGGAATCGGATTCAGCCTAGCAAATCATGTCTTTTGCGACCTCAACACGGTCGCCTGAAATTGATGCTTGGACGGATCCATAGGCAACATTCAAGTCCTCTGCTATCTCTCTAATGTTATATTTGTGGTTATTGACCAACATTTCTTTTACTTTATCAATGTTTTCTACAGTTTTCAATGTCGATGGTCTATCACTGCGTTAATCATCTTCGATTGACTCATTACCACTTTTAAGCCGCTCGTGCTACTGGTAAACGACCGTTTGCTTTAGGGAATCGTTGCCGAAACACTTTTCCAACATTTCCAACGTTCGCGCACCATTAAATCTGTTTTTTACGCAAAATTTAATACAAGTTCGTTGTTGCAAATTTAAATCCATTTCCAAAATTGTAAAAAATCGCCAACACACATAGAAATAGATGTACTCTTGGCTACGTAGCTTTTGCAAATATCAAGCTATGACGCTAAGATTTAACGGGAATATCAACAACAGTTGTACCAACTTAACAAAAAAGAAAAACTCAAATCGGAACGATGGCACCGCCACACGGGGGTTATTCCGGTAACTTTTTGATCAAGTTGGTATAGCCACCAACATATGGACATACCCTGTAAAAGACCACTCATAATCACCAGGGGAAAATCCAGGCAAAAGTACTTCGCCATTTCTGGCCAAATCTCGAAAGTTAATTCTTTTATCCATTCGACTATGCAGCAGTAAAATCTGCCATGGAAAGCTAAATCTTCAGGTGTCATCTACTAGAGTCTATCCAAACGCGAGGGAAACAGTATCGAATAATAATATTGTCAACAGTAACATATAGTTTCAGGCGCGTTTAAACTTTGGTTAGCTTAATTCCTCTCTAGGGAATTCAGGTCTAGGCCGTGGTGTGATACTGAACGAAGGAACTCAAAGCTTTAGACATTGTTCAATCATATAGTAAATAAATGACCATAGAGCGTAAGACACAGCCATCGGATTGACAGCAGCAGACCATTTACAACTATTCCAGTTAATATTTTGGATGATTGTGGAGATATGCAGAGGAGAGATGTTCCTTAACATGTATTTTGATGTCACCACATTTTGGAGTCGTGATATACCAGTTCTATTTCTATTTTATATCTATTATATTTCTATTTCAATTAGTGTTTTATTAGTGTCCCGTAGGTTAGTGTGTAGTATGCTAGTCTATCAGCTGGGAAGTCGTAGGTTCGATTACCACCAGACACTCTGGTCTTTTACACTGCATAGAGCTCAAGATCTAAGTCACTCTTCTCGTATATATACTCGTATATATATATATTCTTCGAATATAGTTTGGAATTACATTGTAATTAAAAATAAATGTTTTCCTAATCCTATTGCTATTTAATTGTCCATTTTGTATTATTTTGCTATTGTATTGTGTCTGTTGCTATTCCTATTCTATTCCAATCGCCTTTATATTCTTATTGCTATTCCTGTTTCTACTGTTTTCTATTATTTCTATCTCTATTCTATTCCTGTTTCTATTGCTATTGTATTGCTTCTGCTGCTATTGCTATTCCGTTTCATTTGCCTTTCTTTTCGTATTGCTATTCTATTCAGGTTGCTGTTACTATTATTTATACCCTTTTAGACTTTTTACTGAAATGGGTTTTTACATGGCGTATCCCAAGTCCAGCGCTAAGCCATACATTAGAAAGTTAAAGAGGATGGTGGTATTTTGATGATGTGGTTACTGCCGTTGATACAACGAGGTAGTTTTCCGCTAATGATCCTGTCGTGCAAAATCCCACTAAATTTTACACTCCTTTAGTGGATACTTAAACCGAATATGTCAGGGAAGCCCAAACAAAGCTCCCTCTTTCGTTAGCCCTAAAATAAGTTTCTTTATGGATTAGCTACCACATCTACGCTTAGTTTACTCTGTTAATTTGAGGAACAGAACATAGAGGTGAGAGTCGACCGATTGGAGAGACATGAGCCGTTACTAGCCGGAAATCCTAACGCAAGCGTGCCATCCTTGTTTTAGGAGCGTTCGGGAGAAAAATACTTCGTAAGATCTAGTGGATGAGTTGGAATTGCGAGCTGTACTTGCTGTACAGGGAAGTGCATATAGTGAGGCGCATTAAGATACAGCGGTTGCGCTATGGATGAAGAAACTCCCTAAGGTGGAAAGCGGGGAAGAGGACGATCAATTCTTCGTTGGGAAGACTAAGTGTTGAATTGGAAATCTCAAATTGATGCCAGTTAGTGCAGAATAGATAGATCCAGCTGGCGTGGAACCGACAGCCGGTTGTAGTGCTACATCATCTGATGATGATGCACTGCTTTTCAGGCTGAGGTCTACGCTATAGATAGGGCCAATAGGCGTATCCGGGAAATAAATCCCGAGGCTTATTAGTATCTATGTAGACAGTCCCGCCGCAACTAGTGCTCTCTACTTGTATGTGTTTTAATCGAAATACCTCCTCAGCTGAAGCGGTATCATGTTGAACTGATATGGAATCCGAGTCATGCGGGTGTCTGAGGGAATGAAATTGCTGATTGAGTGCGCTACTATGGGGTTCTCTCTGTCAATCGTACAGGTGGACTTGCATGCTTTTCTATGTGCATTGTCGAGTTTGTTAGATAAATGGGTAAATGGTAAGATAAATGAGCAAGATGGAACACATGCAGAATATCCAGAATGATTTTGCCTTCTCTTCCTATGGAATGGACTAAAACTCTTCTTAGTTTTGGAAGGGGGCGATCGGGCTTCTTTGAGGCATAATTACCGGGCATTGTATGATAGGCCGCATGGAACGCCCTGATCATGACTACTGTAGGCGCTGTCAGGATGAGGAGGAGGAAGAATTGGTACAACTTTGACTAAAACACTTGAGTGGACATTACTTCCATGATCTGAACTGTCTTAGGGATGTTTTACCGTCGAAGTTGATTGGCGTCGCCAAGGGTATCGGTTGGCTAAAGTGAGGGAACTGAAACTGTAATTTTTGGGTCTTTAGATAGGGATCTTATTTTGGAACTTTCCTATGTCTGGGCTTCCGGCCTCTTAAATGGGTTTGTGCTGTAAAGAGTATCACCTCCGAGTGGACTCGCGAAGCACGGGTTGCTCGTATAACCTAATCTAAGTAAGTAAGTGCTATTGCTGTTATATTGTTGCTGTTATCTTTCTATTCTTATTCTATTCCTGTTTCTGTTGCTATTGTATTGTTCCTGTTGCTATGGCTATTCCATTCTAATTCCCTTTTTATTCTTATTGCTACCCTGGTCCTGTTATTAATACTATTTCATTTTTCCTTTTGCTATTCTATTTCTTATCTATTTTATTCTTTATAAAAGGACTAGAAAACTATTTAAGCAGTTGTATTGACTTAAACGTGTTATTTAAAGTAAAGGAAGTTAATTTAATATAATAAATCAAATTACGAGCATACATAACTTACATAATTAGAAACAGTCAAGAAAAATAAGTGCTCTAATAACTATGATATAATTTCTTTCTTTTTTTAAACTTTCGAAAACGTATTTTTGTAGTATAGAGTTACTAGTTTTATTCTATTCTATTCTACGATTAATAGCCATAATTAGTGAGCGTCTTTAAACATCATGCAAAGAGATTACTTCACATTTTAATTAACAGGTTTCTTCTGGCTAAAGTTTAATTAGCTTTCAAGAACTGGACAAGTTTTTTATTCAATAATTACGAGTTTAACTACTACTACAGATCTCACAATGAAACTGAAAAATGCTGAATCACATCATTTTATATTTTGAAACTTCAATTTTAGTTTTAAAATCTATTTATTTTTTAAAATAACATTGAAGAAACAAATTATTGATTGATGATGAAGATTTGATTATTTACTTTATTAACCAAAATACAAAAATATACAGAAAGAGAACGACAAACGAAATTAAATATAATTATAAAGGGTCCGCCATCTAACGTCTTTTTTCAACTAGTGCTTATTTCGTGAATGGTAACACTTAGCTCATGTCTGATTTGACAGATAATTAGTTTTATCCTGCCGCTGAAAAAATATGGTTGTGTATACGCTTGAACAACGCTGAGAATCTGGACCTGAGATCGACTTACAGAAGATGCCGATTTTGCCAAAAAAAAAAAAAAAAAATATCATCTTTTCAGATGAAGCTCATTGTGATCTTGGCGGGTATGTAAACAAGCAAAATTGTCGCATTTGGGGCACAGAAAACCCGCACACATACATTGAAAAGCCGATACACCCAAGACGAGTCACTGTTGGTGCGGATTTTGGTTCAGAGGCATAATTGGGCCATTTTTCTTCGAAAATGAGCAAGGAGTGGCTGTAACAGTCAATGGCAATCGTTATCAGGACATGTTGAACGAATTTTTGTTCACAAAAATTGAAGAGGAGGATATTAGCAACATTTGGTTTCAACAGGACGGCGCTACGTGCCACACTGCCGAAGCTACACTCTATGTTCTGCGTCCTGTTTTTGAAGATCGCGTTATCAGCCGCAGAGCTGATGTCGTTTGGCCACCTCGGAGCTGCGATTTGACACCGTTGGACTATTATTTGTGGGGTGCCGTAAAAGTTAAGTGTTACGCCAACAAGCCAGAGACAATTGACGCTTTAAAGGACAATATTCGTGAAGCCATTGGTGAAATACAGCTGCACACAATCGATAATGTGCTTAAAAATTGGACCAATTGTGTAAGCTACTGCATGGCCAGCCGAGGCAGCCATTTGAATGAAATTATTTTCCATTATTAACCGGAAGGATTGTACTTTCAAATAAAATAAGAAATTTGAGAAAATATTCAGTAGTTTTTTCTATAGCATTTTCAAAAAAAAATTTTATTTGGCAAACCCTTTATATAAAAAATAAATAAAAAATGTACAATAAGTGCTAACAGAAATAAGAAGATTAGTCAAGGTTTACAGTCTTCTAATAAGTAGCAAAACTACTTAGAAATACTTTCTTAACAATTCTAAGAAATACGGATTTGATAATCATTACTAAACAGGAATAAAAGAAATTAACGTTTAGACTGCTACAGAATAAAATTATATACATACTAGGGAGATCGGACGGTTATTATTCGTCCGGTTTTAACCGGTTCTCTTGGTTTTGTCGAATACGCTTTTTTCAAAATCTTCATTTTTCGAATACCAAATAAACCGCTTAATTTAACACGAATAACCGGTAAATTTAAATAAGTATGTATATTTTTTTTATTGAAAATATGCTCACCGTTTAACTATTTGTATAAATTTAATTATTTTTATATATATGACAACCTTGAACGTCTCACAAAGAAGGTGAAATCCAAGGTAGATCGAAAAGGATTCTGTAAATAAATATTGATTTTTATATTTATATGGTGAATGACCTACTAGACACATTGAATGCCCATAAATCCACAAACGCCGGTTCCGAACGACAGATATATTAGTTAGTGAAGTTTTTCACAGCGTAAATACAAATATCCACTCGCTAGTAATGTTGTGAGGTGATATGGTGTGGCCTGGGATTGAACCGACGACTTCGAAGGTGGCTTCTTACCTAACATACCACAGTGACACACACATCATTCAATACGTGGTGCATTAATTTGCATACAGTGTTCCTCGAAATGTAAGCAAATGGCCTTGGCGAGGCAATGAAGGACTCATATATAACTAATAGATTTATTCAACGTAAAACATTTAATTTTTGTTATCTTATGCACCTAAATTATAACTATAATAGCGAACCTTTAATTTCATTCTCTACCAAGTAATAAAGGGTCCGCCAAATATTTTTTTCTCAAATTTCTTTTTTTATTTGAAAGTATAATCCATCCGGTTAATAATGGAAAATAATTTCATTCAAATGGCTGCCTCGGCTGGCCATGCAGTAGCCTACACGGTGGGTCCAATTTTTAAGCACATTATGTGCAGCTGTATTTAACGAATATTGTCGTTTAAAGCGTCAATTGTCTCTGGCCAGTTGACGTAACACTTGTCTTTGACGGCACCCCACAAATAATAGTCCAACGGTGTCAAATCGTAGCTCTGAGGTGGCCAAACGACATCAGCTCTGCGGCTGATAATGCGATCTTCAAAAATAGGGCGCAAAACATCGAGTGTAGCTTCGGCTGTGTGGCAAGTAGCGCCGTCCTGTTGCAACCAAATGTTGCTTATATCCTCCTCTTCAATTTTTGTGAACAAAAATTCGTTCAACATGGCCTGATAACGATCGCCATTGACTGTAACGGCCACTCCTTGCTCATTTTCGAAGAAAAATGGCCCAATTATGCCTCTGGACCATAATCCGCGCCGAACAGTGACTCGTCTTGGGTGTATCGGCTTTTCAATGTATGCGTGCGGGATTTCTGTGCCCTAAATGCGACAATTTTGCTTGTTTACATACCCGCCAAGATCCAAATGAGCTTCATCTGAAAAGATGATTTTTTTTTAGCAAAATCGACATCTTCTGTAAGTCGATCGCAGGTCCAGATTCCCAGCCCTGTTCAAGCGTATACACAACCATATTCGTTCAGCGGAAGGATAAAACTAATTATCTGTCAAATCAGACATGAGCTAAGTGTTACCATTCACGAAATAAGCACTAGTTGAAAAAAAAACGTTAGATGGCGGACCCTTTACAACAAAATGAAATTAGTCCCTTGAGTAGCTGTTCGAACTTAAGCATTTTTCAGTACTTTGTGTAATAAGCTTTGAATATTATGGCCTCCGCACACCATTTTGGTATAGTTTTTATGAGATTTGTTAGAACTATTGTTAGTATTGATTGCCACTTCTGCTTATTTTTAAAACTACGTGGTCGAGCTCTGCGCTTCAAGAATTAAGAACAATTTTATTGAAATAAAAGAACCGGTTAACCGGTTAATTGAATTATTATTAACCGAAAACCGGTTTTTTAAAAAGTTCTACTTTTCCAATTATTCGAAAATCGGTTTTTGGAATAAGTCAAATAACCGATCTCCCTAATACATACATATGTATGTATACAGAGTATATTATAGACGCCCTTTTAAACTATGAATCAAATAATGCAGATGACGTATTCCGGAAGTCCGTTACTTTTTTCTCTCTTTCAATGAAAGTGGTTGTGACGTAAGCATAGACCATTTTGATTTGTTTTTAAAGGAAACTAGTAATTTTTTTATGCTAAAAATGAACAAATAAGAGTAGAAAAATATAAGAAGTGATATAATTTTGAACTTTTAAATTAAGTTTAAATTTAAAAATGCAATAAAATAAAAACGGTTTGGAATTTTGCCAAATTTATTTTGTTGTTGTGAAGTACAATTGTTCCGGTTAGAAATGCCGCGTCTGGCCTCACAGTAATGGATTCGCTCGGACCAATTTTTGAGAACTTTTACGTGTGTATGGGTATTTGTATTTGTATGCTTAATTTTCTCTGGTTTGTCGGCACTTGTCTTGTTTTTAACGGCGCCACACAGAAAATAGTCCAACGGTGTCAAATCACAGCTTCTTGGCGGCTAATTAAACGGCCATCAAACGTTTGACGCAATAAATCGATTGTGGCATGAGATGTGTCATGTTAAACATCATTCTCATCAATACCATGAAGAGCGGGCATAAAAAAATCGGTTATCATGGTGCAATAGGCGTCTCCATTGACCGTAATGGTTGCGCCGTCCTCATTTTCAGAGAAATATGGGCCAATGATGCCTCCGCTCCACAGGCCGCTACAAACAGTCACTCGTAATGGGTGCATTGGCTTCTGTAAGACGACGTTTGGGTTTTCTGAACCCCAAATATGGCAATATTGCTTATTAGCGTACCCACCAATATGAAAATGAGCTTCATCCGAATAGATGATTTTTTTTTTTTTTTTTGTCAAAATCTACATCATCGTGCAGTTTCTCGTTGGCCCATCTAGCGAAGCGAAAAATTAGCGGATAGTTATGCGGCTTCAGCTTTTGCACCAATTGAACTTCGTAAGGCGTCATACCGAGATATTTTCGCAAAATTCGACGTAAGCTGGTGCGTGTAATGTTCAATTCTTGAGTACGTTGACGAGTTGGTGTTGATGGATTCCCACGCACACTCTCAGCCTCATCTTCGATATTTTCGGATGTACTCACTGTACCAGAACGCTTACGTCTTGTCGCATCAACATTGAAACCAGTTTTACGAACTTAAGCAATAGACTTGCGTATGCCGGTCCTTCTCTGCGACCAAATTTTGTACGACATTTTCGTGGAATTTCCGACCAATTGTATTTGTTGTGGAAATAAATTTCCAATAAATCCCAACGTTGCGCAAGCGTAAATCGATTCATATCGTTTAAGGGAGGCAATATACTGAATTTTGTGACAGAATAGAATGACATAAGTATTGCCAGATTCGAAATAACCGCTGGTTCAAATATAAACCGATAGATGACCCACCCGATACATATTTTTCTACTTTTATTATCTTTTAATGTCTTTAATTTTTACAATTTCTTTATTCAATATTAATCTTTTTTTTCATTTTTCACTATTTTGCTTTAAAAACAAAATGAAAAGGTCTATGCTTACGTCACGCACTTTTTTATTTAAAGACCTAGAAAAACTAATGGATCTCGTGAATGCGTAATCTCTGTTAGTTGGTTCATGCTTTTAAACATTCTTTAAATAATATTTTAAAAATAAATAATAAATAACTTTTGGTTTAGTTTGTTCGTTTAGGGATTGAGAGATATTTATTTATTGTTGTTTTATACTTACCAAAGTTCTTTCTTAACTCAACAGTATAATAAATATCTTGAAATTCAACATCTCTTGCCTCTGTTATAAGCGATGACACTTCCATGACGGCAGTGGTGATAAATAAATAATAAAGGTGAGTAAAGGTGATTGCGTGTATTAGGAGAAAGATCGTAAGCCAATCTTTTTGATGTTATTTTAACTTCGCTGCTTTATATTTATATTGGCTTTTGCAATTATGCAGTTATATATAGTTGTTATTGTTCTTGTTAATTAATATATTTTTTTATTTATTTTTTTTTGGTTTTGTTTTGATTTTTTTTTCTTTTTATTTGCGTTTATGTATGAATTTTTCAATAAAATCCCACACTACGACAAGAAAAGTAATTGCTGTTTTTAATGCTTAAATTCACCTTTTAATTGTTATTAATGTGGTTGTTGTTTTGTTGCTGTTAATTTTCGTTGCCTCTTACTTGTTTACAATATTAAAGTGCGTGATTAGCAACACCGAAAGGCTTTGTAACGCATTTAATCGTATTCATGGAAATCGGCACTGAAATAAAAAACATAAAAAATAGTATTTGTTTTTAATCAAAATTTACAATAACGAATGCAATTGCCATGACTAATACTAAGTAATACTAAGTACTGTAAGGCACTGATAATAAAATTGAGCTGTGGTAGTATTTTAAAAATTATTATGAATGCAGAATTGCAAAATAATCAAATACATATTTGTTTAATCTATTTAAGTTATTTCACACAGAATTAGACTTTAAGCCGATGAAAAACGTGACTTAAAGCTTTCAAGTTGTTTGAAGCGATAAGTGTTGTATTTCCTAAAGAGATACATGCATATGTATATTTTGTATTTAACCATTTAAGCTCTTAAACGTCGTATAAACACTACTAAACATATTTCAAAAATTTAAAACAAAAATCATGAAAATGATAAAATTTTTGTTTTCCCTTCTGTACGTAGACAGCTGTCTGCTAGAACATAGAAAGAGATGACTTGCATATGTGCATTAATATGTTGAATGCCACGTGACTTTAAAAGGAAATCGTCGTCAGGCAAAGAACATTCAAGTGTAAACTTTTCGTTTTGAAACATTGGACCAATACATACATAAAGGGTCGCCATCTAACGTTTTTTTTCTACTAGTGCTTATTTCGTGAATGGTAACACTTAGCTCATGTCTGATTTGACAGATAATTAGTTTTATCCTTCTGCTGAACGAATATGGTTGTGTATACGCTTGAACAATGCTGAGAAATATTGCGACATTACTTTGAAAATCATGGTAATGTTGCAGAATGTGTGCGAAAATTGCTCATTGAAGCTCATTTTGATCTTGGCGGGTGTGTAAACAAGCAAAATTGTCGCATTTGGGGCACAGAAAACCCGCACGCATACATTGAAAAGCCGATACACCCAAGACGAGTTACTGTTTGGTGCGGATTTTGGTCCAGAGGCATAATTGGGCCATTTTTCTTCGAAAATGAGTAAGGAGTGGCCGTTACAGTCAATGGCGATCTTTATCGGGCCATGTTGAACGAATTTTGTTCACAAAAATTGAAGACGGAGATATTAGCAACATATGGTTTCAACAGGACTGCGCTACGTGCCACGCAGCAGAAGCTACACTCGATGTTTTGCGCCCTGTTTTTGAAGAACGCATTATCAACATCAGAGCTGATGTCGTTTGGCCACCTTGGAGCCGCGATTTGACACCGTTGGACTATTATTTATGGGTGCCGTCAAAGATAAGTGTTACGCCAACAAGCCAGAGACAATTGTCGCTTTAAAGGACAATATTCGTGAAGCCATTGGTGAAATAGAGCTGCACACAATCGATAATGTGCTTAAAAATTGGAACGATCGTGTAGGCTACTGCATGGCATGAAATTATTTTCCATTATTAACCGGAAGGATTGTACTTTTAAATAAAAAAAAAGAAATTTGAGAAAATATTCAGTAGTTTTCTTATAAAATTTTCAAAAAAAAAAAAAAAAAATTGTTTGGCGGACCCTTTACATTTATTTATTTATAATACATACTACTTTAGCTTACTTTTGAACACTCATATTCACAAAATTTTAAATTAGTTTGAGTTCGTTTAAATTGCATTAAAATAAAATTAACACCACTTTGCTGTTGTTTTACAGTTTTTATTTTCTCACTTTATCTCTATACAGTTTGTCTTAATACAGCATCTTAAGATTCGTTTATACAACACTTTTTATTTACCTAAACACGACTACTTGATGTAGGTAAAGCAGCCTTCTTATATACCTAATTGTCTACAGTTTGAAAAGTTCCGCAAATGTCTCAAACGCTCTCATATCCTTGATTTTATCCGTTAATTTTAAACTTTTACACAAACCAATAGACAAAAATCCCACAATACAGTCCCTGATGTGATGTATTTTGTTTTTAGGCATTTTTATTTTCGTAACAATATGTATTTCATTTTCAAAAAGATGTTATTTTTATGCATAGCATTTATGTATATTTAGCATTTATTTTTATTAATTTGTTTATTGTTATTATTTTTTTAATTAAAACTAATATTTCCAGAATGTTGTTTTCTTTAGAAAAAACCCTTGAAAAATATTATGCAAATTATGTAAAAATTTTAATTTGATCGTAAATTAGACCGGCTTAACTAGTAATAAAAAAAAATTGTTTTTTTTTTAATAGATTAATGAATAAAAATATGAAACAGAATAAAATATAAAATAGCGGGCTCAGCTAGCCAGATGGCAAACAGTTAACCAAGTCAATCAAGCACAAAAAACGAGTTATTCTAGGAACACAATTGTGGCGAACGACGAATTACGACGTTATACTAAAAATGTCTGATTTTCCTGGTATTTCAATCGATAATACATTTGTTTGTATAAAATTCTAAAACAAGTTTCTTTTGAAAGGGTTTTAAATAAAAAAACTTTTAAATTTTGTATAAAAGAAAAAATTCTAACGGTCGCAGAGCCGGTATCCAGAAACAAAACACAATTTTATTTTTCTTTTTTTTTCAAACATAATTTACTTATAATTTACTTATAGTAATTTTAACACTTAAACTATGAGACAGTTAATTAACATAAATTAGCATATTATGGCATATTTTAGCATATTTTTCACGAAAACATACACGAGATTTGCAAACAAATGTTTGCCAATGTAACAGCGCCTTTAAAGTTAATTTTAACGGTAGTAATTTAGTAGTATATGTATAAATGTAAACAAAATACGCTTTTATGCTGCGTAGTTCAAGCTATGACGTTTTCAAATTCTAAACATGGTCTATGAAGAGTTTCAGAAATTGTCTACAATTACAGTAAAATCTACAACATGTGTACCCGACCTTATTAAAGCTTTTTTAACGAAGTATACTCGTAAATAGAAGATTGGAAATACCTCAATATAGAAACAACACATTCCAAGCCTTTATTATAAGAGAAAGCCCGATTGAAATTTATAGCCAGGATGTCCGGTTTTAGTTCTTCCTCTCCCGCTACCCTTTTGGTAATAGTTGCAGTACAACTCAATATCGCAAATAAAAAAAGTCCCACACCCAACCATGTGGTCAGAAATCTAAATTCTCTGAACTCTTAGTGCTCGTATATCCAGGATGAAGTCTATAGTCACACCTCATAGGTTTTTTTTCCTAATCAGTCACCAAAGGTAGATCTTAAAATTTAAATCCAAGGTGTGAAAGATCATCAAAAATCTATTTGACCCTTCGTGAGGAATCATATTAAATCCCACAACGAACTTTCTTCATTCTATCTAATTCGGTACAAGATGTTTGAGTTCTCTTCAGCTAAGGCCGCTTCAAAAAATTTCTGTGTCTACTTGGTGTCTTCAGATGCGTGACGGGCCTCCACCTCTACTTGTGTTACCGCGGAGATTGCAGTCCATGGCATATCTTGTCATATTGCCATGAGATCTGCAAAGCGTGTAACCTCCAGCTCCATCTTTATATATAAAAATCAATGTGTGTTTGCTTGTACGTATAAATGTGTGTTTGAAGTCTATAGACGGCTAAACGGCTGAACCAATTTTCTTGAAATTTTCACTATATCATCCTGCATGCCTGGAAGGAGACATAGGCTACATTTTTTTTTCGGATTAAGGATATAATTAGGGGAAGAGATATACCCCATGCAAAGCAAATATTAATTATCGTATGTCTAAAAAACTATTATAGCGACAGTCTTAAAATTTTGTTCCAATCACTTTTCTATGAAACAGGGCGAGTACTATTCGATTACTATTACACTGATTGCGATAAAATGTTATCTAAACCCCTTTCTAAAGAAATCAATAGAGTAAATTAGGGAGTGATATTAGGATTAGGGGAAAAATTAAACCCATAGAAAGCAAACATTAATTGTATAATATCTTCATAACTGTTACAGCGAGAGGCCTAAAGCTATTTTCCAATCACTTTTCTATGAAGCCAATTTAGTGAAAAAATCTAAGGCGTATAAGCTCAGAGGGAGTGTAATTAAAATATTATTTAAGATAATAATTATGATGGGGGTAGCGAAGCACGCCGGGTTTTACCTAGTTTATTATAAAGAATCTCTTTGCGAATTGGACGTTAGTGTGTTTGATCCCATAGTTTTCAAATGGAAATGAATTTGAGTTAAAATATTTTCAATAATCTTTGGAGACAGCGGTTGATAAACAGCTGGGTAGCGTTAATGCCATGCACAGATGGGTTCCAGTATTATTCGTAGGCGTAAAGAATTACAGATTGTACACACGAGTTAAAATTGCTGATCTTAGTCCGCCACGAGATGACAGTGGACTTCCACATACATATGTCATAAGTTGCCAAATGACAGGTTAGTTTTAACAATTCGAAAGCGTATATCATCGCTGCAGCCGCCAGTTTGCGTTAGTATACTGAGAAAGCAAAAGTCGGAGAGTGTTTGGGAAGAAAATTGAAGGCTTTGCCATTTTTCGAGGTAAAGTGAAAGGTTGTTATGGAGTGTCTGGAGGTGCACTCAAAAAGGTAATTCTATAATGGCTGCCTAAGCCATTCTTCCGTATATTTGTGGACTATTTTAGAGGAAAGATTCAGAAAGAATTTCCCCAGCTATGGGAGAATGCCTCTGAACTGAGACACGGAAAAGAGTTTATTTCCCTACCTACTTGTACCCCAAATGCCGTGATTCTCTGGAAACAAAAACTGACAGTTAGCAAACAGAGCAGCTCAATGGGTTTTTACTGAGCCTAAACCATTGTTGTAGATACCAAAAGTTATTACACTCATACTACTTTATACGTCCTAGATGGGTCTGAAAATTGTTGGCCGTTAATCGATATGCCTTACTATCTGTGGATTCACGTCAAAAGACAAACCAACCCTGCTTCCCTATCTCCTTGTCGATCTCAAAAGCTACTACATCCTAGACAGATGCTGAAAATATATGCTGTAAATCAAAATAACGTAAAACGAGTTGATTTTGCTTGTCTTACTTTCTGCGAACTACTCCAAGGGAAATATCAACTTGTAGATTGAAAGATAATTTGCTAGGCTATGAGAGAATGACTGTGGACTGAGACAAGCAAAAGAGTTTCTATCCCTATCTTCTTATAGATCCCGAAAGCTAGTATTGCTTAACAAGAGCGAACTTAGAGTACTGACGGATCTATTTATCAAGCATATCTTAGGAAATGATTAAGTTAAACAGTGTAGATTCTGCGTAATGTACAGCATATGATCTTGCACTGATATTCAAGCTTATAGGATAAAGTTTCTAGGGCAAGTTCTACTATCTTAAAAAAAGGTAATTTGCTCTCTTATCAAATAGGATAGTCGGCTTAGTTTTAAGCCTCAGTGTGATGTTTTGAACATATAAAGCTGCACGAAAGACGATTGATCAATTAACTATACGAGTATCATATCATTCTCTATAAGAATTTATCCACACCTATCTACTTGTATGCTTGATATGAGTTTAAACGGTCATTAAAAGTTACATTTATTACATTAAAAACATAAAGTTGTAAGTGTACAGAAGATATTGGCCACACTCTGTAATTTTTTAATACAATTTTTTTATTGAACGAAGAATATTTATTTGAAAAATAAATAATAATATAATTAATCCGAAAATATTACCGTATTTCAAAGTCACGCTTTTTATCTTTCAAGTACATTTTTTTCCCAGTAAAATATTGCGCATTTTTTTATAAAAATACAAACTTTAGTTTGAATTTAAAATAGAATTTTTTCTATTCAACACAAAGGAATAAAAAAGTCTTAAAATGATTCATGATCGACTTTATTTTATTTTTAATGATGCAAATAATATTTCTAAAATTGACCTGCGGACAATAAAAATATAAGAAAAAGAAACTGTGAAACAACTAAACTTTGAAACTGGAAGCGTGAAGTAAAGTTTGAACAACTACCAGTAAATAAGCAAGAAAATAGATGTTTTTCATCTTTTTTTACATACACAACTAGTATATGACTAAGATTACATTTTATAAACCTTAAAATGAGTTCCAAACAAAAAGCACTTTAGCAAGGCAAGAAAATAATAAATAAATAACTCGCGGAAACAATAAAATTGTTGAACTGATGCTGCAACAAATATTTGTAATCAACAGTTCTTATATTGGAATTTGCATTAGTACTTCAAAATCGAAAAAACAATTTAAAAGGTATTCCAAACAAAGAAAGGAGGCAAATTTATACACATCTTTCAAGTCTTAGTCTCTTAGTTACACTCGCGATTTCTTGTTTCTTACGAAACCGGACAGGGCATTTTTTGGAAACCCGTTGAAACATTATCGATATTGAACCAAAAATTCAAATTTACTCTCAAGATTCAAAAGAGTCTGAAGTGTTTAACTAAACTTTTGCAAAGTCTTCAAGTTTAGTACGAAAGGCCTTCTTTTAGGAACTTTTCCATATAACCTACTCATTCAGCCATCTTTTAACGGTCGATGCGCTTACTAGATTGTGTTCTTTCAATGCAATTTTGAATAGTTCACCGTGTTTTGTTCACAATTTCTTTTTTGACATTTTTAAAAAACCGGTTTTCGGTTAAGAATTAATCAAAAAAACTGGTTAAGAGTTTTTTTTTTTATTAAAATAAAGTTCTTTTCAATTCTTGTTGCATTAGGAATCAAAGTTGATCGTAGTGTCTAGCAATTATGTATGCTAGAACAACGTTTGGCTGTTTTAAGGCCTTAACGACCTTTTTTTCCTCGAAAATACAACGTCCTAATATTTCATCCAGTGATTTATTTTTTGCAGCGTATTTTGTAAGAGTTTTATTTGTCAGTGCCTAGAGACTACTTGGTATAGAACAGTCACGAACTGTTCATGAGACGTTTGTCCCCGATCAACTCTCACGTATTATTACGCTCTTGCTTTTAGTCGTCAATGAGGCAGCAACGAATACACATGTGTGTTGAAGGTACGGAAGTATTATGCTCTCCGATGTATGTTGATTTTTTTAAAAATTTTTTTAAAATATCAACTTTATTCTCTCTGAGAGAGTAATTTCCTTGTTCTCACTAACACAACTACAATTTCACTTTTGTACATCACTGGCATAGAATCAAGCTTTCCTTGCAGCACAATAACGTCAATCTTATAAACGTATTTAAAGTGGTAAAAAATTCTTTGTACCAAAGAGCCTTTTCAGCTTAGTATTTAAGGACACTCAGAATATCTAGACTTATGCTTGCCATTACAGTACCATCCTACAAAACGTGGGCGGACCGATGTTAACGGGTCTGACAGATTGGGCGATGCCTACTTTGAACTTCGGTAGAGCTTATCGGGGCAGGATATGTTCTAGGGATGAGTGGATGTTCGCGGTCTATACCGATGGCTCGAAGACAGAACCGGGTACAGGGTCGATTTTTTACTCTGATGATCTGGAACTTAGAGTCTATCTCAGACTATCCGATGCTCACTGGCCCATCTGGTACGATATCAATGTCGAACAGATATGGCTTCCAAGTCATGCGAGCACCTGATGGAATGAAATTGCTAATGAGTGCGCTACTATAGGGTCCTCTGTGTGAGTCGTCGATTTTGTTGGATAAATTGGCACTGAGCAGGATAGAACACAGGTGGACTAAAATCACCACTTGTAGAATATACAGAATGCCTTATGCTTCTTTTTCAATGAGGGTTGATCGGGCTTTTTTCGAGCATAATTACCGGACATTGTATGATGGGCCGCATGTCGAAGCGCATGGGATGCCCTGGTATGGCTACTTTATCAGCTGTCAGAATAAAGAGGAGGAGGAATCGACTGTCCTGCTCTATAGGAGCATAGACTTGGTGTATGTCGCTTCCATGATCTGGACTGTCTTAGGGATGTGCCACTTTCGAAGTTTATTAACTTCGTCAAGGGTACCGGTTGGCTTAAATGAGGTAACTGATATTTTTGGGTCTTTAGGTGTGGATCTTTCTTTTGGGACTCTCCCATTTTAATGGATCTGTCCTTGGTGACATGTGACAATGAGCCATAGTGAACTCGCGATATGCAAGCGACTCATTTAACCTAACCTAACATTTCTTTCCATCAGTTTCCAAATATTTTCACACTTCAGAGGGCATCTATAGAAACGTAAATGCATGCATCTCGTATTTAATAGTATGTGCCACTGTAGTATGTTAGGTAAGTCACCCTCCTACCAACCAAGAAGTCCTCGGTTCAATCCCAGGCCACACCATCTGACTATTTTCAACAACGGTATCACCTGACAACATTATTAACGACTGGTTACGAGTATTTATTTATTTATTAAAGAGGAGGGATATACCTATAAAGTGGTATATACTTTACTTAAGCAAACTTGAGGAATCTGTGTATATTGATCAAGCGTATACATTTTTTACCCAATTCATTCTAAAATTTCAATTTTACAGAAGTTTTTCCACGCTATTTTCTACAGTAACCGACTTATTTTTGAATTTATTAAAGTAGTATGCTTAGTTATGAATAAAATGTTACCTCAGTTTTTAAAATCTGATGTAAGTTGATGGAGTTATAGCACCATAAAAGATGAAGCTTTGTGAATTCCAGTCATTTTTTTATATTTACGTATAAAGAAATAGCTCTTGAACTACTTGCGCATAAGATTCGACTCAGTTTCCACGCTTAGTTTTTAACACACATTATCTCTGATCTTGCCGACTGACACCAAAAGATTTTGGACCTATAAAATTTCATGCGTCTCACAGCAATCTGTGTAACCATTTATTGGCTTTTTTCAACATGCCTCGGTCTCTTTCTCAAACAATATTGTGTTTAGTATCATTTTTGCTGAACATTGAAAAAGAGTTTATACCTATTTCTCGATATTTTTTTCCTTCAGAAATAATTTTTTTTTTTTTTATAAGAACCGAATTTTCTCCGTACAATGCTTTGCCTAACCCACTTAGCCTAGATTGGTTCTGGAAATGTAGGCCGTAAATCGAAATGTCGTATAACTAGTTGCTTTTGCTTGTTTATAATTTTTCTTAAAAAACGGTGAGTCCACGATTTTTTAGACGTATAACAAGGTTATATGAGCCTTAAAGCGAAGTAGTGCAATAATCCAAATTGGTCATTATAGCGAAATGCCGCAAAAAGAGAGGTCGTATGAAGAGATATGAATGTAAGAATTTCTTCTGGAATAACAAATTCCTAAAAAGTTTGCAGTTATATTTGTGTTAGTGATTTCACCGCGTAAAGAAATAAACAGCAAAAGCATTCAGAATAGATCGAAATATAAAAAAAATTAAGGTCAAACTTCATACTGTGGTGCTATTATTTATGCCTCACTTGTCCGTATCTAAGCATGTTTTTGTTTTCGTTTAGAGCAACCCAAGATATTTGTAATTTAATTATTCAAGGTCATAAGAGCATTCCCAAGCCTGGAGAGGGTTTCTATTAATGGCCGCCTAAATTAAAAATGCCTGTGGAAATTTATCAAAAAACCCAATTTTTGCTTTTTAAACAAAAGTTTGTGTTTATGATAAATTAAAAGAATTATACATATGTATACGGACTTGTTTAATACGAATAATCTAATTAAATATATTCCATTTGGCTTACCTTTGATTTTAAATTATTTAAACACATAATTCCACTAAAATAATTTATTTGTTTTTTTTCTTTTTTGCTGAAACACTTTCTTTTAAATTAGGTTGTTTTATATACATACATATATTAGCACATATTCAATGCATTTTTTATGAATGTTTTCTCTTTTTAAATCAAAAGTTATCGTTGTATTAGAAACTGCAGTTCCTTTTTATTTTTCTATTTTCTTTTTTTTTCTAGCCTGCACTTACTAACCGCCTTTTTCAATAAAAGCTTCCACTCTTTTACGCGCACCGTTGATAACTGTTAGTGTAAAAAATAAATTTTGCACTTAAAAGCTGCTGCTGCTAAAGAGCGCAGCCAAACAAAAAAATTCTATACAACAACAGTTGTGCTAGGTATGTAAACAATAACAAAACAATAGGCAATAACAAAACACAGTATAAAAAAATATAAGCAAACCCATCTAACCAGTGGCGTTGAATGGAAGCACTAACAAAACATGAAGCAAAAACAAAGCAAAGAGAGTGAGAGAGAGCGAGAAGGCGAAAACAAATCATAACAAACATATTTCGAAGAACAAGAATAAGCAAACATTGAGCAACTAGCATACAACAAATACAACAGCGGTTAATGCTGTTTTATTTTTAACAGAGATGGATAAAATGAAATGATATTTAAATATTTATGCATACAGTATGCTACAAAACAAATGCACGAGCTTGTACATACTATCACACATATCTTCATTACTAAAAAAGCTCATTCGAATTATAATCTGATTTATTAATATATAACGATAATATACTTATTTTACTAAGAGACGACAGAAACAAAGAATAACAAATTTGTAACAGTAAAAATTTATGTTAAAGTTACAAGCCCTCTATTTTGCATGCGTCAAAACAGTAGCACGAAATAGTTAAATTACCAATAACAAAAACAATAGTACCGAATCTATCATGCTCTGTCTCTAACGAACAAGATTTTGCAATATTCTACAAAATTGGCTAAGAGTAATTAGCAATTAGAAGAAACGCGACCAGGCGACACTCCGATACTATTACAAATCAATTAAAATTAAAATTTTCGATTAGATGCATCCAAACACGATCTGTAGATGGTGGATTAGTATCCCGTCGAAATGCAAAAAAAACCATTTACTATTGGCACAACAGATGGGTCTGAATTGAATTTACGAAGGAGCAAGTGAACTTAGGTATACTCTTAATGGAATACCATACTCTTCTCTGATGAAATTAAGTTTAATATGAGACATTCTTATGGGTTTAGCCTGTTAAGCTAAATAAAAAGGACAACGTCTTAGTCCTGCATATGTTATGTCGCACACTGTACGTATTTAAATAATGTTAAAAATCTTGAAATTAATGTTTGTACGCATATTATTGTTTTTCATGTACAGTTATAATTCTATTCGTTAATCTACAAATCAATCACTAAGAAGCTGTTTTATTATATATTATTATTTAAAATATGGTTTGAAAATCCAAAGTACCGTGTCTACTGATGGGTTAATGAACAAAAATCAAGTTCGTTTTATAATTTTTAAAATTTTTTTATTTTCAATTTTTGAGTTGTCAAATTGCTTAAGATTAAAAATATATTATGCAACGCCCTACGTTGTTAATATAATATATATATGAAACGTCCTGTTGTGGTTATTATCGCTAAGCGCTATCTGGCGTCAAGTAGTAGAAACTACAAACGCCTAGTGCCTACCATGCCCACGAGTACAAGCACAGCACGATTTTTCAAATTTTGCCCAACACAACAGTTTTTCCGCCTTTTTTGGGTTGGAAAATATTTAAACTTTTTTTCTTTCACTACAATTTGAAATCGAATGGTTCGAATTGAATGAGAAACAAATCTTAAAAATGAAATTCTTGATAAACGTAATGAAGTTATAGGCAGTTTCCTTATATATTTTTTTCTTTTATTCACTAAAAAACGAAATAACAAATAATGTTTGTTTGCTATTAAAAAATATTAACAAAAATCTTAATTTTTTTTTTAAAGAGATGCATGTTTTCAAGGAACTAACAGCTTTTAATTTGAATACGAATTTTTTCCATTTTTTTTAAATCGCCATACGTTTTAAGCTTTATGATTAAATGAATCTGGTGGGAATTTTTGAGCTGCTAATTCCTTATTTTTTAATGGCTTTTTAATAAATACTTAAATTATGTTTTTTTTATTTTATTATAATAATAATTTAACTATAATTATAATTATTTGTGAAACAAGTAGGCAATTAATCGCTCAAATTGTAGTGAAATTGTTTAAATTTTTGTATCGCCTATTTTTCATGTGCAATAACTATAATATAGAACAACACTGTTTAATATTTGAACAATAGGATTCCGTGGAACCGACAGTATTGGTTAAATGACTACTATCGTTTGTCTGAAATAAAGGAGGGTAGAGAGAATAGAGTTATTGTAAGCAGGTAAAATAGAACTTATTTTGCAATTATACAAGTCTTAGCATATTAATAAAAAAAAGTTGAAGATATTGTTGATTTAAAGCTTTAAAATAAAAATTTGTTTGTTGCTTAGTGCCTAATAATAAAATCACAGGTACTACAAATTGCTATTATATTTCCTATGCTTTGTTACAGATTTAAAGCACACTCATCTGAAGCCTGCAGACAAATTCAACACTAAACTAATTTTTTATATAGAAGTTTGATGTTTTTAATGATATATCAGCGGATGTCAATGTACGTTGTAAAAAAAAGTTTAAAAGTACTCCAACACAATGGGATGACAAAAAAAGTTCAAATATAATATATTGAACGGTGCTTTAGTCAGTTGTTGTTATTTATTTAGTTTACTGGTTTACTTTAGCTAGGCTAAGCCTTGTCGTACGTAGTGTTGTAGTTTTTATTGCTTTGCAGGCCTATTTAAATTCCTCGAGTTTTATGAATATTCATCTATTCTTCTTCTTTGACAAACTAATAAAATGGATCGATATGATTACTGTAATGTATTTTTGAGTACAAACTATATTATTTATTGTTGTTGTTGTCCTTGTAACAGCTCAACTGCTTCCCCACTGAAATCCCTCATAGCAACAGTTGAATACTAGTCATAAGAATGTACTAATTAATGAATGAATGGAGAAATGGATGAAATGTAATGGAGTGTAAAATGGTATGATATCATGCCAAGAAAGTCTTTGGTTATATGGGTTTCAATTGCCTTACGATTCATTTGCTTTCAAAACTCTTGATTTTTATACTTTTTAGCTGTGTCAGTTTGCTGGTAATATGGTGCCGGCATCGTGGATTAAATTTCGAAATAAAATTTTGCTCTTTTTTATGTTTTTCTTGTTTTTTTCTTGTATTTCTAATGTTTTATATTTTCTTTCTTTAATATAATTTATGGATTAATTTTAATAATCTTTTATTTAATCAGTGTATATATAGTATGTATGGTATACATAAAATTTGAATATTTCAAAGGGTGGTGTTGTGTGTAAGTGTGTAATTTTTTAGCCTTTACTAAATACTTGCTTTCAATTTATTAAATATGGAATAATTATTCATTTAACATAAAAAGGCTTTTAGTTCAAAATGAAATTTTAAAATTTTAATAAAAATTTTAGATTCAAAAGAAAGGTGAGGCAAACTTAAATTAAAACTTTCTCAATTGCTAATTAAATATTTAGTTAGTTTGTTGTTAATAAACTTTAATTAAATAAATTAAATTTTGTATCATATACTAGGTATATATTAAACAGCAGGCTTGTTTAATGATTTATTTCAAAATTCTTTTTTGAAACTTAATTTTTTGTTCTTTACAATATTTTTTCTTTGACTGGCTATTATTTTCTATTTGTTTGTGTACGTGTTGTATTTGAAAATGTTTTGTTTTCTTTTTTCTACTTTTTTCATTTAAATTTTTAGCTTTATGTTATAAATATTGGCTAAAAGTATTTCTTATCCTTTCTCTCTTAAAGAAATGTTGCTTAGTTTACAAGACAAAATACACAAAAAATAAAATTGAAAAAAAAATTAGAAAATTAATTTACCCATTTGGCCAGTATATTCTGAAAAATTAATTAGAAAAACAAAAACAAGAAATAATTATTAAATAATACCAAGCAATATGCACAAGAATTAAAAACCTACCTTAACATCATCCATTTCTTCATCGGAAGAAGAATGTGACAAGCCATTGTAGGTTTTGAATATTGCATTTGTCATAAAGGATTTCAATAAACTTGCACTTAATTGACCAAATTTATAGGGTACCACTGGATCAAAATCACCATGACATTGGAATATCTTTAAATAGAATTTTATATAAAATTATGTATCATATTTTGTTGTATTTAGTTTTCTTTTTATTTCTTATACTTTATACTTACCGGTATATCGGCACTATTTGTTTTTAAGCCCGGAAATTGTTTATGCATTGGCAACCAACATGACAAGGCTACCACACCGGCCAGCGGTTTATTATAGGTTAATGCTGAGTATAATGCCAAGGCGCCACCTTGTGAGAAACCGCCCAATACTATACGTTCTGAGGGTATGCCCTTTTCAATTTCCGTATTAATCATGGATTGTATATTTTGTGAAGCCGATTTAATGCCTTCTTCATCTTCAGGTCCAGATATATCCAAAGTTTTCAAATCAAACCATGATGGCATACGAAAGCCAGCATTTAAGGTGACCGGCTGCGTTGGTGCTGTTGGGCAAACAACTTTCATGCTGGGTGGCCTTATAGCGGCTAAAGCACTGCTCCAGCCATGTCTAAAGCGGAGTAAATAAATTTAGTTTAGATATTTAAAAACATTTAACATAAAAGCGGTTTATAAAACAACATGTACGCTTATCATAGCTTATTTGTAATTTTTAAAAGTATTCGGAAAACATCTCCATGTTTAGGTTTCCGTTATAGGGTTTAAATGAAAAGTGTATTTTATAACAATATTAAATTTTATTAAAATATTCAAATTCGTTTATAATAAATGTACTCTTATTATGCATATTAAAAGATTTATTATCAAGGTATTCTGAAATTTAATCAATTCATATTTTCAATTGAATATTTATCATCAGAAGTGTGAAGTGAACCGACAACGACTCTGTTTGCTTGTTGATAATTTTCTAGAAATTTTCTTCTGACCTTTTCAAAAAATAGTAGTCTTCTAAGCTTCTAAGACTTTGCTCGCAGGTTTTCAACTTTTATTAGGATATGTTAGAGGTGAACTTTTGGTGCTTTGCCTTCATTTGCCGCTTGGCTAGGTAGTTTACTGCAAATATGTAAGCTGACACCATATATTTTTAGTTACAATACCATTACAGGAATTACTTCGTTGTAAGAGTCATTCGTCTACATAAGAACTTTTTGTATTCATTTTAATGTATACAAGTTTGGGTGTTTCTAAGCAATTAAATGCCTACGAAAAGAATTGTTACAATTTCAATTCTTGCCTATATGCCATTGAAAAAAAAAAAACAAGAAAACAAAAATACAAGAAAAACAAGGTCAATTTTGTTGGCACTACAGTGCCATACAAAAAAAAAAGTAAAAACAAAAATTGATAGAAATTTTCTAAAACAAAAACGGTGTAGCAAACTAAAAACTGATAACACTAGAGAAACGAATAACTAAGGGAGTAAATATACAATAAAATTAGTAAATTAATGATAAGATCTATAGAGATAGGAAAAATATAAAAATGTAAAAGCTTACCCAGTATCACCCAAACCATGCATAAAAATGAACTGTAATAGAAAAAAGGAGTAGTAGTAATAGTGTTAGGGCCTTGGGAAAATACGAAACTTACCGTAGAAGTATGCCTGGCAGTAGCCTCTATAATAACAGGTGCAATCGACATGGCGATAATGAAGAGCAAAATAAGCAGGAGTACAACTATAGATGCTAATTTAATGATAGTACTTGGAATAGTGCTTTTGATTTTTTCTCTTTGGAGGAATTTTGAAGTTATTGTTGCTATTGTTTGCTAATAAATAATAGTTAATAGCTGCTTTCTATTGCTTGAGACCAGGTACTTGCAATTGCTTTATTTAAAGAAGACAACAAGACGACTGATGTCTTCTTATGGAACTGAATGGCTGATAAGTTTATGCCTGCGCCACTTTGCCACACACACAACTCTTTGCTAACGGTTGGTTGATTAAAGTATAAAAGAGAAGAGAAAAATAATTTATTAATATATGATTAATAATTAATTAAAACTTTAGACTTTCCCCCTTAAGGTGAGACATAAGAATTATTATATATTTTCGATTAATATGTGTCATTAGAAAAGGTTAAAATAGTTTTTGAAAAGACAAAAAAAAAATCGATTTTTTCTTTACATTTCTTTTCCGGCATTTAATTTACTAATTCACACACACATACACATGCTTAGCCTTATTATGTACTTAGCTAGTCTTATAAAAATTTTTAACAGTTATTTTCGACTTTCTATTTACTTTTCATAGTACAATACTTTTGCTTAAAAATCAAGTAATTATTTCTTTTTTTTAATTACCTTTTATTTTAATATTTTGTAAGAAAATTTCTTAAACTATTTTATAACAAACACCAAATTTTGTATTCTTTTTTCTTACATTCACCAAAAAAATATTTTTCATCTATCAGCTGGAAAACGTAAAAGAGAGAATGTAAGAATTTGACATTTGCTACTTGACAGTGTTGTTGAGTGTTGTTTTTTTATTAGATCTTAAAACAGTATTGTTATATATAACGTTATAACGGTTATCGTGCAACTCTGTTGGAACAAAAAAAAAAAAAAACGCTTAACAGCACTGTTTTTGAAGAATAATTTTGGTACAAAGGCGTAAAAACTCGTTAAAATTTCAAACTTCTAATACCTGATACAATAACTTTGAATTTTGAAATAAAAGAGACTAAATGCTATTTTAAATAAATCCAACTGAAATATTACTAAAAAAGAATCTTGAAAAACAACAGTTTCAGTGTCATTTTACATACAGCTACTCACATGTAAAATGGGATACACAGAAAATTTGTCCAAACTATACTGTAGATCGCCAAATACAGTAAACGCTTGGTTTAATTTGTGAATTTTTTTTATTATATTTTTATTTCTTAAGTAAATATAAAGAATAGAAGAAAAAAACAATCAGTTCCTAGAGAAAAACAACAACATTAGACAGTTTATTATATACCTGTTTAAACCGATTTTGAGTGTGGGACCCATTTTGAGTGTGGGACACTGTATTTTTCTTATTAATTTCTTGAAATATGTAAATATATATTTAGTACTTGGAACACTTTCCATTACTTGCAATCACAGCTTTAAGACATCGTGGTACACTTTCAAACAAGATTCTACAAACTTCAGGTTCAATATAGTACCATACTTCTGCTATGACTTCCTTTAAGGGAAAAATCCTTAATGACCTTCGTTTGGTTACTTTCATTAAAATTTTTGCCCACAAATTAAATCTGAAGACTAAGGAGGATTTTTAATTATATTTGGCCACTTTATAGCAGCTAATTTCGTGCAATCCAAGACTTGTGCTGGGTGTTATTGTTCTGATAGAGTACAAAGTCGCATTCATTATTCTGACCACAAAATGTATTTTGCCAAGCCCAGATGCAGACTTACAGCCCTATATCATAAGAGCACAACCACAGTGTTTGACGGTTATTTTAATGGCAGACGTTTTGATCCTTCATATTAAATATTTTCTGTAGATATAGCGAAATGGTTGATGTTCCTTTGGCTTATGATACAAAAATATATCTTTTCGTACCAAACAGAAACAGATTTGCTTGATTCAAACCTCGTGCTGAACTTCAAATTAAGGCTGGGCGCAGACACAGGCTCGGTCATATGGGCCAGAGCTTTTTCAGTGACCTCAGCAAGGTTGCGTCCACTGATTTTATTTCTTCTTTTTTTCTGACAGATTTGCTTGGTTCAAACCTCAAACTGAATTTCAAGAGAAGGAATGACTAAAGTATAGTTTTGAGAGATTTTATGTGTGTAAGTTCAGAAATTAAGGCTGGGCGCAGACACAGGCTCGGTCATATGGGCCAGGGCTTTTTCAGTGACCTCAGCAAGGTTGCGTCCACTGATTTTATTTCTTCTTTTTTTTCTGTATGTGTCTTTGGTTATTCTTTTGTTTCCTTTAGTCTCTACCTTATTTTATCTATTTTCGTTAATTTTCTTTTCTGTTCTTCTGGTAACGTTTCACAGTGAACCGAGATCCCTTTCACTACCTAATCTAACCTAACCTAAGGCAGGCTATTAATATTACCAAACTTATTAAATAATGGAATAAAAAGCTAGACGAAGTTTATTTCAGAGACAATCTAACTGCAGCTTTCTTATATATTATTATTCCAGGGTGGGCCACCTTTGTGATCTGTTCTGATCCATTAGTTATACTTCCACCCAATTTTTTCCCATTAAACGAGCTTCAATTTAATTTACCATCATCATCTTCTCCTGTCTTCTGGACTACATTCAATTGCCGTTTTAGATACGTTCGTATGGAAGAGCTGTTCATTAGTTCCCAAAACATGTCCAAATCAATCACCTTTTTGGTGAGTTTAGCTTGATTTGCCGTTTCTACAACTATTTGACACAGATCTCTGCTTGTGATGACATTCGGCCAGAGTATTTTTATCAGTCTCCGTAGTGAACGGTTGATGAATACCTATAGAAGAATCTGAAATTTGAAGATCATTAGAACACTGCTACATGTTTAATATATCTGAGCGCATACGAATAATTTTCGATGCCGATGCAGAAGTTGTGAAGGAATGGAGTTTTTTTTTGAACATTCTCTCAGATTTCTTCCGGGATTGTCTGTAAATGCAACATGTCAGTGGTCATATAGCCATATGGACGAGTAAAATAAACTTAAGCTATTCTTCCTTAGAGGCACAAATATATAAAACACTTTGATGTACTCACAAAGTTGCCTTGTTCTTCGTTCGTATTTATACATAGTTGTACGAGTATTCGGTTATATGTTTTATTTGATATTTTCTTTTATTTTTTATTTCTTTATTTCGCACAGTGAAGTTTGTTATATAAAAATCAGAGCGACCCGATAAACGAAAACAAAATTTGTCAAAGCAAAATTTGAACGTGTAGAAGCGAAACAAACTTTAAAAGAAAATTTAAAAGAGTTTGTCAAAGTACTTTGTAAAGTACTTTCAACGTGCAAAAGGACAATTTTTTTTACGTTTACACGATACGTAAAAAACGAAAACAAAGTAAATTGAAAGCAACTGTTTTAAAAGAGACCAATGGTGCAAGCGAAAAAACTAGGCTTTATTTGTTTACATAAAAATACATCCCGGATCTAATGAAATGAGATGGTTTTTAAAAAACTGCCAAACTTTAAACCGAATTTTCTGTCAATGTCGTACGCTCTCATCACATATCGAGTTTAGACGATACTATCCGCTCTCGTCTATACAAAAACTTGCCCTTTATCGATATCGATAGGTCTGTGTTTTATGTCTTGGTTAACTTCTTAAATAAATAGGCCTTGTTTGTAAGTAAAAAAAAGTGAATTATTTTGATTTCATGAAATATATTTTATTTTTTTTTAGCATCAAATGTTTTCAGTTTTTTTTTTGTTATTTTATTTTTTGTATGTCAGTAGTTTTAAAAATAAAAATTCTTTTTAATACCAATGGCTGGTCATCATAATTTCTTGTGTTTTTCTGTTTTTCATGCTGGCCGTTACCACATTTATTTTTTTTTATTTTATTTTTTTTATAACTTTTAAAATATTTGTTTTAATTTGTTATTTTTCAAATAAATTTGTTTCACATTTACAGTAATAGTATATTATTTATTTTTATATTTTTTGTTTTAAGTTTTCATGCTTAAAATTATGCAAATTGTTAAGCGATTTTTGTTAAAAGTCTTCAATAACATGTAATAAGTATTTATTTTTATTTTTAATTTTATTTTGTAATTTTTGTTTTTGGTCATTTATGTTAATTTGTTTTCTTTTGATTTTCTTTTAAAAATATTTTTTTTATTTATTTATTTATTTATTTTTTGTAGAAATAATATTTATTTTTGAAAAAGGGCGGGTTTTTTGTATTTTTTTTTTTTTCAATATTTTAAGTGAAAATATGTTTTGATGCTGCAATGATTTGTTGGTGATTATGCTTAAATTTCGTTTCGAAAAAGTTAGATTTGATTTTTTTTATTTTTTTTTTGTATTTTATTTTTAAATTTATTTTTGTATTAAAGCTTTTTTTGAAACTTGTTGGCGCACGATATTTTTCTGTTTAATTTTTAAGCTATTTTTTGTGGGATTTTTGTTTGTTATTTTTATTTTTTATTTTTTTTCATATAAAATTTGTCTGGATATTGTTTCAATTTTTTTATATTTCATTTCAAACTACTTTAACAAAATTATTATTTTTTATTTTTTAATAAATACCATAAAAATAGAGAAAGTTAAAGAGAGTGTTTTTTAGAGTTATAATTAAATATAATATTTCTTTGTACAAATTATTTTTTAATAATAATAAATAAAATTCTTTTTTTTTATTTTTACAAAAAAAAAAAAAAAAAAATTCATGTCTTTTGTTTTAAAGTGAATATTGAATATTATGGAAAACATATTCAAAAGTTGGTTTTTTATTTATAAAAAAGAATAATCGCATGAAAAATGAATTTAACCCTTGAAACTGAACAGCAGCTATCATTAGACCGGTAAGTGCCATAAGGACTTTTGATATTGCTCCGATCTCTTTATGGACATCTCATAGGCGTTTACATAAACTAACCCAGTATTGATACATAAGCTGAGACAAAATTTACCACCAAAAATCCGCAAATCTGAACAAAAGTTTAAGGTGAACCTGGATATGCCAACAGTCAGTCATACTTAAAGCTCAACATTCGCCGCTGATACAGCTACTTTAAGCACGCCTGAGGAGCCGCAGTAAGCAGTTCTGATTATGCAAGACCATATATGTAGTAGAGCTGGAGACCTGATTGAAGTAATGGGGAGTAAATGTTAAAGAGTAAAAATCTACTCAAGTAACGCTTACACTGTGTAGAGGGGGTCACGCCCGCCAGTTACAAATTAGCCACTATAGTTCTGAGGGTAAATATTTGAGAAAACATCTAGACTGCTGGCGATACATTACTATCATCATTACTATCATCATATCGACCAGGCACTATTGTGCCCCTTCCGGTCTAATAATATAACGTCACCTAGTGAGATCCTACGTCTACCTAAACATTTCCATCTAAACTTATCAAGAGCCCCACATTCACACAAAATGGGTTCCGCTGCCTCTGAGCACAGTCTACAAACATCTACATCTACATTTGTGTAATCAGCGACATATAAATTACGGACTGATCTCCCTTGAGCATTCCAGTGTTCCAGAGATGCACATTCGATTGAAAAAAAAGCTAGAAGAGTTTCAAATGAATCTAATGAACCAGTGGTATTTCTAGTTCTATATCTGAACAACATGCTGTAGTGTTTCTTCTCTCTCTATATCAATAGCTAACGTCACCTAGTGAGACCCTACGTCTACCTAAACATTTCCATCTAAACTTATCAAGAGCCCCACATTCACACAAAATGTGTTCCGCTGCCTCTGAGCACAGTCTACAAACATCTACATTTGTGTAATCAATTTCAGGTCCTGCCTGCTATACATGAGAAGGTCGGAGCGACATATAAATTACGGACTGATCTACCTTGAGCATTCCAGTGTTCCAGAGGTGCACATTCGATTGAAAACAAAGCTAGAAGAGTTTCAAATGAATCTCATGAACCAGTGGTATTTCTAGTTTTATATCTGAACAACATGCTGTAGTGTTTCTTCTCTCTCTATATCAATAGCTTCGATGTAAATACGTTACTAAGACTTGCAGCGTCCGACTGCAGCTAGTTGATCTACCATAGATAGACTATTGTGTTTAGTGTACTAGATAGGGCGAACTTAATTGTACCAATAGATTACATTTCTCCTTAGATTGTATTTGAATAGAATTCAAATGCGTGCTAAATCGAGGTCCTGTATTATATCTTCTCAAGTGAATTATCCTACCAAAGCCTATAAAGTTTACTTCCATTAGTAAAGTGTTAGTGTCTTGCTGTAATTTTATTCCTTAAAGATCACTGAGATTCGAAATCACTGAGGTACAGACACTTGCAGAGACGACTGGCAATCTTTAGGGTGGGCCATGTAAAAGTTTAAATTTGCGAATGCAATAAAACAAAAACGGTTTGCAATTTTGCCAAATTTGTTTTTTTTTGTCGTGAAGACAACTGTTCCGTTTAGAAATGAAATATTATTTCATTTATATGGACCAATTTTCGAGAACTTTTTCGAGTGTATGAGGTCGTATCTCGGCAATGGCATCACGAATGTTGACTTTGAAATGCTCAATTGTTTCTGGTTTATCGGCATAACACTTGTCCTTATCGGCGCCATACAGAAAATAGTCCAACGGTTTCAACTAACCGTATGGGGCAATAATGCCTCCGCTCCACAAGCCGCTCCAAACAGTGACTCGTAATGGGTGCATTGGCTTCTGTAAGATCACGTTTGGGTTTTCTGAGCACCAACATGCTTATTAACGTACCCACCAAGATGCTCAAACGTTAATCGATTCATTTCGTTCAGTGGATATAATATACTGAGTTTTGTGACAGAATAGAATGACATAAGTATTGCCAGATTCGAAATAATTGCTGGTTCAAATTTAAACCGATAGATCGCCCAGCCGATACTTCTTGGCGGTCTGACCTTTCACTCAGATAGTTACGAGATAGGAGAGTGATCTGCTGCTACAACTCAACCTTAAGTGCTCACGGAAGTTGAATGCCAAATGCAGAGGTATTCGAAATTAGGAGGATAGTGTAATTAATCTAATGTGAGCGTTTGCGGGACACTGACTACCTTTGTTGAGAGTCAGGCGGTACTCAAGACTCTCAAATCACGCCCGAGAAGAATACATTAAGTTATGCGACTTTACTGAATACCGGGTTACTGGGATACTTCCGCAAACGAAATGATGAATTGAAACAACATGGCTCGAAGTCAGCGGACCTACGGACCGCGGACTACATTGCCATTACCTTGGCGAACTCGAAAAATTCTTCGCGTGAACTGGCCAATTCTGAGAGTATGAGAATAGAGCCGGTCATCCCTGATCGAAGGACCTCTTCCCTACTTTTCATGAGCAAGTTGGAGCTAAAGCTGGACTACGGACGTCATTACGGGCTACTGCAACATACGTTCCATGACTTGTAAGTGTGAGAAGAATACCGGTATTTGTCGATTATGTGAGGGTGGGTAAGAAACGGAGACAATCGAAGGTCCACTATGTCACTGCCCTATTATTTTTGATCGAAGGCATCCAATTTTAGTTAAGCTTACTATTCAAGATCTTTTCCAATTTTCTATGGGTATTGAGTGGCTTTGGCATGTGAATTGAGCTTTTTTCTAGAGCTTCTTTCTAGATGCACTAACAGCATCTACTCTCTCTCTCTCTTTCTCTCTTTCTACCTTTTTATTCTTTTTACTTCTGTTCTGTTTCCTCTTCTTTCTGCAGGACGATCGCCATTGCTTCTTCTGCTAGTTGCGCATCCTTTAATCTAACCTAACATTTTGTTCCTCTAGATCGTTTTTGATGAACCTTTATGGAGATACTTCAAGTTCAAGCATTGTTTTTAAAGTACTAAATCGACTTTGAATGTCTTAAAGAAGTATAGGAATATAAGCATCATTCTTTTGGCTAATTTGGCAGATAGGTTCTGATAGCCAGAGACAAAAAACCTTGTTGTGACATGGGAAAATATGATCTGACGGCATATAGATGACATGTAGAAAACTCTCGTAAGGCATCAGAACACTTTGCAATGTCGTTTCAGGTAAAGTCTTGTTTCCTTTACGATTTTGTTTGGCTTAAACTCAGTTTAACTTTGCTTATAATTATAGTCCTTTTTTCTTTTCTATTTCTAAGAGTCAGTTGAGTAAGTAAGTGTAGAAAAATTGTAAGTTGAACTTACGTTAAGAGTTAAAATTAAAACTGGAACGGTTATTTATCCTTCTAGGCTGCTTATAAGCATTTAAGTACGAGTGTTATTTAAGCGTGTGAGATTTGTTTTTAGTTTTTTTGAAAGCTAAATACTACTTAAAGACTACTAGTAATTCTTAAAGGTGTTTGTCTAATCAATTAAATACTAAAGATCTAAAGCCTAGTTTAACTACAGTTTAACGACTAACTTTGTAAATAGCAAGTTAATAAGAGTTTAAGCTTTAAATTGCTTTCAATAAGGGGTGAGAGAGAGTTTTCTTTAAATTTACTGAAATTGTTTGTTATTCTGCTTAACCTAACTTATGAATATGTTTTCATTGTTCATTTCAAAAGCTTTATATACTTATATATGTATATATTTTTAAAACTTAAAACTTGTTAAACTTAAGAACTAAAATCACAGAAAGAAAATTTTATGTTTTTTTGTTGTTATTTTTTTAACTGAAATTTCTATAACAGGAACTAAATTTGTTGATATATTTTTTATAAAAAAAGAATAGTTATAGGCGGCGATAAGAGCAAGTGAGGACGATTATAAGCCTTTTATTGTTTTAAAAAATGGTTTTTGACCCTTAAATAAATTTAATTTATTCAAGACTTATGAAATTAGCAAACATAATGACTTAGAACATTCTTGCTCTCAACAAGTAGTAAAATTAAACTTCAGCTTGTAATAAATAGTTTAGAGATTAGAAAAAAAAAAAAATCAAAAATAAATAAAAACCATAAGAAAATTTCAAATTAAAACTTTTTGAAATTATTCGATTATTAAGCAACGTGGCAAATGATCTTTTAAATATTCGAATAATTCTTGTGAAGCACCCGGACAATTTGTCAACTCCAACTCCTGCAGGTGTCTCAATTGTATGAGACTGGAAAGTCCCGAAGAGGTTAATAGTGGACAACCAGCCAGTGATAGTACTTGTAAATTACGCATTGAGCACAGATGTTGTAGACCAAAATCACGCACCTGGGAACACCAGCGTAAAAACAGAGCAGTTAGCGAAAGCATTGTAGAAATATAACCTACACCGATGTCTGTAATGTGGACACATCTGTAAGGAGAGAGACAAGAATGAAAATGATTAAAATGAGATGAACTTAAATTATACGGAATATTATCTTAGTAAATACAATGAAAGGCAGCTGTCCAGCCAATAACTGCTTACTAACAGCCAAATCTAAATCAGAGCGCTAAGCATTTTCTAGCCGTCAAAAATCCTCATGCCTATACAAATTGTATAATGCAAACCATAATAGCGCGGCGTCAACGCTATGACAATAGTAAAGTCCAACTTTGACAACGCGTTAAGGGCGAAATACACTATCAAACAGATGGAAACTGTATTGTAGTAGTAATGGTGAATTATTTATTTATGCTTTTGGCATATACTAGTCAATGCAGTATTCAAGCTTTCATTTTGTTGTAAATTTTGTGAAATGAAGTTCATATTGCAATATCATCCAAGAAACTCAGTATTTCAAAATAGTAGAGGCTTGTTTCTACCCCAGCACCATACTTTTCCATATCCCTTTTACTTTTCAACTCCCGTCGATAGTTTGTGCATAATGAATTTATTTTTTTTGTCAAGTCTTTCTGTCTGCATTAGGATTTTGCTCCTTGCATTGTTCCATTTTATCTTCGTACTGCTGGTCCTTAATAACTCTCTTATTGTAATCATCACTATAATATTCCAACAGCTCAATAATTTGCTTTTTCTTTTGAATTTCTGCCATTTTTATGCCACAAAATTTCAAAAACAACACAAATTTTTCGTTCTCCGATGTTGTTGATGCTATAAAATTGCAGCAAAAATGAAAATTGATAAAGCAACACCATACACTTGTCAATCAGCTGTTTCAAGCATAAGAAAAATCTAAATTTTTTGATTTTGCTTCCAGCATTAGGTTTGTTCAATAACTTTACTTGCAAAAACTTGCAACGAGAGAGTAATAAAATTGTTTGCAAAATTTCTCTTAATTTTTACTTAAAATTTCGAAAATTTCGCAAAATTTTTTTAATTTGCAATTTTATTTTTTTAGAAAACTTGATTTGTAAACATAAACACAAAACAGCTGTTTGAGTAATTCTTGCAAAAATCTTGTAAATATTTTACAGCAAGAATTTGCAAGAATTTTTTTGTGTCTCAATTTATTACTC
The DNA here is from genome assembly GCA_023159175.1 of Wohlfahrtia magnifica. Classification (NCBI taxonomy): domain Eukaryota; kingdom Metazoa; phylum Arthropoda; class Insecta; order Diptera; family Sarcophagidae; genus Wohlfahrtia; species Wohlfahrtia magnifica. Next base: position 1,080,033 of record JAKWBJ010000044.1, on the reverse strand, counting down.
TCTTCTGACGCTCTCTCGTTGCAATTTTTTTGAGTTTATGAAAACTTTTCTAGTAATAATTGTACTGAACAAACCTACTGTCGTTGTAACACATACATAAAAATTTCACTTATACTACCACAATGCATTTTCCATCTGCTTGATAGTGTAATTCGTCCATTAGAAAGTGAAGTTGGCTGCGAAGAAAAAAGATATGCTATTTTAGCTGTTTTCGTATCGAATCTAGCGTTTTAGTAAGTTTTTAATTTCAATTTAGTGATTTTTTTATGGAAAAGTTGATATTGCTGGTAATTCACAATCAGGTCACTCAATAAGTTTGATAAGATGACACTTAGATGGTGTTACTAGAATTTTGTCCATATGATTTTCATTTAGTACTAACCTTCAAACGATACGTATAATAATTTTGACAGCAGTCGAACTAATGATTCGTGAGTTGTGGCATTTTGTGTGAAGCAACTTTTGTTATTGATACAGTGGAAACCAAACAATGGCTTAATAAAGATTATCCGAACTCTGCTCTATCGAGACAAATGGTAGGGAAGTGAATAGCTGAACTTAAACATGGTCGTGCCAGCACAAATCATGGACGCCCAACTGAGGCTGTTCTTCCAGAAAACATCAAAAAAATCCACAAAATGGTTATGAACGATCGCAAATTGAAGTTGCACGAGCTAACTGACGTTGTAAAGATATTGGATGGTAGTGTTTTTACCATTTTATACGAGTATTTGGTTATGCGTAAGCTCTGGTTGCCGTGTGAGCTCACAAATTGTGTCACAAATCGATGAAAACGATGGCAAAATTGAATGAATTGGAATTGAGCACCTTTTTCCTGTTTTTAGATCTCAAGAGAATGCTTGCTAGAAAAAAATTCAAGGCCTATTTTGACGAGAAAGGGAAATCGTGTTATAAAAGTGGTATCGAAAAGTTGGAATATCGCTGTACTCATTGTATCACCTTCGAAGGCAACTACGAGTATGTTGAATAATAAAATCGAAATCCTACGAGCTTATTGAGTGACCTGTTAGGTATATCATTCAGCGTCAACGTTATAAGCTTGTCAACGCAACGCTCAACGCTCTTATTTAGGTTGGTCTGTAAGGGCAATAATTTCTTTTCGTTGAAAGTTGACAGCGCCTTTTTTTTTTGATTTCCAAGCTAAGCAGTTGAAGATGTCCAACTTACCTATCCAATGTTAATTCCTCCAATTGATTTAAATCACAGGCAATATATTCTAGTGATGCATCGGTAATACGTGGACACCAGGATAAATCTAAAGCTCTTAGTTTTTGTAAATTTTCTGCTATCAATTCAACACCATCGTCTGTTAACTTACTGCATCCCGACAGACTTAAGACCGTTAAATGTGGTAGAGAATGGACTGTAAATAAAAAAGGGCACAAGAAACAATGAACTTAAAATATAATTAATTTTTTTTTTTTAAATAAAATTTAATCATTATTGCTATCAAATTAAAGTGAATCGAATTGAATTGAACTGAATTTGATGAAGTAAATTCTGTAAATCGATGGCACAATTTGTGGTCAATGTGTGGTGGGTTGTATTAATAAGGTTTCCCTTTTAAATACATAAACTAATGCCCCATAAACATCTTTTTATTACGAGAGTACACTCAAAATGATTTCTAAAGATTAATTTAATCTTATTGACTGCTTCTTCCTCCTCTTCACCTCCTTACATCTTACTTTCATTATTATGGTTTAGCAGAAAAAAAAGCAAATCTTTAGTATTTTTTTTTTGTATTGATTTACCAAGATATTCGTTGCCAACTGTGTGTACGAGTATCTGTCTCCACTCAGATTGTTAAACGTTTTTTATTTTATTTTTTGTTGCTGTTGTTTTATTACAAAACATTTTCAAAAGATTTTCTAGTTCAATAGAACATTTTGTGGTTTAATTTATTGTAGAGAAATAAAACGATATGATATGTGTAAGGCGATGTAGATGTAGAAGTGTCTTGGTGTGTGTGTTTGATGAATACAAAACTATTTCGTAAGTTGACAACTAATGATTGTCTCCTTTTTGTACTAAAGATTGTAATATTTGTACTAGTCCCATTACTAGTTACGTATAGGCAAATTAGGGACAATCGTCAATTCATTACTAACATTTTGCGAAACACTTTAATAACCAGTAGTAATTGTCTTCTTATAGAAGTTTTCACCTTCTCCAACACATTTGAATTGTTACTTTACTAGGTTGCCGGATCACCGCAGTGTGCTTAAGACCGCTATTTGTGAGGTTGCTGATAGTCAGGAAAATCTGCATTAATACGGACTGTCAGTCCGCTTTTAAATCCTTATGGGCTATGTTCACTAAGTCCCTAACAGTAGAGAAATATCATTCATCCTTAGGAGTGATGGCATTTTGATATTAATTTTTTTTTTGGGTATCGGCTCAGGTGACTTTCCGGGCGGCGGATAAGCTAGCTAAAGGGGTACACCAATCTCTGCCTGGTGTGTGCATATAGGGCGATTGACCGATAATATCTTTGATGAGTTGTTGATGAAAGCCTCGACTTGCAGACAGGCTAGAACTCTCTGGCTATGAATGGGATTGCCATCTGGGCTTACGTGAGTCTTCGCCGCGCTGACATACCACCAATGCCACCACCTATGATACCCACTCATAACTTTCACTCCTTGGTGAGCAGTCGGAGACTATCTAAACTCCTGCCGTGATGTGAGTCACAGCAACCGGTTAAGAAGATGCAACACTACACAGAACTCCCGCTCTGCCTGCGCTTTAGGTCTAAACCGCAATCATCACGAAGCTCCTACATTGGAGACCTACCCAACATTCGGGCAGAGATCGGAATCCCTGGGGTTACCCATTCCCGTGGCACCAGAATACCTCTGGTCAGGCTTAGTGACACGTGAGTGTAAATATAAACACGTGCCGCCTCCAGTTTCGGCCCCACAACGGCCAGGACTGGTCACCGGTGGCTATGAGTGAGTAAGAAGAGGTCTGAGCAACTGCTTAACGTGCTGAGAAGCAGGATATCTGCGGTAATAGAAGCACTTAATGGTCATTGTCAAGACACGCCCTTAGGTTGGGTCATGGGTATTCCATCTTATTTAGGTACTGCTTAGAGGAAGAGGGTGGGATCACGGAATACTACGGGAAAATACTATAGGGCTAATCAGCCAGTTCTTGGGGGGGGGGGGGCGAACTAGATAGATAACTAACCAGTGGCTGTAAGAGAAAGCTAATGGGTATCACAATGGTCTCTATCGAGCCTAAGTGTGCTGCAAGTTTGGTTCGGTGGCCACTATTAAACTAACCTAACCTACTTTACCAGTCACGAGCTGTCTACCATAGTATATTCTCAAGTTTTCCTTCATTAATCACTAAAAAATGACTACCATTTCAACATCTCGCATTCGAACATAATTTCTCAATTGGCTAGGCATCGTAGTCTTGTCCAACTATTTTTGCTTTGTAGGTCTCTATACCCGCTTGTGAGGCAACTGTATGCAAGGCTCTGGCATTTCTCACAATTTAAGTGAAGTCCACAGCCATCATGTTATCATTTTCAAATGACTGGCCAAAAACTAGGATTCTTAGAGGACTCCCTACATTTGTAGTACCCAAAATAAGCAGCAAACGCTAATGTTAGCACACTTCTTCTCCGTTAGCGTTGGTTAAGAATCTCTTAACCAAAATACTTTCTGTGATACTTCACTTATTCGTTTCTAGGGAACAGCATCTTTTTTCGATTTAGATTTTAACCATAGCCAGCAGGTTAATACTATGACCACACTCGTTTCGAGACTAGAAACTTAAGTTTTTAGAGGTCTTAATGCCCTTGGCACTAGAATTAAGTCTCTGATCAGTCTTCGAAGGTCCTTTTTAGCTTATTCGGGCATTGGAATACTTGGCAGTAGGTTTCATGTGTTTACTTCAAAAAGTCAATAAAAAATATACCCGATTTTTTATGATTTTACGAAGTCGTTATCTGTTGCAAAAAAAAAATCTTTTCTCTCCTTCTTTTTCGAACTCCAGCAACATCTCGCATTATGTTCATAAGCATATGTGCGCCATTTTAAACCGCTTATTAGTAATTAAAGTTTAAGCCTATTTTTTTTTGCCAAACGGCAATACTAACACCATATGAAAAATTATTAAAAAAATTAATATTTTGCAAGAAAGCTTAGAGGATTTGAAAAAAGTATATTATTTGTTGTATTAAGACCTATTAAGCCCTATAACTATAGCTGTTTTGAATGCACACACACACACTATAACACTCCCATTTACACTTGTAATAGGGATGATACATTGGCAAACATTTGTTAGCAAACATCGCAAATAGCCAATATGCGATTGGCTATTTCGCATATTGGCTATTTGCAATGTTTGCAATTAACAAATTATCAAAATAAAAAAATTATTAAATCACTGCTTACACTGCTTACTTAGCCCATGGCCGTATCCCGTCTCCAAAAAACTTCACGTCCTTTCTACAGTCAAAAGGAGAATACGGTGCTTGGAAAATACGGCGGGCGTGGCATTTAACAACTTTTTGGCAACTTTTGCGACGTGAGTCCGAGCGTTGTCATGCATAGGGAAAATATTATTTGTCTGTCTGTCTTTGTATTTTGGCCGTTTTTCTCATAATGCACCGTTCAAATGAAGTAGCAGCTCATAGCACACAATGCCTTCATCTCACTTAGAGTGAAAATTGCATTATAAATAAATACTAAAACAGAAAATATTGTTGAAATGAACGAAATTTGGAAGCAGTTGTAAAACCCAATAAAACCCTAAAAAGCCAATAAGAAAACCCTGGTTTTTGCCTACCCTGACTCTAAGGCAGCCTTCGATAGGTTGATAAGAGATCGCGTGTATACTTCAATGCCTGTGCTTGGTGTTCCTGCAAAGCTGCTGCAGCTCCGTCATAATAAAACTTTTTGATGCTGTGCAAACAAGGCGAGCACCCAGCGTGCGAATAGATGAAGATACTTCAGCGAGAAGAGTGTTTGATACGTAAGTCAGTAGGCATAAGCGTAGAGCACGATCTTGTCTACGTTGGAGAGATTAAGCTGAGGAAGCCTTGTCTGCGATGGTTGTGACCAATAGGCAAAGGCGTGCGAGAGTATGATGTGGCAGAAGTGCCAGGAAGGAGGTGCTGCAGCAAAGCGAAATCCGGTAAACGGGTTTTAATGGCCAATTGTGTATGCATGTATAAAAATAGCAACTAGAATAGTAGAATAGAATTTCTTTTGATTAAATACTTTCTTTACGACTTCAGGTTTTCACAATTCTTCCAAGCTAATGATGTATTTTTCAAAACGAGATAATATAAGCCAGCGATTTGAGAAAACATAAAAATATTTTTAAGCTCTGTCAACTATATATTATATTGCTGTTTGTTGAAAAATATAAAAAAATTAATAAAGGGTCCGCCATCTAACGTTTTTTCCTCAACAAGTGCTTATTTCGTGAATGGTAACACTTAGCTCATGTCTGATTTGACAGATAATTAGTTTTATCCTCGCGCTGAATGAATATGGTTGTGTATATGCTTGAACAGATGAGATGAAGCTAATTTTGATCTTGGCGGGTATGTAAGCAAACAAAATTGTCGCATTTGGGGCACAGAAAACCCGCACGCACTCATTAAAAAGCCGATACACCCAAGACGAGTCACTGTTTGGTGCGGGTTTTGGTCCAGAGGCATAATTCGAAAATGAGCAAGGAGTGGCCGTTACAGTCAATGGCGATCATTATCGGGCCATGTTGAACGAATTTTTGTTCACAAAAATTTAAGAGAAGGATATTAGCAACATTTGGTTTCAACAGGACGGCGCTACGTGCCACACAGCCGAAGCTAAACTCGATGTTTTTCGCCCTGTTTTCAAAAAAAAAAAAATTATTTGGCGGACCCTATATAAACTTCCCGTTAAAAGCAAATAAAATTTCAGTTTTAAAACTGTGGCAGCTCTCTTAAAGGGACGAATATTTCCTTTAACATTGTAATTTCGCTTATACACATACTAGTCTCAAGAGAAAACTAAAGGAATAGAGCGAAACCGTTACACAAAGATTATTGAGCGCGTGTATAAAGAAGAATTTTCAAGATTTTGGTTAACCCAAGGAGTACAATAACTGTTACACAAGCATAGTTTGTATGTTTTTACCATATCAATAACAGTTAGATGCGTATGTATACGCTTATTAGGTTCTATACATACGAGTAAGTAGTAATGGCAGCAGTGTGTGTGTGTGTGTGTGTGTGTGTGTAGTTAACTGCAGTGCAGTGCCCCAGTTTCCAATATAACGAAACATTTTAACAGTGTCTACTACGTTGTCTCTATTTTTTTTTCGTTTGTAAAAATTTCATTTTATAAGAAAATAAAAATACTTTTTATAGGATTTCTTTCGTTTTCTATTCTATAACTTTTGCAACATTTTATTATTTTAAGTTTTTTATTTTTGTTGTATTTTTTGTTATTTGGTTTCCAACATGCGTTTGAGTGTCTGTTGCATATTCAGCACCGTCAAGTATTTTAAAAACTAAAGAAGAGAGGTCATGTGATGAAAATAAAACCTACCACTGTGTGTGTGTCTATTATTATTATTTTTTCCATATTTTGCCTTGTTTTTTACTTAAAAAACTTTTGTTGGGCTTCTCAAGCAATATACAGTCAGCCTCAGATCAAATTGGTTCAGTGCTGCAGCACTAACACAGACAAGAAATAATTTAAAACTTAAACCGCAAACTATAGATTTAAATTACAAATACTCGTACTCGTACGTTAAATAAATAACAACAACAATAACAATGATAATAACCACAGCAACAAAAAAGAAGTTGAAAACAAAACAACGAAAATTTGTTAAAATTGAAAAAGTTTGCATAAAAAAAGTGAAATTTCGTTAAGGGTAGAAGTAAAAAATGAATTGATTATTTTTAAGGATTCAAATATTCATATAAATACATACATACTCGTACATAACTACTGCAATACCAAAAATTATTGATTTTTTTTGTCAAACAACAACATTGACAGACTTTAAAGGTCTTATCTTGGCTTTTTTTTTTATTCATTAATTAGAATTTGAGGTCAAGTATATTAATGAAATTCTTTATTCTACTAAAAGAAGCTCTTTATTTTATTATATTTTTATTAATAATTAATAAAATATGTGCTACACTCATTGCATTATTTCAACTGCAAATATTTAAATACGAAAACATACACAGCCACCCACTGTAATGAGCTCTTTCACCGCACCGCTTCTCTTTTCTACTTTTTTTCTCTGCTCTATGGATTTACAAAGAAATAACCGCAATTAATGCAATAACAATAAATACGAGATATAAAAAGAAACACACCACTTTACTAACAATGGTAGGAAACTGTTACACAGAGAAACAGTCACAGTTGTGTAAGCGTATTTGTTTTTGTTGTCATTTATAATCTTTAATATTAAATGGGTATTTTGTTGTTTACTTAATGTACGCATACCAACAAGAACAACTAAAGAGAGCGTAGCGACATTTAATTTAATTCATGACGCCATAATAAAAAAATCTCTCAGTGAGTCATAAGTTTTTTTTTTGTTAGTTTTTTATACGAAAGGTGTGTGTGCTGGTGTTTGTGTCCTGAATTGTGGGAAAAACAAAAATTAAAGAGCTGGAGAACGTGCTTTTTTATGTGCGTATGGGGATGTGTGTGTGTAATACTAAAAGGGAGTACTTTAGGCGCCGTTTGTGTGTGTGTGTTTTTTTTAAAATATAGTCTAATGCAACTATAAACCACTATGAAGGGAAGTATAACTAATAAACATCAATAGTTATTAAAAACAAATATATTAACCCTCTGTTGCCCAAGACTATTATTTCTTTTATCGAATCTTTGCTTTCATATTTAGAAGAATAAAAATTATTGAGGGCCTATAGATCTTGATTTTATGTAACTTTTTTAGAAACAAAATGTATAATAAGTGCAGCACAGAAATAAGTAATGATACTTGTAAGTACCGTCTGGCAGTAAAGGGTTAAAAAGAAATTTAGTTCAATTCATTTTTAAATTTTTTTGTTTTTATTTTAAACAGTTTTACTCTCCCTTTGCAAATACTTATAAGTAGAGTCGGCCCACTCGATAGTTTCGATAGTTTGCAAATAAACTATCGATAATATCGCTTTCTTATAAGTGCTACTAGTGGCAACAATATTTGAATTTAAGTGAAGGAGAAAGAATAATAATAAGTGTACAGTGTTGAATCAAAATATAGGGACACTTTATTTTGTGTCCAGTATGTCATAAAATTGTATGTATTGAACTCTTTTAATAGAAGATTAATTCTTTTATAGAGCAAAAATTGCTCAGACCATGAAGTGCTCCAAAACTAAAGTAATTAATAAGATCCAGTGAAAGAAAACTGCAAAGACTATGGGAAGAAAGCGTAGAGCAACTGTTAACTTTTAATTCGCACTTCAAAGATTAATCTCTTCAAGTCAAAAATGAACTTATTCTCCTGTTTCAAGTCGCACAATAAGAAAAATACTTATGGAAGCTGGACTTATGCTAAGAATCCTCGAAATGTATCATTTCCCGAAATGTATTTCTCTCAAGGAAGCAACACCTGCACCGTAATAGTTAGAATAACATGCTAATTTCTGACGAAATGACCTTAACCCCCGTTGGCGACCCCATTGTTCCGATTTGAGTTTTGTTTTTTTGTTAAGTCAGTAGATCTGTTGTTGATATACCCGCTAATCTGGCGTTATACCCACGTAGCTAGCGTAGGGGTTGTTCCGGAAAGTTTTTGATCAAGGTAGTAATTTGCTTGGATCAAATGCAAAATTGTATGTACGAACATAGTCAGTTACAATTCACACTTTATTTGAGTTTAATAAATAGAAATTAAAGAAACTGTTAAACTGTGTCCCTACTATGTAACTATAAAAGTTTACAGACGGCTATCAACCTGCGTCGAACAAACTTTTGCAAATGTGACTTTGACTACATTTACGAGTAGTGGCCTCCGTATTTACTCTTAGAATTTGACGATAGTATCGATAGTGAAAAAAACTATCGATAGTATCGATATTACTTTTCAAGATGGCGACCGATTTAACAGCTGTCAATTGATTTCTCAGTTTGGTTTGGCAATTAACCATGAATAGACTCACGTCCGGCGTAGATTCGTCGAATGGATCCAAAACGAGTTTACAGTTGTGCCCGATTTTCATAAGCAAATTTTGTTTAGCGATGAAGCGCACTTCTGGTTGAATGGTTACGTCAACAAATAAAACTGCCGCATTTGGAGTGAAGGTAATCCTGAAGTGTATGTGGAAACACCGTTACATCCAAAAAACTGAATATTTGGTGCGCTTTATGGGCTGGTGGAATCATTGGTCTGTACTTTTTCAAAAACGACGGTGACCAGAACGTTACAGTCAATGGTGATCGGTATAGAGCCATGATTACTAACTTTTTCATTCCTGAATTGAATAACCATGATGTCCAGGAGATGTGGTTTCAACAAGACGGCGCAACATGTCACACAGCTCGTGCCAGAATAGATTTATTAAAAGACACATTTGGTGACCGCCTAATTTCACGTTTTCCACCTGTGAATTGTCCTTCAAGATCTTGTGATTTAACACCGCTAGACTACTTTCTGTGTGGCTATGTAAAGTCATTGGTCTATGCGGTAAAGCCACAAACGCTTGACCATTTGGAAGACAACATTCGCCGTGTTATTGCCGATATACGGCCACAAATGTTGGATAAAGTCATCGAAAATTGACCGCGCTAGCCGTGGCGGTCATATGCCAGAAATCATATTTAAAATGTTATGCCACAAGATTATCTTTCGGATAAATAAAGTTCATGTCAATCGAATAATCCATCGTTGTTTTATTGCAACTTAAAGTTCTATACCTCTATAAAAAACACCCTTTACTATCGATTGTTTTGCAGCTCTACTCATAAGACGCTGTTTATATTATGGCATACATACTGCATAATTGCTGAAAGGAAAAGTATAAGTAGTAAATCATAAAGGAAATCTAATAATCTTTTTAAGGCATACATTCCCCTTTCCAACTTTGAATATTAATCAGTTTCTGTTTTAATCTAAGTCTCTACTTTTGTAAGTATTGATTAGATTGTGGCATTTACTAAGCAAAGATATATACGAGTATGTATAGTGAAATAATATGAAATAGAAGAAAAAGATGCATTGATGGCATTGCATTTCAATACAACATCTCAAAAATTCATAATTAAAATAGAAAACAAAGCAAACAAACTAAAAATCACAATCAAATGCGCATATTTAGTAAGCGTTTTAATTGAGTTTGTAAATCATTTTCTTATCAGACCTCTAGTTGGCAAGTTTATTAAGCATTTAGAAGCCGGCTTAGTGTAAATCTAAAATTTTAATCAACGATTTCGAATCAAGTGTTGTAAAGTGTTGTTTTAGAAAAAGTGTTCTTTCTGTTTCTGTTGTTACAGTTTTATTTTGTGACCGACACTAACGGGTAACGAAAAAATAGGAAAATTTTATTTTCTTTTTATAATTTTTCTATGACTTTTATAAAATAAATTTACTCGTTTTTGCGATCACAAACTATAAAATTGTAATTAAAGCCAACAAATTGTAAAGGAAAAGAGTTGAAATACAATAAAAGCAAGTGAGACTATAAAGGACTTCTGAACGAGAGGATATAAAGGAATTGTTTTAAAAAAATCTTAAAAAACACAAAATATTTTTATTAAAAAAATTCGAAAAAATTTTAAACAAAAACTTATTTCTATTCTCGAAAGGATCTAAGGCTCTTGGAAACAGGAAAACATTTCAATATGTTGGCTAAGGTAACATCTACAAGTGACGTATATTGAGCTGAAGCCCATGTATCGCCAACTTAAAGATAACATTCCTAATACACCATAAAACACTAATCAAAGAAAACAGCGTACAATACCTTGACATATATATGATCGAACCAGGATTGCTTTTTTTCGGTATTGGTTTGACGATAACCATCTAAGCAAGAATTATCACTAGTAGGGCGATCGATTTTTCGATTTTTTTCAAAAACCGGTTTTCGCATAATTCGAAAATTACAAATTTAAAAAAACCGGTTTTCGATTAAAAATTAAACAAATAACCGGTTAACCGGTTTTTTTCTTCAAATAAATTTTTTTACATTTTTGTTGCTTAATTCGGTATAATTGATATATTTGCCTCATATACATTGTTGATTCCGCCGGCATCAATGCTAGAACAACGTTCAGCGTTTTTATGATCTTAAAGGACATTTCTTCCTCGACATCACAATGTCCTTATTCATTTTTTCCAGAGTTAGAGACTACTTGCTAAAGAATCAAGTTTTCCTTGCTGCACGATAACGACAATTTTATAGACATATTTAAGGTGGTTAATAATTCTTGGCTTAGAAAAGCCTTCTCAGCTTAGTACTTAAGGACACTCAAAATATCCAGACTTATCCTTTCCATCGATTTCCAAATATTTTCACACTTCAGAGGACATCTGTAGAAACATAAATCACGTATTTAATAATGTGTGACACTGTGGTATGTTAGGGAAGAATCCTCCTATCAACCAAAAAGTTCTCGGTTCAATCTCAGGCCACACCATCTGATAGTTTTTGATCAGGGGCGACTGGTTATGAGTATTTCCGCTGTGAAAAACTTCACCAATTAATAAATCTGCTGTTTGCAGCCAGCTTTTGTAGGTCTCTTTCAATGAGTCTGGTTGATCATCATTTGCCATACATAAAGGGTCCGCCAAATAAATTTTTTTTTTTAAAAGGCTATAAAGAAAAAACTACTGAATATTTTCTCAAATTTCTTTTTTTATTTGAAAATACAATCCTTCTGGTTAATAATGGAAAATAATTTCATTCAAATGGCTGCCTCGTTTGGCCATGTAGTAGCCTATACGATCGGTCCAATTTTTAAGTACATTATCGATTGTGTGCAGCTGTATTTCACCAATGGCTTCACGAATATTGTTCTTTAAAACGTCAATTGTTTCTGGCTTGTTGGCGTAACACTTATCATTGACGGCAACCCACAAATAATAGTCCAACGGTGTTAAATCGCAGCTTCGAGGTGGCCAAACGACATCAGTTCTGCGGCTGATAATGTGATCTTCAAAGACAGGGCGCAAAACATCGAGTTTAGCTTCGGCTGTGTGGCACGTAGCGCTGTCCTGTTGAAACTAAATGTTGCTAATATCCTCCTCTTCAATTTTTGTGAACAAAAATTCGTTCAACATGGCCCGATAACCATCGTCATTGACTGTAACGGTCACTCCTTGCTCATTTTCGAAGAAAAATGGCCCAATTATGCCTCTTTACCAAAATCCGCACTAAACAGTGACTCGGCTTGGGTGTATCGGCTTTTCAATGTATGCGTGCGGGTTTTCTGTGGCCCAAATGCGACAATTTTGCTTGTTTACATACCCGCCAAGATCAAAATGAGCTTCATCTGAAAAGATGATTTTTTTTTTTGGCAAAATCGGCATTTTTTGTAAGTCGAGCGCAGGCCCAGATTCCCAGCGTTGTTCAAGCGTATGCACAACCATATTGGTTTAGCGGAAGCATAAAACTAATTATCTGTCAAATCAGACATGAGCTGAGTATTACCATTCACGAAATAAGCTCTAGTTGAAAAAAAAACGTTAGATGGCGGACCCGATATATAAATAAATTATTTTTTACTGAAAATGAGAAAAAGTTATTGTTACTCAAGTGTGCATATCTTTGTCAATCTATCATGGTTTTCACGTTCTTTGTAAGACATTCCAGGTTGTCATATATATAAAATAAGACTATATTACAAATTCAGAAAAATACTTAAATAATGACAAAATTAAATTAACCGGCTATTCGTGTTAAAATAACCGGTTTATTCGATATTCGAAAAATGGACATTTAAAAAAATCCGTATTCGACAATAACCGTTCGATCTCCCTAATCACTAGTTATAAATCTAACAGGATCGATTGCTTAAAATTAAACAGCTGTATCATATACATAGTTCTCAAATATCCGTTAATAACTTCTCTTATCATAATTCGACTATTCACTAAACCTATTTTTTACCTCCCTGACGCTTAAAATCAATCACAGGATGTTGTTAATTTATTCTTATTCTTATTAAGGTATCTATGTTTTTATTTCTCGCTCTACAGGAAGAAAAACTCAACTGCTTTCTTCAGTTTAGAGTTTTGTGTTTGATCATTCAGCGTGCATAGCTTTAAAATTCGATGTAATATTAAAAGTAATAAAAAAAACTCTATAACACTTCTAAAACAAACCATACTTTAACAACAATATAACGTTACTATTGCTTTTCTTTGCCTCTGTCGCTCTCACTCTCTCACTCTTTTACTTCCAGCCAGAGTTGCAAAATGAGAACATCAAAATTGTACTCAAAGGTGCATAAAATTGTATTTTTTCAACCCCAATTGTACCAAAAATATTTTTTGTAATTATTTGTATTTTAAGTAAGAGCATAAAAAAGCTACAAAATTGTATAAAGGGGTTTTTTTTATAGAGGTATAGAACTTTAAGTTGGAATAAAACAACGATGGATTATTCGATTGCCATGAATTTTATTTATTCGAAAGATAATCTTGTGGCATAACATTTTAAATATGATTTCTGGCATATGACCGCCACGGCTGGCGCGGTCAATTTTCAATGACTTTTTCCAATATTTGTGGCCGTATATCGGCAATAACACGGCGAATGTTGTCTTCCAAATGGTCAAGCGTTTGTGGCTTTACCGCATAGATCAATGACTTTACATAGCCCCACAGAAAGTAGTCTAGTGGTGTTAAATCACAAGATCTTGGAGGCCAATTCATAGGTCCAAAACGTGAAATTAAGCGGTCACCAAATGTGTCTTTCAATAAATCTATTGTGGCACGAGCTGTGTGACATGTTGCGCCGTCTTGTTGAAACCACATCTCCTGGACATCATGGTTATTCAATTCAGGACTAAATCAATTCAGGAATAGTAATCATGACTCTATACCGATCACCATTGACTGTAACGTTCTGGCCATCATCGTTTTTGAAAAAGTACGGACCAATGATTCCACCAGCCCATAAAGCGCACCAAATAGTCAGTTTTTTGGATGTAACGGTGTTTCCACATACACTTCAGGATTACCTTCACTCCAAATGCGGCAGTTTTGTTTGTTGACGTAGCCATTCAAACAAAAGTGAGCCTCACCGCTAAACAAAATTCGCTTATGAAATTAGGGATCAACGGCAATCTTCTTTTGGGGCCATTCGACGAATCTACGCCTTACTTGATGATCGTTTGGCTTCAATTCTTGTACGAGTTGGATTTTGTTAGCACGCAAACCAAGGTCCTTCCGCAAAATCTTCCATAAAGTGGATGGACACAGATCCAATTCCTGTCCTCGATGGCGGATGGACTCATTCGGGTCTTCCTCAATGCTATGCTCTACAGCAGCAATAGCTTCTTCTGTACGCACCGTACAGCGTCTCTAGGGATGCGAGTTATCAATAAGAATAAACCTGGTGCGAAAACGTTCCATGGTTAATCGAATTAACTGCTCTGATGGACGATTTTGTCGACGATAAAATGGACGTAGTGCGCGATACGTTTTCCGCACAGAACCATTATTTTCGAAATAAATTTGCACTATTTGCAAGCGTTGTTCAGGCGTGAGTCAATTCATGATGAATTGCCGAACCAAGCTGAGAATAAATCACTTGACAGCTGTTAAATCGGTCGCTATCTTGAAAAGTAATGCCAACTTAAAATTCTATACCTCTATAAAAAACACGCTTTATTTGTTTAATTTTTCTTCAAAAAATTTCGAATAATGATGGCACGGTGCGGCGGTGCGTTATCATGGTGCAAACTCCACAAGTTTTCTGATCTCTTTTTTGCATGAAATTGACTTATTTTGGCATCAACTTTGCTGCTACACGACGGAAATCCAAATCATTAAACAAAATATCTTAAACGGATCCATAGGAACGTTCAAGTCTTCCGCTATCTCTCTGGTGGTTACTTTGCGGTTATTGACCAACATTTTTTATACTTTATCAACGTTTTCGTCGGTTTCCGACGTCAGTGATCTGTCACCGCGTTCATCATCATCGATTGACTCACGACCACTTTTAAACCGCTCGTGACACTGGTCAGCGATAGTTTTCTTTGGAGAATCGTTGCCGCACACTTTTCCAACATTTCCAATGTTCGCGCACCATTAAATCCGTTCTTTGTGGCAAATTTAAACCCATTTCACATAGAGATAGAAGTACTCTTGGCTACGTAGTTTTTGCAAATGATAACTCAACTTAACAAACAACTCAAATCAAAAAACGATGGGACCGCTACACGTGGTTTATTCCGGGAACCTTTTGATCAAGGTAACTACACTAAGGTATAAGAACATGTTTAAACGTAAAATAAGGTACTAAAACGCGTATCGATGCATGTACATACATACATATTAATGAGATCAAATTGTTTGATATGTTAAAACGAAAGCAGTAAAAATTTGATGACCTTAACAAACCTTTTATCTGAATAAGACCGGAACGGAAACTGTAGGCACATGAAGCCTATTTCATTCTTTCATTTTAATAAATGAATTAAATGATTAACTAAGGACATTAGCGAAAATAATCTGGAAAAGTTTGTAAATTGTGCCAAATGAGTAATTGGTGTACCATTGTACTATTGAGTCTGAAATTGTACCGAAAAAAGTACAATTGTACCAGCTTTTTCAACCCTGCTTCCAGCTCTTTCTCTTAGACTATCTCTCTCTCTATAATAAAATACAATATGAAGCGATTCAAATATTATTTGCTCATCATCAAAATAACAACAAAGCAAAATGCAAAACTATGCTTGCATGCACGTATGTGTGTGTGTTTGTGTGTGTGTTTGTATGTGTTAGTGTTATATTTTCATTCATTTATTTTTATTTAAAATTTGCAGTATAAATAGAATTGCAATTTTTCTTTTACTTTTTTGAGTGATTTCTTAACAATGAAATCGTTTATTCTGGTCTTGTTTAAATTGTTACTCATGGTTTAGTAGAAACAAAGAAATTTCATAATAAAGGGTCCGCCATTTAACGTTTTTTTTCAACTGGTGCTTATTTCGTGAATGGTAACACTTAGCTCATGTCTGATTTGACAGATAATTAGTTTTATACTTCCGCTGAACGAATATGGTTGTGTATACGCTTGAACAACCTTGGGAAATATTGCGACATTACTTTGAAAATCATGGTAATGTTGCAGAATCAAAAATCATCTTTTCAGATGAAGTATGGGTATGTAAACAAGCAAAATTGTCGCATTTGGGGCACAGAAAACCCGCACGCATACATTGAAAAGCCGATACACCCAAGACGAGTCACTGTTTGTTGCGGATTTTGGTCCAGAGGTATAATTGCGCCTTTTTCTTTGAAAATGTACAAGGAGTGGCCGTTACAGTCAATGGCGATCATTATCGGACCATATTGAACGAAGTTTTGTTCACAAAAATTGAAGAGGAGGATATTAGCAACATTTGGTTTCAACAGGACGGCGCTACGTGCCACACAGCCGAAGCTACACTCGATGTTTTGCGCCCTGTTTTTGAAGATCTCATTATCAGCCGTAGAGCTGATGTCGTTTGGCCACCTCGGAGCTGCGATTTGACACCGTTGGACTATTATTTGTGGGGTGCCGTCAATGATAAGTGTTAAGCCAACAAGCCAGAGACAATTGACGTTTTAAAGGACAATATTCGTGAAGCCATTGGTAAAATAGAGCTGCACACAATTGATAATGTGCTTAAAAGTTGGACCGAGTAGCCTACACTACTGCATGGCCAGCCGAGGCAGCCATTTGAATGAAATTATTTTCCATTATTAACCGAAAGGATTGTACTTTCAAATAAGAAAAGAAAGTTGAGAAAATAGTCAGTAGTTTTTTCTTTATAACATTTTCCAAAAACAAAAATTTATTTGGTGGACCCTTTATATTAAGTGTAAATGGTTATAGTTATTTAGAGAAGATCCAGAATAAAATGATAAAGAAAAATGACAAAGAAAAATTTCGCTCTACATGCCACAGCAAGAACTTAACGACTCATAAAATGTTGATAAAATTTAAAAAATTGTATCGGGCCTTCATCAAATCTGCATTAAAATAGTAATATAAGACATAGGCATCCTATTTGAATACATTGCTATGCAATTTTTTATTAACAGGTGGGCAAATTTGAGGTTAGGAAGTAATTTGGCTTGAAAGCACATTATTTTTTTGACAAATTCAGTTTTATGCATATCAATATAAAACTGAAATATGGGAATTAATAATGGAATATAATGTCGGCCAAATGTCTACCACTAGCACATCGGCAGACGTCCGCTATTTTCACAAAATTATGAACCACATTTTGCCACAAAGCTCCGCTTATCTCGTCAGTCCAGTGAGGAAATTCATCTTTTACAGTGTCGTTTGTTAGTGGTTAGTTCACGTAATCCAGTGGAGTTAAATCACAAGTACGAGGCGGCTAATTGACATCGCCAAATCGAGAAATTGCGCCACCGGGAAAATTCTCATGCGATAACTGAATTACTTGGCTACCTGTAAGGCTTGCGGTGCCGTCCTGCTGAAACCAAAGGTTACTGATGTCAACATTAGCCAATTGTGGCCATGGTTTGGTAGCGCGGAGAATTCACGGTGACTGCGTTTCCTTGCTCATTTTCGAAAAAATAGGGGCTGATGATACCGCCTAACCACCAACCGCAGCATACTGTCACTTACTTTTGATGTAATGGTTTTTCGAGAACTGTTTGTAGATTTTGTGATCCCCGTATGCGACAATTTTGTTTGTTTACATAACAGCCTCATCACTAAAGATGATTTTGTTGTGAAATGCGTTGTTTTCGTTCAGTTCTTCAAACAGCCAATTCACAAATGTTCTTGAACGATTTGAACTTTATAAGCGTGAGGATGAAGATCTTTAAGCAAAATGTTACGCAAAGATGCTGTGGTGATGCCTAATTGTTGCGAACATCGACGAGTTGATGTTCCAGGCTCATTCTCAACACTTTGCTGTACAGCGGTTATGTTTGCATCACTACGGCCACCACCACCACTACGAGAGTATTGTTTTGATCTATTGTCAGCAACAGGCGGTGTATACGCACCTCACCCAGAGACCAAGCAGAAGTCTATTTTGAAGTCTTTAGAGAGCAATAGTAGGAAAGTGAGACAGATAGAAGAAAAGAGGATGTTTTTCAACACACTCAGAAGAAGAAGCAGATACTAACCAAAGAAGGAGAGACATTAAACATAGAAAAAAGCATGACACCGCTACACCGGGTGTTACCTTACAAGAAAGCTGATGACTGAAATGAATACCTCCAGGTACAGGATACTGGCGGACGAAACTTCACTGAGACCACTAAAGAGAACCATAGCGATAACTCCGATTGCAAAAAATCGTATATTAAGTCCGGCCAACCGGCTAAATCAACACTAAAGCCGTGGCGAAAAGTTGATGATCCTGTAGGCTCTCATCTGTAACGAGCTATTTAGCTATTTAGCGTGAGCCTCGAATTTAACGTTCTCAGAAGGAGCCTGATTACGAGGAAAGGTTGCTTGAATTTTAAGGAGTTATATTACCATTTTGATGGTAAATTTTCACAATTAAATTTCTATGTTCAAGAGTGTAGCGTTCCATAGTTAAAATTTTTCAATTTTTTACTAAACTATTGCTCTTTGTATTCTTGTTCGGCAGTTATGATCCTTCTTAATAAATCAAGATCATCATTGCCATCATTCCAGAGTTCTTACGAAAAGAAAAAATTTAGTAGTTTCTTGTAACAAACAATGCTGACACTTTTCTCAGGCTTGAAATACGGGGTGAGGCAAATTTGAGGTTAGAAAGTAAATTGGCTTAAAAGCACATTTCTTTCTTGACAAATTCAGTTTTATTCATACGAATACAAAATAGAAATATGATGTCGGGCAAATGTCTACCACTAGCACATCGGCAGACGTCCGCTCTTTTCACAAAATTTTCAACCACAGTTTGCAATAAAGCTCCACTTATCAATGCAGTGATGAATTTCATCTTTCAGAGTGGCAGTTGCTTGTGGTTTGTTCACGTACACCCGGTCTTTAAAAAGGCCCCAGAGCAAATAGTCCAGCGGCGTTAAATCACAAGAACGAGGAGGCCAGAGTCGAGAAATTGCATGACCGGGAAAATTCTCATGCGATAACTGAATTGCTTGGCTGCCTGAATTGCTTGCGGCGCCGTCCTGCTGAAACCAAAGGTTACTGATGTCAATATTAGCCAATTGTGGCCACGAAAAATTAGTTACCATGGTTTGGTAGCGCGGAGAATTCCCGGTGACTGCGTTTCCTTGCTCATTTTCGAAAAAATAGGGGCTGATGATACCGCCTAACCACCAACCGCACCATACAGTCACTTTCTTTGGATGTAAAGGTTTTCGAGAACTGTTTGTAGATTTTGTGATCCCACACAGCCAGCCAAACAATTCAGTTATTGCATGAGAATTTTCCCGGTGGCGCAATTTCTCGATTTGGCGATGTCGATTGGCCGCCTCGTTCTTGTGATTTAACTCCGCTGTGTTATTTTCTCTGTAGCCATTTGAAAGACCGGACTTACGTGAACAAAACACAATTGCAATTATTTTCGATCTTGCTGGCTTCGTTTTAGTGATCGGATTGTAAGCAGTTGGACAACGTTTGGAATGTTTGACAACGATATTGCCGAAGCGAAACCGACCTAAATACTTCCAAAGTCTTCGACATGTTTACTGTTATGTTATTCATGTTCAAATCACTAGAACGTTTTACGCAATCAGCAAATGTAAGAACTGCCTTGACCAAAAATGTAGTCTAAAATGTCAGCGAGTGTTCGTTTGACGAAATCGAGTTAGTGCTTCTGGCTAAAACTTTGACCATGAGAATTGAATTTAATATCCGTTCAGATTTAAAAGCGTTCAGATTTTCAATGTTATAGTTTCTTGAAACGGTACCATAATTTGGGTGTTCGACCCAATACAACATTAATAGAGATAAGCGAAGCTTTGTTGCAAAATGTAGTGTGAAAAATTTTGTGAAAAGAACGGAGGTCTGCCGACGTGCTAGTGGTAGACATTAGGCCGACATTATATTCCATTATTAATTCCCATATTTCTAGTCTATATTGGTATGAATAAAACTGAATTGGTCAAAAAAGAAATGTGTTTTAAGCCAATTTACTTCCTAACCTCAAATTTTCCCTACCTAGCTCTTGAGCCCACTGTCCGGTTGATCTTCGCATATATAGCAACGACGCTGATCTCAGCCTGAAAAACACTCAGTAATCTTTCCAGTGTGATCGACAAGTCTCGGTTGGGCCCATGAACAGCAGCAACTTTTATTTTTTTCGTAAAACTAAAGAGACTAGTGAAAGAATTAGCAAATTTTTGGGAAATAAATATTGTATTTCTAGACTTTTTCAATAGGTTCTTATCAGAAATGCTTCGAGTAGGGCAAAAAGTGTTACAAAAAGTCTTGTTTTAAAAGTCTTGATATTGAGCTAAGGCTACTTCCCCTCACAGCGTATGATTATTTGTAATTAAACAAAAACTCTATTAATAATACTCATACGCCTACGAATGAAAAAAACAAGTTATTGAAATAGAGCATTAAAAACAATTTAGTGTATAAGAGCAAAAGTACTCGCATTGATAAGCTAAATTGTTCTTAAAAGGCTTTTTGCTTTTAATTTTGTAAGTCACTGTATTAGAATAGCCGCACTTTATAAAAAACAATAATTGTTTTCATTTATTTTTTTTCAATTTACTTGAAACGTTACACTGGTTGGCTTTCACAAAAAATACAAAAAATTGTCATGTTTGTTTCTGTTTCTGTTCTTTTTTTTATAAATTTTGGTCATTGTTTTCATAAAAAAATACATATTTTTTCATGAGCTATTTTTGGCTTTATGCCATACGCTAAACTACACGAGACACTACAATGAATAAAAGTTCAAAATAAAGCAGAAAACAAATTCTATTGAAATGTAATGCACTAGAGAGCAAAAAAATGAATAGAAAAAAACAAACAAACATATAAATCGCCCATGAATAGCAGCCACTTTATTAAATTGTAAAGCTTTCTTTCCCTTTCTTTTCATTTTTTCCTATTTTAACACATTATTTGGCAGAAAAATAGATAAAAATTCAAAAATCATCACCACACCACCTATGTAAAGCCAAGTCATCTATCATGCCCTTAAATTGTTATTATTATTGGCAGATATTCGTATTCGTATTCGTATTCGTATTGAATATGAAAAATCAATGAATGAATCAATACACAGTCAACATATTTGAAAAATAATCAAAAGAAGAAAAAAGAAAACTAAACAAATATTTTTTTTTTTAAAGCTTTAAGGCATATTGCAAGAGTTTGATTGAAATATAGATTTGAAAATAAGTCAGAAAATTGAAAAAGAAAATAGTGAAGGCAAAAAATAGTTTAAAAAGTAGAAAAATGTTTGAAGCAATGAAAGTTCTTTAAATTTAACTTAGAATTTTTTGAATTATGGAGGGTCCGAAAAATAATTTTTTTTTTTAAGTACAATCCTTCCGGTTAATAATGGAAAATAATTTCATTGAAATGGCTGCCTCAGCTGGCCATGGAGTAGCCTACAAGAACGGTTCAATTTTTAAGCACATTATCGATTGTGTGCAGCTGTATTTCTCCAATGGCTTCACGAATATTGTCCTTTAAAGCGTCAATTGTCTCTGGCGGCACCCCACAAATAATAATCCAACGGTGTCAAATCGCAGCTCCGCGGTGGCCAAGTGACATCAGCTCTGCTCCTGATAATGCGATCTTTAAAAACAGGGCGCAAAACCTCGAGTGTAGCTTCGGCTGTGTGGCACGTAGCGCCGTCCTGTTGAAACCACATGTTGCTAATATGCTCCTCTTCAATTTTTGTGAACAAAAATTCGTTCAACATGGCCCGATAACGATCGCCAATGACTGGAACGGCCACTCCTTGCTTATTATCTAAGAAAAATGGCCCAATTATGCCTCTACACCAAAATCCGCACCAAACAGTGACTCGTCACCAAACAGTGATTCGTTCAACATGGCCCGTTAACGATCGCCAATGACTGGAACGGCCACTCCTTGCTTATTATCTAAGAAAAATGGCCCAATTATGCCTCTGCACCAAAATCCGCACCAAACAGTGACTCGTCTTGGGTGTATAGGCTTTTCAATGTATGCGTGCGGGTTTTCTGTGTCCCAAATGCGACAATTTTGCTTGTTTCTATACCCGCCAAGATCAAAATGAGCTTCATCTGAAGAGATGTTTTTTTTTGGCAAAATCGGCATCTTCCGGTTAATAATGGAAAATAATTTCATTGAAATGGCTGCCTCAGCTGGCCATGGAGTAGCCTACAAGAACGGTTCAATTTTTAAGCACATTATCGATTGGGTGCAGCTGTATTTCTCCAATGGCTTCACGAATATTGTCCTTTAAAGCGTCAATTGTCTCTGACCTGTTGGCGTAACACTTATCTTTGACGGCACACCACAAATAATAGTCCAACGGTGTCAAATCGCAGCTCCGAGGTCGCCAAACGACATCAGCTCTGCCCCTGATAATGCGATCTTAAAAAACAGGGCGCAAAACATCGAGTGTAGCTTCGGCTGTGTGGCACGTAGCGCCGTCCTGTTGAAACCACATGTTGCTAATATGCTCCTCTTCAATTTTTGTGAACAAAAATTCGTTCAACATGGCCCGTTAACGATCGCCAATGACTGGAACGGCCACTCCTTGCTTATTATCTAAGAAAAATGGCCCAATTATGCTTCTGTACCAAAATCCGCACCAAACAGTGACTCGTCTTGGGTGTATAGGCTTTTCAATGTATGCGTGCGGGTTTTCTGTGTCCCAAATGCGACAATTTTGCTTGTTTCTATACCCGCCAAGATCAAAATGAGCTTCATCTGAAGAGATGATTTTTTTTGGCAAAATCGGCATCTTCTGCAAGTCGATCGCAGGCCCACTTAGCGAAGTTGTTCAGGCGTATACACAAGCATATTCGTTCAGCGGAAGGATAAAACTAATTATTTGTCAAATGAGACATGAGCTAAGTGTTACCATTCACGAAATAAGCTCTGGTTGAAACAAAACGTTAGATGGCGGACCCTTTACAACACCAGCAGATTGAACACGTCCAGGCATTTTGTTATCTGGGGAGCATTAAAACATCGAACGAAGGCACCAAGGAGGACATAGAGACTGCATTAAACTGCACATTCTTAATACCTGTGTGAGGTCGCTATAAACCGTCAATCTCGCTAAAAACCGTCACAATGTCAAAATTATAACATTTAAGCTGGCGTATGATTAATATTGATTCTCTTTTTTTACGAATATAATTCTCATACGCTTAGGTAACCAAAAAAATGCATAAAACTTACTGTTTTGTTCCCTTTAAAGTTATGGCAACGATAATGCATGTAACTTTCCGCCAGCACTACCTTTTATTGCACAAACAAATCTTGAAGTAAAATAGTGGATTTAGATTGTTTTAAAGCGCAAAATATCATGATGCAGTACCAGTCATGCATTTACGAGCAGGCCCAATTTCTTTTGAATTGTCAAAGTATTTTTCACTATTTCACGCTCGTCTGCTAAGCATTTAAGCAATATTCTATCCAGCCTCTCAAAAATTCCTTTAGTTTTAAGAACAAAAAAAGGTCCAAAAGCCAAATTTCGTAAATATGAGGACTGAGTCCTAATTGAAGCTTACGCTAGCTTAGGTAAGGTGGAGGATCTGCTTAGAGAATGGTCCCATTTAGGCCATAGATTTAGCCCACTGAGATAACACAAACATAGATTCGAAAATAATTCTAGCAATTGCGGTAACTTCCTTCGGAAAGTTTAGTCAAAGATGACAAGATATAGGAGGCCAAAAACACTGGCACATGAGGTGAAAGTCTCCTTCTTCTCTTCATAGGCATAACTCCTGTCAAAATAATGCGAGGGGATTACGAATCTATCGGCATGCCTACCAATCAGGCCATGACCCGTGAGCGAAGGATGGTCATGTGACTCAGGGAGAGACAAAATTTAGTCCTCTTTTCATTGGGATAGGAGCAGCAGAGCTAGGCGATACCGCACGTTCCCTTATACCGTCTATGAGATTGAGCCTCGCAATACATTGACCGAAGAATATCCAGCCTAACTGAAGCAATCAGGACACCAATAATAGGTTCTCGTTAAAAAATATCGAGCAATGGAATTCCAGACGATATCCCTATGTCCCGCAATCAATATAAGAGTAATCTTCGAAAGAGCTGAGATTTATATGTGAAACCTTCGGCATTCATGGATGAGGATAGATATCGAGGTGATGCTCGCAAGGTACCTGATCGCAGCCCGACTGTCCTAATAAATCAAAATATCCGCAGGGAATATCAAGCATAAATAACAATCAATGGAATTGTTGCGTTATCGTGATGCAAGAGCTTTGGTTTGCTTGCTTTACTTGCTCTTGTTTTGCTGATTATAAACGGCTCATAATTAATACAGCCGTTCCTCGAATAGCGCGGTACTTAGAAATTGCGTTACTCACGAATAACACGTAGTTCGAAGTACATGAATTATAATAAAGAAATTTAATTAATTTGAAATCGAGCCACGTAAATTAATTGTATGGCTTGTATTTACAAGATTTGTTATTTACTCCACGTTCTAGGTAACGGGTTTTTAATTTGTTATCTCCAAAATTGTATGAATTACAAGCTTCGATTTACACGATTTCGAATAAAATGAAACCAATTAGTCATGATATGTGAGGTAAGCCTGTATAAATTGTTTACACAAGCTTTAGCCGTGATCGCAGCCACAATCGTAAACAGCGGATGTTGATGTTTTTGTTTGTTGTGAAATGAAAAAAAATTCCAGCTGATACTGACTGAACAACAACATCTTTATTTTTCTATTCTGTCCCCACATTGCTCAGTATAAATTGCTATTTCGTTAGTGGTCGCACAATTTTCAAATTAGCGAAGTTAACATGATCAAAAAACTTTGTGTCCTTACAAAGCTTCAGATTCGTTCCAAACAAACATGTAAATTGGTATCATCTGTCGCCATGTTGTAAATTACAAAGCAAAATATCCAAAGCTGTCTCTTGTAAAATATTGTTACGAAAAGGAAAAGGCCTAAAAAGAAAATTTTTGTCTATTGGTTTGTGTCAAGGTTGGTAACGTGTTACTCTGACATTGCCGGACTGATTTGTGTGCTGGATAGCATTGCCAATTCGACCACCTTAGGTAACACAATCTTACATGTTTTAAATTAACGGATGTAAAAGGATATGAGAGCGTTTGAGACACTTCCGGAATTTTCCGAACTAGAGGCAGTTAAGTATACAAGGAGATTGCTTTGCCTGCGTTGAGGTAGTTATCGTTTTTATTATTAATTCTCATAACTTTCCATGAAGGAACATGGGGACTTCTCTCAGTCAGTGAGCTGCATCAGATTCTATTTTTAAACTCATTGAAAGGGACCTAGAGTTTAACGCCAACTTCGAATGGCAAATGCACTTAGAGAAGTTTTCAATAGTATTTATACCCATAACCAGTTACTAGCTAATGTTGTGAGGTGATACCGCTGTCGAAAAACTTTTTCTTTTTTTTCAAGATGGTCTGGCCTGGTATTGAACCGACGACCTTCTGGTTGGTAGGCGGGTGTCTTACCCACCATACCATAGTGGCCCACAGTTATCGTTTAAGGCATAAATAAATGTGTTGTATAAATGAGTGTTAAGTACAAGATAAATAATAATAACAACGTGGTGTTGAATACAGTTGACGTCAGCAAATGATTTTGACAAGGTCGTATCGTCTTTTAATCCTCTGTATATGCTTTAATCTGCTGTAATTCTTGTTCACGTTGCAACTCTTCTTTTAGCTGTTCAGTTTTAACACAAAGAAAGATCCCTTCAATAGTATAATCAAATTATACAACTTTTTCTCTATTCAATTGAAAGCGATCTTGCAACTTCATCTGCTTTGGAATATCAAAAGGTGGCATACTCTACTTTTGTATTAATAGTTGGTAATGTAAAGTAACCAACAAAAATTTTTTCGCTGTTGGTCTCATCTCGCAATCAGCTGTTCATGGTTATAGCCTTATGGTATGTCTTATTGTATTGAACATCTGTTTATAGTTATGTCAGAAATTCAAAATTCTCTTGATAGCCTGCGGTTACAGTTATAATTATAACGTGATGATATGTCACCACTAATCTAATGCAATGTTGCCTATATGGTCGGTTTCAATTAGTAGTTTACGGTTATGGCTATGGTGTTATTATAAGTCACATTTAATTGAACTTTTACTTACTCCCACCAGTCAGTCAGCCAAATGATTTCGCACAACAGAATGAAAGAAAAATATTTAAAGTGACTTGAGGCTGCTGTTTTATTAACCAAGCGAGTACATCACATTTTGCTCTGTAATTGGTTATAAAATTGCTCACCTTTAAAGGACTGCCAACCGATGAAGTTAAAGTGCGTTTTTGTGCCATTTTCAACTGTTTTCTTTGCTTGCGAGTATTTTTTTGTAATTGGATTAATTCGTTTGTCTCTCTTTAAGATTACTTTTCTCTTTATAAGTTTTTGTAACGGTACTAATGTTTCTTTAAAAATTTCGTTCTTTCTCTTACTCTCTCTCTCTCTGTTTACAAATTATCATATTGTAAGTACTCGTATTAATAGTAGTGTGGATGCGTTATTATGTGTTTTTATTGTTTTCAGAAGTATAATATGAGAGAGAGAGGAAAGGCAACTTTTACATTTTTTTTAAATAAACACCTTTTTCAAGCTGTGTGTGTTAGTGTTAGTTAGTATTTACTAAAGTATTTGGTTTACTGACTAAACTAAACAAGTTTTTCTTATTTTATGTTTTTAATTATGATGAAATGATGTCGTATTATAATTTAAATTGAGCTAAATTGTAAAAAACTTATTATGAAATAAATAATAAGATATTATTTAAGGCAATATTTAATTTAAATGTGATTTTATTTTAATAAATAATGATATGTCAGGTTTATTTTTGTTCTCTATTATTATTATTATCACTGTTGTTTTATTTTATTTATTTTTTCTTTTTTTCTTATTGTTGTCGTTATGGTTTTTAATGTTGTTGACAATTAAGCTCAGTCAAGCATTTCTTGTTGCACATATAGGGTTCGCCATCTAACGTTTTTTCTCAACTTTTTTCATGTCTGATTTGACAGATAATTAGTTTCATCCTTCCGCTGAACGTATATTGTTGTGTATACGCTTGAACAACGCTGGGAATCTAGGCCTGCGATCGACTTATAGAAGATGCCGATTTTGCCAAAAAAAATCATCTTTTCCGATGAAGCTCATTTTGATCTTGGCGGGTAGGTAAACAAGCAAAATTGTCGCATGTGGGGCACAGAAAACCCGCACGCGTACATTGAAAAGCCGATACACCCAAGACGAGTCACTGTTTGGTGCGAATTTTGGCCATTTTTCTTCGAAAATGAGCAAGGAGTGGCCGTTATAGCCAGTGACGATTGTTATCGGGCCATGTTGAACGAATTTTTGTTCACACAAATTGAAGAGGTTTCAACAGGACGGCGTTACGTACTACACAGCCGAAGCTACACTCGATGTTTTGCGCCCTGTTTTTGAAGATCGCATTATCAGCCGCAGAGCTGATGTCGTTTGGCCACTTTGGAGCTGCGATTTGACACCGTTGAAAAGCCGATACACCCAAGACGAGTCACTGTTTGGTGCGGATTTTTGCCATTTTTCTTCGAAAATGAGCAATGAGTGGCCGTTACAGTCAATGGCGATCGTTATCGGGCCATGTTGAACGAATTTTTGTTCATAAAAATTGAAGAGGAGGACGGCGCTACGTGCCAGACAGCCGAAGCTACACTCGATGTTTTGCGCCCTGTTTTTGAAGATCACATTATCAGCCGCAGAGCTGATGTCGTTTGGCCACCTCGGAGCTGCGACTTGACACCGTTGGACGATTATTTGTGGGGTGCCGTCAAAGATAAGTGTTACGTCAACAAGCCAGAGACAATTGACGCTTTAAAGGACAATATTCGTGAAGCCATTGGTGAAATACAGCTGCACACAATCGATAATGTGCTTAAAAATTGGACCGATCGTGTAGGCTACTACACGGCCAGCCGAGGCAGCCATTTGAATGAAATTATTTTCCATTATTAACTGGAAGAATTGTATTTTCAAATAAAAAAGAAATTTGGGAAATTCAGTAGTTTTTTTTATAGCATTTTCAAAAAAAAAAATTAATTATTTGGCGGACCCTATATATGTGTACATATTTTTCATTTTCATTTTGATATGAGATGATTAACGTGTCAAATTAAAGGCACATGGTGGTGCCACACGAAAGATTTGATTTATTTTAAAAATAAAATTTTAGTTTTTTTTTCTAAGTGCTTAACATTG
Source organism: Wohlfahrtia magnifica (assembly GCA_023159175.1). Classification (NCBI taxonomy): domain Eukaryota; kingdom Metazoa; phylum Arthropoda; class Insecta; order Diptera; family Sarcophagidae; genus Wohlfahrtia; species Wohlfahrtia magnifica. Next base: position 1,051,460 of record JAKWBJ010000044.1, on the reverse strand, counting down.
TTTTTAGCATTACCCTGTTTTTTTTGTTGTAATTTATAATTTATTTTGTTTAAAAATACAACATTATTCAAACATGATATTTTAATAATAATTAAATCTGTCATTCTAAGTGACATGCGGTAATTTATGTCAACATTGAAATGCACTTTCGTTGCAGAAAACGTTGCTTTAAAACAATAGAAAATAAAAATGAAAGAGAAAAAATATGAAAAATTTTTTTGAGAAAAACATTTGACCAAAATTTAATTATAATGCCAAGTAGTTCCTATTAAATTTATAAAATTCTTAAAAATTTTTCTTTCTTTTTGTTCTCTTTTATATTCATAAATAAATAAATTAGGTACCAACTTATTTTTTCTCTGTTTTTATTAAAAAAAAAAACAATTAAATTTGTTTGTATTACATTTTCCAAGAAATATTTTGAAAAAGAAAACCTTCTTTTCCTGCACACCCATATTCCATTGTTGAGTGTTTGCAATAAAACAAAAAATTTCCGAAGCCTGGCAACCATAATGATATAAAAATTTTATGGAAATCAGAGAAAAGCTAAAGAAAGTGCACAAAAAAAAACGAAAAACTGTTACTATTGGCAACTTCATTTGAGTACAGCCTACCGATATAAAAATAATTACAAAAAGTAGAAGTAAAACAAATAGAATTTAAAATGGTATACAAAAATTATATGTAAAAGTCGTAGATGTACAGTTAGTGTCATTAATATTCGGTTTTTAAGTTTATCGATAAGAACACCCTGGCATTAGCGAAATGGATAGGTGATCAGAAGAATAGCAAAAACTTAAATAAATGTTGTCAGTATGAGTATTCAAATATATGGAAAAAATGGCTCTATGGTAACCCTGCAACCGTGATAAATCGATCAAAGTTTGTTAACCCTGTTTAATAAGCGCCATTATTATTCGGTTTTTCCCCTATTTATATGCTATTTGCAAAAAAACATGTTATTCAGCTACTTTTCCAGCAATGTAGCGATACGTTTTAATAAAAGTACATAACACCTCCTTTCTTGTCTGTCCAAAATTCTACTCCACTGCAAATTATACAAATGGGGCGCAAAGGAAAAAACACTCCCTTAGAACAGCGAAAACTTGTTATTTTCTATTATGAAGAAGGTAAAAAGTACAAAGAGATTGCTGAAATTCTGAATATGAAACCAAATACAGTTGGGGACATTGTCAGAAGGCACAAAAATGAAGGAAGAATACACTTCATAAAGCAGACAGGTCAGCCAAAAAATGGACCGAGCGGGACGAAAGTTCAATTGTGCGAAAAATAAAATCTAACCCACGCTTAAGTGCTCCCAAATTAGTCACAGAGGTGCTCAATGAGAAAAAAAGGTTTTCATGGCCGAGTAGCACGTCGTAAGCCATTGGTTAATTTACGCAACCGAAAAGCTCGTTTGAGTTTTGCCAGGGAGTACATTAAAAAGCCTGAAGCTTGCTGGGATGACCTTATATTTGCGGACGAGAGCAAGTATAACGTATTTGGATCCGATGGGCGGAAGCCAAATGAGGAGCTACAACCACAAAATTTAAAACCAACCCTAAAACATGGAAATGGACATGTTATGGTGTGGGATTGTATGGGAGCTAAAGGGACGGAAAAATTAGTTTTTATCAGTGGAATTATGAATAAGGAATCATATTTGAATATCCTCCGTCAAAATTTGAAAGAAAGTGCAAATAAGCTGGGCGTTTTAGATTTTTTAAATTCTACCAAGATAACGACCCAAAGCACAAGTCGCGCTTAATTCAAGAATGATTGCTCTACAACTACCCTAAAATTCTCCATACACCTGCACAATCCCCAGACTTCAATCCGATTGAGAATTTATGGGATGAGCTGGACCGGCGAATCCGCAACTACAAAATAACATCCATTGAGGACTTGAAATTGCGGCTTCAAGTAGAATGGGATCGTATTCCTGCAGCTTATACAGCTAAAATAGTAAAAAACATGTCAAACCGTCTAAGTGAAGTTATAAAACAAAAGGGTTATCCAACAAAATACAAATATTGTTATTCTTTTTTTAAAATACAAATGTGAACTTTCAAGTGTCTGAATAAACTATTAATGAAAAGAAAAAAATGTTGAAAAAGATATACATTTAGCTTAAGGCGAATCAGTTAAACATATCTCTTTAATAAAACCGAATATTAATGACTTTAACTGTATGTAAGGTATAGGTTGCAGTATAAGAGTTTCCATGAAAACACACTCAAATTATAAAATTATATAGCTTGGCAACGCTGCATGTAAACCTACAATATAATTAATAACTTTTCATTTTGAAGGACACTTAATGTTATTGCGTCCTTGTAGTCCCATATCGACTTTATAAAAGTAAGTAAAATTAACGTACAGCTATATTTTCATAAGTGCATGTGTTTCCCAACAAACCCTTACAATCAATTTAAAATCCTTTTCAATTAAAGACAGTTTACGCGTTAATCGTTATCATTGATTAAAAAAAAAAAACACACTTCAATGTTTACTGGGTTATATGTGAGAGTAATTTGTATATGTCTTAAGCTGTCATTTACGGTAACCAAAAAGTCATTTCTTTTCTGTTTCTTCTTCTTTTGCTCATCTTTGTTGTTGTTGTTGTCGTTGTCGTTTTAAGATAAATAATTAACACGATTAATCCACCGGCACACACGCACACAAATACACCCACTTTTGATTCGTTTTTTTACCTCAGCCTATAATTACTCTGTCTCTGTTTTGTCATAACAAACTACACAACTACACTGCATTCGTAAGAGTATACGTACGTATGAGTGGGTGTGTTTCCTTTTCTGGTTTGTTAATCATTTCAAAATGATTTTGTTTTACAATCAGTAAAACATTTTATTTTAATGAATCCAAAAAAAAAGGAAGAACAACAACAAATATACATTTTAAAATTGATGAGTTTGTTAAACAAGTGTAAAAGGACATGGCAGAAATGCTATTATGCAAATTAATATTGAATTAACAGACAGAAAGTTACATATTCTGTACGCTTTCCAGAGAAAAGTTCAAAATTATCCTAAAATGATCAAAATGTTTAAATATAAAAAAATATGTTTTCTAAGGTATATACGAGTATATATACAGGAAGTGTTTATATTGGGTGCGGAATCGAATTCGGTTACAAATTGTCGGTAGATGCCTTTAAAATATAATATCTCTGGTAATATTAAGTTCATTGCTAACACTATAGATATACTTTGTTTGAAAGGTGACATTTTAAAATATGCTTTGCTAGAAGATTTTACTAAGATAGGTACGAGGGCGGGTTGATATTGAAGCTACCTAAGTAGGAAAAAAATTTTTTTCAAAAACCATTCATTTCTCAACATAGTCTCCTTTTAGCTCAGAAAAACTGACTGTTTGGTGCGCTTTATGCGCTGGTGGAATCATTGGTCCGTACTTTTTCAAAAACGATGGTGGCCAGAACGTTACAGTCAATAGTGATCGGTATAAAGCCGTGATTACTAACTTTTTCATTCCTGAATTGAATAACTATGATGTCCAGGAGATGTAGTTTAAACAAGACGGTGCAACATGTCACACAGCTCGTGCCACAATAGATTTATTGAAAGACACATTTGTGACCGCCTAATTTCACGTTTTGGACCTGTGAATTGGCCTTCAAGATCTTGTGATTTAACACCGCTAGACTACTTTCTGTGTGGCTATGTAAAGTCATTGGTCTATACGCTAAAGCCACAAACGCTAGACCATTTGGAAGGCCATTCTATATACCATCTGAATAATACGATTTTGGGAACTCCTCAAAATACGCATTAGTTTCGGTAATCACTTCTTTGTTTGAGATGAATGTTTTTCCTGCGACCCATTTTTTCAAGTTTGGAAACAGGAAAAAGTCACTAGGGGCTAAATCTGGATTATAAGGTGGATGATCAACCAATTCGAAGGGGATTTCTTGTAGTTTTAGCATCGTATCAAATATGCTGTGTGAACCGGTGCGTTGTCTTGAAGAAAGAGCACTTTTTTCTTGTTTAAATGTGGTAGTTTTTCCCTGATTGCATTAACCAATTGATCCAATAATGCACGATAATACTCTCCTGTGATTGTGCATCCCTTATCAAGATAATCGATGAGCAATATGCCGTGTGCATCCCAAAATACAGTGGCCATAACCTTGCCAGCCGATTTCGCTGTCTTCGCCTTCTTCGGAGCACTTCCACCAACTTCCACCCATTGCTTCGATTGATTTTTGGTTTCAGGCGTGTAGTGGTGGACCCACGTTTCATCAACAGCCAAAAATCAGCAGGATTATACTTTATCATGTCCAAACACCGCTAAGAAGTGATCTGTTGAACTCGTTTTTGTTCAACATTGAGCAAACGCGGCACGCATCTTGCCGATAGCTTTTTCATATGCAAATGTTCATGCAAAATGTTGAACACATGTTCATATGATATGTTTACCATTTCAACAATCTCACGATATCGAGGATTTTCTTGATATTTTCTTCAGTAACCACCTCTTTTGGCCTTCCTGATGGTATTGTTGCAGTGCTTGTTCGGCCCCGTTTAAATTCAGCAATACAATATTTTACACATATAATCTGACGGAGCAGATTCGCCGTATTGTTTATCAAGCTTTTCTTTTGTCTCTTTCGCCGTTTTGCCTTTCAAATAATAGTGTTTGATCACTACACAAAATTCACTTTTTTCCATTTTCGAGAAACACAAAAGTTGCTTACTTCAAACGACTACAACAAATAAGCTAATCGATGAATTTGGCTAAAATTTTAACAGCTGACGTCTGACAGATCGTAATTTCTAAGAAAGAAAAAGTTTTTGTGTTTGTGCTGCCATCTAGCGCTAGGTAGCTTCAATGTCAATCCGCCCTCGTAGGTAGGAAAGGCGGTACTGAAAGTACCCCACCCAGAGACCACAGTGGTCCATTGTGGAAAGAGGCTTTCAACTGATAAGAAGAAGAATGAAGAGAAGAATTAGAAAACAAATAGAGAGGAAGGACAGAGAAGGAAATAGGAGAAGAAGAGGGTCAGAAGAGGCATACAGAAAAAAGAGACGGATGCCCAAAGAGGACCAGGCATCACCCAAGGAGCCAGCTGTGACCTGACAGAAAGCCTTCAAGGTCACATATCCTAGCCGACGCAATTTCGCACAAGGCCATCGAAAGAGCCCCGGCCAAACAACCTGAGCCTGCGCCCATAAAGAGCCGGCCAGTGACAATGGATGTCTTCCACAGTCTTCGGCTCCCCTGTATCGCCGCAAACTCGGCAGAAAAAAGAGGAGCCTGCTTCCCAACTCCCAGTCCTCGCCCTCAGAGCGCAGTGCCTAGTCACTAAGCCTATCAGAGGCCTAAGAGATTCCCTCCTCAGATTGAGGACCCATTCTGTCCTAGAGCGGTCAGGTCGCGGCCACAGCAGCCTGGAGAACCTACAGTCTCTTGTGTTCCTCCACGTCTCCTCCACTCTACGACGGGCACAGCTATTAATTAATCTGCCAAGGAAACCAAGCGGTGGTTTCACGGATCTGCATCTGCCTGTTCTATACCACAAGCCGCTCCAGATTTTACTAAATTCGCATTACTCTGTGAAAAGGTATTTATTGTTACAAATGAATAAAAATTCGGAACATTACCATCAAATTTTTGCTTTTTATTATATTGGGTATACAAGTTAATAATGTCGATTGGGACAACATATGGCATAACTATCACATATGGTTTGTGTTAATATTGTTACGACAATAAGGTTGCGCACCACAGCGTTTATTACATCGCTAAAATAAATAAACAAAAGCTGCAAGAACAACTATACGTGCTGTTTACAAATAACCAAATCTACAATAACAACTATTAGTAGAGACAAAGTAAATAAAAATAACACGGCAACAACACTAATTAAGCAGCAAAGAAAACAAGTAACAGACAGTAAACAAGCAACAACAAATACTAAGAGCTGAAAGAGGTAGATGTTTACATACGCATGGCTACAAAAGAAATTAAAAGAAAGAAATGGAATCTACTTGAAATATCGAGAGGTTCGAAAGCTTTCGATGAGTTGCCAATTTAATCTAAAGAATCTAAAGTAAATCCCGTAAAAAAGGCATAAAAATATATGCAAAAGTAATATGAACAATTTATTTATTTTTTTTTTAATTAAAGCTTAGAAAATGGAAATAATATTGCAAAGGCCATTGGCAGAGTACAGGCATTCACAAACCGATGCCTTAGGCAAATCTTGCGAATTCACTGGCCGACTATAATATCGGAACATTATCTGAACGAAATGCGCAATCAAAGGCTAATGCAATGTATAACGATATAAAGGGTCCGCCATCTAACGTTTTTTCTTTTCAACTAGTGCTTATTTCGTGAATGGTAACACTTAGCTCATGTCTGATTTGACAGATAATTAGTTTTATCCTTCCGCTGAACGAATATGCTTGTGTATACGCTTGAACTTCGCTTCGCTAAGTGGGCCTGCGATCGACTTACAGAAGATGCCGATTTTGCCAAAAAAAATCATCTTTTCAGATGAGCTCATTTTGATCTTGGCGGGTATGTAAACAGGCAAAATTGTCGCATTTGGGGCACAGAAAACCTGCACGCATACATTGAAAAGCCGATACACCCAAGACGAGTCACTGTTTGGTGCAGATTTTGGTCCAGAGGCATAATTGGGCCATTTTTCTTCGAAAATGAGCAAGGAGTGGCCGTTACAGTCAATGGCGATCGTTATCGGGCCATGTTGAACGAATTTTTGTTGACAAAAATTAAAGAGGAGGATATTAGCAACATTTGGTTTCAACAGAACGGCGTTACGTGCCACACAGCCGAAGCTACACTCGATGTTTTGCGCCCTGTTTCTGAAGATCGCATTATCAGCCGCAGAGCTGATGTTGTTTGGCCACCTCGGAGCTGCGATTTGACACCGTTGGACTATTATTTGTGGGGTGCCGTCAAAGATAAGTGTTACGCCAACAAGCCAGAGACAATTGACGCTTTAAAGGACAATATTCGTGAAGCCATTGGTGAAATACAGCTGCACACAATCGATAATGTGCTTAAAAATTGGATCGATCGTGTAGGCTACTGCATGGCCAGCCGAGGCAGCCATTTGAATGAAATTATTTTCCATAAAAAAAGAAATTTGAGAAAATATTCAGTAGTTTTTTTATAGCATTTTTAAAAAAGAAATTTATTTGGCGGACCCTTTAAACACACGAAACGAATATCTGTAATACAGTGAGGAAGAAATCCCTTGAATGGAAGCCACAGGTTTGCCGATGCAGAGGCAGAGCAGTTTAAACATGGGGACGGCAAGTTCAGACCGAACGAAGTAGAGCGAATGGAATGTGGAATAAGATGAATTTGTTTGTATTAAGAGATGGCTGGACGACTTTTGATGTGATCCTATGTTTAACCAGGTAACTTTTTTTGTATTGTCTCTTTTGTCTAGAGTTTTCTGTATATATAGATACATATGTATACATGTACATCATTGCACACACATATCGTCAGTTGCGGAGCCAAAAAACTGTCATTCGTTATACGGACAGCCAATTTTCAAAATCGTTTAAAGTTCAAGGTATGATTAGTTGTTGTAGTTTGTTCTCTTGCTATTGAATGAACACACATGTGTTTTTGGCATTATTACTACAAGAAATTTAAAGTAATTTTAGAAAAAAAAAATATTTAAATAAAATATGATTACACATACAACCAAAGGGAAAGCCATTCAAATAAAGCCTAAGACCGTAATTTATTTATTTTTATTCAATTTGTATTTCATTTCATTCATAACCTCATTTTATACCCTAAAGTTTTAACATTTTGTTTTTTAACACGTTCTAATAATTTTTAAATGTATTTTTAATTGAAATTATTATTTAGTTTTTTCAAAAACACATTTGCATTTAGAAAACCCATGAAAATAAATTGTAAAATAATCATACTTTTGTTTAAACTTTTCTTTTGTGTAAAGTTTTATGTGTCACAAAACGAATGTTTTGTTTTTCAGTTTTTCTCACAGTGTATTTAGTATGTTTTTGTTGTTGTTACGTTAACGTTACATGTTTCTAAAATTTTTGATTTAGTAATTCAGGCATAAGGCATTATGTTTATGACAGAGTCTATTTACTATTTACTGTTATTTTTTATTTCTTTCTAACTCTCTCTCTCTCTCTCTCTCTCTCTATGTCTCTGTTCTCATGCTCTTGTTTATATTTATGTAGCTTACTTTGATGTTTATATGCATACATGAGTTTTTAGAGTAGGCAATTGAGTTGAATAAACACACACACACACACACACTCACACTTGCAAGCGTATTTGCTGTATACATGCACACATACAGTAATATGATTTCGTAAATGCAAAAACCAGTTACGCAAAAAAAAGAAATTAATTTAACACTTACGAATACACACAGCCACACACAGACAAATATTTTTCATTTCATATGCTTGAGTCTTATTGTTTATTGTAAGTATAGACGCGTGTAGTGTGAGAGATACTGTTTTCTATTGAGTAGAGATGCTTAGTTTTGTTTATAAGCACATGCTTACATATAAACATTATATGTTAAAGTCTACTTTAATATATGAAATGAAATATAAATTTATTTGAGTTTTTTAAGTTGTGTTTAAGGTGACCATATATAGAGAAAAAATTCTTATATATATTAAGGAGTTAAAGCAACTATACAAATGACTTGTACTAATATGTAGCTGTGCAAGCACGATTAGTTTTTTTAATCACAGTTATCCTGGCAAACTAACATGGCAACCTTTTATTTTTTGGCTTTTCTGTATGCAGCTAAAATAGCTTTAAACGCATTTCCTTCTTTTTTATGGCAGACACACACCCAGCTATACATGCACACGTACAGAGAGGCAATTATATGTTGGATTTATTTCGTCTTTTTTCATAAGTAAGTGCAAGTGGTTTGTTAAAGTGTATGTGTGTTTATATGAGTGGCATATGCTAACATACTGCCAAAAGTATTCATATATCTTTACATATGGTAAAGGGTCCGCCAAATAATTTTTTTTTTTTTTTTTTGAAAATGCTATAAAGAAAAAAACTACTGAATATTTTTTCAAATTTCTTTTTTTATTTGAAAGTACAATCCTTCCGGTTAATAATGGAAAATAATTTCATTCAAATGGCTGCCTCGGCTGGCCATGCAGTAGCCTACACGATCGGTCAAATTTTTAAGCACATTATCGATTGTGTGCAGCTGTATTTCACCAGTAGCTTCACGAATATTGTCCTTTAAAGCGTCAATTGTCTCTGACTTGTTGGCGTAACACTTATCTTTGACGGCACCCCACAAATAATAGTCCAATGGTGTCAAATTGCAGCTCCGAGGTGGCCAAACGACATCAGCTCTGCGGCTGATAATGCGATCTTCAGAAACCTGGTGCAAAACATCGAGTGTAGCTTTGGCTGTGCGGCACGTAGCGCCGTCCTGTTGAAACCAAATGTTGCTAATATCCTCCTCTTCAATTTTTGTGAATAAAAATTCGTTCAACATGGCCCAATAACGATCGCCATTGACTGTAACGGCCACTCCTTGCTCATTTTTGAAGAAAAATGGCCCAATTATGCCTCTGGACTAAAATTCGCACCAAACAGTGACTCGTCTTAGGTGTATCGGCTTTTCAATGTATGCGTGCGGGTTTTCTGTGCCCCAAATGCAACAATTTTGCTTGTTTTCATACCCACCAAGGTCAGAATGAGCTTCATCTGAACACTTCGCACACTTTCTGCAACATTGCCATGATTTTCAAAGTAATGTCGCAATATTTCTCAGCATTGTTCAAGCGTATACACAATCATATTCGTTCAGCGGAAGGATAAAACTAATTATCAGTCAAATCAGACATAAGCTAAGTGTTACCATTCACGAAATAAGCACTAGTTGAAAAAAAAAACGTTAGATGGCGGACCCGATATGTAGGAAATACTGCATACATATGTATTTATGTGTACGTATTGAAAGGGTGTTTGTTTTTTATTTCTTTTCTTTCTCTATAAATTGAGGTTAAATTTAGGCTCAGCAAAAATGAAAAAAAAATGCAATAAAAATAGTCATTTAGAAAAAATGATAATAAAAAGTAAAACTTGCGAGAATTTGAAGAGAACTGTAACGAAAAAAAACGATTTAAAACAAACATTTTGCCCAAAACTATAGAATAAAAAAATTAAAAAAAAAACGAAAACAGAAAAATATTGAAAAACTCATGCATACTTTAAGGCGTAAAATAGAATAATTTTTAGAATGTCGCAAACCTTTTTATATATTAACGAATATACATATATGCACATCCATACATATGTATGTACATTATAAAGTCGAAATTGTTGTTTATCCACGTAAACAAAACAAAAAGCTAAAGCCATATACATATGAATTTATGGTTGTATATATGAGTTTCATAAAAATAACATTATTTTATAGCCTACCTTAAGGCTTAAAAGAGTTTTCCTCGAAAAATATTGTTTTTCTTATGATTAACCCTGAGCATTTATTACATTGCGTTTTTAATACTTGTCGCTACAAAAACGTACGCAAGTATTATTTTACATTACTTTCTCATTAAGTACTTTCAGCTAAACAGTACACGTGTACGGCAAAATTTCAATTTTTTTAAGAATTTGTTAGATACTAGGGAAATCGATTATTCGAGTTCTTTCAAAAACCGGTTTTTCGAATAATTCGAAAAATTACAATTTTTAAAAACCGGTTTTCGGTTAAAAATTTATCGTATAACCGGTTAACCGGTTCTTTTGTTAAAATAAAACTCTTCTCAAGTTTTTTTGCATTCGCAATTAAAGTTGTTAAGGTTGTTAATAATTCATGTGTGTGAAGATAAATTCGAATTTGAACAGCCAAGACACCAAACATACTTTTTAACATGATAAAATTTTGCGTTAACAGAGGTTAACAGTGACTACATTAATGAGAAAATATGAAGGTGCTCCCATATACCACTATATACATATGGTTGTCCAAGAGGTTCGCAAGAGAGTGCATATAGTGGTATGGCTGAAAAAATCACCGGATTTAAGAAAATCGAATTTTAAAAAATTGTGTTTTTGAAAAATCTGAAAATCTTGGGAGGATGAGTGGCTATTTCTCAAAAATATGTAAGTGCTCTCCTATACCACTATATACAAATGTTTGTGCCAAGGGTCCTGTCTAAAGCCCATATAGTGGTATGTCTAGAAAAATCACTGGATTTGAGAAAATGGAATTTTAAAAACCTCCTTTTTGAAAAATCGGAAATTTCTTGGGAGGATGAGTGGCTATTTCTCAAAAATATGTAAGTGCTCCTCTATACCACTATATACAAATGTTTGTGCCAAGTGTCTTGTCTGGAGCCCCTATAGTGGTATGTCTGGAAAAATCACCGGATTTGAGAAAATCGAATTTTAAAAAATCGCCTTTTTGAAAAATCTAATATTTCTTGGGAGGATGAGTGGCTATTTCTCTAAAATACGGAAGTGCTCCTCTATACCACTATATACAAATGTTTGTGCCAAGTGTCTTGTCTGGAGCCCCTATAGTGGTATGTCTGGAAAATTCACCGGATTTGAGAAAATCGAATTTTAAAAAATTGTGTTTTTGAAAAATCTGAAAATTCTTGAGAGAATGAGTGGCTATTTCTCAAAAATATGTAAGTGCTCCCCTATACCACTATATACAAATGTTTATGCCAAGGGTCTTGTCTAGAGCCCCTACAGTGGTATGTGTGGAAAAATCACCGGATTTGAGAAAATCGAAGTGTCGATGAGCCTTTTCAGCTTACTATTTAATGACACGTAACATATCTAGACTTATCCTTTCCATCGATTTCCAAATATTTTCACACTTCAGAGGACATCTATAGAAACATAAATGCCTACACCATGTATTTAATAGTGTGTGCCACTAAGGTATGTTAGGTAAGACAACCGCCTACCAATCAAGAAGTCCTCGGTTCAATTCCAGGCCACACCATCTAATAATTTTTAACAACGGAATCACCTCACATTACTATCGACTGCTTATTAGTGAGAAACTTCATTAACTAATACATCTGCCGTTCGGAGCAGGCGTTTGTAGGTCCTTTTCAATAAATGTAGTTGTTCATCATTCTCCAAATATAAAAAATTAATAATTATTTACAGAAAATGAAAAAGATATTTTTGATCAAGTGTGTATATCTTTTCGATCTACCATGGTTTTCACGTTCTTTGTGAGACGTTCAAGGTTTTCATATATATAAAGCGTGTTTTTTATAGAGGTATAGAACTTTAACTTACTTTTCAAGATGGCGACCGGTTTAACAGCTGTCAAGTGATTTATTCTCAGTTTGGTTTGGCAATTCATCATGAATAGACTTACGCCTGAACAACGCTTGCAAATAGTGCAATTTTATTTCGAAAATAATGGTTCTGTGCAGAAAACGTATCGCGCACTACGTTCATTTTATCGTCGACAAAATCGTCCATCAGAGCAGTTAATTCGATTAACATTGAAACGTTTTCGCACCAGGTTTACTCTTATTGATAACTCGCATCCCCAGAGACACTGTACGGTGCGTACAGAAGAAGCTATTGCTGCTGTAGAGCATAGCATTGAGGAAGACCCGAATAAGTTCATCCGCCATTGAGCACAGCAATTGGATCTGTGTCCATCCACTTTATGGAAGATTTTGCGGATGGATTATGGTTTGCGTGCTTACAAAATTCAACTCGTGCAAGAATTGAAGCCAAACGATCATCAAGTAAGGCGTAGATTCGTCGAATGGGCCCAAAACGAGATTACCGTTGTTCCCGATTTTCATAAGCGAATTTTGTTTAGCGATGAAGCGCACTTCTGGTTGAATGGTTACGTCAACAAATAAAACTGCCGCATTTGGAGTGAAGATAATCCTCAAGTGTATGTGGAAACACCGTTACATCCAGAAAAACTGACTGTTTGGAACGTTACAGTCAATGGTGATCGGTATAGAGCCATGATTACTAACTTCTTCATTCCTCAATTGAATAACCATCATGTCCAGGAGATGTTGTTTCAACAAGACGGCGCAACATGTCACACAGCTCGTGCCACAATAGATGTATTGAAAGACACGTGTGGTGACCGCCTAATTTCACGTTTTGGACCTATGTATTGGCCTCCAAGATCTTGTGATTTAACACCGCTAGACTACTTTCTGTGGGGCTATGTACAGTCATTGGTCTATGCGGTAAAGCCACAAACGCTTGACCATTTGGAAGACAACATTCGCCGTGTTATTGTCGATATACGGCCACAAATGTTGGAAAAAGTCATCGAAAATTGGACGGGAAATTGGTCTGAAACTTTTTCAGACCATAAACTGCCGGTAATTTTTATTAATCTTCCATTACTGAAGTTTAAATGCTATAATGTACTTTGGTCGGCGTTTAGCTACTTCTTTTTAAAAAAAACCCAAACATTTTTAAAAGGGTTCCAATTGGGGGTTTGTGCAGATGTATCTCTAACATTTCCGCAGGTATAAAGCAGTCACCTCCGCACTCTATGCGAATTATTCTTGGAATCGTTGTCTTGACAAAATTTAAATTGTGGTTTTGTGTCCATGAGCAACCTGAATTTCCTAGTGCTGCTTATCAAATGGCTCTTTAAAAAGGCTCAGTATTGCCGTGCATCTATTGTTGAATCCAACGGGTCCGCCATTTAACGTTTTTTTTTAACTAGTGCTTATTTCGTGAATGGTAACACTTAGCTCATGTTTGATTTGGCAGATAATTAGTTTTATCTTTCCGCTGAACGAATATGGTTGTGTATATGCTTGAACAACGCTGGGAAATATTGCGACATTACTTTGAAAATCATGGTAATGTTGCAGAAACAAAAATCATCTTTTCAGATGAAGCTCATTTTGATCTTGGCGGGTATGTAAACAAGCAAAATTGTTGCATATGGGGCACAGAAAACCCGCACGCATACATTGAAAAGCCGATACACCCAAGACGAGTCACTGTTTGGTGCGGATTTTGGTCCAGAGGCATAATTGGGCAATTGTTCTTCGAAAATGAGCAAAGAGTGGCCATTACAGTTAATGGCGATCGTTATCGGACCAATTTGAACGAATTTGTTTTCACAAAAATTGAAGAGGAGGATATTAGCAACATTTGGTTTCAACAGGCCAGCGCTACGTGCCACACAGTTGAAGCTACATTCGATGTTTTGCGCCCTGTTTTCAAAAAAAAAAATTATTTGGCGGACCCTATATAAAAGCAATGTTTTCCACACTTTCCTTAAGACACAACCCTAAACCAATATTGACATTTTTTAAACTTTAACATTTGGAATTATTTTCTTCCTTGCTAGCGGTGTTGAGCGTTTTCTCCATATGCTTGTAGGTTCATCGTTGTAATACTATACCATTTTCAATTCGGCACATAACATAACGTTATCCCCATAGTCAGATGGTTGTTAAACGTTTATAATGGCGATGTGAAAACGTTTTTCTATGTTTGCTGCAGATAATAATGATTTTTTCTTTTCTGCCGAACCGTTTAATGACAATCGACATCACCATATTCCTCTTCAAGCTCTTTCACAAGTGTTGCTGTGGAAATGTGAGGGTTTTGAGCAATCGTTGTAATAACAAAACGCTCTGCATGTTTACTTATTATGGACTTAAAGACAATTCCCCTCTTTAACTTCAATTTTCCACATTTTTCAGCTCGATTTTGTACATCGTAAATCGTTTTTCTTGCCACTGAAAGCATTTCTAATAAATCGGCTATACCCTTTTACAAAGGATCATTATAGTAAACCAACTGAATGACGTTATAAGATAACCTTTTTCGGGGCATCTTTTAAGTTGTGTAATATTGAACTAAATAAGAGATGCATGTCAAAAAATTATAACCAATTTATTTACAAAATTGCAGAAAACAATAACTAACTCCAAACATAACGGCAAAACACTTAGGACCTTCAAATAAATTCTAAACTAGTAAAAAACAATAGGTGTGTAAGGAGTTATTTGACATTAAAAACATTGGTTAATTTTTGTTTTTGTTGTATTTTTCTCTTAATTTGACATTTTATTGCCAATTAAATTTAAAAAAAAAACTTATTATTTTTTATGTGTAAACTCATTCTTGACATACTGTATGTACTTATGCAGTAACATTAGGCTTTCTGTTTGAAGCCTTTTGATTGTTCTTCTGTAAATAATAGAGTTACTGTGCTAATGATGTTTTACTAACAACAATAAAGCCAAGCAACATACATACATATATGTGCACATACGAGTGTAGCACAAAAACAAAAACAAAATTTAATAGACAAGCCTGCATGTGTGTGTCTGTGTGTGTGTGTGTAAACATAAATATTGCCTCGTAGAGTTTTTAAAAAACAGTAGCATTTTATAGGAAACAAACAAAATATTATTTCTTCTTAACTACCGTTATGAATTCAAATAAAATGGAGATTATTGTAGGAAGAGAAAAAGTGAGAGGCATTTTTTAAAATATTAGACAAAAAGTTGTTCAAAACTCCTTAAATCTGCTTAAATTTCATTTTTCAGATTTTTTTTTTTTTTTTGGTGTTTTGTTAAGCCTTTTATTTACGTTAAAGAAAAGTAATGTTTAAGTGTCTTTAATAGATTGTTTTTTGAATTCTTGATTCTTTGTCAAACTTTGATTTTCTTGTTCATATTGTTGTTGTTGTTGTTGTTGTTGTTTCACTTCCTTTAAATCCTTGAGACTTTTTAAAAGCTAAAAAGGATAACAAGAATGCGTTGTAGGTGTTGTGTTTGCCCAAAGACACTGATGATGATGGATGATTGCCAGTGATGAGAAAAAAACACAAGAATAATGCCTTTGAAATGGAATTTTTTTTTTTCAAATGCTTAAACAAAATACAAAAAGACCTTGTGCTTATAATTAAAAAAAAAGTGAAAGAAAAAACAAAAAAATAAATCGTGAAACTGAAAACTAAGAGCACGTAAACAGTCTTTAAAAAGGATTGAAGCTTAAAAAGTTAGAAAAATTAAGCCATAATTACCAATATTACTAATCTTTTTGTATTTCTCCTTTAATTTTTTAATAAAAAAGTCAAAAATTTAATATTAAATAATAATTTACAACTCCCTACTCTGCTAAATGCAAAATATAACCTTTAAAAGTGTTTTTACATTCGGTATTTTAGACAAGCATGTGCTTATCTTAAGCAGATATTTGTGTGTATGTGTGCGTGTATATGTTTAATTTTCCTTAATATTGTACGGTATTAAGAGTTACTTATCGTGTTTAAATCTTAATTAGTTTTCCTTTTTTACTTTATTTACACCAGTGTTGCTAGAATCCAAACTCAATTTTACACAAACAAGGCCTCAAAATTATCCAAAATTCTATAAACTACACAAAATACATTTTGTGTAAAACTATCATAAGTGTATAACCAATAGCTTCACAAATATTGTCCTTTAAAGCGTCGATTGTCTCTGGCTTGTTGGCGTAACACTTATCTTTGACGGCACCCCATAAATAATAGTCCAATGGTGTCAAATCACAGCTCCGAGGTGGCCAAACGACATCAGCTGTACGGTTGATAAAGCGATCTTCAAAAACAGGGCGCAAAACATCGAGTGTAGCTTCGCCTGCGTGGCACGTAGCGCCGTCCTGTTGAAACCAAATGTTGCTAATATCCTACTCTTCAATTTTTGTGAACAAAAATTCGTTCAACATGGCTCGATAACGATCGCCATTGACTGTAACGGCCACTCCTTGCTTATTTTCGAAGAAAAATTGCCTCTGAACCAAAATCCACACCAAACAGTGACTCATCTTGGGTGTATCGGCTTTTCAATGTATGCGTGCGGGTTTTCTGTGCCCCAAATGCGACAATTTTGCTTGTTTACATACCCGTCAAGATCAAAATGAGCTTCATCTGAAAAGATGATTTTTTTTGGCAAAATCGGCATCTTCTGTAAGTCGATCGCAGGCCCAGATTCCCAGCGTTGTTCAAGCGTATACACAACCATATTCGTTCAGCGGAAGGATAAAACTAATTATCTGTCCCATCAGACATGAGCTAAGTGTTACCATTCAGGAAATAAGCACCAGTTGAAAAAAAAACGCTAGATGGCGGACCCTTTATAAAAATCGTTAAAGTAAAAACAAAAATCATCACATCGCCAATATGCTGTTTTTGGGACAAAAATTGTTAAAATGACGTCTAATCCGGCAGCTTTGCTAGAAGGCATCAATAATAAATAGGTTTTCATATCACCTTCGTATTTGTGTAATTGGATCAACATGTAAACAATATTTTTGTCATCACATCGCACATACTCTCACGCATATTTTTTATAAACACACACATTTGTGAAAGAGCACACCGAATATTACGTGACATTGACTTTTTTTAACATTTCACTTTTTAGTTTACGATAAGTTTACATTTAGTCAAGGAAAAAAGTTTAATATTTATTTATAAATAAAAGTACTAATGAGCTAATTATTGAATTTAAAATGTTTTTTTTTTCTCTCCACAGCCTTCTTCCTCTCTTAACTAATAATTCTTGTTAAGACTTTCTTAAATAGTAGCACAAGTTTTTGGCCTTTTAATACAGCAGTTTGTACAGTTGTTTGTTAGTTAGTAACCCTCATTGATTTACTGATTATTTGGGTTTTTTCTTTTTCTTTTTTTTTAATTAGAAATTCTTGTTGTTTTTCCAGCAATAAAAGTTGAAATGGAAAAAACAAAATTAAAAATTACCAACCACTTTTTAACCCTGAACATAGACACCCAACAATTTTGGTTTCCTTTAATGGTTGGCATGCACGTACATAAAACGGCAATGTTGCTGATTATTATTATGATGTTAATGACAGTAGCAGTAGCAACAAAAACAACAATAACGAAAGTAACCTGCATATTGGTAACCTTTTGTTTTTATTTGTACAACATTTAACACGCAATTGAAAAACTAAAAACTTTCCAACACTGAACTGAATCACAGAGGAAAAGAAGAAGAATCGATCGCTCTCTCTCTCCTTACGCCACTAGTATTAAGCATAGAAGAAAGAAAAAACATGGAGATTTTACAAATGCATATGGTTTGTTTACTAAACAGAAACATCAATGGCAACCACTAAAAACATTAAAAAAAAATTGTTGTTGTTTTTGTTATATATACATACAAGGTTATTTAAAGGTAATACTATTTGTTATTGCTTGCTTGCAATTGTTGCGGGTAAATTAAAGGTAACTGTATATGTGAGTAAGTGGAAGGGTATAGGGGCGAATATGTGTTATTGTGAGAAAAAAAATGAGTAAATGAAAAGTAGAGTAAGGGCAAGAGATATATACTCAGTTTATGCTACTGGGTACTGCACCTAAAAGGAATACGAGAAAAATGTGCTGTCTAGGGTTTCCTTATAATTTGAAAAAAATCCAGAAATTCTCATATTTTAGGCTTAAGCACAGCTGATGTTCATTAAAGTATTGAATTAAATTAAAAATAAATTTGAAATTGTTTATGTTTTTATTGTTCTACTGCCATTGCTAAGCATTGTTACGTATAGTTTGGGAATACATGACATTAAAGCAATAAGAATTCATATAAAGAAGAGAAAGACAGTGGGTTGGTAAAAAGAAATTTTCAGTCTTTAAGCCTTTTTTAAATCCTTAATCTTATTGTTTCTCTTCATTGTGAAAAAATACAGGGTTAGAATAGGTGGCAGACCCTGCTAGAAGGATGGAGTCTCACTTAGGCAGGGGTTTGGTCCATTGTGATACTGCAAGAATAGGAGCTAACCTGTAGAAAGCAACTTTGACTCCAAAATAAATCTTCCAATGGCGGGAACCTTCATTTAGGAGAGTTTAGTCAAAGCTGATACTAGATAGGACATCATCTGATAGCAAGGTCTGGACACTAACATATAAGGTAAAAGACAGTCTCCTCCTCCTCCTCCTCCTCTTCCCCAGAACAACAGCTCCTGCAAAAATTATTCGAAGGAATGAAGAGACTAATGGCCTATCTTCTAATCAGATAATGTCCCGTGAGAGTCGCAAGAGCAGTATGGATGATCATGCGATCCAAGGAAAGCAGACATTTTATCCTCTCCTCGTCCAGGTCGGTCCAGCAGAGCCTAGCCATACATCAACCGAAGAGTGCCCAGCCTAGCCGAGGCATTAGGAAATATATATTCAAAATGTCTGTGTCTGCTAGGGTGTGGCGTTGTGTAGTGATTAGAGCGTAGACATACAATACAAGAGGCCCACGTTCGAACCCCAACAGAAGACATGACGTAAAAAAACCTTCCCCCAGGCAAATCCATTTGAAGAAGCCTCCCTGACTATCCAGCTTATCTCTGGCGATGACGACAAACACCAGACAAATGATCAAGAGAAAACGCCAGCTACTGGGAAAACAATAAAATGCTAAATATGGATCACCAACACCACTTAGCAAGGATCTTTACCACTACGCACAATCATATGGAGGCAAGCTGCATCTACATAACTTGGAAATCAACTTGATTATTGAAACAGAAACAAAATCAACGGATGCTTTGTTGAAAGCCAATATGCTCCCCAGAAAAGTGACGGAAAAACAAAATAAATTTACAATGCGCTTCATCCCATTCTTCTGCATTTGTTTCGGTTTCGTTAATTAATTTAATCGGTAGAAGTTAAGCTTGTCAGCTTGTTTACTAATGAGAAATTAAAATCGCTATTTAATTGTAAATATTTTATTGTTTTCATCTCACTGTAGCCCGCCTAAATATATGCTTAACCACTGAAAAGGAAATCAATTCAATGGTAAAAGCAAAAAAGGAAAATTCCTTGAGGGAGATAATAACGAGTACTTTTTAGTAAAATGCAGGTACATTTTGAAACAGAAACTAATTACGAAAAAAATAAGGAAAAAAACGTAGACTTACCAATATTAACAATGCCATGATTGGTTAATTCCCAACATGATTGTAAACGTAATATACTTAAACTATGACTTTGTTTAGGGGAAAAATAGCCCAAAGCAGCATCTGTAACATGATAAGCCTGTTCAAGAAATGAAAACAAAACAAACAAACAAATAAAATAAAAGTAAAAATTTTAATTAAAATGAGTTTTTTTATTATTTAAATATTTAAGAGAAACTTACTTGTAATGAAAATTCATATAACGATGGCAATAATTGTGCCACAGCACCCACAGCCTCATCAGCAATATTTATACAGTCGGCCAATGATAATGAAACAATACGTGGCGTTAAACAGGCCCATAGGCCAGCCTCGGTAACCTCATTACAGCCAGCCAGTTCCAATTCAAAAAGACTCTAAAATTAAACGAAAGAAAAGGAAAATGAATAAACGAAGAGTCAAAAGACGATGAATGACTTTTTCTCTCTTTTTTTTCATCAAAAAAAAAAAACACACACACACACACACACACACAAAAGGGACAAAAGTTTAATTGCAAACAGACAAAAGGAAGAAAGCAAAAGAGTAAAATAATCAAGAGAAAGACTTTTTTATTTTTGGTTTACAAATGGTACCTCACGTACTGCAGGTTCTTTTTAACATTTTTAATTACGCTCGTATGTAATTATTGAGGTTTAAGCAAATTGCAAAAGGAACTGAGATGCTATACACGGGAAATACGTTACCATTCTTTCGATTGTCTTTGTTTTACTCTCAAAGGAAGTTAAAAGAGTTTGCAAGTCTTAATTGATGCATCACACAAGTCCATTAACATATTATTGTACAAGGCAATTGAGCTTGTGAAATATCGATTCTCTAATCTTAAAACTAATGTTCCTGTTCGATTAAACCCATGGATATACCCAAGAAATTAAAAAAAATTGTATGGCTTTGGGGTTTAACTATGGGTCTATATTGACTCTTTCGACTCTTATCACGTTCCTTTCCGAAATATTACTGATAGACTTAGACTCTATCCAAAGGCCTTACGACAACGGTTCATAAGGACAGGACATCCACATGGGAGGTGCTCAATCGTCTCTTCCTTCTCCACTTAGCTAAGATACGACCTCCATTCTGTAGGCCTGGTTTCTAATCAACCAATGAGCGACTTCCATTTTTTTGCGCTTAAATTGATCGCAATAAGCTTGTTAGCAAATGCTGCACCCATCTTTCCGAAAGCTGTTTCATCTGTAATTTTGAGCAAAATAAAATGCAATCGATCATTTGAGATGCCTTGGTATTGCCTATTTTACGCTCTTACACTAATCGATCGTCTAATACCACCTCTTGCACTTTAGCTATGTTTTCTGATGTTGTTGCAGTTTTTGAAAAACAGTCCTGATATCCGAAAGAGTTGGACACTGCTCAACAGTCTCTTTCTCTTCTTCATCCTGACAACCCCTACAGTAGACCTAATCTTCTAGTGTGCACACCAGCCACCAGAATTCGTAGCCTCGAGCAAGCCTGATGGTATAGTGACAATATTTTTCTTGATATAAAGCACGTAGGCTCACTGCCCCACCGTAACTGTGCCCTTTCCAATATGTACCGCGGAAACAGAAGTCTGCGAGAGGAAAGTGAAAAACCAAGCAAGTGGTCAATCTTCTCGTTACCACCCCCGCCAGTTCGTCTGCCACACAGTTCCCCAGGGTGTCAGAGAGGCCCCATACCCATATAATCTCTAGGTCTGAATGTCTCGTGTCGTTCAGAGATGCTTGGCATTCTCTGATAAGTCGCGGTGTCGATTAGAGACCAGAGAGCACCCTGATCGCAACCTAACTGTTCGTACAATGATATACAGTCCGTTGCCCTCTTTATCACCGAGACCTCCGCCTACAAGATACTGCAGTGGTCCAGCAGTTTAAAGGATACTCTCACGCCGTATGCAGGAATAAAGATAACGCGCCCAAAGGATTTCGATCCATCCTTGTATGCCTCAACAGAACCTGGTCCAATTACTGGCTCTGGTGAGATGCACATGGATAACATTCTATCCAGGAAGGGTTTGGGTGTACAGTAATCTATCGCATCATGGACCGTATCCAAATACCTAAAAATGGCTGCAGACAACGATCTTGCCATTCATCTGTCCAACTATCAGGCCCACTGGAAGCCAGTTTAGTAGTACAAACAAGGACTTTGAAGGATTGTAGCTGAGCGCACCTGTAATCATCAGTGCCGCACCCCGCAGAACTCTGTCAAACATCCTGCTCAAGAGACCTCCACCATACATACGTACGGGCTTAACCACCGTGGCAAAAATCCAATTGGAATTCCTAGGATTTAGACCCCAGGACTTTCCAACGGTCATAAGACAAGTGTACAGCGCGACGTTCGCCCTCGCCGCCCTCGAACTTCTATTCTGGGGCCAGGATAGCTTGGAGTCCAGGATTACCCCCAAATACTTCGCGCTATCTGACAGTCCCGGTTCAACCCCGTGCAGACGTGGTGGGGAAAATGGCGGAATTTCGTACCTGCGTGTGAACAATACCAATTCCGTCTTCCCGGGTTAACGCTCAGCCCACTCTCAGTGCTCCATCGATTAATAAGTCCCAGACGTAGACACATCATCAGCATAAGCTAACAGTCTTAAATCGATTAGAATCAAGCCTCACGAGCAAAGTGTTGACGATCAAATTCCACGGGAGAAGAAAATGAACACCACCCCCCTTTGGGGTGCACCTTTCAGCCACCCTATAAACGGTGGTAATGTAGCGGTAGTGACAATGACCCTGTTGGTCAGGAGCTATGATAATGCACCGTCGCACAGTGCGACGAAAAGTGCAACAAATACCATCCAACAGCCACCGAATTCACCGATTTGGCTCCCTGTGGCTTCTTTCTATTCAATAGATGATGGACATACCGAAAACCGAATATAAAAAATACTAATGTCAAGCTATGACGCTAAGTCTTAGCGGGAATATCAACAACGGATATACCAACTTAGCAAAAAAAAAAATTTAAATCGGAACGATGGGACCGCCACACGGGAATTATTCCGGGAAATTTTTGATCAAGGTGGTATATATAGATATTGTTATTATACAAATGAGTTGAGATCAATCATGAATGAAATGAAATTTAACATGTGTATGTTCATATGACGGATGTAAGTCTCCATTATACAAAACTTTTTGCTGTTTAAACCGTCATTACTAGGTCAGGCTAAGAATATTTCGAATTGCTCTCGTATGATCAGTACTTTACTTTACTTTACTTTACTTTACTTTACTTTACTTTACTTACTTTAATTAATACTGCTTTTTCGTATGAATTAGTCGTATTCGATTACCCATTCTAACAAAAAACAATGAGAATGGTCTAAAGATAAACTGCGAATTGTAGCGTGTTTCTTATAGAGGTATAGAATTTTAAGTTGGCATTACTTTTCAAGATGGCGACCGATTTAACAGCTGTCAAGTGATTTATTCTCAGTTTGGTTTGGCAATTCATCATGAATAGACTCACGCCCGGCGTAGATTCGTCGAATGGCCCAAAACGAGATTACCGTTGTTTCCGATTTTCATAAGCGAATTTTGTTTAGCGCACTTCTGGTTGAATGGCTATGTCAACAAACAAAACTGCCGCATTTGGAGTGAAGGTAAACCTCAAGTGTATGTGGAAACACCGTTACATCCAGAAAAACTGACTGTTTGGTGCGCTTTATGGGCTGGTGGAATCATTGGTCCATACTTTTTCAGAACGTTTCAGTCAATGGTGATCGGTATAGAATTGAATTGAATAACCATGATGTCCAGGAGATGTGGTTTCAACAAGACGGCGTAACATGTGACACAGCTCGTGCCACAATAGATTTATTGAAAGAAACGTTTGGTGACCGCCTAATTTCACGTTTTGGACCTATGTATTGGCCTCCAAGATCTTGTGATTTAACACTGGTGGACTACTTTCTGTGGGGCTATATAAACTCATTGGTCTATGCGGTAAAGCCACAAACGATTGACCATTTGGAAGAAAACATTCGTCGTGTTATTGCCGATATACGGCCACAAATGTTGGAAAAAGTTATCGAAAATTGGACGCCCAAATTGGACTACACGCGCACCAGCCGTGGCGGTCATATGCCAGAAATCATATTTAAAATCTAATGCCACAAGATTATCTTTCGGATAAATAAAATTCATGTCAATCGAATAACCCATCGTTGTTTTATTGCAACTTAAAGTTCTATACCTCTATAAAAAACAACCCTTACTTTGATTATACAAATTATATAGACAGACAGACGTAAGCGAGTGGATTAAGTGGATTGGTATCATTGAAAAAACCTACAAATGCAATTTTTTTCAAAAAAAAAAGACTTGTCAAATAGTACATAAAACATCTCCTAAGTTAGGTATGTAGAATAGGGTATAAAAAGGAGGCTGTGATCAATTCAAATATTGACTTAAAATCGTTCCCACAATTACACATCTTTGGTGGTGTAAACAACATGCAAATGTTTTCTTTTTTTCTTTAGAATTTTGTCAAAATGAAAAATGTTTTGCTTCATACTCAAAATATTATCATAAATTAATAAATTTTCTAAAAAAAATATTTTTTTTAAAAATATAAAGACCTTGTGTTTATTAAAAAGAAAAATTTAAAAACAAAATTTTAATTGGACAATAATTTTAGAAAAAATATGTATACATATGTATATAAAGGGTCCGCCAAATATTTTTTTTTTAAATGCTGTAAAAAAAAACTACTGAATGTTTTCTAAAATTTCTTTTTTTATTTGAAAGTACAATCCTTCCATCATTACCAATCAATCATTATCGATTTCGTGCAGCTGTATTTCACCAATGGCTTAACGAATATTGTCCTTTAAAGCGTCAATTGTCTCTGGCTGGTTGGCGTAACACTTATCTTTGACGGCACCCTACAAATAATAGTCCAACGGTGTTAAATCGCAACTCCGAGGTGGCCAAACGACATCAGCTTTACGACTGATAATGCGATCTTCAAAAACAGGGCACAAAACATCGGGTGTAGTTTCGGCTATGTGGCACGTAGCGCCGTCCTGTTGAAACCAAATTTTTATGAACAAAAATTCGTTCAACATGGCCCGATAACAATCGCCATTGACTGTAACGCCCACACCTTGCTCATTTTCGAAGAAAACTGGCCCAATTATGCCTCTGGACCAAAATCCGCACCAAACAGTGACTCGTCTTGGGTGTATCGGCTTTTCAGTGTATGCGTGCGGGTTTTCTGTGCCCCAAATGCGTCAATTTTGCTTGTCTACATACCCGCCAAGATCAAAATGAGCTTCATCTGAAAAGATGATTTTTATTTGGAAAAATCCGCATTTTCTATAAATTGATCGCAGGCCCAGATTCCCAGCGTATACACAACCATATTCGTTCAGCGGAAGGATAAAACTAATTAGCTGTCAAATCAGACTTGAGCTAAGTGTTGCCATTCACGAAATAAGCACTAGTTGAAAAAAAACGTTAGATGGCGGATCCTTTATTTATAAATACGTATCTATAGTATGTATGTGTGTGGCCAGGTAAAAATTTTTCCATATAATACATCTTGACTATATATAAATAATTCTGAGTATTATTTATTGTGTGTTTTAAAACAGAAAAAAATATTATCTATGATATTTAAAAATGCATATAAAAAAGAATTCAACATTAAGAATCGTTAAAAATTACTTAAACCCCCTATAACATGTCTACCATATGTAAAGTTAAACAACCCCTTAAAATATTCTTTTAAGTCTATTGAAGACATAAGACAAACAAATAAAACAAAATAAATTTATAAGAAAATTATGCCATGTTCGCACGACACCGTTTTTTCATCACTCGCTCTCTCATACATAATACAACCTCCGATTATGAAATTCATGACATAAATTTCCATAGAAAATCTTGAAAGAGTATAACTCAAATTGTAAGTAATTTTATTTCTATTACCCTTTGCATTACTTCAAAATCTGTGACATCTCTAATTTTTATAAAGCTTAGACCAAAAGAGTGTGGCATACTTATTAGCTCTTCATCAATATGTTTTAATTATAGATTTAACATAGCAAATTTACTGATTTGACCTCCCTAAAGTATGCTGTCAAGTACAAAACAAAAAAAGCAAACAAAAAAATGACCGCTCGCTGCTTTGACTTCATATGCAAGCTGTTAAAAGATGCCTTGCGAAGAGTAGAATCCAATTAAGTAATACAAACAGAGAACGAAGTAAGCCGAAGTCTCGGTGCGAACATAGCATTAGAGTAACCCTTCCCCATAAAGAGTATTTCTCATAAGAAGAATTTTTATGGGAAAGAAACACCATCACAAAAAGACAACTTATTTATATATATTTTCCCCATTAGGTGTCGTTTTCTTTTGATCATTCGTCTGATGTTTGTCATCAAGAGGTATGCTGGAACTTCAGGGGGACTTCTTCTTTATTTTTATTTTTATTTTTTTTTTTTAATGGAGTTGTCTAGGGGAAAGTAGGAAGGAGTCTCTTTATTAAACACTTCAAGGCACAATTAAAATTTTTCGTCATATCTTTTGCTGTGGCACTTGTGTTGTTATGTGTGCGCTCTAAGCATTACACCAGGTCACAATACATATTGTTACGTTTTAACCTTTTTTAAAACGTTTGAGTTCTTTTAAATTGCGTCAAAATAAATAAACATCACTTTTTTGTTGTTTTACAGTTTTTATTTTCTCACTCTACCTTAATATTCGTTTATACAACACTTTTATTTACGCCTATACACGACTTTATTTTATGACAGCAAAACGATAGCTATGTCGACATAGGCAAAGCAGTCTCCTTATATACCTAATTGTCTCCAATTCGTAGAGTTCCGGAAATGTCTCAAACGCGGAGGCATCATTGGCCTGTATTTTTTTACGATCAATCGCACCATGATAACCGATTCATGGTATTGATGTGAACAATTTTTGGTTTCAACAGGATGGTGCAACTTGCCACACATTTCATGCCACAATCGATTTATTGCGTCAAACGTTTGATAGCCGTTTAATTAGACGAAATGGTAATGTCAGTTGGTTGCCAAAAAACTGCGACTTGACACCGCTGGACTATTTTCTGTGTAGCGTCGTTAAAAACAAGTTTTATGACGACAAACCAGAGACAATTGAGTATTTGAAGGCCAACATTCGTGATTCCATTACCGAGATACGACCACATACTCTGGAAAAAATTCTATAGATTGCTTTTACCCAGCTTTCATCGCTATTCCTTTATGAAAAAGTAACATCAGTTATCCAATCTCTCCCGCTTTTTGGCTGATGTGAATAGATACCGAAAATTCAAGTTCTGTCGTTCTCCATACATGGAAAATTTCATATTTAGTATGAATGGGAGTGCCACGCCCACTTATTCAATCTCGCGTGGTTATTGACCTATGATGTATATTGTCCGCGAATGCAAAATTAATATTTAGTATATATGAGCGGTACCATACCCACTTGTCCAGTTCAGTCAGTCATTCAGACCAAATTTAAAAATGTAGTTGGAATACTTGTTATTTATATAGCCTAGAGTTCCTTCCAAACATAAAGAAAGATAAGGTAAAAATTTCAAGAAAATCGGTTCAGCCATTTAGCTGTCTATAAGGCTTAAGCACACATACCATATATACATACAAACACACATTTATATTTATATATAAGATATAAATTATACGTATTCAGCATTAAAAAAAACTGAGGGTTGGAAATACAAAATTCCCATTTAAGTATGAGCATAACAATGTGTTTTATTTATTATTCGTATATTAAAGCATACATTAAGGATTACACAAAATTAAAAAAAGCAGCAGCACGTGTACAAAATAAATTTAAGTATAAGTCAGGGATGCCATGTATAACTTTTAATTTGAAAAAATGTTTTTTAAATAAAATTAAAATTAAAAAAATGTTTTTTAAATTAAATTAATTGAAATATATAAACATGGTCACCTTAACCTTACAAAATCCAACTATTCTATTATCAAATGACATTTACAAGTCATGTTTAAAAGTAATTTAATTCTTGTTTACAATGTAATTGTAATTTACTTGTATACACGCACTGTATAATAACAAGAATTATCACAGAAAAGGGCATTCTTGTTAGAATTTAGAAAATAACTCGAAAACTTCTAAATACTATTTTAACATACATATGACGTTTCCTCCATGATAAACAAAAAATAAATATGATTTTCACACCCTACACTGTTTTGATATTACATATGTATATTATGGAATTTAGCCTCATATTGTAGCCAATATGTCAGAGATTTTGTACCTTTAAAAGAAAAAAGCGCTAACAATGGAGTGCAAATTTAGTCCATTTAATGAGAAATATCTTATTTATTTGCTCTTCAAATGTGTGATGGGTGCTCCTTGCGTCGGCTGTTTTCCGTGTGCCAGTCAATTAAATACTTGTGTGGCAACAATCATCTTATGATTTCCTCAAAGTATGGTTTATCTATTCCATTTGAGCCTTCTGTTTGCAATGCTTACCCATGTTAATGACCACAACTCATTGTAGTTAATTACTCTGGTCTAAAATATTTGTCGAATTTTACTCAAGTATTTGTACAAAGATACCCACTAGTACCTCAGATATTCACCAGCGTTATGTATGACATAAGGAGCAAAGTCTGCTCAAAGAGAAGAGGAATAATAAACAGTCTCTTACGCCAACTCGAATATTTGGACTATGCGGATCAGAGATCAGCAATGAATCGCTTTTTTGCTACTCATACTTACTCATGAATTTAAAATATAAGTGAGTACACACCAGTCAAATTCAACTACTCATACTCACTCATACACTCAATAACCTAAGTAGCAATAAGAATGTATGAAACGACGTACTCATATACATAGCTACTCATACTCATAGCGTTCATTTATTTCTCAAAAAATACTCATAATAGCAACAAAAGATTCGCATTACTCATGAATACAAAAGAAAAATAAACGCACAACCTCATAATGAGTCTTCAAATATTCATATTCGAATCATACCCATTTTATATCGTCTATGCACAATGAGTGCAGATGAGTATGAATCAATAGCGTCATAAATGTGGTTAAGTAGGAGCATGATGAGTGCTTCAAGCTGTAGAGTATGAATACCTATGAGTAGCCATTGCAATGAGTATGATTATAAGAATTTATGAATCATGATTAGAGCATACTCATGTTCTCAGTATTCATTGCCGATGTCCGATGCGTATGGATTTCTCTACACACGCATAAGATCTCCAGTATGCAGTAAAAACTAGATGACTTAGAAAGATTGGCACATTATGTTGGCATAGATATAAATATCAAGAAAACCAGGGACATTACGATCAACAATAATACCAAAAAGAACATCGTGCTACAATGTCAACCCGTCGAGTATACAGATAGATTTTGCTATCTAGGAAGTACAATTACTGCAAATAGCGGAGCAAAACCAGACGTAGAAAACAGCCTCAATGAAGCGAGAGCTGCATTTTGGTGACTGCAGTTCATATTGTGAAGCCCACATATATTCAGACTTACTATGCTCAGAATATTCAACTCCTTTGTTAAACCATTTCTGCTGTACTTCATTACCGTATCATATTACCGTGTATCAAAGGTATGTAGGGCTTGTATTGAATAATATCACGCAAAACCTTCAGGTAGTCGTCAAAATATTCGGGCCTTACAACCTGGGTAACATGGAATTGAGGAGGTCAATTAAAAGTAGAAAATGGCAGTGAATTCGTCACACTGTCTGAAAAAATACTGACAATATCACCTGAATGGCGCCTAAGTAGTACTCTCAAGGCTCAGGATATTGTTGTAGGTCAAGAACTACGAATTAAGCCATACGAATTTAACATTGGAAGAAGCGAAAACAACAGCGAAGAATTTTAATTAATTAAACGCTTATTTACAGAGATATGAGCGTTTAAGGATTTTCTAGCTTTTCACAAGGCATCCATTGCTTTGTTTCCGTTTTAGTAATCAAGTTCAGTTTTCAAACGAAGTACATAATTAATTCACTGTAGCTCCACTCCATATGATGTGTAGTGGTGAAGATGCTTACTAATTAGTGGTGCTTATCCTTACTTTAGCATTGTAGTTTTTCCTCAGTAGGTGGCATTTTTTCCCTAATTATTCATCTAATGTTTGTCATCGACATTAGCGGTAAGCTAGAAGGCTAGAGGGGCTTCTTTCTTATTTTTTAGATGAAGTTGTCTAGAAGAAAGTTGAAGCCTCAACCACAATTAAATTTTTTTTCGTCATGTATTCATTCAGTGGGGCTCGAAACTTAAAAACTTATATTGTATTAGAAAGGGAAGCCATTTTTCCTTAATATCTAAATGCAATACAAATTTTGCTATTTTTGTTTGCGTTAACCATGTGCTGCCAAGAGGAGTAGCGGAAAAAAAATGTTTATGGAAACTTGCACATCCTTTAACCTCGTATTGTAGCATTACATGCTTCGCATTTATAAAGTAGGAAAGATTTTACGTTGAAATTAAGCAGGCTTAAGGCTGATTAGATTGAATTACCATAACACCACAACCGTAGCCATAGTCGAAACAACCAAATTTCAATTAATCGGTTATGGCATTATGGTAATTCACCACTAATTGTTAACATTGCTGCCCATAAGGTTGGTTGGTTGCGTTGCAACTATGGCGTTATTCTTTTAATCACGTCTAATTGATCCTTTTCTAAAAGTGAATCTCCAAACAGAGCTTAAAAGTTAAAATATAGTGAAAATAGGCTCATATTAGCACCTACCTGCTTTCCCCGTGTAGGGCATTTTAAAAACTACTTGACTCATCATAATTTTTCTTTTTGCTTTAATTGCTACTAAATTGTATAGGGTCCGCCAAATAAATTTTTTTCTTTTAAAAATGCTATAAAAAAACCACTGAATATTTTCTCAAATTTCTTTTTTTATTTGAAAGTACAATCCTTCCGGTTAATAATGGGAAATAATTTCATTCAAATGGCTGCCTGGGCTGGCCATGCAGTAGCCTACACACACGATCGGTGCAATTTTTAAGCACATTATCGATTTGTCTCTGGCTGGTTGACGTAACACTTATCTTTGACGGCACCCCACAAATAATAGTCCAACGGTGTCAAATCGCAGCTCCGAGGTGGCCAAACGACATCAGCTTTACGGCTGATAATGCGATCTTCAAAAACAGGGCGCAAAATATCGAGTGTAGCTACGGCTGTGTGGCACGTAGCACCGTCCTGTTGAAACCAAATGTTGCTAATATCCTCCTCTTCAATTTTTGTGAACAAAAATTCGTTCAACATGGCCCGATAACGATCGCCATTGACTGTTACAGCCACTCCTTGCTCATTTTCGAAGAAAAATGGCTCAATTATGCCTCTGGACCAAAATCCGCACCAAACAGTGACTCAACTTGGGTGTATCGGCTTTTCAATGTATGCGTGCGGATTTTCTGTGCCACAAATGCGACAATTTTGCATGTTTACATACCCGCCAAGATCAAAATGAGCTTCATCTGCACCATTATCATGATTTTCAAAGTAATGTCTCAATATTTCCCAGTGTTGTTCAAGCGTATACACAACCATATTCGTTCAGCGAAAGGATAAAACTAATTATCTGTCAAATCAGACATGGTAACACTTATCATTCACGAAATAAGCACTAGTTGAAAAAAAAAACGTTAGATGGCGGACCCTTTATATATTTTTTAATGCAGTATTTTACTAAATTCTTTTTCGTTTCGCTCTTTGCTTTTAAGCTCTATTTAAATTAAAAAGGCTTTTAATTTCTTTCCTCCTTCCCCCTTATATTGACCCTCTAATAGAACAACTTTTCAAGGAAAATATATAAAAAGTAAAATACTAGTAAAGTAAATGAAAAAAAAACAACAAAAAACAAAAATTACCATATAAATGATGTCTTAAACAATAATTCTACTTAAATATTCTAAAATAAAAGCAAAAACAAAAACAAATCTTTTTCTATTTCATCTATTAAAATTCTAACAAACAATTCAAATACTTATAGAGTAGAGAGAGAGAGAGAGGAAAAGGAAACCAACCGTAACATACTCATACATTAAGAAAAAAAATAAAAAAAAATCGATCGATAACAGAACTCAAGCCAAAACGAAGAAACGAAAATATATTTTTGGAAATTATTTCGTAGAAAACAAAATATCAAATTATACTGCCATTGAAAGAAAAGAAACAAAAAAGAGGACAATTTAAGAAAAACATAATAAAGGAATGTCTTAATACATTATAGTCTAGTTATTGCAACCTTTTTTGTCTGTTTTTGTATTCTCTTTAAAACAAGCTTACTTCAGGACTTTAAAAAACATAAGGCTTTACCTGGGTACGATGCTAATTGTGATAGCACCTCTTTATTTATTTTATTTACTTATTTATTGAATAGATTTACGTTTAAGCAATGCTGCCAAATTGGTTGGTTGGTTGGTTTGGGGGGTACTCCAAAAATAAGGGTTCAATTAGCAACTTTGTCCAGCTTGTCGCATCCCCCAAAATAATAATGCTGAGGTCTGGAAGTGCCACATTTTGCCTCAATATAGTAACAGCTGATGAATAGGAAGAAAGGTATAACGTATACGAACAAACAAGTATCGTAGTGTGAGCCTGTAAATGAGCTACCGTTTCCCCACCGTCGTCCTCGCAACAGTTGATACACACTATGTTGCTGGCTATTTCGATATATCTGTCATGTTTCCCCAATTAAATGAATTGAAGAAAGGTAATGATGCTGTATGTGACATTAAATACAATGAATACGTTTTTCTTTGAGTATGTTTTTGAAAGCAGCACGAAGCAGCAGTTGAAAAATGGTTAAGAGTTCCTCTAATTCAAATTTGGACAATTGAACAGGATTAAAGAACTTATTCTGTTATTGTTTTCTCCAAAGTGCACTTGGAAAAATTTAATTTAAAAAATTATTAAACTCTACACGCTAATATGTTTGAAAAATAACATTTTTGAATACTCTTAAGAGGTATACATTATGTCGATTGAACTCAATTTGGTTTCAGACGATCTATGGGCACTGGAGAAGCTTTGTTTTCCATATAGGCTCGATATAAATGAAGCAGCCATAGAAAAAATTTTTAGCCCATTTTAATATAAATTAAGCAGCCATAGTAGAAAGATGGGAGCCCGTTTTGGTATAGATAAAGCAGCCATAAGCAGCCGTAGTAAAAAGATGGGAGCGCATTTTGGTATAAATTAAGCAGCCATAGCAGAAAGATGGCGGCCTGTTTTGATATAAATTAAGCAGCCATAGTAAAAAGATGGGAGCCAATTTTAGTACAAATTAATCAACCATCAGCAGCCATAGTAAAAAGATGGAAGCCCGTTTTGGTATAAATTAAGTAGCAATAGCAGAAATATGGCGGCCTGTTTTGATATAAATTAAGCAGCCATAGTAAAAAGATGCGAGCCAATTTTAGTACAAATTAATCAACCATCAGCAGCCATAGTAAAAAGATGGAAGTCCGTTTTGGTATAAATGAAGTTGCCATAGTAGAAAGATGGGAGTCCGTTTTGGTATAAATTAAGCAGCCGTAGCAGAAAGATGGGAGCCCGTTTTGGTATGAATAAAGCAGCCAAAGTAGAAAGATGTAAGCCCGTTTTGGCATAAATTAAGCAACTATAAGCAGCCATAGGAAAAAGAAGAGCGCACGTTTTGGTATAAATTACGCAGCCGTAGCAGAAAGATGGGGGCCTGTTTTGATATAAATTAAGCAGCCATAGTAGGAAGATGAGTGCCCGTTTTGTTATAAATAAAGCAGCCATAGCAGAAAAATAGGAGCTCGTTTTGGTATAAATTAAGCAGCCATAAGCAGCCGTAGTAAAAAGATGGGAGCCCGTTTTGGTATAAATAAAGCAGCCATAGTAGAAAGATGGGAGTCCGTTTTGGTATAAATTAAGCAACCATAAGCAGTCATAGTAAAAAGATGGAGGCCTGTTTTGATATAAATTAAGCAGCCGTAGCAGAAGATGGGAGCCCGTGTTGGTATAAATAAAGCGGCCATAGTAGAAAGATGGGAGCCCGTTTTGGTATAAATAAAGCAACCATAAGCAGTCATAGCAAAAAGATGGGGGCCTGTTTTGATATAAATTAAGCAGCCGTAGCAGAAAGATGGGAGCCTGTTTTGGTATAAATAAAGCAGCCATAGTAGGAAGTTGGAAGCCCGTTTTGGTATAAATAAAGCAGCCATAGCAGAATATAGGAGCCCATTTTGGTATACATAAAGCGGCTATAGTAGAAAGATGGGAACCTGTTTTGGTATAAATAAAGCAGCCATAGTAGGAAGATGGGAGCCCGTTTTGGTATAAATAAAGCAGCCATAGCAGAAGATAGGAGCCCGTTTTGGTATAAATAAAGCGGCCATAGTAGAAAGATGAAAGCCCAGTTTGGTATAAATTAAGCAACCATAAGCAGTCATAGCAAAAAGATGGGGTCTGTTTTGATATAAATTAAACAGCCATAGCAGAAAGATGGGAGCCCGTTTTGGTATAAATAAAGCAGCCATAGCAGAATGTAGGAGCCCGTTTTGGTATAAATAAAGCGACCATAGTAGAAAGATGGGAGCCCGTTTTGGTATAAATAAAGCAACCATAAGCAGTCATAGCAAAAAGATGGGGGCCTGTTTTGGTATAAATTAAACAGCCATAGCAGAAAGATGGGAGCCCGTTTTGGTATAAATAAAGCAGCCATAGTAGGAAGATGGGAGCCCGTTTTGGTATAAATAAAGCAGCCATAGCAGAATATAGGAGCCCGTTTTGGTATAAATAAAGCGGCCATAGTAGAAAGATGGGAGCCCGTTTTGGTATAAATAAAGCAACCATAAGCAGTCATAGCAGAAAGATGGGAGCCCGTTTTGGTATAAATAAAGCAGCCATAGCAGAATATAGGAGCCCGTTTTGGTATAAATAAAGCGGCCATAGTAGAAAGATGGGAGCCCGTTTTAGTATAAATAGAGCAACCATAAGCAGTCATAGCAAAAAGATGGGGGCCTGTTTTGATATAAATTAAACAGCCGTAGCAGAAAAATGGGAGCCTGTTTTGGTATAAATAAAGCAGCCATAGTAGGAAGATGGGACGTTTTGGTATAAATAAAGCAGCCATAGCAGAAAGATGGGAGCCCGTTTTGGTATAAATAAAGCGGCCATAGTAGAAAGATGGGAGCCCGTTTTGGTATAAATAAAGCAGCCATAGCAGAATGTAGGAGCCCGTTTTGGTATAAATAAAGCAGCCATAAGCAGCCGTAGTAAAAAGATGGTATAAATTAAGCAGCCATGTCAGAAAGATGGAAGTCCATTTTGGTATAAATAAAGTATACATAGTAGAAAGATGGGTGCCCGTTTTGGTCTAAATTAATCAACCAGCGGCAGCCATAGTAAACAGATGGTAGCGATTTTAGTATAAATTAAGCAACCATAAGCAGCCATAGTAAAAAGATGGAGGCCTGTTTTGATATAAATTAAGCAGCCGTAGCAGAAGATGGGAGCCCGTGTTGGTATAAATAAAGCGGCCATAGTAGAAAGATGGGAGCCCGTTTTGGTATAAATAAAGCAACCATAAGCAGTCATAGCAGAAAGATGGGAGCCTGTTTTGGTATAAATAAAGCAGCCATAGTAGGAATATGGGAGCCCATTTTGGTATAAATAAAGCAGCCATAGCAGAAGATAGGAGCCCGTTTTGGTATAAATAAAGCGGGCATAGTAGAAAGATGGGAGCCCGTTTTGGTATAAATAAAGCAGCCATAGCAGAAAAATAGGAGCCCGTTTTGGTATAAATTAAACAGCCATAGCAGAAAGATGGGAGCCTGTTTTAGTATAAATAAAGCAACAATATTAGGAAGATGAGAGCCCGTTTTGGTATAAATAAAGCAGCCAGCCATAGCAGAAGATAGGAGCCCGTTTTGGTATAAATAAAGCAACCATAAGCAGCCATAGGAAAAAGAAGGGCGCCCGTTGTGGTATAAATTACGCAGCCGTAGCAGAAAGATGGGGGCCTGTTTTGATATAAATTAAGCAACCATAAGCAGCCATAGCAGAAAGATGGGGGCCTGTTTTGATATAAATTAAGCAGCCATAGTAAAAAGATGGTATAAATTAAGCAGCCATAGTAGAAAGATGGGAGCCCGTTTTGGTATAAATGAAGTAGCCATAGTAGAAAGATGGGTGCCCGTTTCGGTCTAAAGTAATCAACCAGCAACCATAAGCAGCCATAGTAAAAAGACGGGAGCCCGTTTTGGTATAAATGAAGTTGCCATAGTAAAAAGATGGGAGTCCGTTTTAGTATAAATTAAGCAACCATAAGTAGTTATAGTAAAAAGATGGGAGCCCGTTTTGTTATAAATAGGGCAGCAGTAGGAAGCTGGGAGCTTGTTTTAGTATAATTTAAGTAATCTAAGCAGCTATAGTAAAAAGATTGAAGCCAGATTTAGTATAAATTAAGTAGCCATAGTGACTAGATGGGCGTTCGTTTTCTGTAGCGTATCTTACAGCCCTAATAACCTTACTGAATAACGTTCTCCTATTGTTACCACCATAGTACCTCGAATTTTTCAACTAATTCTGCTGTGACGACCTTTTTTTGGGTAAACAATTTTTTATAAAATAAATGCGTATTCATAAGGTTATTATACCAAAAAAAAGGAAAATAAGCATATTTTAAAACAATAAATATCGTACAATTAATCTTTATTTAAACAAACAATATTTGATGCTGTCAAGACAACTGTCAGTTACACATTTTTTATTTGCTTTATATTCAGATAGATTGTTCTTCTTCTTATTATTATTATTGTTTTTTTGTTTTGTATTTTTTTCTGATCAAAATCTATTTCATATCTACTGCACTAAATTCTACTTTGATTAGTTCCTCTACTTCAAACATATTTTTTATTTTTTTTATTTTTTTTGTTCTTTTTCTTGACATTCTTATATTTCAAATGAATTCATCATTTGCATTGCAAACACAGAATTGAAAAAGAAGGATAAGAAATTGTACTCATGGATTGTTTGCTAAAAAGTATAGTTTTAAGGAGATATTTATTTTTAAAGTATACATTTAGGGGTAATTATTTTGGATATACACTTTTATGCCTCAATTAAAATATTTGTTATAATACAATTTGTCTACATAAGATAATAATTTTAAAGCCTGCTTTTAGGCGCCTTAAACTTTATTATACATTTAAAACTTGAAACGTTTTTTATATTCCAATTTAAAGTTAATCATGAGTCATCTGTTTTCAAAGATTGTATTTTTAGGCCAAAAAATTGTAAACTTTTTCATAAAACTTTAAGAGACAATTTTAAAAAGTTTGCTTTTGTTTCTTGTTGCTTTATAAATTTGAAAAGAACGTATTTTTTTTCCATAAAAAAACTTTTTAAATAACAGAGTTCATTGCAACTCAATGGAAAAAACAGACACTTATTTAGTGAGTCATACTTTGCATATTAATATTTTATACTCAAATTACTAAAGCCTATTTTTAGGTGGCTATTATAGTGCTGTTCTTATTTTAAAATTAATAATTTATGTGAAATAATATTACAAAAAAAAAAAAAAAATCATAAAGTTAATTTTGTATGTAGTTCGTGTTCAATCATCCAAAGCAATCACGAATTTATTTTTTTCTATTTTTATTTTTAATTTATAGACCATGTCAGTATGGTGACGAATATAGCCAAAACAAAACAGTAATGGCCAATGAAAACAGACAGCTAGTTAAACTATTTTCTATTAAAATCTTTTGTTAACATTTATCTCGTGGCGCACGTTCTAGTGAGGACTGTTTAAGCAAAAACTAAATGATGTGCTGAAAGTGTGTCATAATTTTTGAAATTTATTTTTTATTTCTTAACCCCAGCCCCCTCTCCATGTTATTTTACTGCAAATATAAATTGATTTCAAGAAAATATGTTTTTAAATATTTAATTCTGTGCTAAAATTATAGTCGGGGAATGGCCAAGTGGTCGCTTGACAAAGAAAAGCGTAAATAAAACAAAAAGAAAACGAGAGTGGGTGGCGGTTTGGTTGGTTGGTTGGTTGGTTGACATGGGAAAGTGCCACAAGTGTCGCAAGTGCTATTTGTTGGCTGTTGATGTGTGAAAATGCTAAAATTGGTAAGAAAAACAAAAACAACTAAAAATATATGAGTCGCATACAAAAAAATTCTTTTCAAATCTGTCATATGTGTCTTAATTAAAATATTTTTTGCCTTTTTGCCTATTTTCTACCCTCTCCTCTCTATAATGCCATCAGCGCTAAGATGACAAGAACAAAAGAATTTTAATTCAATTTAATTGAGTGGAAAATGAAAATGAGCATTAGAAAAACAACAAATATTTTTTTTATTATACTCGTTTATTAAATTTGTAAAATAATAAAATATTATCTTTCATGTTAAATGAGAAACGGCACAACGAACTCATGTACACACTTTTATATTCTGCTCTTTCGTTACAAATTTAAAATGGAGAGTTATTATTATCATTGAGGTATACACCATAGTACGTACCTCTCTATCTATAGGATATCTCTATAATATCTCCCCCTACCTCGTCAATCTGCCGAATTTCAGGATGTCGGTTGGTGCCAATCGCCATAACTCGCAACTTAATATCTGATAGGCAACTAAGTACTTTCTTCTAGATTGCATCAATGCCTCACATAATGATTTGATCCCCTTATCACAGAATCTACATATTGTGCTTGAGACTATTCCCATTTTACTCAGATGTCCATTTAGCCCGGTCATTATCCTCAGGTTGTCTCTAGACATTTCTATGCAGGATTAAAATCTGCTCCTTTTATAGTTACTTACTTGCTGGGATACTTGCCAGACAACAGGCTAAACTTGTAGCGTTGCGACTTTGCATATTATCCACTCGGGTTACTCTTCTATTCTATCTGAGAAACCCCAAGTTCTGGATGATATTTACTGTGTCCCATCCGGACCGGTGCTAGATGGTGGAATTCATTCATCCCCGGCGATG
Organism: Wohlfahrtia magnifica; assembly: GCA_023159175.1. Lineage (NCBI taxonomy): Eukaryota > Metazoa > Arthropoda > Insecta > Diptera > Sarcophagidae > Wohlfahrtia > Wohlfahrtia magnifica. The sequence continues at coordinate 1,012,437 of JAKWBJ010000044.1, read as the reverse complement.
CGGCGACGATCTAGACTGACGGCTCTAAATAAGGGAACAGGTTGGGTAGCGAAATTTTTTTCGTAAAGCTTGAACTAAGGTTGTGTCTCCGACTAACGTTCTATTGCAGCGTGTTTTAAGCTGCGGAGTTGACAAGAATGTGTTGATTCTTTATTGATTTCAACGTAACAAGCCGAAATTTTTGTGTCGATATGTAACAATGGATGAAGCACGGATTCATCATTTCACTTCGGAATCAAACCGATCGTCATCTGCGTAGTCAGCAACTGATCAACCTCATCCAAAGCACCCGATAGCACATCAATCGACTGGAAAAGTTATGGCCTTGGTATTTTGGGATGTGCTTCGTGTAATATTCATCGACTATCTTGAGAAGGGAAATATTATCACACTAAATATTATATAGCGTTATTGGAGCGTTTGAAGGCCGAAACTGCAAAAAAGCGATCTCATATGGCAATGAAAAAAATTTTGTTTCATCAAGATAACGCACCTGGTCACAAGTCAATCAAAAGAATGATATGAATTGAAATTCGAACTGTATTCGATAGATTTGGCTCCCAGCGACTACTGGCTGTTCGCAGACCTCAAAAAATGCTCGCCGGTAAGAAATTGCGCACAAAAAAGATGTGGCCTACTCCGAGGTAAAAGATAAATCATTCTACAAAAGTGGTATTGAAATGTTAGAGAGGCTCTGGAATGATTGCGTTGCTCTTGATGGAGATTAGGTTGATGAAAAATGCTAATTTTGGACAAAGTGTTTTCTTTGTTAGGCCCGGAACTTTTCAGGCCATGTGTTACTTGTATTGCCTGCAAATCTCGACCAAGTGTGTTGCAAGCCTTGCATATATTTCAGACAACTACGACAGATATTGCATTTAGTGCAGATATAACTGGGCCGCCATATCGTGCCAAGCAGGTTTGGCAACCCACTGGATAACCCAATTGAACCCACCCTGGTTTTATTTGTTATTATATTTTAAAAACCTGGGTGGGTTTTTGTTATTTAAAGGTTTTCGTAGATTATTTACAACAAAAATAAATGTAATTTACGTATTGGGAAGACAAGCTTATGTGTTCCGTTTTTGAACTCAAAAGTCACTGCTTACATCTTGTCTCCACCTCTGGCGAATTTCCACATCCCGTCTTCCAAAAACCACCCGTCTTTTAAGGCGGTCCAACTTTTTAAACGATTTTGTGCTTCTTTAAGGGATATAATTCGGTGAAATGTTAAAAGATAAACTCATACCTTTTTGTACGGCCTAGATAGTTTCTGAAAATGTAGGCGTTTGCTTCTCTTACACTTTTTGTTATATATCCACGGCTTTTTAAACGTAGAACGAGGCAATTTGCTCTTGAAGCGAATGTATTCCATAATTCAAACAGGCCATTGTATCGAAATGCCATGTAAAAAAAAGCCCGTATAAAGAGTGTATTGTATGCGGAGCAATGTTCGAAAAATACGGATCGTTTCTAATAATTGTTTTGAAATTGTCGGGTGTTGTCATACAAAAGAATAACTTAATTATGTCTGTCTTTATATTCCGGCCGTTTTTTTCACTCAATCACCGAATTTTAGCAGCTCATAGTACACCGCCTTGATCTCACAAAGAGTGCAAAATTACACTATAAATACTAAAACAACGTGATTGTATAAACAAACAAAAAGTATTGTCGACTTGAACGAAATTTGGAAGCAGGTATAAAACTCATCATCTTCGTGAGAACCAGCTGATTTTGTAATGAGATATGTATACTGCTGTGGTAGCAGCGTTTGTTGTAGAGTTTCTTCGCAACTCTATAATGGTACCGATACCAGCGCCGCTTATTCCTCCTTCCACTGCATTTCATATAATACTACTCGTATATCTCTTACAACTGTTCCGATATAAAATGTTCTATTCGGTTTCTTATGTTTTTATACTTTTTTTGCTTAGTTTTAAATAGTTATTGCATTTATAGCATACCTTTAGGTGTTCTTTTGTATAATTATCATTTAAAGCATACTTTAAGGTAAATAAAAGCAAAAACTCTCAATATTTAAATAAGAGTCTCTTCTAAAGTTGACAGTTAAAGATGAAATGCCACAGCTACTCATTAAATATTCTTTTTTTTTTTTGCTTTTAAAAAGAAAATCATTTCTAAGTTTGTCAGTCTAATTCTGATAAAATAGCAGACACGTATAAAACTTTTCAATAAAATTTATATTCAAACGAAAATTGCTCGAAAAAAGAGGAACAAGAAGAAAAACAAAAAAGCAGAAAAATGAATATTTTAATAATAATGCAGTGACTGCTACTGCTGCATATTTCTTGGTTTTTTATTTTTAATCTCCTTGACCCCAATAATTAGGCAAAGTTTTTTCTTCCTTCCATTTCCTTGTTGCAGAGTTTATTTTAAATACAGTTGCACTATTTCACACACATTTTTTCATGTTTTAGTTTTGCATATAAAAACAGTCGTCGACATGAAATATTTAAAATTTCCTGGTATAGAAGAACATATTCACACACTTCTTGTTTTACATCATTAGAAAACAAATTGAAAAAGGAAAGAAAAAAATTAAGACAACAAAACGAAACGTAATGTAGAGCGTGTCATTAAAAGACCTTAAGAAACAGAAAGGAAAATATTGCATATGTTTGTTTTTATAAAGACAGCTTTTAAATAAAAATAAATATTTATTTAAGGGTTGACTACTTTTAGGAAAGTACTAGAAAATTAGAGCATATGAATTATTAACAACACTGTGGGCACACTTCAGAGAAAAGTGACTGATTTTGATTGGTTAGGTTGGTTAGTTGATGATCCGTTAAATTCAATTAATACATGACGTTTTGCTGTCCAATTCTAGCAATCGATTAGCTAAAATGTTCATATACTGTATGACTCTATCTAGCTTGTGCGATTCAGTAAATTCATTATTCGATTAATGTCCAAGTCGGATAGCTCCGGACTCCTGAATGACTCTCTCTACCTCTACAAGACATGGAATTCACAGTTAAAGTGGATATAGTCTTCGCCCTTTTTCCGGCCGGCTAGAACTGTGGCTAAGTCCAAACACTAGTTATCACCCTTGTCACCATACTTACGTTTTATACTCAATAAAGTTGAGCGATCTGCTCATCTTGCAGTTCATCTGATTTATACCCTTTCTATCTATGATTCGATGATATTCTGTACTAATTTGCTACCTGATCAAGCAAATTGGTGGGTAAACCGGTGATGCAATCGTACTTTTTTTGAAACTATTTAACTTAAAAACCTACCGTAGTACTCCCCTAACATATTTCATACCCTCACAAATATTTCTCTATTTCTACATTTTTTACATTCCCTTTCAGCATTTTAAGTTTTTTATTTATTTTTAGTACTTATTTTTAGTACTAATTCGATTGCTGAAACTGAATAAAATTGAAATAACTCGGAAGTGATATTACTTTTCTAATAAGCGCTACCGACTACGTCAAGAATATGTTTATGAAATACTATTCGAAACACCTTAAAATTTTGAGTTATAGGTGAAAAACCGGTTCTTCATACCTTCATGCCTTTATAAGCTAAGAACTTAGGTAAGTATTAACCGATTTTAAGTTTCGGATATGGAAGAGAAGCAACAGCTATATAGAGGCACGGCTTGTCCGGTATTACAGATATGCAGATATGAGTTATCTCCGTATTTACATAATATCCCTGTAGAGTGTGTATAGCATGTTCAGAATCTTTCAGAAATGCCGGACATATCTAGATTACATAGTGAGACATTTAACAGGGTTCATGAACATGAGGACTATAACGTAATTGCATAGCAGGAACTTAAGCAGGCACTTCGGATCCAAACAGATCATTAGGGAACATCGGTGCTCCTCAAGGGCGAAAAAGGCGGCTGGTGTCACGAAAAGTTTGCCAAATGGCGAACGATGGGGAAGGGAGCATATAAAAGGATCTGGCTTAAGTTTGAGTTACCAACGTAGCTACCTAGAACACATTTTGTGAACCTTATATGGGTTATTTTTTACCATTCGGCTGTTAGCACATATGATTAAATTATGGGAATTCCATATAATGATTTTTACAGAAGTTGCAATGATGAAGAGCTGGAGAAGTCTACGTAATGCCTTTTTTACCATTCAGAATTCAACGATTTGGGGCTTTCTGCGCTTGTTCGGAGGAGATTTGATAATAAAGACAACCTTCCAACGCACAGTCTGGACAATATGTTTGTCTTTGTTAGGGCGACTGAATGGCTAAATGCTATCACACAGGAACTGCGAGATTCATGGTGTGTTAATACATGCACATCGTGATCTACAATTTGGATCCAAGTGAGCCGATAGTAGCTGTCACTTTAACTTAACCTAACCTATGCTCAGTTAAGAATAAAATGCTTCTGTGCTTTTGAACGTGTGTGGGAAGTTGACGGAGTTATTAAGTTTTTCAGTAAAGCAATTCATGAACGAATCTTTTTATTTTATAAAATTTGTTACTCTTGTTGGCAAAAAAGTACTCTCAAAAACTTTTTTGATACGGAACGAAAATTCCATTTCCTATCACTGGGGTAAGCCAATCTCTCAAGAGTAATGTCCGTGGTAGATCCATATCTAGACTATTCGTGTGCTATTTAGTTATCCAGCGCACAGATTAAGGTCACGTTGTGGTTTTAGCTTACGGTGGTACAGCTTCTTTCACTCTGTGTCACCCGGACTTTAGCTTGGGTATATAATATTCTCCTCGATCCTATAAGGAACATAGGACTTCGACAAATGATGTCCAGTTTGATCTATCTATGGCCATATTTTTAACCGCACTCCAGCTTTTTCACAACAAATTTTTCGACCTGTCTTCTATATGTGTGGGCGGGCCCCTTCCTCTTCATCGGCTACCTTGTGGATTCCAATTTATTACATTTTGCGCTATGTCGTTATGGGGTTTTCTTATCGTATGACCAATCCAGTAACACTTTCGTCGTCTTATTTCCATTTCGATAGGTATTTGACTGGTTTGGGGTCATAACACATTATACGGTTTCGTACTGGGACAAAAACTTCTCATGATTCTCCGCAAACATCTGTTAATGAATACCTCTTCTTCTCGCATCCGAGAAGATAACAATATCGTTTTAAGCCACAAATTCGCTTTGAACAGCCAGCCTATAGGCCTCTCCAGTTGCCCGCACTTCCATCTCGAAGCCACTAGAAAAGTACAGACCGTTTTAGCATCATCTGTGTAGGCAGTAGTATCAAAACTGTCCAGCGAATGACCCCTACTCCATTTCTTCCCGGAAGAAAAGAAAGCGAACAAGTTCCTATTGAACGTCATCGTCGGTATGATGTAATAAACGAGTTTAGTTTTTTAAGCTCCCAAAACTAGTTTCCTTTCAGCCACAATAACGTGTTTCATTAATTTACTATTCCTATCAAAAGAAAATCTCAGCTACAAGTAGTAACCACTATAGGAAATCCTCTAGTCATACAGTTGTATTCGAAATAAGACAATGGTACCTTTCCTTATAAACATATCCTACATAATTGTCTATAAAGTAGTATTTAAATCTCTTTCTCTCACTCTTACATTTTCATTTCATTTTCTCGTAAAATGCATCATATCTTAACGATGACATTTAAATGTCAACTTCAAAAACGCAATCAAACAATTTGTCGAAATAATTGCATACTTAGAGGCAGCAACATTGACAAGCAGCGTTCACACTAATCACCAGCTAAACAACGAGCCTAACAAGTTATACGATGAGTATGAATATTTAGTCATGAACATCACTTACTTGATGTTATTTTTTCTTCGTTCTCTTTCTCTCTTTTATAAAACAATATTACGGATGACGGTATAGAACGACAAACAGCAAGTCAGAGAAAAATGATAAAAACAAATAGATGTTAACGAGGCCTAAAGCAGAAAATATATGGCAATTGATTTGGGTAAAAAAAAAATTATATCACTGTCATATTAAACAATAGACGAACATGCCTTGATACTGATGAGCATGTGTTTCGTTTTGAAATGATTTGCAAAAAACACAAGGGGGGCTTGTTAGGCATTTAAAAAATGTATGACGACAATCATAAATTTGCATATTTGTATTGGTTTTATTAGAAAATACTCATATATGTTTGTTAAAAAAATTGAATTCTAAAAAACAGAGTTCTTAGCCTAAGTGTAGGCAATATTTTGCAAAATATTTTACCATAAAATACTTTAAAATGTTATATATGATGTTAAAATAAAAGTTATAAAAAGATTTATATGGGTTATTATTGAAACGTATACACACTGTGCTACACTTCTCGCTGCCTATTGGTATGCTACATATTTTTTCAAAGATTAATTATACTCAAGTGCCTTAATGTATCTTTTACAAGATTTCATAGAAAATAGCCATTTCTACTCTAACTAAGAAAAATAATTAAAACTATTTAAGAAATTTCTAATAATATTAAAAAAATAAAGTATACTTTTAGTTAGATATACGAACAAAGATTTTTATTAAATTGTAAAATATGTACCAGTACGTATTTCTTCAAATTTATACCTGTAGATGTACATACAGTTTGTCAAGAAAATCCTTTTACATAATGAAAGTTTTCTTTTCAACTCTTATCATTAAAAAACGAATATTCTGATTGATTTTTTGACATTTTTTATGAATTCAAAATGACCTGATTAATAACTAATAAAGGGTCCGTCAAATAATTTTTTTATGAAAATGCTACTGAATATTTTCTTAAATTTCTTTTTTATTCGAAAGTACAATCCTTCCGGAATGGAAAATAATATCATTCAAATGGCTGCCCCGCTGGCCATGTAGTAGCCTACACGATCGATCCAATTTTTAAGCACATTATCGATTGTGTGCAGCTGTATTTCACCAATGGCTTCACGAATACTGTCCTTTAAAGCGTCAATTGTCTCTGGCTTGTTGGCGTAATACTTATCTTTGACGGCACCCCACAAATAATAGTCCAACGGTAACAAATCGCAGCTCCGAGGTGGCCAAACGACATCAGCTCTGCGGCTGTAAAACGATCCTCAAAAACAGGGCGCAAAACATCGAGTGTAGTTTCGGCTGTGTGGCACGTAGCGCCGTCCTGTTGAAACCAAATGGTGCTAATATCCTCCTCTTCAATTTTTGTGAACAAGAATTCGTTCAACATGGCCCGATAACGATCGCCATTGACTGTAACGGCCACTCCTTGCTCATTTTCGAAGACAAATGGCCCAATTATGCCTCTGGACCAAAATCCGCACCAAACAGTGACTCGTCTTGGGTGTATTAGCTTTTCAATGTATGCGTGCGAGTTTTCTGTGCCCCAAATGCGACAATTTTGCTTGCTTACATACCCGCCAAGATCAAAATGAGCTTCATCTGAACACATCGCACACATTCTGCAACATTACCATGATTTTCAAAGTAATGCCGCAATATTTTCCAGCGTTTTTCAAGCGTATACACAACCATATTCGTTCAGCAGAAGGGTAAAACTAATTATCTGTCAAATCAGACATGAGCTGTGTTAGCACTCACGAAATAAGCACTAGTTGAGGAAAAAACGTTAGATGGCGGACCCGGTAAATAACAATGAAAGAACACAAAAATGAAAATTTGGGGTGGGTAAGGAAATAAGATAAAAAATAAAAGAAATCCCATAATTTTGTTGTCAAGAAAATGTTTTTACAATTTATGCTTTATTTGTTTAATCTGGTAGATTTTGCCGCACAAATATTTTTTTTATTGTTTTGTTTCAATAATCAAGTAACTATTGAAACGTTTAAATTAAAGTTTTTGTTTGTACAGGGTGTCCGCCAGGTAGGTATACTACTTGGTTTTGCCGCCATTTTGATAAACATTATTCTTGACAGTTCATATTTGGCAGTCGTGAAGTAGAGACGTGGCAAATTTATTATGAAAAAATATTCAGTAAACCAACGTGTCTTAATCGTTAAAACATTTTGTGAAAATCAATCCTCGATTTTCAAGAAAAAATCATAATGAGTGACGAGGCATATTTTCATTTGAATGGTTATGTGAATAAACAGAATAGTCGGTTCTGGGCAATGGAAAACCCTCAAATTATTCATCAGTCACCTTTGCATCCATTTAAAGTGAAAACTGAAAACGGCGTAACGGTAACTGTCAATTGAGAGCGATATCGTGATATGATTGGGAACTTTTTAACGCCACAACTGCATGCTTCGGGCTTGACTAACATGTGGTTTCAACAAGACGGTGCCACATCGCATACAGCCAGGATTACAATGGAATTACTGCGAGACCTCTTTCCACAACAAATTATTTTAAGGAATGGTGATGTTGATTGGCCTCCACGGTCGCCTGATTTGATTGCTCCGAACTTCTTTTTGTAGGGATATTTGATAAGCAAGGTCTATGCAAACAATCCGGAAACGCTGGAGCAACTCAAACAAAATTTTCGTGATGAAATTAATGAAATACCGCGTCAAATGTGTGAGAATGTAATGAAAAATGTGCTCGCTTTTGTGAGGCTAACAGAGGCGGGCATTTATCTGATATTGTATTCCATACCTAATTGCCAACATTAAATAAAACATTTATCAATATAAGATCCATTCGCTCTCAAAAATTATAATCAAACAAAGTAGTATACCTTCCCGGCGGACAGTCTGTATTATCAAATAAATGCTGAACAAACGAGACTTAAAATGCCTCACAATAGAACACTATCTGATCTAAATTAGTTAGTTTGCTATAGTCACCAGGTCGGGAAAACGGTTCAAGCATTATCTAAAATGTTCTCAACAAGAAGACAAACAAGACAAAGTCAAAAGCTTAAGATGCGCTAAAAACGAAAATAGGTTAACGTTAATACACTCACCATAGCTCCCACGTAATAATTACAATAAAACAGAACGTGCGTTACGAAGAAAAGTGGACAAGTTCAGAGAAGAATGTTGCGTGACAGTTTCCCACGAAACGGTAAGGCAAGCCTTGAAAAAGTACGACTGTTTTATATAGAGTAGCGCTAACAAACCACTGCTTTCAACTCAACACAAAGAAAGGCAAATTTATTTTGCTCTATCGCGTATTTCCAAGCTTGACGAATACTGGGATCATATTATGTTTTGTGACGAGGCCATAAAAGTGTTTAAGCTGTAAAATATGAAGAACTTTCGGTAATGATATGGGGGTGCATACCTAGTAAGGGAGTAGGAGAAATTTGTTTCATTGAGAACAATATTGATACGAATCAATACCTGGATATATTAAAGTGCTAAGAAAAATTAGGCTTTACAGGCTTTATTCTTAAAAACATGGCTTCTTTATAACTGTCGCAAAGTACTGGATACTTATGCTCAGAGTCCAGACTTAAACCCAATTGAAAATTTATCGACTTATCTTAAAAGAAGTTACTGCGAAGAGGCGTCTTAAAAATCAAGTTGAATTGAATAAAATTCCAACTGAATGTGTGCAAAAATTTATTTATTCTCTGAAATGACGTCTCTAAGCTGAAATACGAGTAGATGCCAATGTTGGCCTTACAAAATATTGACTATCTTGCAACTCAATACTTTCATCACATTCATTAATATTATTCTAATATGTAAAAACATCTTATTTTAGAATTGAAATTTATTTTGTTTTTTTATTGAATTTTTTGCTGTCATTTGTTAGCTAATATCTGGATGAAATGGAATTAACAAACAAATTTTAAAAATTAAAACAGAAAACCTCTTCTTTTTATTGATAAAAGTCAAACCCATTTCTTTTTCATTATTTGAAAAGATTTTCTTAACAAACTGTATATACATTGAAGCATACTTATAAGCAAATACTTTCTGAAAATGTTTTTTGTTTCACATTTTATGTTTTTTTTTTTTGTTTCTTCTTCAAATGTAATAACATACTCGTAGGAGGCTTTTATTAAAAAATCCATCAAATACTTATAACATATTTTAAGGCTTACGCTGCGCGCAGAAATCAATGTCGAACTTAAGAAAATCATAAAAAGCACAACAATGAAAATATTTTTAAAACAAACAAACAAACAAACAAACAAAATAAGTATTTTCAATTATGTTTTAAATATTTTTAAAGCGTACTTGTAGGCTGTATACTCAAACTTTTAATGAAAAATTATAAATCCCCAAAAAAAAATTTGCTGATATTAAAAGACTTTTAGTTCGAAATGTTATTATGTATACACACAATATATAAGGTAACGTTTTAGGCGTTTAGTAAGAAAAACTAGATTATAATTACAAATCCTGTTACATAAATTAATTAAGAAAACTTTTGTTTTGTTTGTGAAACAATAATTAACTTTATTGACTTATATTACTTGTCATTAATGGTTGTTATCACTGTGTGAAGCATGATAATTGGGTTTACAAAGCATGCTTTAGGGGCTATATTTTAGATGTTCACTCAACTTTAGAGGAAGAAGCCAACTTTTGAGTGAATCCAATTCATATAAATTGCATAAAGTCAACATAGGTGCCACGAAAATGGATAGAATAGATAAAATAAACGTTTACCCATTCGTTACTAGTAGATAAGTAGGTAGATAGAAAAGACGGTTGTCACGCACCCCACCCAGAGACCAGAAATGGGTTCATTGCTAAAGCCTTCAAGAAAATAAATACAAAATAATGCAGAGATAATGAAGGAAATAGGAGAAATATAATAGAAATTCAGAGAAATAAAAGAAGAAATAAGGAAAATATAAAAGAAAGAAGACCGAACTTCCCTAACACCAGGGATCACCTTACCAGCCATTTGATGCTAGAAATAAATGCTTCCACATAAGAAGTCCTGACGGTCGCAGGCCTCGCTAAGGCCAGTTAACTGCAATCTGGCAAAAGCACAAGACGTGTTTCACTATCTCAGGCTCTGCTACATTGCCACACACTCGGCAGAAATCAGGAGTCTTAGATCCTACGGCCCACAACCTAGTGCCTAATCAGAACACCTATCAATTTACTACGAGTTTCCCTACTCAGATTCAGGACCCATTCCGTCCTTTAGCGGTCAAGTCTAAAGCAAAGTAGCCGGAAGACACTGCAGTCTTTTCTGCCTCCTCCTCTCTAATATAAAAAACTCAACGTAGGTCTTACAGATCCATCAACCAGATCAACACTCTTTGTCGCGTCCTCTCTCGCCAGCTCATCAGCAGTTTCGTTGTCCACTATGGCCCAAAGCCTAGGAACCAAACACAGTTTGTCACTGTAATTAACCAGGAGTGATGTTAGAGCATGATATAACCAGTCTTGAGCTTAAGTAACGCGCAGTTAGTACTCTGATAATACACACACACACACATAAATGACCACCAACTATATAATCATCTCAGACCATAGCCTTCAAGACACTACACTCATTCATAAGATAGCTTTAAGCCACTATTCAGCAAATAGACCACCGCACCAATGCCTTCCTCGGACTTCGAACAATCCGTAAACATCGCGTGGCCATTTAACTATCTATCAGCACCTAGCCATCGCTCCCCATGTAGAAATTCCATCAAGAATCTCTCATTGAAATCACACTCACTAATCATATAGTCCGTAGAACCCGGAAGCATCGTCGCGTATACCCTCCAATCTAGCACCACTAAAATGGTGGAATGACCATATATTCTAATCCCTTCGAAGATCCTCCAAAGGAGTCAAACCTAGGATAATGTCCAACTACGCTTGTGAAGTGCTCCTAAAGGTACCTGATATGCCCATAGAGACACATTTTTGCACGCTATCCAGCTGCCGCCCCCGATTCACTTTCTCCAAAGCGCTTTATCACGCGATATGGCCATAAGTAAAAATCGCCATGACTACATAGTCGTAGATTTCACAACACTTGGACGAAGATCCCATTTCCAGCCTATGGCACTCCTCACCCTTTCCATTCCAATTTCTTATCAAGAAAACCATTCAAACATTTAGCACCCTCAGATAGCCCTAACTCAACCTCATTAAGTTTTGGGCAGTAAGAATTTCTTCAATTTATACTTCCTGGAAAAGAGGACCAGTTCTTTTACCGCAGGTTTGATGTTAAGTCCCCTAACAAACGTCTAGGTAGAGAGTTTCACAAGCGCTGACAACATGACCTTACTAACGGGCGGGATAAACCATCTTCCTGCCCTATGTCTCAAAACACCTCAGAATACCTTCCATTACAAGTTTTCAAAGCAAATGTTATCATTACCCTACTTTGGGGCGTAGCTTGAGACACTAATTTCCTCAAATAGACCTCGATCAGATTTGAATGGATGATACTAGGAGCCACGAAAAACCAAATTTCATCAGTGACTTCCTAATCGCCAATCCCTCAGCATTATTGAAAGCACCTTTAATATCCAAAAAGGTAGCCAAGGTACAGAATGTAGACCCTTCACTCTTTGTGACAGAGAACCTTGTGTAGTGCAGCCTCCACAGATCTACTTTTTATGTAGGTACGTGGGGTACCATTTATATTTCGGGAATAGCAAATAATAACAAATATTTTTAAACGAAAATGGCTTTATTTGTTTTTTAAAATATTCCTCTTACACTTTCGCATTCGTTCAAACCATTTCTCAAAGCACTTTTTCCATTCCTCCAAAACATGATTTTTGAACGCTTCAACTGCTTCTGCGGTGCTCGTAAATCGTTGACCATGCAATTTGCCTTTGGTTTTCAAAAACAAGAAGAAGTTGTACGGAGGATGAGACATCAATTCGATGTTTTTTACACCTGTTTGACGAGATGTGTGAGAACTCGTATTGTCATGATGAGAATGACTCGTTTTCGGCGGTTGTTTTTACGAATTACTCCGAAGACTTCCGATAAACAAATGGTCGGCTCAAGCGGAACAGTGGCCGAATGACCCTTTCGACTGAAGAAACTGGCAACGATTTGCTTCGCTGTGCTTTTTCCACGAACAACTTTTGTTGGACTTAGCTCGTCTTGTAAGTCCCACACGGTCGATTGTTCTTTCGTTTCCGGCCTATCATGATTTTATACAGGACTTTTGAAGCACCACAGTTGAACTTTTTTTGTCCGATTGATAAATTATGGGGTATCCAATGAGAACAATTTTTTTTTGCAACTAAATGTTCACGCAAAATCGTATGTACTGAAGTGAAACTAATGTGCAAGGAGGCCAGTATCTCACAATATATCACATAACGATCTTGCATTATCCATTCACGCACTGCATCGATATTTTAAGGCACCTTCACGAACTTCGTCGGCGACTGAACTACGACCACGATTGAATTCACTATACCAGCGATATACTGTGATTTTTGATGGTGCTTTATCGTCGTACAAAGAACTGAGTTTATCGAAATTGAAATATCTTGTTGAAATAATCCACGTCGAAAGTTGCAAAAGATATTCCAAGGAAAACCAATTGGCCCAGGGAAATTTCCATTTTTTGGCCAAATTGATTTTTTTAACTCACTGTAGACAAAACAAATAGCACTTGTACATCAAAACGTTGTGAATATGTTTATGCTGAAAAATGTCAAACTTTATTATGATGTTGCCAGATTTTAGTTATTGACATTAGTTCTTCGTATGCTGATCCCTACTGAAGGTTCTTATGCCCATCCTATTCCTCACATGTAAATCCATTAGTCTGAAATCTGTTTGAAATTTTGGAGCCTGGAGTGACATGCCCTTGTTATAATTCTCTGCACCAAACATACCCTAAAGACATCAAAATAGAGCAACAATATCCTATTGGCGACATTCTGCAACATAGCCAAAAAATATCTCACTTTGTCACTTTGTGCAATGCCACCAGTTTTAACCCTTGGTGATGGAAGTTTCCATCATAGTGTTTGTCTAAAAGAAAAACCGACTAGAAACCCTGTAGTGTAAAAAAACCAATTTTCTCTAATTGGCTTAGAGGCATTCAATGTTACTTTTAAACATTATTATTTTTATTCACTGTTATAAGAGTCTATAGTATACTTTCAGGCATGTTTAACTTTTGTATACAAGCAGCTTATAAGATATTTAGTATATTTTTAGGTAAAGTCCAATTTCCATTAAAAAACTTTCTTTAACTGATTAAAGTTTGATATAAATTTTAAGGAAAATTTGTTGTCAGTGTTGTTTTTTATATGAAATGTTTGTACTTTATTTAGAAGCATACTTTTAAGCAGTAAAAAAATGTTTTTTAAGCAACAACTGACACAAGAGCAGTCAATGTCATTTTATACAAAAGGTTATAAAGTTTTTACGTTTCCTGTCTTTTTTAGCAAGCAAGCATTTGATAAATTTGGTGGAAAAGTTATGGTTAAACATTTAGTGAAGCCCATTTATAGGCTTAAAGAAGTTTTTTATACTTGTATATTAAAAAATGTTAGCAGCTGTTGACATTTTTAAAATAATGAAATCATACTCAAGGTGACTTGTTTCAGTGTTAAAATGTTATAAAAATATTTTTAACATATTTTATAAACAAAAACCCTAATTTTTCCTAAGCAATTTGCATATAAAATATAAATATGTATTCGCCGTATAAGCGAAATGAATATTCTATATATGAATGAAAATTAAATCTGTGTAATATGCGCGCCATTTAGCCTTCATTAAATAAATATATTTGTTTAAAAATGTACGTATGTATATATGTGTGAGTGTATTGTGTACTTCAAAGCTTAACATTAAATCGTGACAACTTAAACATTATTGCCTTTACACAGCACTTTTCAACTGTAAATTGTCACAAACATTTAATGATAAAATAAAACAAAAAAGCAATTGCAACACATCAAGCTAAAGTTACCCTCGGGAAAATTGTATTACAAGTTAAAACCAGAGTAACATTATAAAAATTAAAACTTTTATTATTTGAAGAAAAAAATTTCAACATTTAATAAAGCTGCACAATAAAGTTGTCATTTTTAAATTGATTTTTTATTTTTTGAAGCCTGAAGTCTACTTTGTGCTCACTTATAAGTCTTGTACAAGATAAAGATTTAAAAAATTACTCGTAATTATAATTTTGAGTAGTGGCTTTTGAGATATTCAGTTAAAGAAGAAGTGTTGGGCCAAATTTAAGTCAAATTCTAAAAGATTCTCTTTTATTGGCTGAGCTGACTAAGCGACTTAAAGCTATATAGTCCATACAAGCATAATTGTTTAATTTCATTATCATTTTATAATTTATTGCTTTTTTATATGCCACATTTTATTTATGTGGCCTACATTTAGGCTTTAGTATTAAAATTAAATTGCTTTCGCAATTAAAAAAAATGTTATTAATTGAATTAAGTCAACACAAATACCAATAAAGTCAATCAATATCAATTCATAGCCATACAAACATCAGTAACCCACTGATTTGCCATTAAACAAGAATGTGACATACTTTTAGGCATGTTGTTTGCCTCATAAGTTTGCATGCTTATACGCAAAAAAGAACTTATAATTCTTAAGCAAACTTAAAATGTAAATTCAGATTTAATTTATTTAATTTTCATTGTGTTAAATTTTAATTGGCATACCTTCAAGGAGTTTCAATATGACTAATTACAATGTATACTTTAAGGTCTCTTTAGAAATGAAGCGAAGGAAAACTTTCTCATTTAAAATTCAAACGAAATAAATTTGAATAATTAATGGAAAACATTTTAAAATTTCGCTTTTCGCTGGCACAATAAAAGTTTTGAGACGATTAATAAAATAAAAATAAAGAACAAAAAGGAGGCAGGCATACAAGAAACATACTTTTAGGAGAAATTTAAAAAAAATATAAAATATAATAAAAAAAAATAATTTATTTTCCATTAATATTAAAAAATATTATTTATAGTACTGAAAGGTACTTTTTTAATTGATTTTACATTTTTCTTTTAAAATATTATTTAAAAACTTTTTTATATCAATTTTACTCACCTGCAAATGATCCAGCAATGCCTCTAGACCCCTATCCGATATCGAGGAGCACCTCAGCGACAGAGAATGTATATGTTTCGATGCTAAAGTAAACGAATGAACTACATCATAGGCATCATCATCGTTAGCACCCACCAACGCCAAAGCATGAAATCCACGACGTATCAGTGTATTAAAAAGTTTCACACGATCCGAGGCGATCATTTGACGTAACTCACGACACTGTAGTGTGGGTAACAGACCCGACCAATAGCGAGGACTACGATAGAGTACATCACGCCATTTCGTACATACTTGGGCTAGTACACGACGTTCATAGGAGGAAAAGTAGAGGAAGAATTTATTGAGAAAGCGTTCATCCATCATAAGCATTTCTATGCTGGTTATTGGAGGCGGTAATTTGGGTAAAATTAAAGATGATTGTGTTACAGCTTGAGCCAATTGAGTGCCTGCACCACCTCCTCCACCACCCGCATATGGATGATGCATATGGGGATTGGGTAGCTGTTTGCGCATTTGTAAAGGTGTGGCCGATTGTGATTTCTGAGCGGCTGCCAAGCCCATAGTAGTGAATTGGGGAGAACCGGGTATAGTGATATTCATTTGCTTTGCAATTGAAGTCACGGATGGCGCTGGTGGTGCACCCATTGGAATGCCGGCGGGTGGTGCAGGTGTGGGTGATGCGGAGGCAGAGTTCATGAGATTAGAGTTAATAAGCGTTGAGTTGGCGATCTGTGAACTTAAATACTGTTGATGGTGTTGATGTTGCTGAGCTTGCTGCTGCTGTTGATGGGTCTTTTGTATCATTTGATAACTACTAACGGTGTGTGTTGTGTGCTGTTGTTGCTGCTGCTGTTGCTGTTGCATATTTGTATTGCTAAGTGTACCAGCTCGTGAAGGCTTATCAGGCGTAGTAGCGGTTGTTGTGTTGCTTGTACTGTTGTTGGTTTGCAATAGATTGGAATTTGTTGTATTGGAATTTGAGTTTGAGTTGTTCGAGGAGGAAGAGGAATTGCCACCGCATAGAGCATTTGTTACACGTTCCATTACAGACGTTTTCCCGGTTGAAGAGGATGAGGAGGATGTCGTTGAAGACGAGGATGTTGAGTTTGTTGAGCTGGATGTGGATGAGGATGCCGAAGAAGAGCCTCCACTTGAGGAATTGTTGCTATTATTGGAGTTGTTCTGGTTACTACCACTGTTGTTGCTATTGCTATTGCCATGATGATGTTTCGAACGCAAGCCGAGGCCATTTATACGCTTGGAAAGTTCAGCGGAGGCACGTTCGACCACGCCTTGCGCCGATATCGATGACATGGTATGCTGGAATAAATTCACTTTGTCGCTGTATTTCTAACAACGGCGACAGGATTGATGCGGTAATGTTATGATGGTGAATAAATGATTTATTTTGGGCTAAAATATTCCGATTTTTATATCATAAGATCGAAAAGGTATCTCTGAAGCCTTGAATGAGGTTTATTTTCAAAAAAAAATTTTTTTTTTGTTTATTAATTTGCCAGAGCTTTTTAAGCTTTTCCAATTAATTACACAATTTTCCAATATTATCAATCAAAATTTTGAAATCATTTCTGAAAAATTTTTGCGTTATCCTTAAATAGTGACTTATTTTCTTCTTGTTAAAAGCTTTTCTTAGTCAAGCTTAAAACTATATGTTGCAAATTTGTTAAGCTGTTTGTAGCAAAATATTTTCTTTTTTCAAGCTTAAAGCTTTTCTAGAGCTTCTTCTAAAGGTATTTATATCACAATTATAAAATTTTGAGTTCTTGACTCTTACTTTTTCCGACTTCTTCTGCACTTAAGCCTTCTCCATATCGTTTCAGCTAGTTTAGTAAGAAGTATTGCGCCGTATTAACCTTAAAAAAAGTACAGAATTAAGAAAAAGCTTTAAGTTTAATAAACTCTTGTTATTTATTCACTGCCAAAAACTACAAACAAAATTTTGAGCTACTCATTAAAAATAAATTAAAATTTTTACTTGAAATACCTTATCAACTTTTCATATAGTCATCCATAAAATATGCTATAGTTACAATAGTAAAACCCCTAATTTATACCTTTTACTTGATTTTAAGTAATTTTTTATTTTGAGATTTTTTTTATTTTTTATGTTTATTATACATAAATAAATAAATAAATACACTATAGAGCGACCAATTGTTGTAGTAGTTGCTTTTGTAAGCCATTTATTTTAGTATGAGATTTTCATTGTTCCCTTAGAAATAAAGCAAAATGAAAATAAATTATTTTTTGTGCTAAAAAAGGAAGAGAAGAACATGAAGGAAATTTTGTTTCTCATTCATTTACAACAACAACAAAATATGTTAACAAACGCTATAATCAACAATCGTTAGAAATCTAGAAGAACTTAAAAGCACCAAAAAAAATACTTTTTTAAGAATATATACTCTAAACATATAAACAAGTTTATATTAAAAAATTTTTATTTTTTAATTATTTAAAAATAAGGAGTTTTTGCAAAAATTCTCAAATATTTAGTGTACGACTGTTTGGGATTTTTCCCCAAACTTGTAAAAAAAAAACCAACTTTAAATGCAAACCCTATAAAAGTTTTAAGTCTCAAAAATTTAATAACGGGTTCGCCATCTAACGTTTTTCTTCAACTAGTATTTATTTCGTGAATGTTTTATCCTTCCGCTGAACGAATATGGTTGTGTATACGCTTTTTTCCCTTCGCTAAGTGGGCCTGCGATCGACTAACAGAAGATGCCGATTTTGCCAAAAAAAAATCATCTTTTCAGATGAGCTCATTTTGATCTTGGCGGGTATGTAAATAAACAAAATTGTCGCATTTGGGGCACAGAAAACCACGCACGCATACATTGAAAAGCCAATACACCCAAGACGAGTCACTGTTTGGTGCGGATTTTGGTCCAGAGGCATAATTGGGCCATTTTTCTTCGATAATGAGCAAGGAGTGGCCGTTACAGTCAATGGCGATCGTTATCGGGCCATGTTGAACGAATTTTTGTTCACAAAAATTGAAGAGGAGGATATAAGCAACATTTGGTTTCAACAGAACGGCACTACGTGCCACACAGCCGAAGCGACACTCGATGTTTTGCGCCCTGTTTAAAAAAAAATTTATATGGCGGACACTATATTTTCTTAATTTGCTTAAATTTGTCACTGAAAGTGTTTGAAATACCTAACGGTTAATTTTAATTGTAATAACATTTATACAGACATGTAAATATACAAGTACTCGTTTGTCTAGTAAATATAGAAACATGTTTATAGACAAAAACATAGAACTACAATCGTATAGGCAGATCTTCGCAGCATCAACAATCTTAACCTCTACACAATCTCATGGAAGCAAGCTATAGTAGACTAATTCTCTACTTAGCTTGAAATTAAATGATGAACGAAACTGAAAGAAGGTAATATATGGTTTATGGCAAGCCATACGCTGCCAAGAGGAGTGACGGAAAAAATTCAAGATCAGGACCATTTTTCAACTTTATTTGATATTTTTTACAAATTTTTTTAAGCTGAACTACATTCTATATTTGTATTCATTAAAACAAAATTTTGGCATTAGTAACTAAAAATCGGCTTTAAATATATAGGGTTCGCCAAATAATGCTTTTTTTAAACAGGGCGCAAAACATCGAGTGTAGCTTCGACTGTGTGGCAAATGTTGCTAATATCCTCCTCTTCAATTTTTGTGAACAAAAATTCGTTCAACAGGGCCCGATAACGTTCGCCATTGACTGTAACGTAACGGCCATCCGCACCACACAGTGACTCGTCTTGGGTGTATCGGCTTTTCAATGTATGCGTGCGGGTTTTCTATGCCCCAAATGCGACAATTTTGCTTGTTTACATACCCGCCAAGATCAAAATTAGCTTCATCTGAACACATCGCGCACATTCTGCAGCATTACCATGATTTTCAAAGTAATGTCGCAATATTTCCCAACGTTGTTCAAGCGTATACACAACCATATTGGTTTAGCGTAAGCATAAAACTAATTATCTCTCAAATCAGACATAAGCTAAGTGTTACCATTCACGAAATAAGCTCTAGTTGATAGAAAAACATTAGATGGCGGACCCGATACTTTATCTCTCTTATTTAGGCCTTCGCTAAGTACAACGTCTTATATATTATTTTTATTTTATTCCAACAATATACAACTTTCCTGAAAATTCTCCTCACAAAATTACCACATATTTGAAGAATACAGCAAAAGACCTTTAACAAATTGCTTAGAGGCTGTTAGGAACTTTACTTGTATGTGCCATTTGCTCAGGATATGTTAGAAGCAAGAAAATATTACATATAGTCGTCGTATATGAAAAAGCCCTGACCTACAAAAACATGTTGGTGTTATTGCTTGAGCGGAAAAAAGAAGAACAATAAAACAAAAAGCAATAACACATATATTGCTAACAATGGCCTAAATGCAAACATTATATACAATATAAGCCAGCATATACCAGGACATTTTCTATAGCAACAACAACAACAAAATAGATAAACTTGAAACTGAGAAGAAAAAAACCACCGGATGGAAAAATATTAATGAAATGAATTTAATTTATAAGCAAAGCCAATATCTTTAACAAGTTTAATGAAATTTTTTCTAATTACTTTATAAAACAATTGATTTAGACCTTATGTGGGCGTATGATTATTATTAATTCCATATAAAAGTAATTATGTCAGGTGTAGGTACGTCTGAGTATAGAAATAAAAAACAAGTTTTATACCCTAAATCACCGAAATTTTCTCAAAAATATTCATTTAAGTAGCTAAGGTGTTCAACAGTACGTATGATTTACTAATTTCATTTATTTCATTTAAATAATATTATGTATACGCTCGATATCAGTATCAATATTCTACCAGCCATCAGCTGTTATACGGGCTAGGCGTATGATTAATATTCAGTTCATTTCATTCAATTAATATGTATAACGTTTACATGTTAACAGCCCTAAATACGAGTACGTATTTTCATTTCAGAAAATTGTTTGCCTACTGCCTTAAAACACTACCCACGTAAGCATAAACCACAAGCCGACGTTGATTTTTTTTTCTTTAGCAAATTTATGAAATAAAATCAACTTTCCTTTCCATACAATTAAATTGCAAACAATTTAGAAAACTTTTTAATATAATTTTTTGTTAAATTAATTAATTTTTTAAAGCATTAGCTTATTTGGTAAAGATTTAACAGAAAATAAAATAAAAATCTTTAGCATTTTGCAAATTCTTGTCTGTTCTTATAATTATGCCGTTATATTATTACTCTCACTCCTTTTTGACTCTGAAATTCTTTTTTAATAATCTCCGTTTAAATGCTTTGCCTTTCATAACTACAACAAATTGCTGTATTTGTCTGTATATCTACAAACAGAGAGATTTAGATAAAGAGTGTATTCATTATAAATTTACATTATTATTCAAACGATTCCACATAATGATAATATTTCAATTCAGTTAAAAGGTTAGCAAATGTCTCCAGAGAATTACAGCATTTAATTTAACACAGGGTGCTGCAATACAAAAAACGAAAACTAAACCTTTATTGCGTTAATATTTGATTTTAATGCAAACTCTTTTTAAAATCTATTGTAAAGTACTGAAACACAAAATGAATTTCATTGCTTAGCTCTGTATTGCTATAACTTAAAAATATTAAATTTTTTTCTATGGTGGCATTGCTAACGTTTATCGGTCCGGTCATTGAACTTTTTTTGTAGTTTTTTTTTTCTTTAATAATTTATTAAGTCGGCATTTAAAAATAAAACAACAAGCGTAAAAAATCCCTCCATAAAGATTTGTTTTATGGCCATAGCTACAGAAAGAACCATCATAATGAAAAACAAAAACACACACAATTAAAGCTAATGACTAATTTTAGTCTTGCTTGTTAATCTTTCCTTTTTCTCTTCCTCTCTCTCTCTCTCTCTATTTTACTAACTTACTCTCTTAAGCTGATGACCACTTATTTATTTATACATACTTCTGGAATTTATGACTGCTATGTCAGCGGGTATGTATGTAAAAAATTTCTTGAAGGGTGGAGAGTTGAGTACAGTTGTATATGTAGTTATGATGAAAGGAGTAACGTTATAATTTTCTCGTTGTTTTTTTTTCTTTTGTGTACTTGTATTTGTTTTTTTTTATATATAAAACCGCATCAACGTTTCTTTTTTTGTTTTGTTTTGATTTGTATTATAACGGAAATTATTATTATAAAATAAAGGGTGCGTAGATTCGTTGAAACAAATATTATTACAGACAAGTAAGGTTATTGTGGTTAAGCTATAGATATTGTAGGAAAAAAACCACAAAATTTAAAGAGTAAAGAGTTTATTTATAATGCACTAAAATAGAATAAAATTTTTTGTTAAAAACAGTACAGAAATTTCGTAACATTCGTTTTATTTTTAAAAATAATTTCACATAATTCGGTAAATATGACAAAAAAAAGAGAAAAAACTAATTTTTGGTTATGTATGTACATTATATTGTTAAAACTGCGTAAGGCACTATGTATTTATAAAAACGTTTCTAAAGAGAAAATTTGTAAGAAAATTTACATATATCGTGAAAAATATGCAATACAAATAGCTGTTATAACAGATATTTATATTTCTATCATGTCACATTAGTTAGGTTTCATCAAAGGATTAATTGTGCTTTCCAAGTTCGTTCATTATTGTTCTTCGCCAGCTACTGCTTGGACTGCCTACTGCTATATATGGGCTGGTGCAGCATGTGTTCCATCCAGCTCCATTTTCTATTTGTTATTTGCCGTATTATTGGCCCCCGTTCGTCAATGATTAAAGTACTGTGTTCGTAATTGTATTTGGTCAGAAAATTAAACAATACGCGCAATACATATTGTTACGTTTTTACCTTTTTAAAAACGTTTTTTTATGAGTTCGTAGATTGTAGTTAAAATAAAATAAATTTTGTGTTTGGTTTTAATTAAAAATCCTTTATTCAACACAGTTTTGTGCACCACTGCTTGTAACTTTTTTACAGGCAATAACAATTTTCTATTCTTAATTACTCCGTCTGTTTACAATCTAGTAAACAACAACAATTACTCGACAGATCTTTCTAGTTAAAGCTCTTCGAACTCGGTCGTAGTTACAACTTAGGTTCGATCACAACCTTTTCAACCAGAGGTTATCCACACTTAACTCTCTTTACTGAGTTAGCTCCAACTAAACTGGCTTTTTACTTCACTACTAGCTTCATGAGTTTACTCCTTATAAACTCTCTTCACACCAATAACACATTCGCTGAGTTAACTTTACTCCAACTGCACTCGCTGAGTTTACGACACATAAACTGATTGCTGTTCGCATCGATGGCTGAGTAAACAACACATCGAAAGCTCTCGAACCTCTCGATATTTCAGGTAGATTCCATTTCTTTCTTTCAATTTATTTTTAGTTCTTTTGTAGCCATGCGTATGTGAACATCTACCTCTTTCAGCTCTTTCAGTATTTGGTGTTGCTTGTTTATTGTCTGTTACTTGTTTTATTTGCTGCTTAATTATTGTTGTTGCCGTGTTATTTTTATTTACTTTGTCTCTGCTAATGGTTGTTGTTGTAGATTTGTTTATTTGTAAACAGCACGTATAGTTGTTCTTGCAGCTTTTGTTTAGTTATTTTAGCGATGTAATAAACGCAGAGTCTCCCAATCTTTTTTTCGTAACAATATTATCAGTTTTGTGTTCACTGATATCTGGGTTCATCCCCATATTATATAGCTGTCCAAATGCTGAACACTCTTTATTCAGTATGTTGCATACATTGTGCACGATGTCACCATCATACGATATTAGCCCACATAGTCAACTTCCTAATCCTTTATCCTCATTCCGCCCGATGATCTATTGTCCATGCACATTGCATTTGTTCTCTTCGCATTCATCCCAAGGCTAACGTCCCTTGCAAACCCCACCAAGTTGTTAAATTTAATTCACATATCGCTAAAACTATATGGAATAAGGCAGATATCCACCGCGAAATCAAAGCCCTATCCCATATTTTCATCATTATTTCATACAATACTACAGTAAATAATAGCTGCACCAAAGGTCAGCCCCGTTTCAGTCCCATATTTTGCTAAACCTACCATTGAGTCTGACATGTAGCCATACACCACCTTATTTACACTAATCATCTTTGCTGACACCACTTCCATGCTTAGAGCTTTCCTTATGACACTGCGCGTTCTATAGAATGAAATGCCGTCGAGATCAATGATCAATACAGCGTACTCTATAGCGTACTCCACTATTACATCGATCGCTCTATTAACATATAATCTATAGGGTGTTCGCCTCGTCGATCTTTTATCTATTTGTTATAATAACGACAGTTTTACGTATTGCACTGATGAGAGTTAGTCCTACCCAGTTGCCATATACAGTAGGGTCATTCCCCTTGGCAGGAAAGTAGGAATTTCATGTAAACGTACACCTCTGTGAGCAGAATACAGTAGTACATATAACTAAATTCTTTCTTAAGTCGACTTAGGCGATTATTACTTTTGACCGCAGATATATTGATGGTTATATAGTAATAATGTAGCGTGGAGTCGTCACGCCTTGTTTATACTTATCATCTTCTCTGGCACTATTTTCATGAGTGGAGCTTTCCTTATGACAATGCGCATCTTATAGAATAAATAAAATGCCCTTTCTAGACCTACGCAACCATATATAATGGAATGCGCTATTCAATCAATCGGTCTATTATAATTCCTCGACACAGCTGCGTTGTGGTGGTTCTATACACTCTAAAAATTATATTAAAGAACCTATATAAGTATGCACATATATACATATGTATATAGTATTTTGGCTTGTTTTTTCTCAATTTTTTCTAAAACTGTTACCCTCGTATTTTATTGATTTTTTTTTTAATTTCCCATAAATTTTTGTCGTTTGTGGTAAAGTAATATGTATATTTCAATAATAAAATAAAGGAAACCCCAAAGCTTTTGCAGTAAAAAATTATAATAAAATTAAATTTTTATATATTTTTTATGCAAATCAACGAAATTGGTCTGTAACCATTTTGACGTGTCCTTCCTTCTCCTTCTTTTAAAGATATTTCTTAAAATCCTTCTTATCATTGTTAAACTGAAAAGAGACGTTTTCTTTTAGCAGCAAAAGATAAAATTAAAGTCTTGTTAAAATGTGACAGTGATGGGATAAAAACGTAAATCCCTAAAAATAAGGGAAAAACCAAAACCGCGTGCTAAACAGAACTCAAAAAACGCAGGAGTCAGAATAATAATCAAAAGTAAAAGAAATAAAAAAAGATTTTCAAAAGGTTTTCCTAAATCAAATAAAGAAGACATAATCTAGCTCGTTTTTACCTTAAATTTATTTCTTATTATTGTTTATGTTTAAATCTGTTAAAATTGTAACATCAGTTTAGTTTCTATTTCCATACTGTTACAATTTTAAAGACTTGACTTGTTTGTAATGATTTTTTAACTCTCCCTTTTACATACAAACTCACTCTCTCTCTCTCTCTCTCCCTCTCTCTAACAACTCCCTTTATTATGTGTAAACAACGATACAAGAGCAAAAAATACAAGCTACAACAAATATACATTCATATGCATATATCAAAAATAAACAAATAAAAAACTAAACAACCTGGCTTATACACTTATTTTTTTAAAATATGTGTTTGTGTGAGCATAAAAAAGAGCAGAAAATCAATAAAAAAAATGTCAACCACGACCATATAGTACAATGACAGACAAAATATACGCTTTTCTAAGTGCACTTGCACACACATACATACATATTATAGAGCTTAGCTATACTAAAAAACAACAACATCGTGAAACAGCAGCCATGACACAGAACATTTTATTTAGGCTTAAGGCAGGATGAAAGGAGCAAAAGAAAATTAAAAAAAAGAAAACAAGCAAAAATTCTACAATAAAACTTCCATAAACAAATAATGTATGAAAAAAATTCGTCTATGAGAGAGTCACTTTGTTACGAGAGTTGGTATGAAAGCAAATTAGAAAATAACAGGACCAGCTATGAATGTATAAAGCGATCTGGAAAGAAAGCAGAAACTAGTGGTAAGGCAAAACTAAAAATGTGATCAACTTTTAAAATTTTTTTAATTTAATTTAATAACCATGTATCCAGCGATTTATTTACTACTTTATTCTATTAAATTTCCCGCTGCAACTTGATTTCAATTTTTAAGCTGGTCACATTTTTCACAATCTTTACAATAGAAAAAAACACAGTCATATGCATGAAATTGTTTTTTTTTTTTTCTGCAAAAACATATAACTAATACAATAACTACATGTTGTTATTATAGTTGTTATTAGTTTTTGTTTTTATGATATTACTCTCCACTCCTGTGCAAACAAAATAGCTCTCAATTTTTTCTATAAATAATATGGCGGCTATTTCGCTCTCTATTATTTTTAATGGAGAACAAATGGTGAAGTATTATACAAAGTATTTAGTTTTTTTTTTTAGAAACTTGTCATGTATGCTTGCATGTTCGGTTTTGTGCATTATGAACCTACACTTGTTTACATACTCACTAACTAAACTCTTACTTTGCTCTCGTACTCTATTAAACTACATCGTAAAGAAGAAAAGAAATAAGTTTTAAAAAATTTAGAAGCGATAGTACAAGAGAAATATTTGTAAAAAAGCAATAACAACATGATATTGAAATATTTTTATTTTCTAATTCTAAATAGAAACACGCGAAACAAAGTTTTGGCGAATGTGTCATCGCAATACAGTGAAGTAAGGATATGCAGACATTTAAATTGCTTTTAGGTAAAAGAGAAAAAGCAACACAAGCTTAAAGTCAATTAAGATTAATTTTTATATTAGTTTTCGCAAAGGAACTTTAAACTATTTTACTTAGAAATTAATCACCAATAAATGTGCCAACATCAAAAGGCTTTACAAACAAGCTGTTTTCTCAAAAATGATAGCAGAAACTTAATAAGTTACATTTATTTAATTTTAATTTCATTTAATTTATATAAAGATGCAACTTGTAAATACAAGAAGTAATTACAACTTGTAATTACATGAGAGTAGTACGTGTGAAGTATATAGTTATGGTAATTCATGATTTGTTTTCGTTGTTTTCTCTTCTTTTTATGACGCAAACAATAAAAATTATATAATTTTATGATTTCATACATGGGACTGATATACCATGAGAGGATATACATACCTATTTGCTTACAGTGGAGTAAATAAATATAAAAAAGTAATCGAAAGGCTTTTATTTTAGCTTTAATATACATTATAACCTATTTTTATGTATATATGTATTTCCGCGATTTTATTAATTGTCTTTTTTAACCTAAAAGTATACAATAATCCTTTTTATAGCTTTTATACCATTTATTTTTATATAATTATAACGTTTTTCATTCCAGCCATACTTTATTATACCAACACACCACTACACACAAGTAGGGTGGTGAAGGCAATAAAAAAATCTGAAAAAATAAAAGAAATACAAAAAACAATTAAACGCTCATCCTGCTGCTCAATAGGACATTGACGGCGTATATAAATAAGTTTCTCTTTCACTAATGACACTAACAATTTTCTAAAAGAAAAACATTCTCTTGCACACACACATACTCACTCACACAAATAACACAGGTTTACACGTTTTGAAATTATAGAAAAGGTTTATTATTGGAATAACTCTAGAAAAATGACATCACACATGTAAACAATATGAAAGAAAAAGAACAACAACAACAGCAAGATAATAAGCAAAATCAAACATGCTTACAATTTTTTTTTTTTTTTTGTAATACGAAAATTACCGTTATTATTTTAATAAAAACACACTCTCGAAATTACATTCATTCATATATTAGTCTCAATAAAAATACAATTTCCTCTTAATGACTTGGCAATAAACAATTTGTTGTAGAAATTTCTTTAAGGAAATGATTGCAATTTTTCTTTATTTAATTGTAAAGAAAATTTTAAAAATGCAATGCAATGAAAAAAATAAATTATAATGTAATACGCAAAAATCACGTGCCATATCATTACGTTGACACTTATTACTCAAGAAAAGTATAAAAAACAAAAATTTTAATTAGTCAAGTTGAGGAAAAAATCTGTATTTTTTAATCAAAATAAAAGTGTTGTTTTTTACATTTTCTTTTCATAATAACAAGGGAGTTTTTTTTGACAATTTTGGAGAAAAAATATTTAAGAGAGTTTTATTTATTTCTTTACTACATACTAAATTTTACACATTAAATCATCACCTCTTTGTTTCTTATGCGCACAAAAAAAAAATAATTATACTTTATTTTTGTTATTATTTTATTTCCGTTTTTATTTTTTTTTTTTTTAATTTTTCTAAATGCCGTTTGTTTTTCTTGTGGCTATTATTTTCTTTCTTTTCACTCTGACTACCCACTGTGTTTTTAATATTAAATTTTAGTTACCGTTTTAAACAACCGAACAAGACAGCGCACGACTCAAAACTGCATTTAATCAAAATAAACCACACACAAGAAGTATAATAAATAAATGTCCTCTGTTCTTAAACACCTTAATAGAGAGTAGGAGAGCCTTGCTATAGTAAAACCAAAACAATTGAAAAACAGTCTCTCATATTTGTACTCTGTATTGTGTATTGGGGGTGACAGAGAGTAAGATTTTGCGCAATGCATATGTTTTTATTTTGCTAATTTGTTGTGTTCATTCTAAAGCGTGTTAAAAAGTCATCAAAAATCAACAAAGAAATCTTATGAAATGTGAACAGTGTTGCCCATGACACCCTCCCCCCCCCAAGTGTGTAAATATTGCCAAACAACATTCTAAATTATTTTAAAAAAAAAATATTAATTTAAAATATATAAATATTATTTTTTAATTATGTTATAGCTTAAAGCATTATTCTCATTAAAACACAACAGCAACACTGTTATTTATAACGAGGAAAGAAACAACTCTTAAACATCCCCATTGCAGTGATGCCAAACAATTGGAGAGTGGTGTGATGACATTCTCTCTTGTGTAAAGAGAGCAGATTAAAGTGTTTATGTTTAAAAAAGTGAAAAGATAAGTAAAAGGAAATCATAAAATGCTATAACAAACAACTATTCAAAGTTATGGCAAAATGTTTGGCAGTTAAAATTTAAGTTTCTATAAAATTTAATTAATTTTAAACGAAACAAAGAAAAAAAATAATATTGACATACAGTGGCTCACAACACCAACGGTCCAGGTTCGAATCCCAGCAGAGGACATGACTAAAAAAATGTAATTGCGGTTTCGAAAGCTTACCTCTGGCGATTATGACAAACATCAGACCAATGATCAGGATAAAAACACCACCTACTCGGAAAAAATTACAATGCTAAATAGTGATCACCAACCACCACTTAGCAAGAATCTTCACCACTAGACACAATCATATAGAGGCGAGCTACAGTTAATTAATCATCTACTTGGTTTGCAAATCAACTTGATTACTGAAACTGAAACAAAGTAATGGATGCTTTGTGGGAAGCCAATATGCTCACGTCCAATAACATTTTTAACTTTTATTTTTATAACAAATAATTGGATGTAAACACAGCCATCCACTTTCATAGGTAAGCAAACAATGCGTGAGTGTTATCAAAATTTTTATTGTATCATACACCTTTTGCAAAAGTCAAAATGAGCCAGGCTTGGGTCACGTTTTGCTGAAGTCATAGCTTGTAAATGCTAGTTATGCCACATTTTGATTGTAGAGGATCGAGATAGTGTTTTTTTAACATTTTGGTCAAGATGGGGTTTTGAATTTTTAATAATATTTTAATTCGGAGATTGTGCTGGAGCTAAGTAGCTGAATTAATC
Source organism: Wohlfahrtia magnifica (assembly GCA_023159175.1). Taxonomy (NCBI): domain Eukaryota; kingdom Metazoa; phylum Arthropoda; class Insecta; order Diptera; family Sarcophagidae; genus Wohlfahrtia; species Wohlfahrtia magnifica. The sequence goes on along the minus strand of JAKWBJ010000044.1, from coordinate 982,642 downwards.
AGCTTGGAACGTTGTTTTCTTTACAATGTATGCTACCTGCTTTGGGCTTTTGCCTTGTTGAAAGCGCTAGCTTCCAAAAAGACCTATTTTGTTCACTGATTCAAATATGTGATCTAAATTTGTTTAAATAAAAACTTAAATGCTAACCCCAGCTGCCTATATACATTCTCTGTAGTCGGTATCAAGCTTTTAGATAGGAACTCTTCGTTTTTTCGTCAAACTTTTTGTTTTCTTTCACACTCAAATATAATATAACAAACATACTTATTTATCGCACAACACAACTTTAGTCCAAAATTTTTTAACACAAAAACTTGATACCCACGATGAAGTATTTGTATGTAATCACCCAACAGCTGGTTCTAGGTTGTTCTACTTTTTATTATTCTTACTTTATATTAGAAAATAAATTGTTACTTATTTAAGTGTTTAAATCCAATGCTTAACTATTTCAGCAAAAATAAATCGATGAACTACCAAATTATGCTGCATACTTTTAAACTAGCGGTATGGAAGAAAATATTCCCACGAATACTACAGGTATATACAAATATCCATTACAATCGTTTCTAAATAAATTTTCTAGTCTTGAGAAACATTTAACTTTGCCAAGTCTTTTTCAAATAATTTAAATATTTGGTTTCGGGTTATTAATTTTGAGGTGCTAGAACGCTGCTCATTCCTACACTTTCTTCTTCCTTTACAGTTGACACAAAATTATTCAAATCTAAAATTTAAGCTACTCTTTTGTACACCGTTTTTGCAACAACAACAATAAATTATATCTGCAGTATTTTTTTAAAGGCACTCTCTAATCTAACGACATTTTTTAAATTATTTTGCACTATCTATTGTTGTCTCACCACAACTTTTAAAATCTTTTTTTTCTGTTTTTTACGTACATTCACTCATTCGCTCTGACGTCAGCAGACGGCATACAATAAATAATGACTTATATGTAGGGTTGCCAGATTCAATATTACAACATTCGTGGCATTTATAGCAAAAAATCTTGACAGTCAAAAATCGATAGATGGCCCTAGAATATAATATCTCTTGTCAATATGTGCAATTGATATTGACAAGATTCAGCATTATAGCTTGTTTGACGGGCCCGAATAATTACGGCAGATAAAAAGCAGCTCAGGTACTCTAATAATGTACGAAAAAGATCATAGACGAAGTAAGGTGAAGCTTCACTGTGGCATTAACCACAATGAATATCATTTTCTTAGAGTGTATGTTTAAAAGCAGCACAAAGCAGCAATTGAATTAATTATTAAGAATTCTTCTAATTCAAATTCGGATAATTGAATCGGATTAAAGGATTTATTCTGATATTTTTCCTCTCAAAGTACTATAAAGAAAGGAGTAGAAAATATTAAAAAATAATTGGTTATATAAGTGGATTTGGCATTATGAAATTTAAAAAGTTATTAAACTTGCCAAAAAATATGCGGACTATAGGCTTTGTATCAAAAATTGTATAAAATATGAGAAAAACATGTCGATCTAACTCAATTTGGTTTCAGACGAGCTGTGGGCACTCGAGAAGCTTTGTATTCCATATAGGCTCTATATTAATTAACCAACCATAGTAGAAAGACAGGGGCCCATTTTAGTATAAGTTAAACAGCCATAAGATGCCATAGAAAAAAGATGTGATCCCATTTTTGGATAAATTAAATGGCTGCAACTATAAGCAGCCATAATAAAAAGAAGGGTGCCCGTTTTGGCATAAATTAAGCAACTATAAGCATCCATAATAGAAAGACAAGAGCCTGTTTTAGTATAAATGAAGCAGCCATAGTAGAAAAATGGATGCCCTTTTTGTGGTAGAATTGAAAGGGAATTGATCATTACCAGCTTCTATAACCTGGCCAAACGATTGCTGTCAACAATTAACAAGATTGAAGCAAGGAATTTAATTAAAACGGCCAGAATTGATCAACGGAGAAGAGTTGTGTTCAACCAAGACAACGCCAGATACGCATCTTTGATGACCCCGCAGAAACTGAGAGATCTTAGCTGGAAAGTTTTGATGCATCCATCATATAACCCAGACCTTACACATTCAAATTACAACAACAAATTGTTTAAATCTTTGCAGAACTCTCTTAATGGTGTAAATTTAAATACCGTACAAAACACCATTAAATCAGTTTTTTGCTCAGAAGTTCTACACTGATGGAAAATGACTTTGCCCCAAAAATGGTGAATAGTTATCGATCGATACGGCATATATTTGGCTTAATAAAGCTCGTTTCAACTATAAGAAAAATGTGTTTCATTTTGTTTAAATTTGAAAATGAACTTTTTCTTACACCTTTTATAAAACGTTGATTAGAAATTATTTAGATAAACTAAACTTGAAAACAAATTCACTAAAAATGCTTTATGTTATTAATTCACTAAAATATTTTATAGTTTTTTACAAAACTTTTTGTAAAGAAAACTTTAAAAAATGTGCTTTAAAAAATCAGGACTAACTATAGTTTTGTATGTTTATAAAAGTTCTTCTAAATCAAGCGAAATCAAGGACATCTAGCAACCCTACTTGTATCAGACAGTAGCAACAACAAAAGGACAAATGCTCTCATTCACTTTTATACACCGAACAAACAAAGATACTAAACTTAACTTGCATTATCCTAAACAAATAATCGTATTTATTAAAGAAATATTGAGAAAAAAAAAATAAAGCCAATGAAACAACAACAAAAATACTTGAAAAAATAACGTTACGATAAAGAAATATTGCAAAGGCGTAAAAAGCTTGCTACCCTATACAGGATATTCTATTTTAGGACGTTAATGGGAAAATACATAAATACCTTAAAAACCAGCTGCTATCGAACGTCATAAGGCAAAAAAATTATTTTACTCTGCTCGCTTCCGTTTTCTTCCTCTTTTGATATGCCACCCACCACGTCTTCATTAAAGTTACATAGCTTGTGATGCATTTTCTCTACTGTGTGTGTATAAGTATTAGTGTATTATGATTTTTTCTCTCCCACACTCTCTTATCACTTTCTGGTTGCTTTGTAGTGGGATTAAAAACGAATTTATGAAAGTAAAGTTTCGTATAAGACATTTTTTTTTTAAAGAAAACAAAAAATCAAGAATTTAAGAATGCTTTTAAAGGTTCAATTAAACGTGAATTAACGTAACGTCACAGGCGTAGCTGTAGTCGCAATAAAATCACATTTTCTTTCATCAGCTAGAAGCCTAACCATATTTCACAATCACCTATTTATGGTTATGACAGAAAATCAAAATGTCACTTCTAATTGAACCTTAAAATATATTTCAGAGCTCCAGACCGTAAAACAATGAGCTATTGCGCTATATGACTAGTTAATGAGTGGCGTGTTACACCTCATAATAGGTACCTGGTCTAGATTCTTAATATAAACACCAGCAGCATATATGTAGCTTACGTTTAGTTTCAAGGGGTGTTGAATTTAGTGCTTAAAGTAAACCTAAACGAAAGAGTTTAAAAGTGAAAGTAAAAAAAACTATTTATTGGCTTGCCTTAGCACAATTAAATATGGTGAGAGAAAACCATTTAACAAATGATTTAAATAAAAAGCGCACTTACACTTGCTTTATTCCCAGACAACAACAAATAACACTCGTACATGACTAAACACTTATAAAAACAATTAAAGTCAACAACATCACACAACAAGGAAAAATACCAATACAGACAAATATGTTTACTGAACAGATGAGAATGACTGCTTCCGTTAGAAGCGAAAAAATAATAGAGACATTGAGAAGAGAAGGAAAATAACATGTGCCAGCAACAGGGAGTTTATATGAATGTATGTGTGTACAAACTTTTTACTTTTTTATTTATTGTTGTTGTTGGCCACTATGAACATTAGAGATTATAATTCCTATTTTCCGTTATCTCCACTAAGTACGTACATATGTATGTATGTATGTATGTATGCATATACATACAAAAGTTTATATAGCGTGTGTAACTTACACATGCATATATATGCCGTTAAAATATTTATGAAAGCATTAAAGCGTCACTGAGTCTGGCATTATGCTATAATACTTGTGTTTTCACTTCTTCTATTAATTTCTGTTTTTCTTTGCTATTTTTTTAATACAAAAACAACAACAGTGGTTAAACATCTATATATTTCATATATGTAAGTCTTCACATACGTTTCGTTATAAAATAATTTGTTGCTTATGTTAAGAGATCGAAGATACCAGTATTTATGATTCCAGCATGGTGTTGCACTTGTCTGAATCCTATCGTGCAAACGCACACACATTAACAAAACAAAGAAAGTTTTAAAACAGAACTCGTCAAACACATACATTGTAATTTTGTTTGTGTGTGAGTTCTCTCTTACTCAATGTACTTGGAGAAACTTATAGTAAAAAAGAAGTATAAATAGAAATATATTTTTTTTAAGTATTGGAGTATATTTGGTATAAATTTAAGCATTTTTTAACAAATAAAAATGAGATATATTTTAATATTAATTATAATTAATTCCTACGTCATATGTGGTGCAGCGTGACAACTGGCATTGGCAAACTAAACACTTAATTAAACTTTTCGCTGAATGTTGTTTTGAGAGACTGATAGTTTGTTGTTATTTTTGTTCAATGTGTGAGCACACGTAGGTGTGAGAGAAAGAGAATCAATTTACGCCGCGTACTGCTTTTGACAAGCACTGATTTAAAACCACATTATTGATACTGGCTACTAACTACCTCACTGAAAGTAAAAGCAAGGCCATCACTTATAATGCAAAATTTAGAGTAACCAAAAAAAATAAAAAAAAATAAATAAAAAAAATATTTTTTTTAGTTTCAAAGCTTTCAAACTCGAGAAGTCTTATAAAGATAGTTACTTTTCTGAATTTTTTCGAAAGCGATTCTACTGTTCAACCATTTGCTTTTAAACGGATCTTTGCTTTCAAACATCTACAAAAACAATCTTTCCTAATTATTACAACAGCCTGTTTCATATACAATTAAAATACAACCACCCAACAAAAACAGCTGTTTCTTCCCTCGAACCATTTTTCATCGTTCAACCATGTTAACCACCCTGTCTCGCCTTTCGCATATTTTTGCGGTCGGTGTGCTTTTTCTTGAAGTCTGCAAAAAATTAATAATTCTATTGAATAAAACCGACCAATCCCTATAAAAATTCTATACAAATTAACTTTAGCCAAAGAGAATGTCAAGTTATATGAAGATTTAATGTTTTCTTGGCGTTTAAATGTGAAAAAAGTGTCGCGAAAAAAATTGTATAAAATTTTCTCTAAAAGTATCACACAACCAACGACAGAGGCCACAAGATAGCTCAGCTACAGAAACAACACAACACTAGGCGAGGTAAGAATTAAAACGAAATAAAAGCAACTAATGCAAATGTCAAATGATAGTGTTTGACAGAGTTGTCAAAATGGCAACATGTGGTGTGGTGGAAATAGTGGTGGGAAAAGAAAGAAAATAAGTTGTGAGAATAGACAAAAGCATGCCAGATAGTTAGGAATAGATGTTGAGTTAAAATAGAATATAACACATGTTGGTTTGAATTTACCAATAAACATGTCGCCAAACATTTAATGTTTCATTCAATAAACAGAGGTGTGTTAATTTTACTACGTGAGAGGGTATGATGACAGTGATTTTTTAGATTTTTAGTTCGTGTGTATTATGTAGTGGTTTGTTTTGTATAGAATAAAAGCAAACAAATACGATGGGTAACAATGTTTATTAAAATTGTTTTTCTCCTTCCAGTCCTATTTTTTTTTTCGTTTATTATTTTACTTTAAAATTCCTTTAGAATGTCTTCTACACCCGCCTCTACAACAAGTGGCGAAATCAAATATGTTACCGAAGTGCCTAGTAGCTTAAAACAGTTGGCCCGTTTAGTAGTAAGGGGCTTTTATACCATCGAAGATGCTTTAATTATAGATATGCTCGTACGCAATCCTTGCATGAAAGAGGATGATATAGCCGAATTGCTCAGGTTCGAAAAGAAACAAATGCGTGCAAGAATATCCACCCTGCGTAATGATAAATTTATACAGATACGCCTGAAAATGGAAACTGGGCCTGATGGTAAGGCACAAAAAGTAAATTACTACTTCATAAATTATAAAACATTCGTAAATGTGGTCAAATACAAATTGGATTTGATGCGTAAGCGTATGGAAACCGAAGAGCGTGATGCCACAAGCAGGGCAAGTTTTAAGTGTACGAACTGTAATAAAACCTTTACGGATTTGGAAGCCGATCAGTTGTTTGACTTTGCTACACAGGAATTTCGTTGTACCTATTGTGGTAGTACAGTGGAGGAGGATAGTTCTGCCATGCCAAAAAAAGATTCACGTTTAATGCTGGCTCGTTTCAATGAACAGTTACAACCTCTATACGATCTACTAAGAGAAGTAGAAGGTATTAAATTGGCGCCTGAAATTTTGGAACCTGAACCGGTGGATATTGACACGATAAGAGGGTATACATTATGCTTGTTTTTATTACTCATGGAATTACTTTTTAAATTTATTTACTTTTAAATACAGCGTTAACAAACCCTCTAGCCAAAGAGGGGAAGGGCAAATGTGGTCAGGCGAAGCTACACGGAACCAAGGTTTTGCTGTGGAAGAAACTCGCGTAGATATTAATATTGGCGGCGATGATATGCCTGAAACAGTAGCCGAACGCAAAGCTCGGCCAATTTGGATGACCGAGAGTACGGTTATTACCGAAGATAATGGTGATAACACAGATGCCATACTAAATGAAGCGGCACAAAACTCGCAACAAACCAGTCTAACAAGCTCATCTACCTCAACGTCTAATAATAATCGCAAAAAGGAGCAAGAAGATATAATGGCTGTGCTACTGCAACATGAAAAACAGCCAGGACAAAAGGAAAATCATGTCAAAGGTCTTAAATCAAATGCCAATTCTAGTGATTCAAGTGATGATGATAATGATATAGATAATGCCAAAATACGTAAGTCTCTCTCTCTCTCTCTCTCTTTCTGTTTAATTGGCCTCATAGTTTATTTTTTGTGCTTTCTTTTTTGTTTCTTTGCAGCTAAAACTAATTATAATAATTTTATTAATTCCGAATCTGAAGATGATGTCGACGACGATGTACCCTCTGTTTTAGTAGCTGGCCGTCCTCACCCTATTGATCAAATCAATGATGATTTGATTGCCCAAATGTCTCAACAGGAAAAAGAAAACTATATACATGTCTATCAACAACACTATAGTCATATATACGATTAAAAACTACCATTACCTATAAATTATTTTCCATTTTCCAAATTAGTTAATTATGTTATATACTGACAAAAAAAGAGAACAATTAAAGTTAATCAGGTTTTTTCAAACCGTGCTTTTCTATATTCTGTATTTTGTAACAAAAGTTAAAGAAAAATTATATCTTTAAATAACACATGAATTAAAAAAAATAAAAAACTTCGAATATTTAAGTTTTAAAAGCTTTTTATACATGGATATAGATCTTGTTTGGTAGGTAAAAGGTTAATTAACTATTTGAGTATTTTGATGCTATATGTTATCATGACTTTTTTTCAATAGCTGAACTCATCTTAAATTTTTTATGTAATATTGTAATAGCAAGTTTTAGGAATAAGGTAGGATATTTTTAACCAATTACATAGTGCCAAACTTAACTTTTTAAAAAGAAAGTGATTAGATAATATAATAAAATCCAGTAGAATCTTATTAAAGATAAAATTATATTTTTTATCTAAAGCTAACATGTATCAAAAGGGTTAAATAAGCTTTCATACGATTCTCTTTTGTTGCCTTCCAAAAACTACTGCTCTGTTTTGTATAGATTCCTTAGGTTCACTAAGCATTTGTGCTTATAAACATTTCAATAAAGTTTGAATGATATACAAAAAAGAAAAGAGCTTTAGAAATATAAATGAGGAATTTAATTTTAAGTAATTTGTTTTTCATAAAAAATTATTTACAAACTTCAACAAACAAAATTCGAGGCTTTTTAACCGCTAAATGCTTATATGCATTTGAGGTATATAAACATACATTATTATTTATTTTTACATGCTTAAAAACATTGCTTGGTACCTTTTTTATCTGGGTGGCAGCTTTTTATTAATTAAAGTTCTCATCTTTTTCTTTAGATTTTTTCCCTTTGCTCTTTATATTATGGTGAATTTCTAAACATGTTAAAATTCATTCAGTTCATTTTTAATAAGAAGACTTGTTTAACGTAGAAATAAGTGTTTTTTTTTTTATAATGTGCAAAAAACATGTTCAAAATATGGTTATAAAGTGAATAAAAAAAATAAAATTTTAATAATATACTCTGAAATAAGTTAAAAAAGTAATTAGATAAAGTTAATTTCAGTGCCGTGCCGACATCTGATTTAATAAAAGTTTTTGAAACAACAACTACAAAAATTTAACGACAGATCACAACATGTTTTGTCGCAATTAAAACATTAACTTCTTCCAATTTAATGTCAAAGAAATTTATAGTGAAACAAAAATATAAATAAAAAGAAAGTTAAGAAGATAAATTCTTATTTAAAAAATGTACTAAATCTGTCATAAAACTTTTTTCTTTGCGCTTTTTTGTTTGTTGTGGCTACTTTGACATGTTTTAATGTAATAAAGGAGGCCATTGTTATTATTAAAGTTTGTTGTTTTTGCCGCCTAGTTTTAATGTCCCAAATCGACACCGTAATTATTACGAAAAGAAAAAACTAAATCGGTTTTTGTAGTTGTTGTTGCTCGCAATACAATGCATAACTGAGAACAAAAAAACACGCACTCTTACTGCTATCGCTAAATTGGTTGTTGTTGTTATTATTGTTTTAGTTTATTAGTGTATAATTAGGCTGTATATGTCAGTATATACATTCATGTCACATTACAAGAACAACTACATTAATTATAATTTTTGTATTGAACTTCCACTTTTATAAAACAGAAAAGCAAAATAAGAAAATTAAAATAGGAAAAGAAATACAAACACATTATAAACAATATGAGACCAAAAATCGACAAGGATTTATTGCCTATGAAGGCTCATTATTTCCTCTTTAATGCTGGTAAGTGTTTATATTATTATTTTCTTTGTTTAATTCTCTGTAAGACATTTAGTAAGTATTACTTTATATGTATTTAGTACGTGCAAAGTCTAATCATTCTGTGTATTTGTCGTTTTTAATAACAACTATTTTATTACTCTTTTATTACTATTTCACCAGCATTAAAAAACATCTTGTGATAAATACCAATAACTTGCCAACTAACCAACCATCCAACCCAACACTACTTGGTTTTTAAATCATGCTGACTGACTTATCTTCTTTAAATTTAAACCAAAATATTTGTTTAATTTAATAGATTTGTTTATTTCTTATTGTAATTCGTACAGAATTCTTCATAAACTAGTACAGATGAAATATTTTATGGATTTTTTTTTTTGTACCTTTAGGTACCTCTGGGTACTATAAATTTATGAAAAGATATCATTTTGTATATTTAACAAAAGAATATTTTTAGTTAAGTCTTCATTTTATATATTTTTATAAGAAGAGAAAAATCTGTTTTTATTGCAACACAAACTTAAAACTACTTGTGTAAAGACAAATTTTAATATGTACTTACACCATATGTTTCACCGTATATTTCGTCCACATTTACTATTAGGTTAGAAGTGCCAATTGGTAAGAGATGGAGTCCTCCCACGGTTATGGTGTAGTGGATCTATGACTTCGTGGTTTTACCTGTACTTCCTTATGGCTGTATCGTATGGTGAAGAGCTCTGGAAAGGTGTGCAAGTGTGTCGCTTGGGCCTTCAGCAGCACTCCTCAGGCAGCGCTGGACATTATCGTGGGCTTAACCTCTCTGGAGGTTGCGCTGAAGAGTATTACTGCTGCAAAAAGCCACTTGAGGATTTTGGAAGGAGGCTTGGCCAAGGTTCTGGGTCTTTGTCATTCTGCCATTTTAGGGGGGCTGGACTGGAATGCGCCTTCGGTGATCCGTATGGGCTCTACGCTCTACAGGTTCAGGCAATGAGGCAATGAGCAGTTTTTCTGGAAAATAAGTCTTAGTAAGGTGTGATAGATGGCTGAATAGCCATGCTAATTTTACAGATGGCTCTAAGACAGAGGGGGTCTTTGCTGTCTTCGTACTTTGATACCGCCTTTCATATCTATCTACCTGCACCATACGTACACACTGTTAAATTGTAATCTGGCTTTAACCTACTGCGCAACTTTCAATACATCGCTCTTAACATTCGATTTATGGCAAAACCAAATTGGTGACTACTTTTTCAAGAAGTGGTCCTGTTCACTGGCTTCCTCGTTCGTGCGATTTAGCGCCTCTGGATTACCTAATGTTGAAAAACACCCTACATATTTATAAAAAAAAAATACTTTAAGAGAGGCCCCTCTACTTCAATTAACAAGTATCAGAACATATAACAATTTTTAAAAAATTGTTTTTTATTTCAATTTCAAAGAGCCTTAAGGATAATTATGCTTTTTTCTAAAATTTATGATATATAAGTAAATAGAAAATATTGCATGTTATTTAGTAAAGGCAGGAGATCTATAGTATCAGAACCAGAACCTAGAATAGTTTAATTTTTCTGAAATTATAAGATTTTTTCGAAAAATTGTCGTTTCAAGTGGTCTCAAGGATAATTATGCTTTTGTAAGAGAATAGTGTGCAGCGGGTATAAATTTTTAAATGTATCTTCTTGTAGGAACGTCCATTTAAATCAACAACGCACTTTTTCCCGTATTATTTACTTAAATCTATGCACATCATCTGGCGAAATTTAGTGATAAAAAAATCTTATCACTTTTTTGTTCGCATTTATATTATTGTATGTACATATATATATTCATTCTTGAATAGCTAAATAAAATGTCATAAACGCTTTTCAAAATACTATAAAATATAAGCACTTTTAATTTAAAAATGTTTAATACAACGCAAACTTCGAATTCAATTAATATATAGGTATTTGATTAAAATATGTGTTTTATTTGTGTAGCACAATAGAACTTTCAGGTTTCATTTGTAATTTCATCTTAATTTGTAAGAAGGAGGAAACGGAGAAGATCGAACACCTACCATGTCACTTCCCTTAGCTTTTTAGTAAAGTGCATCAAACATTAGGTGGGCCCACAATTCAATTTTTCATTTTGCTAAGGGCATGGAGCGCCTTGTCTGGACACATCTCGGCTGTCCTTATAACCTATCTTGAACTTTTTACGCTATCTGATTGTTTAATATTTCGTCTTTTTACAGCATGATCACAATAGACCACAGGGTCTGCCAGGATCGTAACTACATTAGCAGAGATTGTGTCTTTTTCTGATAGTTTTGCTCTAACCTAACCTAATTTGTAAGAAAAGTCTTAGAACTATAAAAAATTACTGATTCATGAGAAAAAAAATCGATACTGGCAATGAACCTTAAGCCTCCAATATTAAAAGCTTTTATTTAAGGTAGGCAAGATATTGGTTTTACAAAAAACCATGGAAAAACAAATAAATACTTTTCAAGAAATTTGCAAAAATAAATAAATAAATAACCGCAATTTTTTAACAAACCTCTCTAACTACCTTTTTAACTAATCTTGTTCATTTAAATATTTTTGTTTAAATTAAACTTCCGTTATTAATTATTTCAATTAGCTGCACTGGCAGAGATTGTGTGAGATTCTAAAAGAATGCTCTAACCGCATGAAATTCTTGATATTTTTTTTTTTTTTGTTTTGTTTGTAATAATTAAATATTTAAAAAGAAAAACTACTTCCCTACTCTCAAATGTCTAAAGACAGCAAATATTTCACATTCTTTTTTTAATGCTTACTTATGTGAAACACTATCTTTGTTTTTCAACTACATACCTATTTATGTGATGCAATTATATTATGGTTTCTAATTGCTTCCCTGTTATTGCTTATTTTTAAGCTTTATTTAATTATTTTTATAAAAATATGTTTTCTTTATAAACACAACGGTAGTATACGTAACAGAATTGTTTTATGTACTTTCTTTTATTATCATTATTATCAGCATTTATTGTATATATTATTTATTTATTTATTATTAGAGGTTTCTTCGTTTCTCACAAATTATTAGTGCAAAATTGATTTTGTGTGTGTGCTTTTTTTTTGGCTCTATTTTTAGGAACTGCACCTGTTGTACCATTTATGCCAACATTGGCTAAACAATTAGGCTATTCCAGTGTGGTTGTGGGCACAATGTATACAATATTGCCTATAATAGGCATGTTAGCTAAACCAATATTTGGTTTTATAGCCGATCGGTAAGTTGGCATATTAACAATACATTTCATTTCTTATATACATACATACTTATTTAAATAAAAATCTGCAAATCATTTCATTTGGAATAACTGATAATATTTTGTTCATAATTTTTTATGTTAATGCGACGAGGTACGTCTAATGAAATTAGAAAAAAAAAATTAATACTTATTTGTTTATAAAAATAGTTTACAAGTACTTACGATTGAAGAACAAAAAATTGAACTTTGATTAAAACTTTTTCTTGAATGAATAAATAAAAATTTTAATACAGTATTGCGAAATATAATAGGATCAAAATTATTGATTTAAAGCATTCTTAGGTCATGACGTGACATACAATTTGTAATACTCTTTTGGTTATATTTTGAAAATAAACTCAATTCCAAAGTAAAAAACAAAAACTTTCAAAATGTTATGAAATCTAAACAAAGAGTTTCAGATTTCAAAAGGATCGATTGATCGAAATCTATTGATTCATTTTTCGTTTCTATGGTTTACCGAATCTATTTGTTTTCGAAAATCCCTATCGTAAAGTAAAATGGTTAAGTGTAGAGTTAATTTAGCAAATAAATATAAGGTCGCGCAATGAAATTCTTCTGGATTTAGTTATTTTAACGTTTTATTCAATAATTTTAAAGAATACATAATTGTATTCTGACTTAAAAAAAATCTAAAATGTGCCTATTATTCTTTCCAGCTCTGTATTAATAGTAATAGGTCATTAGTGGTAATATTAAACAAAAATGTTATGATAATAGAAAGCGTGGCTACATATTTTCAACGTTTTAATAATATTTTGCTTTGATTTAATTAAGATTTTTTATTATTTTTCTCACCGTCTAACACTGTGTTTTCAGTTATCAACGTCATCGCATGTTATTCATCATATCAGAAATTCTTACCGCAGTTGCCTTTTTCCTTATAATGTTTACACCTGCCATACCAAAAGCTTATCCAGCTGTTGAATTTCATTGCCATGCTGGTGTTACAGATTTACGTTACTGTTCGGAAATCGATAAATGCATGGACAATGACCTGAAAGAACATTATGCAAATCAAACGTTAAACTGTAAATTACACTGTCAAGCTAAACCATTTATGTGGGATATCATCTGTCAAAATTGGTTGAATTCTACAAATTGTATAGAGAATACAACGAACACCATGGATATAACGACCACTGTAAATATGAATCATATGACTATGGAGGGTGCTTGTATGTTCTTTTTAATACCCCATACAGAGGGACAGATTTTAGGACAAGATGTCAAAATGTTTTGTCCCAAAGAGAAAGAATATTTTAATGCTTCCTGCAGTTTGAATTGTAACGATGAGTATTTGGATAGTAAATTGGGCTTGAGTCCGGTGATAAATAACAAATCAGCCATGGGTCTTTATCAGTTTTGGTGGTTTTTCGCCATGTTAATAATCTCTTGGATTGGTATGGCAGCTGTTGTTAGTATTGGTGATGCCATCTGTTTTGGCATTTTGGGTGAACGTGCCCATTTATATGGTAAACAACGTTTATATGGCTCTGTAGGTTGGGGTATTTTCTCTATCATAGCCGGTGTTCTAGTAGATAAAATGTCTAAAGGTGTTAATAAAGATTATACCATAGTATTTTGGATGACACTGGTGATAATTGCTTTAGATGTAATGGCTTCATTAAAATTAAGGGTAAGGTTTAATAAGTTTTCTTTTGTGAATATTGAATAAATATAAAAATATTTTTATTTCTAGCACACACAAACCCATCTCTCAGCGAATATTCTTAAAGATGTTGGTCAAATGTTCCTATCTGTACGTTGTGTGGTCTTCTTTATATGGTGCGTTTCCATAGGTCTTGGTACAGCATTAATATGGAATTTCCTATTTTGGCATCTGGAAGAATTGGCCGGCTGCGATGAGACCTCTATGAAAACATTACAGGGTGCTGTAATGTCTATACAATGTTTTTGTGGTGAATTGCCATTTTTCTTTTTCTCCGGCTGGATACTTAAGAAAATTGGCCATGTTAATGCTATGAGTCTGGTACTGTTCAGTTTTGGTGTACGTTTCATATTATATTCAATGTTACAAGATCCCTGGTATGTTTTACCTATAGAACTATTAAATGGTGTTACCTTTGGTCTATTCTATGCTACAATGGCTTCTTATGCTAGCATTGTAGCGCCGCCAGGCACAGAAACAACAATGCAGGTAAAGTTCGTTTAGAAACTCTATTATTAACAATTTTTTTCATTATTATTTTTACTATTTCTTAACACATAGGGTCTTGTTGGTGCCATTTTCGAAGGAGTTGGTGTGTCTACTGGTAGTTTTATAGGTGGCTTACTATTTGAATCTGTTGGTCCTGGCCATACTTTTGAAATATTTGGTGTATCGGCCTTTATTGCCTTTATAATACATGTTTGTGTGCAAATGTATTTGCAACGTCGTCATGCTAGTACTGATAGCGATAATGGTAAGCAAATTCCTCCTACTAATGACAATACAATTGAGGCACTAAATTTAAGTCCCAACAATGCCATCAAAACAAATGTGCCTTTAAACACAAATATCGACGATCAAGCTAATTTTACTAATATTGATTTAAATTCGTAAAAGTATTTATAAAGAAAACAGCATTGATTGTTTCATTAAAAAAAAAATGCATTTTGTTAATGTGTATAGTGATAGAATTATTTGTATTTCTTGCCTCTTTTACTTATAATTTTAAGACATTGATATGAATTAGTTTTTTTTCTGTTTTCTTATTATCGTACAAATATTTGTGTGTATATACACTAAACTAAAATAAACTGTTGTAAAAAATTATATTTTATCGCCATATTTTTATAGAGCACATGCCGTTTTACCTTTTATGATAGTGATAAACACTTTCAGTTTTTTTATGTCAATTGAAAACGCGAACATTGTTGCAGTATCTCTCACACTCACTGTTATTCATTCAACCATTCAAACTATTGTAACTATAATAGGTATTTGCTTTTCTTCTTTAGAATTTTTATTTTTAGATAAAACTAGACAGAAAGAATAATTGTCTTTCATTTAGATTACAAAGCAAACACTTGAAATTTTTTTTAAATATTTAAGTTTTTTTTTTTTGATTTTGTAAAGATAAAGCATTGCTTACGAAATCATCTTTTTTAAAGGCCGAAACTTAGAATTTTTGAGGAAAATTCAAATAGTTAATCATTAAATAAAATATATTCATAATTTCGTTATTCTTCTTAGAATGAACCTAAATGGTATTTTTAAATGTAATCTAAACAAATGTAATACTGCCATGAAAAGAAAAATATGGGATTAAATTCTATTAAATTTTCAAAAGTAGGCTTAAACGCATTAATTTAAAAGGTCATCGTTGTGTGCAGACTTATAAAATGTAAGCAAAATTTAAATATATAATTTTCGAAATTAAGAATAAATCTCCGAAAACGAGAAATTTTCTGTCTACTTTACATAAAAATATTTTTAAAAAATAGTTTCCTTAACTGCACAACACTTTAAACATATTCTCATAATTAGATGATAGTTTTTCAAATTCATTTTAAAAAAGTTGTTACTCTTCAACATTTTAGAATAAATACATAAAACTAAAGTGTAATGCATGTTATATAGATTAAAATTATTTATTTATGTATTTTAAGTATTAGAATAGCTTTTTTTTATCTATTTTCATTTTATTTTGCACAATAACAAAAGACATAAATTCGAAAAATTCTCAAAAATTGCAAAACATAAATGGGAACTACCTAAGCGCAGAAGTTCAATTTAGAGAGTTCAACTGAAATTGACTCTTCCTAAAATGAGCTATTGAGCCCAACTGCATAATTAATGCAGAAATATATTCGTCACCTTAAATTCAAACGAACGTAACTACATACAAATTCGAAATAGAGTTCGATAATGCTTCGTTTTGTTAAAGAAATTCAAACGGACGTAACTACAAGTGCATATGCATATAGTATTTCTTAAAGCAAAAGATGTATGTAACTACACTCTTATGAAAAACATACTGTAGAAATTACTTTGTTAAAAAATAAATAAGTCTTCACACTGTAAGTAAATTTTGAAAAAGTTATAAAGAATGCTTTCACCGCTATTTCAACTTCCGATTGCGTCTCCACATTCAGTTCCGTTTCGATTCAAAATTGGTATTCCAAAAAAAAAAAAAAAACTGAATCGAAAGAAAAACAAGAATAAAATAATGTTCTCAACAGAAAAATAAGCTAATTTTAATAAAAAGTAGTGCATGCAATAAGAAAACACTACTTTTTTGTCTTTTTCATGCAAGTAAATTAATAGTTTTCTTAAATTTTTGTTAAATTTTCATTTCGTGTTTAATAAAAATAAATAATATAACAAGTTTCATAGCCAAATAATAAATTTTTGGACTAAAAAACAAGCATCAAAAAATCTCCGTTCCAACTTTAACAACTTAGAAAAACGTAGCTACGAGCGTAATCCAGAATACATACAATCGAAAAAAACTGAACGGAATCGAAACTCAGAATACCAAATTTGCCAAACGGAGAAAATTTCGATTCGAATTAAAACTCAGAATAAGGGTAATTATTATTGATTTTGTAAAGTTCATTGCTTCTTCTCTAAAAAAAATAAAAGTGTAGTTACGTTCGTTTAATTTAAGGTGACGATTTGTTTTTATTGTTCTCAATTAGTAAAAGATTAATCATATTCAAATATCGATTTCTAGTAAAGTTGAAAATGAACTCTGATGATGCTTCTGCTATAGCTGAATCGAGTAAACATGTTGTATTGCTGAAGTTACTTACGTGCATATTCCTTTACGGATGTTATTACTTCACTATAAATATCATAAGTGAAAAAATTATATATAAACAGATTTATGCAACAAATTTAAATGAACAATATCTTTATAAGTCGTCTTCCATATATAACATTTCTTTAATTACTTTTTTAACTTAACCTTGATTTTATTACGCTATGCAATTTATTTCAATTAACTTTTCTACAAACTATGTTTTCCTATTTATGTTTGTTTTTTAATTTGCTTTGAACGTAACTAACAATGTGTTTTTTCTTTATTTTTAATTTTTTAATTGATTTTTTAGGAACAGTTAAATATTTAGCGCCTTCTGATGCCATGCATATGCTTAACGATCAAGAATATATAATAACGTAGATGGACTGTTATTTTATGTAATTAGTTTTGGTTTTAAACTTTGTGTGTTACAGTGTGTGTATGCGTATTAAGTATTTAATTGATTTTATTTTGAATTAATTAGTTTTATTTTGTGTATTTGTATGTGTAAGCATTTTTTAATTTATATAATTTTATTAAGAACAAACATTGATTGTACTTTAAAAATTCCTGTAACAAAAAGAAAAAGAAAAAACAAAGCGAAAAGCATGTATTTATTAAAAAAAATAATAATTTTTTCAAAAAATCGTAAATTAAAATATATTTAACGAATTTTTTTCTTTTCGTAAGTCATTCTAAAAAAAAGATCTTAAATGCATGTCTCATTTAAAAAAGTATTTCTATTTTATAATGATTTTTTTAGTTTAATTTAGTTAGAGCATGGTTTTTTAATTATAATTTAATATTCCCTTTTTATTTTATTTTATTTTACTTTATTTTTTATTTTTTAAAGAGGACCAAAGTTCTTTTAAGGTAATATATATACATACACATATTCATATATATATATGTGTGTATCATTTTCTATATAAGGTTTTAATTTTATTAAATAACACTAATTAGAAGATTTGATGATAATATTAGAGTATATTTTTTATATTATAAATATATATTGTATAAAAAAAAAAAACGTTAACAACTTTAATTTTATAAAATAATCAAAACATAAGTCTTCATATAATATTGTATGTGTGGATATATTTTAATATGTTTTAAATTACTGTGGTTGTTTACCTATTAAGGATTCTTCCTGCTGCTGTTTTTGTAATTTACGCTGTAGCTCTTTCTCTTTGCACATTTGTATATTTATGGCTCTTTTCTAAAATAATAAGTAAAACATTATATATATAATATATTTTTTACAAATTTTAGTAAAAATACAAAATGATTTAAAAGAAAAAGGACAAATAAAAAGGTAAAAGTATAAAATTAGCTAAATAAAACACAAGATAAATAAATTGCCCTAAAAATGCCGTTTTTACTTAGTTAATGTTTGTAAAGTAGTTGATTTACCCATTTAAACACTAATTCTTTGGTAAGTGATCACCATAGGAAAAATATGCATGTACTAACGAAGTTCGATTCTATATGTATATTCTAACTTAAACGAAATGCAACTAAGTTGTCGTGCCGCTTATGGAAATACAAATTTCCCTTTAGGAAATATCACAAATTATTTTCAAATCTGCTGTAAATCATAACTTGTTTTGTGATTTTATTACTTTAACAAGTTCAAGTATTTTATAAAATGTAAAGCGTAATTATAGCACTCACTTATATTAGAAAAAAAATTGCCATATAAACTCAAAAATCACTTACCTTTAATACTTTAGTACGTTGATAAATATTTTGCATGTTCTTTTTAATTTTCAACAATTTCTCTCTGCACACTTTAACGTTGTTCATCTGTGAAATAATAAAGATTAATTAATTTGTTTATTATAGCAATAAAAACAAATTATTCAATTCTTTTGTATGACCAAAAACAGAAAAGAGTAGATAAGATTTATTAATTTTACATTTCTTACAAAATAAAAAATAATTACTTTGTATATTAAAAATTATATATTGATTGAGAAGGTAGCATTATCGCTTGTTGCTATATGACGCCTTATTTAATAACAGTTTTATAATCTATTAACAATAACAAGAATTATGCTTTTAACTAAATTTAACTTAGATTATGTTTCAACGATTGGCAACTAAAAATTGTTGTAAACGCTTTTTTTAACAATTGCCTCATTGGTTTGTTGTCACATGTTAAATAGTTAAAAGTTTTAGCGTTTTTGACATATGTGGGATATTAAACCGTATGTTTCCTACACCCATTATAAATAAATTTTCCATGATATGTAAAAAGAGTTGTATAATCAGAGGTGTGTTAAGATGAATAACTTCTGTGTTTTTTCCCGTGAACTTTTGCTTTAAAATAACAGTTGCAGAAGCTACAGCTGCAGTTAATCTGAATCTAAACAAATCATCATTAAAAATCTCACTTATTATTAATTGAAATGAATTTTTTTAATAAAACAATTTTCCTAATAAATTATAATTTTTGTTGTAAATAGGTCTTCTATTACCAGAAGTACTACCGATGTTATATCATATATTGTTTATACCATTATCGTTGAGTTAACTAAGTTCAAGTGCAAATACAGTTCAACTATACAGAATTTATTTCTTTCGACTTCTATCAAAATGTATTAAGTCCTTCAACTATTATATGTATTTTTAAATGCAAACAATAAAAAGGTTTTCTTATTAATTTCATAGTTTTTATAATAATGAAGGTAAGGACAAAAAATTCAAACTTTTTTAATAATTTGTAAATATTTTGTTCTTGTTTATTTGTTACATTAAGGACTTTCAAAGGACAAAATTAAATCTTAAGCTCAATTAGAAATAATTATTTAGGCAAGTTCATAAAAACTTTGAATTGTTAGCCTAAAGTAAAAACTAAAACTTCATTGAACACTTTGAAAACATTGACATATACCATAAAACCTTCCTTACATAATTACAATCCTTAGCAATTTAGACTTTTTTTTAATAAAGTTTTGTACATACCATATCCTGTAATTTCGCCACATCAGCATTGTCCAACTTAAACTTTTCCGCCGATAAATCAATATATATTTTATTTTGTTTTTGTCTAAAGGAAAAATAATATTAAAAACTTTTAAAACAAAACTGTATAAACTTTTTTTAATTACTTACATCAACTCCTTAAGTTGTGTTTTGGCCTTGGCTACGGGAGGAGCATATGACTGCAATACGCCCGCCGTGAGTTGAATAGTAGCTAAGGAGGTTTCAGCCTTAGATACCGTGGCAGTTTCTGTTGCATCTTCTGCTGTTTCAGTATTTGTATAAAAGTAAGTATTATTATTTGTCACCAAAGTGTGTTTGAACTGTGGTGTCACTTCTAAAGCGGTCAAAGGCTTAATGACGTTTGACGCCTGAAACTCTAATGTTGTGGGTCTCAAGGCATCTACGTCTGTTGTAGCATTCAAAGCTGATAAATCATCTACGATACTAATTTAAAAAAATACAAATTACAAATATTTGCAAATAATAAATATAAGTACAATGTATTTTATCTATACAGCTTGGCAATTAAACAATTTCATTTTCTCTGTTTTGAATTCTACGCCTTAGTTGCTGATAGTCAATTGTATTTTTAAATGCTTACCTATTAAAGTTATTGCTTTTCAACATTTTTGGTATATATATGTATATAAATAATTAATAACAAAAAAAAACGTAAGAATTTAACTAAAAAAGAAATCAAGTATTAACAAAATTGTAGAAAGTTAACAAAAAATTAATTCAAGAAACACTAGTAAACAAATAGAAAAACATTGTAAAACAGCTGTCTTTGACAGTTTAAAAGAGAGAGAAAAATTATTTTTTTCACCACACTTTAATTTATACCAAAGTATATAAACATTTTGCTTTGTAGTGTAAAATTATACAGTTGTAAGCAATAAAGTTTATAAACATTCATTTTAAAACTAAATACGTTACAAAATTGAATATGCAATTTCGAAAGGGCACATCTCGCAAATTTTGGCAAATGCGTTTTTTCTTATCAATGTGTCCCAAATGCTTCCCTGCACCTATTACGCATGATAAACTGACATCCCTACTTTAGACGTTACGACAGATAAGAGATGTGGCCTTTTCGAAATTATTGATTAAACAAAGAGCAAAAAAAAATGTAATGCAGCACTGCTTTTTTTGACTTAACGCACAAAGCCATTATTTTTTCTTCTTCCTTATCGAGCTTATAGAGACAAAGTACCTATTAATTATCTGAAAATTGCAGATATTGTAAAACTAGCAATATATACCGGCTGAATTTACAGAATTTTATGATGAAATACTGCAATAGCTTGCTACTACAAATAAAAAAGAGCTTCCTGAAGAAGATTTTTATAGAAGTATATCATATATTTTTGGTAGAAGTATTGCCTTCGTTAGGTTTTGTATACTCGATATCATAAAATTCGAAAAGGGCACATTTCATTAATTTTAAATATATAAACAAACATAATACAGTCAATATCCAAATATTTCTGTAATTTTCGGTTAAAAATTAGCCCCAAAAACTACACATCATTAAAAAAATAATTAGTTTTTTTCATTTCCTGTAAACTTTAAATATTCAGACATGTGCCCTTTTCGAAATTGTACATTCAATTAGTATCGAAGATTTTTTATTACCAAGTTCATACCACTCCCAAATAATTCCACTTTTTAAAAACACACTTTTCTTCATTTAACATATTGTAGTATATTTTATTTTGTATTCACAATTTTTATTCAGTATAAAACTACTTTCAAAATAATAACCATGTTCTTTGCGTTTAAAAATAATTAAGAAAAAACTAAAATTTAACTAAAAATGTTTTATGTAGTTATGGAGAGGAAAGACAAAAAATACAAGAAATTATTAAAATTTAAACTAAAAAGATAAAATTAAACTAAATGAATAATTTAAAAAAAAATTTGTAGTTGAAAGGAGGGAAATATACATATGCAAAATTATGTTAAAAGCATTAAAAAAATTAAGTCCCATACATAAATCTGTTTATATGTACAACAATTAAGCTTAATTTATAAGATTTTGAGAAAAATATCACAAAACACAACAAGTTCTGTAATACATCACAAAATTTGTTTCTATAAAAGTTTTAGGAGTGAGTAAGTAGATAATCATTTTCGAGTATAAAATTATAAATTAACCCTTTTTAAAACTTAATAGATCATCTATTTCCACTACTTGTGCGGGTGTTGTGTTTCCATCATCATCTTTTTCCAATGCGGCTCTGGTACAACGACCACAGCAGGCAGCTTGGGGTTTATTTTCACATTCCCCCAGGGCAGGTGGTTTGAAATTGGGTGTCCAAGGTCCCAAACTACCGGTAGCATAAAAGTCCATGGGATAGGAATTCTGTTTTGGAGCCACATTATGCGGTGTGTATTCAACATCTCCTAAAACCACCGATAATTCATAGGGATTTAGTAAAGGTTTGGTGAAAGCTGTGCCCCAATCTATGGATAAGCGAGGACAAGCTATTTGTACAAAAGCATCAATATCTTCGAATAAAGCCAGTTTCTCAGGAAAAATTTCCGATAAAAGAATAGTGGTAGACTCAAAACCTTTGGCCCGTATACGTTTCTCTAGAAATTTGTGAACCCTTGAGCTGCCTTGGCGTCCCAAAGTACCCAATATGATACCGATTTTTTTAGCCTTCATGGCTTTTTCAATTTCACCATAACGCATGGTTTGCATTGTGACATGATCGTATTCTTCAATAGTAAATTTCTTCTCGTAAGGATCATATTTATAGGCCTGTAAATATATAAAAAATAATTTAAAATTTTTTTTCTTTTATATCAAAACTCAGAACTTACCTTTAACTTAGGATTTGCTATCATGGCGGACTCTAAATGAAAACGCCCATCTCCCAAGTATATAATCATTTTTGTCGTTTCAGGCAGTGTAGGTGATGTACAGCCTAAAATCTCTCCTGGACTTAAAGGTTTAGCTTGTGGTACTATCACATCATAGCCGGACGCTTTGAGTTCAGTTGAAGCTGCTTGCAGTGTTGTTACGAATTGTATGGTACTGACTAAGGCTATTTGACCATCTTCCGGTTTAAAGTTTAACTTGACCGAATCCAAAAAGTGTAAGGGATCAATTTTAATATCCACAAAGATATACAACACCTTTATGCCTTCTGTTTGATCGACTGGTATTAAACAACTATGACCGTAATGAACTAAAAGTTCAGCTCCTAAAGCTTTAGCGGTGTAATCGTCAACACAGCATGCACCGTAGGTAACATCACCCATTATAACTGTATCCGCCTCAGTAAAATTTTCTATAATATCACTTATTACCATGGCATACATCAGCAAGCCTTCTGGTAATTGTAGGGCTACACGTTTAGCTTTCATTTCCTTAATACGCCATATGGTTTTGTGTATTTCGAAATTATAATTCGAAGGTAAACGATCAATAGCCTTTTGTAGAACAGGATCATCGAGAAGACTTTGAGGTATACGATTTAAACGAGCTTTAGGTTTAAATACTTTTTTTGGTTTAGCTTTGACCACCACTACATCAGTAGTAGTGGCGTTAGTATCATTAGAGAGAGTTTGGGGTTTGGCGCTTGTTACAGCAGAGTTTGGTTGGACTATGTCCAACATCTTGATTATACTGCAAAGATTAAATGAAAAATTGTAAGTTTTAATATATACTTTTTTGTAATAAGCCTTATATATAAATTTGTAAACTTTGCTTGAGTGTATATTGCCAACACAGCAAGAACAACTGAAATGAACTGCATTTGCAGTTTTGTTTATCAATATTATGATATATTTTTTTTTTATCTATTTAAACCATTTCTTTATGAAAGCGTGAATGTGAACTGTTAAAAATGTAAATACTTCTGTATGTTTGAATTCCTTTTTAAACATAACCGACCATATTCTCTTCGAACCAAACGACAACAAACAAGTTCTATCAAACGCATTAACTGTCAAACAACTTACACATAGTGCATCATAAATTTGTATGTTGTATTCGTACCCTAAAAATTGTTTGTCAACCAATTTAATGGCGTTTTCTTTTTTGACAAAAATATGTTGCACTTCGTTTGTTCTTTGCTATAAAACGAAGTCAAAAATTGAAAAAATGCTAGGATTTTTAAAGGCAACATTTTTAGAGGTAACACAGCATTCTTTCTGTGTATTCAATTTTGTAAAAAATTAACACAAAAAGGGTAAGGGCAAGAAAGTGTAACATTTTTTTTTTTTTCAGAAAAGAAAACGCCATTAGTTTAGTGTTTGTTGCATAAGGTTTGGTAATGTACGATATTATATTTAATTAATCCTTTTGTGACACACCGTATAGTTGTATCTCAATTTCAGGAATAGGTGTTCGATTAATATAAAAAATACGTTCTATTACTGTCTTATTATTTAATTATATGCTTTGTAAACAAAATAATGAGAGCACCTTGAAAAAGTTTATTAACTGACTCACTCACCTTTTCTTTTGTTTAAGCTTGTTTTTTTCCCAATTATAATCAAATGTCACACACACACACACAAATGTCTAAACAAAAACGGAATTTCTTTTTATGTTGTTTGTTATTGAATATTTAAATTTAAACACAACAGCACAAGTATTAGGTGTTTAGTTTTTAATTGTATGCTTTTCTTTTTGTAACACTAAAAACTTTTACAATATTTTATAAGTCTGCCACTTTATTTTTTAGTTCCTAATATACCTTTAATAACCGTTATTTACTATAAAACACCCGTGTCGCCCAAAGATTTTCTTTGCAATGACCTACCAAGTTAGCTTCTAAAATGTTTTCTTTATGTATTCTTTTAGTAATTTGCTTTATTTTATGCTTGTATTTTTTCTTGCACTCGTAGTTGTTGGTTTTGTTACGACTTGTGTGTTGGTTACCTCCAGTCTTTGTCGGTTTGGTGTTTATTTTGATTTTTGTTTTGTACTTATTATGTCTGGCCACCATTAACATTAGACAGTGAGTCACGTACACCAATTTTATTACAAGTGTTGTGTTACGGAATTTTTAAAACACATATGTTTTCCTTTCTTATAACTTATTAACTATATAATTTTAATATTTTGTTTACCTTTTAATTTTTCCGTGCAACTTTACTTAATAGTTTTTATTTATTTGAAATTTATGCAATATGTTTAAAATGTGTAAATTTGTTTAGAGTAAAGCACGTTTGTTGATTTTTTATTTATAATTTTGACAATTCAACAAAGTAACTCACATGATAAGAACTTAAACCAGGAATGTTAGATGAGCATATGTTCATGACATATTACATATGAACAGTGTTGATAATTTGAAAATATCGCTAAACTATTTTTTGCTGAATTCAATAATATGAACGAATAAACGTTAAATTATTGTCACTGCACGGAAACAATATAAAAACTCATATCATTCAAGAAATTATATATCAAAATTAAAATCCTGGTTCTACCATCGTTTTATTTTATTTTTATTTATATTTTTAATTTTTTTGTTTAAAACG
Organism: Wohlfahrtia magnifica; assembly: GCA_023159175.1. Classification (NCBI taxonomy): domain Eukaryota; kingdom Metazoa; phylum Arthropoda; class Insecta; order Diptera; family Sarcophagidae; genus Wohlfahrtia; species Wohlfahrtia magnifica. The sequence continues at coordinate 957,005 of JAKWBJ010000044.1, read as the reverse complement.
TATTATTTTCTACACAAATTTACAACTCTGCTACAGCTGCTTCTCTTTGTTTTCTTTATTTTGCTTTATTTTATTTTCTCCGACACATCAATAACGCATATTGACTCATAAATTTTGTGAAATATTTTTCTGCAGTCTTAAAGAAAGAAAGAAAATTAATAAATTTAAATTATTTTATAATTAAAATCTTGTAAAAATATATTTTAAGCTTACTAAAAACTTAACAATTTATTTATAATAACGCATATTGACTCATAAATTTTGTGAAATATTTTTCTGCAGTCTTAAAGAAAGAAAGAAAATTAATAAATTTAAATTATTTTATAATTAAAATCTTGTAAAAATATATTTTAAGCTTACTAAAAACTTAACAATTTATTGCTTAGCTGTCTAAGAACACCACCAAAAAACAGTAAGCCTAGAAAAACAGCAGCGAAAAAAAAATTGATTTTCTCCACTTAGCCTCTGGTATTTAAAAAGCATAAAAACAAAAATGTTTTAAAAATTAAGCAAAAAATATAGAGGAAAAAAGACGGCAATTTTAAACATGTTTACCAAAAATTTAAGTATCAAGTGGTTTTTTACCACTTTAGGGTTATTTATTATCCTCAGCTATTCTGGGGCAAGTGATATTACCAATCAAGTCTTTGGCGCTGTCAAAGAAGGTATTGTGGCCGCATTTGGAGATTTTAATTCCGATGAGTTAACTGATGTGTTTTTAATAAGGGACAATATGAAAGTATTGCAAATACTCTATGGTAAGCTAGAGATGATAAATTTAAACTTAAACCATAAAGAACAAAGAATTTGAATGATTTCAGGAGCTGATACTGAGCCCTTGTTGAGAAATGGCCCCTATTGTAGTTATGAAAACTATCAAATTACTAGTGTGGTACCTGGGGATTTTGATGGTGATGCTTTAATGGATGTATTGGTAACTTTAAAGCCTAAAGATAACAATGAAGACATTTATAGTGTTTATGTACATTGGGGCGGTCCAGAAGGTCTGAATTGTACTAAAGAAACGGAGCCTGCTCTCTTAAGAACTAAAGGAGAGCCTTTGGCTCTAGATTTCAATCGTGATATGATTATAGATTTATATGGCTTAAGTGAAGACAAAAACGACGAACGAACATTTTGGATATTCCAAAAAGCGCGTGTACCACCTGAGAAACGGGCTCAAGCCCCTCCTGCTAGCACTTCTTCTATTGCTGCCAATATTAAGATACCCAATGCAAATGCTTATTTAGACTTGAATGGTGATTTTACGGCTGATTTATTTATACAAACCGATAAATACTATGAAGTATGGTATGGACGCAATGATGCGCAAAAAGAAGATTTTACTTTTAACCATACCATAGATATAGCCATCGTGGGTACAGATTATAATCTAGGCCAAGCAGTATTTGCTGATTTTGAATTAGAGGGTGTTGAAAATATAATTTTACCTATATGTTTCCACAAAGATTGTACAAATTCAACTATACTGGTACACGATGGCTCCAATTTCTGTGATATTCATGTAAATTTTAAAGACCCACAGGCAGTATCATGGGGTTTTGTGCCGCCCGTTAAAGACGATGTATACTTGAAGACCATAACCGCTCGAACTGGTGATTTTAATATGGATGGCTATCCCGATCTTATAATGACTTTACAGACTCTAACAGGACCCAAACGTATGCAAACGTTCTTACTGGAAAATGTTCCTTGCAAAATGTGTAATTCAGCTTTGAAAAGAACTTTTGAAGTCAAATGGAATGCTTTGTATCCCTTAGGTAATGACACAGTGGCTGGCGCCTTTTATGATTTTTATCAAGATGGTAAGTTTTTTTTTTTTTTTGTTTGTATAAGTTTAAATAGTTTTTATTTGTTTTTTTATTAATAGGCGTTTTAGATGTTATTCTTATACAAAAAACTAAATCTGGTCAATATAAACCATTGGCCTTCCGGAATACCTTGGATTATGATGCTAATTTTGTTAAAGTTATAGTCTTAACCGGTTTGATTAACAAAAAGAATCCCACTTTACACACTGCCTTGGGTCGTAAAAAACGCACTTATGGCTCTAACCTGCCAGGACCCCGTATAACCTACTTTACTACCACACAAGATGGTGATTTGCAGCGTGGTTCTTCAGTACAATTGCCACAATCTTCTTATTTTGCTTTACAATTACCCTACACCATATTTGGGTTGGGTCGTACACCCAACTTTGTGGATTCCTTAACTGTTGGCCTGGGCCATATGTCACGTACTTGGACTCAACTGATACCCAATTCACAAATTATTGTTGTACCCAAACCCATTGAAGATCCTCAGCGTTGGAAAGCCCAGTTATTTGTCACGCCAAGCAAACTTATACTCATGAGTGTAGTGGCTTTGGGTGGTACATGTTTGGTTATAGTACTGATCATATTGGTGCTCTATATCAAGGAGAAACGTGAAGATAGACAAGAAAGATTACAAGAAACTCATCGTTTCCATTTCGATGCTATGTAGGATATTTATAAGATTTATATAAATGTAGAAGATAGTTGGCAATTTGTTTTTCGAAATTGCATAAGCAGAGTGATATTTTTATGTTTTTGTCTCATTTTTCTTCTTCATATTTATTATTAATACATTGGCTTTCTTTGTAAGTTTATATCTACTACTATTGAACTTTGCGTTGTTTTTATTCCATAAATTTTATAACTTTTAAAGTTTTTTAATATTTACCTGTTTATTAATTGTTCATGATTCTATTTCAAATTACACAACTTCAATAACAATATTAAAAAAATTATTGATATATCATTAAATAAAACACTGGAAACAGTATAATTGAAAGAAATGTAAAATATATGTTTAATATATTAGCATATCGTCTCTCTTTTAATAGAACTCTAACAGGTTTGGGTTAAGGTTTTAATCTAAAACTAAAACAAGGTATTGAAATTTTACATATTTTTTATATTTTATTGGCATTTTATATTGAGTTTTTTTTTTCAAAGTGTTTGCTGTTTTATTGAAAAGGAATATTTTTAACACTAATTCTATATATAGATTATATATTAAATTAAATTGAGAGCTTTTCTGGTAAGGAGTTCAGTAACCAAATAAAATATATTTTAATATCTGTATTTTAAATGTTACGTATGTCTTAGGATTTTTTTTTTAAATTTTAATCTTTATTATATAGTTTTTAATATTAAGAATAGTTGGGGGACTTAAAAAAATATACATCGAATCGAAGTTTTTTTAATGTATGAGTATGAGTGACAAGTAGCAAATAAAACGTTGCAGTTTAAATGAAATTTTCTTTCCTTTTAATTGGCTTAAAAGTTCTTTAGTATTTTATTTCATAACATAAGAAAATATTATAATGGTATAACAAATGTTATACTTGTTTACACTTCATTCAAGGGAAAACAATAAATAAAAAAAACCTAAATATTTTTGTCAATCTAATAATTATTTTACATTCGTTGTGGTAAACTAAATTTCATTAGGTTTTTAGTAGAAGAAAATAAAATATTAAATTTAATTGCAGTTTTCAGTTTGAGTAAACTCATATTTAAGTTAAAAAAACCTATTTGTTAAGTTTATTGTGGTATTTAATATGGAGGAGAAATATGGCAATTCATTTTATTTTTGCTTTGTGTGTGGATAAGTTTTTTAAGTTTTTTTTTAATTATTTGGCTTTAAATCTTTGTTTGCATATGATTTATATAGTTGTTTTGTATTGTGTTTTTAGTTTTTTTTATTATTAATACGTATATAATTTAACAAATTAAATTTATATTGAAATTTTTTAATAGTAATTGTATTTGCTTTGATTTATTGAAGAGTAATATATTATTTAAGCTTTAAAGTTAAAATGGATAATTTAGTTGTTGTTGTGGTTCAATGAAGGTAATTAACTTAATTTAATATATAAATTACAACTGAAAAACATTAAAGTATTAAAAATATATATGAAAAAAAAATTCCTGATATTGCTAACAGACACTGTCTTCTTTTCTCACAAATATGTATGCCATAATGTATGTTTTATGCCAACCAGTTAAATAATCTCTAGAGAAATAAAAAATATATTAAAAAAATAAAATAATAAAAATTTGATTTTTATTTCTTTTACTAACCTTTACTTGGTTTTCTTTTATGTTGTTTCGCCTTTACCACTATCATCAGCATTATCATCATCATCGTCTATATCATCATCACAATCGTCATCATCATCGTCAGTTGGTAAATCATCTTCAGTTTCTAAATCGAAGACATCATCAAAGAAATTTGAATCCAGAGTGGGTTCGTTTGTTTCTTTTCGTTTCGGTTTAATGCAATAATCTTCCAGTGTCATGGGTACAATAATGCCTTCTTTTTTAGCTTCAGCATTAGCAGCTAAAGCTTGTTTACGTATTATATTGGGATATTCATTATCTTTGCCCTGTATATAACAAAATGTTCAACTTTAATATTATAATTTTCTTTTTGTTTTTCTAACAATTTATCAAGTACCTGAGAATCCCTCCATCTTCGATACATAACCGAGGCATCAACATTTGCCGGCGAATAGGTATTCGGTTCATTGAGCAATGAAATTACAGACAATAATATTGTTCTCACATTTTGTGTAGGATTCCAACGTTCACAGGGCAGTTCACCGCTTTGTGGGTCATCGACTGGAGGATGTAATATTGAAATACATAAATCACCATTCTCATAGACATTCGGATGCCAGACTTTTGTCAAAAATCTTATGGAAGGTGGTGAATATGGATAATCATGAGGAAATTTCATATGAGCCTTAAAATAACCACCCTGATAAAGGGTATCGGGTGGACCAAATATGGCTACCTCCCATTCGAATAGATTGTCTTCATTTACCAATTTTACGCGAAATCCCTCGACTGGTTCCTCTTGCAATGATTTGTATTCTAAGGCCAAAGCTCGTACCGCTGAGCTACTGGGTGTGGCCAACGATGAAGAATTTATCGTAGAGGAAGTGGAGGCCAACGAATGTGACATTTAGGACAGCTCTGTTATTAGGTATACTCTTTTTTTCGTTCTGCGATTTTGCAACTTTGTTTTGTTTTTCTTGCTCTTCTCAAATATGTTCTATCCACAATTGTCTTTGATAGAGTGACAAAAGTATATGGGTATTGTTGTATGTATAAAAAATGTACAAAAATTTTGCCTCCTTACGTCTTTACAGAAATTTACTAAAAATAAATAAATAGCAAGAGGTAAACGAATAAAAACAACAAAGAGTTATTAAAACATTTCTATTTTATAAAAAAAAAATATGTAAATAAAAAATTATGGCATAGCCAATATAGTTTTTTTTTGAAAGTTGTATACAGTAATAATGAAATCCAACAACATAATATTATTAAATGAATTTGGATGTCATTTTAGCGAAACATTCAGCGCCAGCTACAGCAGCATCTCTGCCAAGGTGAACCACAGCCAGCCGCATAAATGGGCAAAATAAATTTTGTGTTTTTTTGCCCTACATTACACACCTAGGTATGTTATGTTGCTTATTAAGTTTGTACAAACATATACATATGTATACATTTTTAAGAAATTATTCAAACACGCTTTTTAATACAAAATCGGAATTGACTGTCGTTAAATCTTAATTCATTTTTAAAATCGATAATCCGTTAGTGGGTAGACAGATTTTTGAATAACATGAATTACGCACGTCTGAACACGTTTGTATATCAATGTTGCATTTTAGAGGACCTTATCCTTTAAAATGATAAAGTTTGCAAAATATATATCAACAAAATATGCATGTGCTATAGGGTATCACACAAACCGTCTCGGCCAACTTTTACTTTATTGATGTTTTTTTTTGGTACGCTCGTCTCAAGTAAAAATGAAATTAAAAACAACACAAACCATTCCATTCAATGTGAGTATAAAATTATGAACATTTTTATCTTTTTGATTGCAATTTATACTTTTACTTTCTTATTCTGATTTCTTCAATTGTTTGTATATATATTCTTTTTACAAATATTTTTCTTTAACTTTTGCTGAGATTTTTGCTTTTTCATTTCTCCTTCTATTTTTCTAACTGTCATACATTTTTTTCCAAGAACACTTTCTTGGCTGCGTCACAAACTTATTTTTCTTTGTTTGAGACTTCTATAAACAATTAACTTACATTTCTATTTTATTTTATTATAAAATGACGTTATTTGATTTATAATTAAACACTTTTTCGTTAATATAAACCAGCACAAAAATTTTTTATGAAAAAATGCAATTTTATTTTGTATTAAGCCGATATATTTTGTTGGTCGAAACGTATTTTATAAGAAAATGTATGTGAAGATAATGACAAAGAGAACAAAAACAAGGTTGCCAACCTTTAATTAATTTTTTATACATATATACACAAATAAAACATGAAATCAATTAAAAGAAAATAAATATTTCCATAAAAATTGTTTTTTATAACCATTTTTTTATATTTACAATATAACTTTGATATTCTAAGAAAATTTTGAAATTAAATTTATTTAAGCGTTTTTGTTATTTGCTTTTTCCAATTTTCTTCATGTTAACAATCCCTTGTGCTTGTATAAAGTGTATTGGAATAAGAAGAAGACTGTTGTTTTTTGAACTTAGTTTCAAAGGGGGGTTTCTCATCAGAATTGTCTGGTTTGCCAACGCATTAAATTTTTGCCATAGTAAAATCATTTAAAATGTTACCTAAATTGAAGATTTCCTCATTTTTACTTAAGGTAAGTCTTATAATTTGCTTGAAATAGTACAATTTATGAATTTTTATGATATACGCAGCGCTTGGAACAAGTTAAACAACAATGCAGTGGCTGCTTGTTTGGTGTTGTTTACGGAGAGGGCACCCTTCTCTTGATGGGCTTCAACGTGGAATCCACTATAGGTCAATTGAATTATGAACAGATACAACATAAATTTCCAGCCGAGCTGGATTTATGCGGTCTAGTGAAGTTTGGCCATTGCACCGATGCCGAAGCTCATCTCTCGGAAATTTTCAAAGATGTTGACATCACAGATAATCCAATATTGCTAAATTGTGAATTGGGCACTTTGGTTGGCCTAAAAGCTTCATTTTTAATGCACGGCAAACTAGAACAGGTACCCTATGAAGTTATGGCAGCTGAAGAAATATACCGTGACTTTTGCTTTACCCGGCTTAAATGCAATTGGACTATATATACCGAAGCTAATCCTTTGTCGGTACGTAAGGAAATGCACTCTCTGAGAAAAACTATTTCTGGTGGTAGCTTGGCATTCAATGTAGCACCCACCAGAGTATTTATAACCAATGGTGGTGCCCAGGGCGCTGGCTATAATGGATCCAAGAATTTTATTAACAACGATTCATTCATTAAAGATTTATTAAGCTCTATACAAGAGTCCTTACACTTTAATCAGGAGGACAAGGAAAATGGTAATGAAAAGAAGAATAGAAAACTGACGTCTTCAGATATTCAACTAAATGCGGTATTTGGTGCTTTGGGTTGTGATTATGACATTATAAATATTGAGGTTTTACGCTGTAAAACACGTGAAATGTGTGAAACCGATAGCTCTAATAAAGCATTGCCCTCCATGAGTATGTGCTTAAGGCCAGCAGAATGTAAATTCAGCATACCCATAGAAGTGGAAACTATGGCAATTTTGAGTAAATATACCAAAGTGGCACGTTTATATGATGTGCTAATTGAAAGTATATGCCGGGCTTTGAGATTATGTGAACAAAGTATTAGTGACCACTTAGAAGAGAGTGAATCTAAAAAACTAATGGCTCCTAAAATGTATAATTTCTTTCCCATGGTAAGTTCCTTTATTATAACAGTGATTATAAATACTCATAATTTTCTGTAGGAATTTGGACACTTTATAACTTGTAGCTACTTGGAGGGTTTGTCTGACGATAACTCCTCAATGCAAGATAAACGTAAACGGCTGCATCGTCACTTTGGTTTAACAGTAGCACGCCCATATTTTAGACGTTCCAATGCTTGCATATTCCGTAATGATATTGATACAGATGGTCCTCTACTGAATACTCATGTTGGTCTTAAGCCCAGTGGTGTTAACGATGGTAAACTTTACTTGGTACAAGGAAATTACCATTACTACCATTATTTGCAACAACAAATGCAAGATAAAGGCTGGGGCTGCGCCTACAGATCTTTGCAAACCATATGCTCTTGGTTTTTGCTACAGGGTTATACAGAACGTCCAGTGCCAACTCATTTAGAAATTCAACAATATTTAGTTAAAATTGGCGATAAGCCACAAAATTTCAAAGGTTCATCGCAATGGATTGGTAAGTTCTTATTTTTTGTTTTAAGAAAGATCATATTAATAATGCAATCTCTCTCTCTATGCAAATGTTTTAGGTTCCACGGAAGTCGGTATGTGCTTGCAAGGTTTTCTCAATGTAGACTCCAAAATTCAACATTGTTCCTCGGGCTCAGAGCTTTCAACTATAGCTTCAGATTTGGCCATGCATTTTCAGACACAGGGTACACCCATTATGATTGGCGGTGGCGTTTTGGCTCATACCATTATTGGCATTGATTATTGTGTGCAAACGGGCCAGGCTAAATTTCTTATATTGGATCCCCATTATACTGGAGAAGATGATTTGCATACCATTCAATCGAAAGGCTGGTGCGGCTGGAAGGGTATGGATTTCTGGGATAAAAAGAGCTATTATAACTTGTGCATGCCGCAAAGACCCATTATGTTTTAAACAATTTAATTTTCTAAGGTTTTCTGGATTGTTGTCTTAAATTTATTATAATTTTCTTACTGTTGTTATAGTTTATTTATTACCAACATATTTCGGGGAAAGTGTCAAAGTTTTGTAATAGATTTATTAGATGGGGATTTACCCTTGCTTTGTTTTACTTTAAGATGTGCGACGTATTTAAGATCTATTATGTTGTGTGACTGTTTTTTTATTATAATTTTATATGGCACAGTTTTTGTAATTTTAGTAATAAAATAATGCGACAAATGCTAAAGTCGAGAATGTGATATAATTTGTTGGGCATAGTTATCGTTACCGAGGAACACCAGTAAAGGGATCATCTTGTAAACCATACAGTGAATTTATTGGGAGCAAGAATTAATTGTAGTTGCTTTTTTTAAAAAGCTGTTGATATTTTTAGTTGTCTTTTATGTTCGAAACTGTATTTTCTCATTAACTAAATCTAAAACTTAACAATATATTAAAAATGGTTTTTTTTTTAATTAACCACCACTTTTTGAGTACTTTTTCCAATATTTTTTAACATCATCATGACCATTTTTCGTTACAACCATAGTGCGGGTGCGTTCATTTTGCCACACCAATACATGTATAGATTGGGCATAATCGCGTAGAGTAACAAAATCGGCCTGCGATAAGAATTGATTGTATACCACACCTTCAGTATAAGTGAAACGATTACGTTCCATTTCCCATAGTTTTATTTGATCCACTACTGTAGGCGGCAAAGGTGATTTAGATTTTATAGCCGATTCGGTTAATTTCATATTGGGATGAGCATATTGCTCCAAATAGCTAATTATTTGATCCGCTGTAATGCCACCTCTTAACGCTTGACGCACAGAATCACGTGTTAAAACACCAACCACTAAATTGGGAAAGCGATATAGTAGTTCTGTAAATAAGCCCAACACAGCAACTTGTAGAGGTGAATCCGTATAAGCATAGACGCGGTAGTTAGTTTCCACTATTATATAACCATTTTCCTGCGCTTTTTCTTCTTCCAATAGTACAGCTGGTACCGTAGCAGCTTTATTGGTAACATTTAAAGCCAAACGAGTAGGATAGAAGCGTCCTTCTTTGCGTTTACGTTGAAATACTAGGCCGAATTCTCGTAAATGTTGTAAAAACGTTAACATTTTGGGGCTCATGCCCTCTGAGCTATAATCACGTCCGAGAGTTGAAAAACTCAATTGAAACAGCATACTTAAACATTCCGGCAAAGAAAGACCTCTCTCTTCACAGGTATCTAGATATTGTAACATAAAATGCCAAACTTGGGACTGGGTATCCAATAAGAGAAATTGGAATCCTTGTCGCGTTATGGTTATTACAGTGTCTTCTCTTTTCATAAGATTGGCATGTAAAAGAATTCTTACGGCATCTGGGCTTATGACCTCACTTTCCTGACCTTTGCCGGAACCACCAGTGCCCACCATATAGTGCAGAACACAACGCCATCTTGACATGGCATATTGATCCAGAAAAGCTATATCACGTGGTTTGGAGTCCTTTTCTAATGTGTGAGACATAGACCAAGGTTTGCCGCCTCCCAAAAGGGCTATTTTTAGATTCTTCTTAAAAGTAGGACATAATTCCCAAGCCGAAAGGCCACCAGGTATCGCTGTAGTACGCCAAACATTTAGCTCCGTCAAAGTATTAGTGGAAGCTTGCTGTTCCCTGTAAGATACGCATATTTATAACAAAAGTTTGAATGAAATTATAAGACATACTTGGCGTAATGCTGAGAACCCCAGGAGGCTACCACAGCCTGGGGTACTGGTTGTTCAGCAAATAGTATGCGTATAATAAACTGCCTGGCTATTTCAGGCAGTTCTCTGTAAACCGCTAAACATATTGTGGGATAATTGTAGAGCTTTTCCAACGTCTCCGGCGAACGTGTTCTCAAGTATTCCTGAAAATCTTTACATTGCAAATTGGCTGGTTTGTTAGCCAGTATACTAGTTAGTGATGACGATGAACGTGATGATTTGGCGTCACTCATTGATATTAATTCTTAAGCAGGATTCAATTAAATATTTGAACTTAGTTTTCTGTTTTGAAAGAAAAAAAAAAACTAAAAAAATTGTTAAAACCTCCAAACGAGAAAAGAAAACAAACACCGGCTAATAAGCACAAAACCAAGCTGCTTGGCATTAAGCTGCCGCCGTTACGTTTTATCAGTTATTTCCGTCATATATAAAAGATTCATGTTTTGTTAATAGGTTAGTTACCTATGCTATCATTTTCCAATGCGTATCCATTTATAAAGAAGAAGGTTAGTTAGCAGTTTTTTGACATTTGTAGCGGCAGGTTTTGTTTACATTCGTTTAAAAAAGAGACAAAAGTTTAATTATAATTTTTTATATTATTTATGGTTGAATATACAAACAAAAAGTGTTGAAATGTCTAGCAACGACAGTGTTTTCAATAATTTACGCCAAAAGTTAGATGTTATGGGCTATAGGCAATCTCTACCTTTAGCCGCCATACCACTTGTTGGTTGCCTATTTGAAGACCTGGTTAAGACAACAGAGAGTTTAAGGGATTCAAAAAAGAAAATTATGGACTTATTAGAGGTAATTTACAAAATATCAATGCAGTATATAGATGTGTACATATATTGTAAGTTTAATTGTTGTAAATCTATACGATTATTTTCTGTTGTCCTCTTTGGGTTGTCATAGAGGTCGTTGGTCACTTATAAAGTGTCAACACTGTTGGTCAAAATAAAAGAACAGTATGTAATTAAAATTTTGTAAAGGTCTTACCGTAAATTATACCCAAATGTTTATCATTAAATATATGTATATTATTTTAATAACAAAATTAATTGGACCTTAATTGTGTAAACAGCTGAATTCTTATTTCGCCGAAAGGCTTTTTTAAAAGAAACAATTTCTAGTTAATTCGGATTTTCTTTCAATATTTATAATTCCGTTAATTCTAAATTTTTATATTTTTTTTCTGTTAGGTTTTAAGCAACACCTTTACACTCCTTATCTATATACCTATCTAGTTTTTATACTATTACGTTTAAGTAAATTATTAAAAAATCTGAAAGTGTATCTATTTAACACCCAACTATTGTTTAGTTTTCAGCCTTTACGGCCAAAACTTTACTATCAATTTTAAATACACAACAGTTTTCTCTTTTTCTATTGACCCATTTAAGAACATAATTTCAATCGTAACATGAGTATATGAAATAAAATTTATAATTTTTTTAATTTCTTTTCTTTCGCTATGTTATTGCGTGTTTTTAAGGAAAAATCATGTTGGGAATTGGGTGTTGAACCCTATAAGTGTGATAATTCACGTCTATTACAAGAATGCAATCAATTACATATGCAGACTATAAGACAGCAAGAAGAATATGAAGAGAAAGTACAAGGTAAGTTTATTATATTTGCCGACAATTATACAAAAAAAAGACGATTTATTATAAAAACTTTACAAACATGCCTTTAGAACTTAATATAAAAATCCGTGACCTGCAGATAGATAAATTACATTTACAACAACAGTGTGAACAGTTACAACAACAATTAAAGGTTTCACAAATCAAGACGAATGTAACAAATATGAAATATGGAAAAGATGTGAAATGTAAGCAAACATTTGATTTTTATTTATTTTTTAAGTAAAATGTTTCATTAAATTGATGTTTTTTTTATTAAAATTTTAGCCAAAAAACCTTTCATAACTACAGTACGTTCTGGGAATGAATTGCCTCCTTTGCAGCCTTTACAGGAGCATAATACAAATTTGAAATGTACAAAATGTAATGTGGGTTACTATCAGCGTATGGAAAATGTGTTTCACACTAAAGCTAGTGAAAGAGAATTGGAAAAATTAGAAAACTTAAATAAGGATCTAATGGAGCAAATAAAGTTTTTACAAAAGAAAGTAGGTTTTAATTTTAAATTATTATCATTTTTTTAAAATTAACTAAACGATAATATAAATATAAATTTCAAGTTGGAAGCTAGGGATCGCGAAATTTTACGTCTTAATGATTTACTTGCTGGTGGTAGACCTCCAGCGGCTTTAGCACGTGATTGTTGTTATAAAAACTTTAGTAGTCTAAATGAAGATATTGATTTGTTGCAACGTGAAAAGATGGATAGTTTAACGCGTATGCGTGAATATCAAGAACAGATGCATGAAGCCATGCAAAGAGCTTTAGATCTGGAAAAATCAAATAAGTCTTTACAAAAACAATTGGATGAACTAAAAGAGGCAGCTTTATTGGTAGAAACTCAAGCGAATATTGAAATAGCTCAACGTGAAGCTGAAGTAGAGGATTTAAAGTGCCAATTAAAAGAAATGATAGAAAAAGAAAAGGCTTTCCATGATAAAACAAAAACAGATTTAAAAAAGGGTGCGAAAACTACTTTGACTACCCTAACTAGCATTGATAAGCACAAGATAAATGAAAAAATAAATGAGCTAACACAAAGAGGTAACGAAACTTAAAAATATTGAAAAAACATATTTATATAAAGTAAAAAATTTGTTTACAGAATCTGATTTAAAACAACAGAATGAACACTTACAAAGAAAAGTGAATAAATTAAAAACAAAACTGCAAACATTACAAAAAGGTAAAATATAAAAAAATTTTAAAATAGATTCGTCGTTTACACATTATATCATGTTCTAGAAATGAAAGATATCGAAACTCAACATGCACAACATTTGGATGAGGAAAAGATACGACTTAAATCTGAGAGAGACTTTTTCCAAAAGGAATATCTAAGGCTTCTAAGTAAAGCCGGTTCAGATAAAGAAATTGAGTTTCTACAATCCCAAATCAAATCTAAAGACGAGGAATTGCGCGTTTTACGCTCTGAATTGTGTTTAAGACAGAGCAATGCTTTAGTGCCTTGTCTTAAAGATAATCAAAATTTAGCCGCAAGTTCATTACCAACAACGGCTCGCTCTTCTAATTCTAGTTCAAGCAGTGATTGTGTTCAGGCTGTAGTCTTAAGAGTAGAGCGTGAACGTGATTGTGCTAGAGCTGAAATAGAGCGCATTAAATGTGAAAGAGATACCTTAAGAGAAAAGCTGTTGTGCACCACAAAAATGCATGATGAACAAATGCACTGTAGCCAGCAGCGATATCAAGAGCTTAATGAACGTGTGAGGCAGTTGGAAAGGGAAAATCGAGATTTACACTCGGCTAGAATGCCTGTAGAAACAGAAGTAATGATGCTTAAAGAGGAGCTGGAATGCTATAGACAACAGCAATATCAATTAAAAGAAGATAATAACAAATTACAAATTACTTATAACCAACTTAAGTAAGTTGAAGACTTTTTTTCTAAATATGTGACCATATTTATTAAATTTTCTCTTTTTTAACTAGAATGCTGCACGAACAAACCGAACGCTGTTTGTCAGACTATCAAAATAAACTTTTGGTGGCTGAACGCCAAATACAAGCGTCAAATACGCGCCTTAACACATTGGATACAAATCGTGAGTCTTCCCTTCAAGAGGCTTCAAAATTACGCAGTGAAGTAGCCGCTTTAAAGCAAACATATGTTATGTTAGAAAATGAAAAAGATAAAATCTTGGTAATTTATTAATAAAATTCAATTTTTAAAGGGTTTTTAAAAATAATTAGTTTTTCTTGTGTTTTTCAGACTCAACTTGATAATAAAACTGAAAAAGTTTACCAATTGGAATATGAATTGAAGGCTAGCAAAGAAAAACGTAATTGTTTAGAAAAGCAGGTCAATGAATTAGAAGAGGAATTAAGGTAAGAAAAAAAAAAAAAATGCTTGCCTTTTTATCAAAATACTTAAAACATGTTAAAAATGCCTATCGTTGCAAAAATAAGCGATTTTTCATTACATTACAAATTTCTGTGTTAAGAGATTTCTAATATTTATCTTTTGACTAAATTCTAAATATGATCATAGAAATAAAAGCCGATATATGTGTTCTTTTGTATTTATGTATTTTAATTATTTTTTCGTTTTTTTTTTTTCTCTACATTAATGGCACAAACTTAAATTTAGAATTTGTATAAAGATTTCGAAATTTTGATTTTATAAACTAAAAAATACTTAAATAGAGTATATATATATACTAATTAATACAATAGTTTATAAATTATGAAGATTTCATTTATAAATATTGAATTACTTCATAGTTGAACCTTCAGATTTAACCAAAAATTTCTAAAAACCATCTAGAATACAAAACAAAATTTATAAATTAAATATTATAAAAAAAACATATTCGTATATAAACTTAATGATGAAGTTATTATGAACAAAAAACATGCTGATTTTTACAAACATGGGGAAAATAAATGTGTAACAAAAGCTTGTTCGAAACCCAAGTCAATGTCAGTAAAAAAGATTTAGAAAGTTTACGAAAAAAGTAACAAAACGAATTTAGATTAAAAATGCATGCAGTCTTGTATTCTTGTTTTTTTTTCCAATATCTCCTTTTTTAGACACATAAATTATATTACATTAAATTCGAGTAGACGATTAGTAGGAAATTAGCTTAGTATTGAAAATTAGTCATGGTAAAACTGGTAGAAAACTTGGAATTTTGTCGTTGACTTAGTGAATGTTGCGTTAAATACCTTGCTAAACCTACGGTGGGTGCATTACAATGTTGCAGTCCTGCTGTTGACATGTTATCACCATTCTCTGCAGGCGTATAGCCAGGTCGGCACACACATTTTGCTTTTGTTTGTATAGATCGAGCAGTATCCATAGTTAAAGATTTAATGGGCTCTAACCATTGACCAGGACCACATGGTCCTCTGGTGTATAATTTATAACAATTACCCTCTAATTCCACCATACCTGGTGTAGATTCACAAGTATTTGTTATTGACTCTTCTGGTGTAGAACACTGTTGATCCAAATTCATTATTACGCCCGCACAACCACACATGCCATTATAAGAGATACCATCTACTGAGGGTCTGGCGGTAAAATCGTATATCACAACCTGATATAGATCACAGGGCCCTTGAGAGCCTATGCGATAGCATTGTTTTTGATCTGGAAAATATAAACGATTTTTACCACAAAAATTTTTTATACAATTAGTGGCGTTTATCAGGAATTCGTCCTCAGCGCAAGGACCTCTAGTATATAAACGATAACATAAACCATCTGACCATGGGATGTAGCCATCTTTACATTGACATTTAGCGCGGGCAAAAATAAGTCCATAGGTTTCTCTGTCACTAGAGCTTATATTTTCGGGCACTGTAAATATATGACCCGGTGGACAAGGTCCTGGGGTATCTATTAAAATGGGATTATAGTTATTATAGTTATTTTTCGAATTTTTAATAAATTTTTATTTTGTACTTAATTCATAACACATCTGCTGTTCTTCGTGATAGTGAGGCAGAAAACGATGACAATCACAGCGACCACCGGGTAAAAATAGATGTCCTGGTGTTGAACAGGGACCTTTAGTAAAATGTTCGTGGCAGGTTTCTCCTAAATCATAGAAATAAGGCCTTAATTCGCCTGTATTTTGACACTAAAATAGAGATAAATTTAAAAATAATAATAATACAAAATCGTTACTTTTCCACATTACCTGACATTCTCCCAAATCATCTTCATTTAAAATTAATAGTTTGCCTTTGGTACAGGGTCCTTTGGTTAGTTTTGTATAACATTTGCCATCTTTAGGCCAAAATATCATATTATCTGAACATGTTCTTGGAGTTTTACAAACACCCCAACGATTTGTGGATCTGTAATGACATAGTTTTGAAATATTCAAAGCTTAAAATAACCTTGCTTACCTTTTATTTCCCATTTGCGTTTCTGCTATAGGACTAAAGTATTGACCCTTATTACATGGTCCTCTTTCAAATATCTTATAGCACTTATTGTTTTTAGCACTTAAGACTGTGCCCGGCGGACATCTACACTCTGCTACGGGTGCATTTGTCATTGATTTCTTTTTACTAGAACCTATAGAGACCGTAGGACCCAATTCCATTGTTTCCGGACATGGATAGCCTATACTAAATATTTTAAAACATTTCTTTAGAGGTGGCCAATATAATAATTGCCAGCCGCCTGGCATTGTGGCACAAGGATTTTTCTCTGGGTCACTCCAAGGTGGTGGTATTATAGCTGTTTCGCCCTGTTGCATGAGTAGTAAAGTAAAAAATGTCACTAAACTTATACCAGCATGTAGTGCTGACCAGTATATTATTAGCTTTCGTCGTTTCATCTCGGATTTGTTTGTAGATTAAAAGAAAACTGTAAACATAAAAATAAAAGCCGAAAGATTAATAAATATTTCTGGTTGTTTTTCTGTGCCTTAACACATAAATTATTGAGTATCTTCGCCATAATTAGGTAGGTAAGTAGGTAGCGGAGGCGATGCATACGCACCCCATCTAAAGACCAGAAAAAAGGTTCATTAAGGAGCCCTTCCAAGAAAAGAAAATAGACGAGAGAAGAAAGAATAAAAGGAGCAGAACGAAACAAAAAAAAGAAAAGTAAGAAGATAAGTAATGGATTCATCTCAACGATGCACGATAGAAATACTTCCAGGTCAAAGATCTTGGCAATCGGAGCCAAGTCTATCGACATGCCTCCCGATCAGACAGTGACCCGTCAGGACCGCAATTGTGCGGTGTAAGGCCACCGACTTAGGGAGAGAAGACATTTAGTCCTCTTTTCGTCGAGGTCGATACAGCAGAGCCTGGCGATAACGCACGAGCGCTCATGCTGCCAACGATGTTGAGCGTCGACATAAACTGACCGGAGAATATCCAACTTAACCGAGGCAATCGGGACACCAATGATAGGCTCTTGTTTGAAAGTATCAAGCTCAGTACCCATCCTGGCCAATTCGTCAGAAACGCAATTCCCGGCGATATCTCTGTGTCACGGAACCCATATAAAAGTTACCTTCGAATGAACCGAGATTTCCATAAGAAACCTGCGACATTCGTGGACTAGTATAGACGTCGAGGTGACATTAGCGAGAGACCCTATTGCAGCCCGACTGTCCGAAAAGATCAGAAGATTCTCAGAGAGAATATCTCCGTCCAACAAGCACTGCACGGCCTTTAATATGGCCATGACCACTGCCTGAAACACACTGCAGTGATCAGGTAACCTATAAGACAGCCTTGTGTCAGAATTTCTCATGAATATACCACATCCCACTCTGCCCCGCATCTTAGAGCCGTCGGTATAAACCTTAAGGGCATTCTGAGGGAACTCCCGTCCATCAAACTAGAATACCCTCGTAGGTATATCAACGTAAAATCTTCAATCGTGAAAGTTATGAGGGATTATGTAATCGATCTGAAGATGTCTGAGATCTCCAATAATCGCAGCATGACCAAAGTTCAGATCTGGTCAAGAGTTAGCGGCATTTAGCCTGATCGCCACCAACTTAGCCTTCTGCCTGAAAGTCGGTGGGGAGCCAGTTAAGCATAGCAAATAAGGCCTTGGTTGGAGTAGACCGGAGTGCACTGATGATCAGGACGGCACCGTCCACCAGATATGAGCACCGTAGAGTAGAGTTGGTTCTACCACAGCCGAGTCTGGGTCATAATAACCCGGAGATTCTTTATATACACTCTTCGACAAACTCATAGATTAATCAAACCCACGAAGAAACTCATCAGGAGTCTTATAGACCCGTCTGCTAAATTTACACAATTCATTACGTCCTCTCTCACCAAACCTATCAGAGCCCTAAGTGGCTGCCTATTTAGATTCAGGACTTCGAGCGGTCTAGTTTGGGCCATAGCATTCTGGCGATTCTACAGTCTGTTCCGCCCTTTCTTCGACGAACCCATAAATTTATAAGAACGAAGAAACTCATCAGGGGTCTTAGGCACCCATCCGCTAAATCTACACGCTAGCTCATCAGTAGTCTCGTTTCCAACTATGTCGCATATTTTAAATAGAAAAAAAGAAAATTCACAAGAAAATGTTTAGCGAGATCGAATTGCACTTTATTGGTGGTCAAGTTTACCAATTGATGTAAAAAAACCAGTAAATTGTGTACCGCTGTGGTATTGTGGGTAAGATACCCGTTGAATCCCAGGCCAGACCATTTGAATATTTTCAACAGCGGTATCACCTCATAACTTTTCTAGCGATTGCTATTGAGTATTTATGCTATGAAATACTTTTCTAACTAATACATCTGCAGACGCTAAATTGTAGGTCATTTCCAATGAGTCTAAAAATTGATGGAGAGAAATCTTCGTGAATTATGTATGTATATATGTAGAATAGAAACTATTGTACATACATATATAAGAAAATCTTGTAAAAATTTTTTTAACGAGATTCAGAAGCACCACTGATGTCAGGAGTTGTTTTTATCATGTTCAATATTTTACGTCTTCACGTTAAATTTAAAATTGTAGCAAAAAGTTAACTTATGCCAACAGCAGGTCGAATTTAGCATTCTTTAATCTCGAAGAAAACGTTTTGGGGACCTCTAAATACGCTATAGAACGAATTACAAGGTTGCGTTAATAGATTTAAATGAAAGATCTTCTATAGAAAAGAAACAAGCTGCCTGAAAGTGTTACGCTTTTATTGATACAGACGAGGTCTCAGACTCAAGGCTAGAAGATTAATAATTGGAATTAAGTCGCTAAGTCACCGAGAATAAGCGGATTAGCTCCTTCAATGGGAGTATCAATAAGTCCTGCTCACCCAGCGTATATACCTCCTGTTTCTTAGTGGCACATAGTGCTCCATCGACTCATCTTTTTCTCAACAGAATCAGGTACTGGTGTTGGATATGCGTACTCTGTATAAGTGCCGTTAATAGTATTCTAAGACTTTTCCTATTCAGTTTTAGAGCAAACTACGAACTCTTAGCGTCGAAGCTCAGAAACCTTATGCAATGCTCAAGGTCACTAGTGTCGTTTCAATGTTTCCTTACTATGAATACTGACCACTTTTTCATCTCCCCTTTCAGGAGACCTCTGTTGAAGCCAAACGATGGAGTGAATCCAGTGAAAGTTGCTCAGCCCCTCTTTTGGTGTAGATGTGCACCATATCACCATATATCAGACTGTGGTAACCTGATTCTGAAGTAGCCAGTTTGTTAAGCGCGTTGTGAAATTTCAGTGTTGCTCTAGACGTAAATGCAAAATTGCTTTTAGGACCGACAATTTTGGTTTTTTAGATTATAAACGGAAAAGAAACAAAAAAGTTAAATAGGAATTATAACTCTTTAAGGCTTTGGTTTATATACTCCTATATAGAAGACTTAGAAAGCAAACGGGTACAAAAAATTTTAAAACATTTCCCCCATTAAATAGTTTGTCTTTCAAAGTTTTGGCAAAAGTTATAAGTTTTGTTTTGGATCATAATTTTTTACAATTTTGTTGAAATACGAGACGAAACAATTAACATTAAATATGAGTTGAAATGTCAAAAGACTTAGAACACAAACTTTGACTAGAATATAAAAGACTTAAGTAAGATACGTGTTGAAATATGTTACTAAAGGCATTTTATCAGAAAAGGTCATTTTATTTATCCATTTTTTAATTTAATTTAATTTTTTTTTTTTTTTTCAACAAACATGCTAAGTTTCCATGTCTTAAATGACATTAAGAAAGACTTTTAGAAACGAATACCTTGATTTTAATCAACTATGCATTCTATGTAATATCATACGTCATTTTCTTCGTAATGCTTAAAAACGCAAAAGTTAATCTACCATTAATAAATACCTAAAATGATTATGAATGTTGAATAAATACAGTATTATTGACCTTGGAGGCAATGTATGTAAATAATTTTCTGCTTGCTTGCTACATCTAAAAAGAATAATATTTTTTTCGTTACTCTTGAAAGAGTTGTTGTTTTCTTGTTTTTTTGGTGGTGGAAAAACCAAAACCACTAAAACTTTATAAATCATATAACCGGAAGAAATTGTTGACTCTATTAGTTGCGTAATTTTTTGTTGTTGTTGTAGATGATATACGCTGAGCAACATGTGCCATTAAATAAAAGCAAGAAATGACATTTAATGGCATATAATAAATAAATTGGTAAATCAGTGAAAAAATGCATTTAAATCTTATTCAACAAGCTATAGAAGCTTAAGCATACAAAGAAGACAAAAACCAGCTTAAAAATTTCTATGCAACATTTAACAGCTAGACAACAGTAGCTCATGTTTAAAATTAAAAAAACAAATAAAGGCTTATAAAGGGTGGGCAAATTTGGGGTTAGGAAGTAAATTGGCTTAAAAGCAATTTTTTTTTTTTTGACAAACTTAGTTTTATTCATACCAATATAAAATAGAAATATGGGAATTAATAATGAAATATGATGTCGGGCAAATGTCCAACTCTAGCATGTCAGCAGATGTCCGCTCTTTTCACAAAATTTTGAACCACATTTTGCAACAAAGCTTCGCTTATCTCGTCAATGCAGCTCTGAATTTCATCTTTCAGAGTGTCAGTTGTTTGTGGTTTGTTCACGTAAGCCCGGTTTATTCAAATGACACCGCCAAATCGAGAAATAACTCGACCGGGAAATTTCTGATGCAATAACTCTATTGTTTGACTAGCTGTGTGGCTTGTGGCGCCGTCCTGCTGAAACCAAAGGTCAGTGATGTCAACATTAGCTAATTGTGGCCACGAAAAATGAGTTATTATGGCTTGGTAGCACAGAGAATTCACGGTGATGGTGTTTCCTTGCTCATTTTCGGAAAAATACGGACCGATGATGTCGCCTAACCACAAACCGCACCCATACGGTCACTCTTTGGATGTAATGGTTTTTCGAGGACTGTTTGTGGATTTTGTGAGCCCCATATGCGACAAAAATGGGCCTCATCACTAAAGATGATTTTGTTGAAAAACGCGTTGTTTTCGTTCAGTTTTTCAAACAATGTTCGGCTGGTTTTAATTCTTGAACAAGTTGAACTTTATAAGCGTGAGGATGAAGATCTTTAAGCAAAATGTTGTGCACAATTCCTCTGGTGATGCCCAATTGTTGCGAAAGTCGGCGAGTTGATGTTCCAGACTCAATCTCTACATTTTGCTGTACAGCTGTTATGTTTGCATCGCTACGGCCACTACGAGCAAATTGTTTTGATCTATTGTTAGCAGTGTTGCCGTTTTGGTTATTTTTAACCAAAATTGGTTATTTTTTTCTTTGATGTGTAGATGTGTACTTTTTTTCTATTTTGATTACGTTTTTCTCGAAGCAAACAAAAAAATAAAGATAATGTCTGTTATAACGTTTATTACCCAGGCTCTTGTTGAGTGTATCACTTTAAAAACAGGATTTTTGGCAAACTTTGGCCTTTTGTTGTGAGTATGCTATGACCTTTCCCATTCTTCTGGTAACATATGGATTTCGTGCCAAAAAACTCCAAATTTCAATACTTTGTTCTAAAGTGAAAGGTACCCCGATCGAAACAAATGGTAGTCTGACGGGCAAGATCTGGATTATAAGGCGGCTGAAACTATTTTCTGATCTTTGAACATTTGGCTGAGCGTTGTTCTAATAGATCTATTGATCTATCATTGCCAGTAATGATTGGATGCCGCTACAATTGTTTCCATCTTGAGTAGCTGTTTGAGTTTGAAAATAATCTTCACAGAGTAATGCCCTCCAATCATCATCTCCGAATATTTTTGCCTGAGCTGGGAGGTCTGGAACTGCATGAATAGTCTCTCGCACGTTGAGATCGGTGGAACATATTGAGGATACGGTTTGTCAAGCAATTAAAGTAATAAACTTCGCTCTCTATACTATTCAGTGGCTAAGTAAGAATATATATCAGACACATTTCACTTCAATGCTATTGTTTGGTTCGGGTGATTCATTAAGATATCTTTTAGTAAGGGAGCTAAATTATCCACAAATAAATTTTAAAACCTCATCGTAACATATGAGGGAACGATATTTTCTTTTGTGCGAAGTTTGTTAATACTTAGTTGAAATGTTTAGAACAAACAGGAGAATATGACTCATCAATTGCTGTACCAAGTTTATATCCAGTTGACTAGTTTATATCCAGTCAATACTGCTATAAATTCCATATAAAAATGGTATTTTAATATTTTTTTGTATTAAAATTATTTGGTTACTTTTTTATTGAAATTTGGTTACAGAAAATACGAAGTTGTGGCAACGCTGATTGTTAGCAACAGTACCGTGAGCCTCGAATTTAGCGATTAAATTCCGCATAGCTGTCTCAGAAGGAGCCTGATTACGAGGAAAAGCTACTCGTGTAGCGTTCCATAGTTAAAATTTCCCAATTCTTTACTAAATAAATGTCAAAGGTTGACAGCTCAATTCTTGACATTTCATAATTTGACAGCCAATTTACTTCCTAACCTCAAATTTGTCGACCCTGTATATGAAACTGAATGTACATATAAATATGTATGTATGTATATTGCTGTTATAGCAGTGGCATCAATTATTAGTGGCTGAGAGAATAAATTTTCATTTACTTCATATTGCCACCAAAAAAAAAAAAAAAAAATTATTTTATTGGATTTCGAAATCATTTAAAAAAAAACCTCAAACCCCAAAACTCAAAAAGAAAAAATGTTGGTTTCTTTTAGAAACCATATCTAATGTTAACAAACGTTTCAAACGTCTTGTCAAATGTTGTTTTGCTGTCACACACATTTTTTTTCTTACCACAAGAGCCACAATATAACGTAAGAGAAAAAGTTGTTGGTCTATTAACATGTTTTTCCATTTATTTTTGATTTCTCGCCTCTCATAAACAATTTGTGTTTCAGTGTGTTAATATAATGCCCCAAATATGTATATTGATCCTAATGGTCTTTTTATTTATTATATCAAATAAATTGTAAATATTTTTTTTTTGCTTTCATTATTTTCTGTAACAGTTTTACTTTTAAAAATAACTTTGAAATTGTTTGGTTTATTAAAGATTTGGAATTTTTTTAGTTTTTTCTACGCCAAATAATATTTTTCTTCCATAACTGAACATTGGATAAGCTTAAGATCGATTAATTTATTTTTAGTAGTGTTTTAAAATCACTTAAGTAAAAAAATTTTATGATTTTTATAACAATTGTTTCTTTGATTAATGGAATTCAACACTGCACAACATAATTTTATCTATTGTGAGTATTTAGCACGACTAATGGCGGTTAATATCATTTATGTTCTGGTGCAATAACTATTTTTTATGGTTAAAGTTGAGGTATTTAAGCTTTCAACACTATAAACTACATATTATAGTAGAAACTCAATATTTAAAAATGTATGTATGTATTATGTTATCTGTACACAAGTGTCAGCTGTTGTATCCTACATGGTGGCAGTGTCAGTCGACTAATATTTATCAAAATGGGCTTAAGGCAAAGTATGTTCTGTCCACTGCTGTTCAACTTTGTTTGCGACTGTGTGCTAAGAGGTACAACCGAGGATCCTAACACAAGGTTGGAAAACCTCGATTATGCCGACGATATTTATCTTATAGACGTTACATCATATTGGCTAACCTGCATTCTGTATAAGCAAAGGCATACTGAACGGGATTGTCAATAGACAACACTAGTGACACAACAAGCTTTCATATTAAGAAGACACAGTTAGAGAAAGTTTCGTTCTTTCACTATCTCTAGTTCAGTGCTGACATCCGAAACAGAATGAACTTAAGCAGCAAATCTTTTGGCCGATTGAAGTGAAATTTCCACATATTTTCCAACATGAAAATTAATATCTTAAACTCGTGTATAAAGTTTCCATAGCCGTAACCGTAGTCATAACATAGGCACATCTAACATCATCGATTCGTAGTGCTATAACCGTAAACAGCTAATGTTGATGTGTTTATTGTTGTAAAATAAAAAAAGAAATTCCAAACACACACATTTAAAAAGCCATCAGCTTTTTATGGTTATGACAGAATATCGATTACGGTTATGATTATGGCGTTATGTTATGTCACTACTAATCAAATACAGTATTGACCATAAGGTTTGTTTCAAACTGCTATTAAGTTGCTCACTGGCGGACACCCCGACCCCAAGATGACCCATTTGATCTCCCCCACACACCAGCCTGCCGAATACAATAAAAAAAATGTGCCCGGCGCTCAGTCTTTTTCAGGAGATGCAACCTGTTGATGTGATATTTCAGGTAGTAGTGCCTCGATAGAAACCTTACCAATATCAGTACTAATTAATCTATACAGCCCTTCTGCATAGGAAAAAGGCACTGATCCCGACAGTCCAGCAGCAACATAATTGTCAAAATTGCCAGCAACCCTAGAATGATCCGGAACTCAGCAAAGCACAACTCCGTTAGCCGTATCAAGTTGTTAAAGATTGTCAAAGCACTCCTCGACTAACGCCGATTTCAACGTATATAATGCCAGCGCCCTCAGTGCTGCCTGACTATCCGAAAATATGGATACCCGTCTCTAGGCTTATTTCAGCTCATAGTGGAATTGCATGAATTTCAGTCTGAAAGACCGCCGCACCCATGTCAGTTCTCGATCCATTCATGAACCTTTTTAGGCTTTTGGGGTTCACACAAGGCTCCGAAACCGCATTGCGCTAAGTCACGTCTGATAAAACCATAAAGCCTATACTTTTGTATGGTTGCTAGTCGTAGAACGCAGCAGTGAAGAAAATCAATTTCATCCAGTCGCTCATGTTCAACCATTCCTTATGGCAGAAAAAAGACATCAAGATGCAATAAAACAAGAAATTATGAGAAGAAAATGGAAAATGATTGGGCACACACTACGAAGGTAGTCATACAGTTAAATCCGCCATGAAGCCAGAGAATTAAAAGACCAACTTATATATACTTGGACGGTAAAAGCTAGAAAAAAGCGTAAGATAGACACAGTTGGAAGGAATATGTCGTGATTCTATGATTCCTTATTGATCGCTTAGAGAAATTTACAATCGTAGTGTAGGGTATCGTATTGTCATTGTAGTTGAGCGACTATAATTTTTTTTTATTTCTTAAAACTTCATAATACATAATATTTCTTATTACCGTTTCACAAATTCATGGCCAGAGTTTAGTCGATCAAACAAAAGACTTAAGCATTAAATACATAACCGGCAGTAAGCAGCTGACAGCAAAATTTCAAAATTAGAATACTTATGAAAACAATTATTTTAAAAGCAGCACAGCAAAAGCATAGACAACAACATTTGCTGCTGCTACTAAACATAAAATAATTTATAAAAAATTATAGAAATTTTATAAAATTTTAAACAAAAAAAAAAAAAACGTAAAAATAAAATTTTATTATTTTTTTTTATAAAAAAAAAACTTGAAAATATTTTTTTTATTTATCAGAAAATAACAGTATAAAATTAAAATATTGTATCAAACAACCTTTATTTTAACAATTAAAAAGTTTTAAATACATAATTTCATTATTTTTTTATATTTTTAAGTAATAAAAAAGCGATTTTATTTTGATGGAAAATAATAGAAAAATATTTTTTTATAACAAATACTTTTATGACAAATGAAACAGATGACAGTGAAACCTAATTTTATTTATTACATATTTGATTAATAAATCAAAACGATAGCATAGCAGCAAATGCTGCCAACAACTTGCTGCTTGCTTTCATACTGCTTGCTGTCGTCTATGTATTGAAAACATTAGCTCGCAGGCAGCACTTATAAAATGGAAACGATTTTGAGTTAAAAAAACTATGTATTAAAAAGAAAATTTCAAAAATAACTTCATTAATTTTTTAACAATTTACAAAAGGTTAAAGCAAGTTAACCATTAAAATTTAACAAACAATTTTATTTGGCCTAGAGTTGTAATTAATGCACTTGGATGATTAATGATGTGTTTTTGTTTTGTTTTTTATTTGGCATTTAAATCTTTTCCATATAAAAACAGAAAAAACAGTGTGAATTAAGGCACGTAAATAACCTAGAGAGCATTTCCGACATATGTGGAGTAAATTTTAAACATTGTTAATTTATATATATGTACATACATACATACACTGGTGCATATTCCTACAAACGCACTTAATTTTTTTCTGTATTTTTGTTATATCTTTGTTGTTCTCATCCAAAAGCAAAATTTAAACAACTTAACGGTACTTTTTAAAAGTAAACAATTTTTTTTCTTATTTTTGTTGTTTGCCTTAATTATGCGATCAAATGTTCTTGGTGCTATTTTAAGTGGAAGATTCGTATAAACGCACACTCGAAATTTGTTTTTAAAAAAGTGACCAAAAATAAAATATTATCAATTTTAGTTTTTTTTTTCAACCAAAGGTACGTTTCTAATAGTAATATAAATTTCATCACTTTTAAAGATGCCTAAGGGAACTTTTTTGTCCGATCAAGAAAAGATTCAAATTAAATTTTTTCACGACCAAGGATGCTCTAATAGAGAAATTGGACGTAAAATCGGTCGTTCGGAAAGTGTGGTGCGAAATTTCTTTAAGAAAGGTCAAAATTATGGAGTTCGCAAATCAACAAAGGGTAATACAAAACTAACAAGAAGACAACTTAATCTAATAAAACAAGAAGCAACCCGCAACAAATTGAATTCCACACAAATAAGGAATAAATTAAATCTTCCTGTGACTTCCAAACACGTTGCACACATTTTACGAAACGATGAAAACATAAAATGGAAAAAGCCGAAATGTAAACCAATGCTAAAAAAACACCATAAAGAAAATCGTCTAAAATTCGCAAGAAAATATATGAAATGGACAGATGAGTGGAAAAAAGTAATTTTCTCTGACGAAAAAAAATTTAATTTAGACGGTCCAGACTCAACTCGTGCTATTGGCACGATTTGAGATCTAAAGATGTTCGGATGTCAAAACGTAATTTCGGTGGTGGCAGTGCTATGATTTGGGCAGCGTTTTCTGCAGTTGGCAAGTCGAAAATTTGTTTTGTTCCGACAAAAATGAATAGTTCGATTTATAACGAACTGTTGGAAGATGCTCTTCTCTCTTTTATGGACGAAAAAATGGATGAAGATTGCATTTTCCAACAAGATAATGCTGCAATCCATGTTTCTAAGCAATCGAAATCTTGGTTCAGTAAACATGGCATTGCTTTGTTGGACTGGCCGGCTTGTAGTCCGGACTTAAACCCAATGGAAAACTTGTGGGGATACATGGCCCGTAAAGTTTATGCAAATAACGCCCAGAATGAAGGCATAAAGACTCTGACAGAGCTGAAACTAAGAATTAAACAAGTCTGGGAGGAAATTGATTCCGATCTGCTTAAAAAATTAGTGGAATCAATGCCAGACCGTATTTTTGAAACAATCCATAACAAAGGATCATCCACACATTATTAATAATGCTACAATGGCCCAAACATTAAAGTGCGTTTATAGGAAAATACCCTTAAAAATGGCTGTTAATATCGAAAATTAAGTAAAAAAAAAAAATAATTGAAGTACAAATGAATTTTTTTTGTAAACAATATTTTAAGTGAAGTCTTAACTAATTTAATACACAAATTTATAGCCCCCAAAATATTTTCTTGTTTAATTTTTACCTTTTTTTAAAAAAAAAGTAGTGTGCGTTTATAGGAATATGCTCCAGTGTATATACATACATATATACATACATGCATATGTATATTTTTATTTAATTGACACAAATTTCATCACGAATCATATATGAGGATTTTAATGTTGAATATCACTGAATAAGAAGTTGTGGCCAAAAAATGAAGAAAAAAAAAATCAAAGACAATACGAGTACACATAAAAATCTATAGAAATGACCTCAATGTATGCATGTAAGATGATGACGAAAAAAAAAAAAATTTGGCAAAAAGTTGGCAAAAAAAAATAACCAGGTTTTACAAAATTTGGTAGTTGTGTTATAAGTCATAATTAAACGATTACTTTTTATAGAAAACGTTAAGCAAATGACAATAATGATAACAAATCAAAATCATATCATGATCAACATGACTTACATATGTTATACTTTATTTTGATTATTTTGAATTGCAAAAAAAAAAACTTAATAAAATAATATGAATATGCAGTATACATAGCCTAAGGAAATCATTACAATTTGTTGTGTATTATAATTCGAAATTATCATTTCTAACGGGTTTTTTGTTTACCATAATAACTTCAAGTTTACCATTGAGCAAAACAAAAAACTCGTTATATATTTGTCTTTTTTTATTTTTATTAAAACCAATCATTAATTGCATTTAAACAGATTTATTCATTTGATTTAATAAAAAGGGCCTTTCTTTCATCATCATCATCATCATTAATTTGTGCAGTGACGTCGTCATCGTTGTTGCTATATCTTTATAAATTTGTACGAATTTTTTTTACAAACCTGACCATGACCTAATTTTAATTTTTTTCTTTTTTTGAAATTTAATAAAAAATTTAAAAAAAAAACTTTATTACGCAATTAATGTATAAAATATATGTTAGAGTATAAAAGGTTAAGTGCTCGATTAAATTTATTTAATTTCGATTTATTGTCATTAAAAAATTTTTAAGAGATAAACTTAAAACAATCAGCGTTTTGGCATGATCTTAACGTTTTGTTTTGGCCACACTAGATGTATGGAATGCCTTCAACGGTCTACGCTGAAGGGACATTGTAAGGACACTACGAGAAACGTTTCGTACCCCTGAATACCTGCTGAGGATGCTTCAGAACTATCCTGGTGACCGGAAACTTCTCTATGATACACCTGAGGGGCAGAGAGTAGTGAACAATATGTCTGGTACGGCTCAAGGATCTATCTTAGGAACGCTCACCTCGTGGGATACGCAGGCGATATAGTGGCAGTTATTTCAGCGAAGAATACTAATGATGCCAAAAGGAAACTGAACTAGGTCATGATAAGGCTTAAGGATCATGGTCTGGAATTTGCCGGTGAGAAAACAGAGGTTATTCTGATGACACGGAGTCACATACCGCTTGAGATTGACATGCGAGTGGCCATTGACATGCCATTGGTTTGAGGATCATGGTCTGGAACTTGCCGGTGAGAAAAGGTGGGCTATTCAGATGAAATGGAGTTACATACCGCTTGAGATCGATATGCCAGTGGCCGATATAACTCTGGTCACACGAAAGATGGTAAAATATTTGGGAGTGAGACTTGACTGCAGACTCAGATACAGCATGCGGCCATAAAGGCAGCCAAGGTGACGGTCATG
Organism: Wohlfahrtia magnifica; assembly: GCA_023159175.1. Classification (NCBI taxonomy): domain Eukaryota; kingdom Metazoa; phylum Arthropoda; class Insecta; order Diptera; family Sarcophagidae; genus Wohlfahrtia; species Wohlfahrtia magnifica. Next base: position 927,061 of record JAKWBJ010000044.1, on the reverse strand, counting down.
CTGAGTAGACCGATGGCAAATATCAGTAGGCCGACACAGAGCAAGAGGAGGCTGATTATGGCTACCACGAACTCGATATTGTTTTATGGACTTGGAGAGATGCACTGAGGGCAAAGACTAGGAGTCTTGAAGGCAGTGCAGCCAACGGCGGCACTTAGAGTGTCTTCCTGATATGTAGTGTAATACCTATCTTGGTATTTGAGAGCGAGATAGCATGGGACGCGAAGAGATGGAACCTCAGCATTAACACCGTGGAACTGAGATCACAAACCATGAGACGATGGCAGGACAGATAGTGCTCGGGGACAAGAGGCAAATGGACGGCGAGTTAGTTAGTTACAACGGGTAGCCAGACACTGGCCAGGCAGCTCACTTGGGTCCAAAACTGTTTCCACTGTGATGCCCATAGAGGGTCGAAACGACTCAATCAGACGCATAAACAAAGGAAGAAAGCAATGGTCTAATATCCGAAATATTCGGATACTGATATAGAAAAGGCTCGATTCTTCTCCTCTTCCTCATCCTGACAACTCTTCTAGCATGCGCACCAGCTACCCAACGCCTAGTGGTAATAGCCACCAGCATTCGCAGCCTATGTCGCGACAACCTCAAGATATACTCTGAATGGATGGCGAGAGTCTTCCTCAATATAGAGAGATGAACTCGAAGGAACTTTGGGGAAGTTAACTGCTTTATGAAGCAGCTCCTCTTAGGTCACGGATACTTCCGGAGCTATCTACATCGCATAAAAAAGGTGGGAGGAGACCCAGGTTTCATTTACTGCGAGACGGAGAATGATAACGCTGAGCACACTTTCTTTGACTGCGCAAGGTAACTATGTGAGGCAACACATTGGTGATTGCGATCCTGATAATCTGGTGGGCAAAATGCTCGAGGGCGAGAATAAATGCAACAGAGTGAGAGTGCCTACGGAATGCTTACTGCGAAGAAAGAAGTAAGATCTCGACAGGCAGCAACGAAACGAGACAAATAGTCGTGTACAACTCTGAATTGAACGTCCTACGTTGCTCAAGCGGAATAGTGGCCACATAATCCACTCGTCCAAAGAAATAGGCGACCATTTGCTTGGATGTGCTTTTTCCACGAACAATTTTTCTTAGATTTAGCTCGTCTTGGAATACCCACACGGTCGATTGCTGTTTTGTTTCCGTCGCAAACGCATATATCCATAATTCGCCACCTGTCACGATTTTATTTTACGCATTTTGAAGCACCACCAGAAGATGAGGATGATCCTTGCTTTAAATATGGTGGATCTAGACGTGGGTAAGTAAAACAACGGTCCTTATGAGGACGTCGATATGGGCCTTACCGAAGTAATACAGAGAGCGAGTTGCGGAGAGGGAGTCTCCCCAGAAGAAGAGGAGTAATTGCTTTTAGCAACACCACTGAACGCAATCGACGACGGTCACTGTACTAAAAAAATGACATGGCCGAAAACCAGGTTTCTTGGGGGTTTCATAGTACATCTTAGAGTAGTCGCTTAGTGTTAGTACATTTATATGACAAATTTGAAACCTTAAAGGATCAGTAGCTCTTTGCCACTTGGTTTCATAGAATTTACTCGTATTGTTGAACATAAACAAATCTTTTTACTTTACTTTTTTTAATTCTTTTAAATAATTGCATAATTTAAAAATTTCATTCATTTAAATCTCATGATTGGAGCATTGCTTTTTAATAATTAAAAATTAATTTTGAAAAATCCATTAATTTTAGAAGCAATTAAATTTTGGGAAGAAAAAAACTAGAATTAAGCAGAAAAAATATAAATAAACAAAAAATATCATAATGAAGTTTAAAATGATGACAATACAAATGTTTTTTTTTTGTTTTTGTTTTTATAAATGGCCAACAATACAAATTTTGTCTTTTTAATATAAAAATTGAATAAAAAAATTATACCTGCTCAGCGATGTTTATAACGATGTGCCTGTTAGTGACCACATGAGGGATATCTGTTTGTGTTGTTGTTGTAATTCTTTTTTTTAATTTCTGCTTATTTCTGTTATAAACGTTGTTTAACATTAAAAGTCAAGGCCATTAACACTATGATGTCTTTCTTAAAGACAAAAAAAAGAGATTTTAGAAAAAAAGTTAGAAGAAACAGCAAAGAAATAAGAAGTTTTAGAAAAAAAAAAAACAAAGAAACAAAATCTTTAACATCTTTGTATTTAAGGAATTAAAAAAAAAACAACAAAAAAACACTTGATAAGCAGTAAACGTAAATTTAATATATGACGCAAATTAAAAGTGAATTTAAATTTTGATGGTATTAAAATATTTTGATATTTTGATAGGAGTATTTTTTGGGACGGCCTACAATGTCGTAAACTAAACCTTATCCATAACATGTTCAGTGCAAATGGTGCCAAAGTTATTTTTCAGTTGATCCTTAAATGAAATCTTAGTGCTTTTTGTAGGCACATTTAAAGAACCGTTTTGTTCTAAATATAATGAGTTTATATACATACATAGGTTTCTAAATAAGATACAAAATGGTGAAGTAAATAACACTTTTTATAGATAAATATGAGCATTTTCGGGAATAATGTAACGTCAACTTGACACGATTGCTCTCATTTTTTAAATTAATATGATGGCAGTTAATTGTTGTATTCAAGAAAAATTAGAATAATCGAACCAAAGGCTTTGCAACTAAGCAACTTTTCCTGTCAAAGCAATTACAATACAAACTCATATGTTACTAATAAATGGATTTACTCAAAATAAAACATTTATAGCAACAAAAGTTTAGTTGCATCGCCAGTTGCCAAAAATTTCATTACATATGGCAACTGGAAACTAAAAGTCTATTAATTTCAATTGCTATTTAGGCAACTACAAATGTCTAGTTGTCGTTCGACAACGCAACCGAACTTCTGTTGCTATCTATAATCGATATCTTATCTTAGATACCTCATTTATTACTAAAGGGTGATCCAACCAAAATGCACTACGTTAATCTATACAGTGAGCGAAATAACCATATGTGCATATGCTTTTTTTCATGTTTCGCTCTCTATAATCTGTCAAAAATTTTGACAGATTCCCTCCACTTTATCTTGCTAATCAATATGTGTTAATAGTTAATAACTCTTTGTCAATAGAAATTTTTATATGTGCATTGATCTTTGAATGTGCAAGTGCAAGGTTTAAAAAATAATTTCAACAAATTTCAACATAAATTTCACGGTACGTTTGGGATGGTCTGTAGACGGTTTATATGAACTTTGCACGAAATTGGCGCAGTGATACCGCAGATATGGCATTTAGATTTTCGTATATATTCCCGTACAAATATCAACAAAATGCCCTCCATTTTCCATATTATGATTTTTTATTGTCACTTTAAAAGTTACCAAACCATGTATCGTAATGTCTTATGTATACAATGAGAGTCGGTAATATTGATTTTTGTATATCTTGAGAGCGATTAGAATGGAAGGTTCTGAATTTGTTCTAAATGACTTCTTAGATAATAAAAACCATCAGTTAAATAGTGGACGGAATTGTATAAGTGGTCATGCTACGTACAAACAGTCAATATTGATATTTGTATGTCTTGAGAATGTTTAGAATTAAAGTTTCTAAATAACTTGGCGATCAATTCAAACCATCAGTTTGTGAATATGGATATGGATTTTGTCTGTGAGGAGAATGGTAACAGTTAAAACTTCGTTATATATCCACATCAGTCAAAAATCAAGTACATGCAGGCTCCCAGCAGCGCGGGAGGAGTTACTCTAGTTGTAAATAAAACTAAAAGTTTTCAGAGAATTAACATAATTTTTTTTGTTATGATAGAAGAATCTTTGAAAGTTTTGTGTGAAACAAAATATCGGTGGCATACTTCAATCCGTTGGACCACATTATCTATGACTCTAAGACGTAATTGAGTTTCAATGTCGTTAATGTGCCAAATTATCTCATCCTTTAGCTCTTGAATTGTTCTTGGCTTATTGACGTACACTTTTTCTTCTAAATATCCCCAAAGAAAGAAGACTACCGGTGCCGAATCACATGATCGTGGCGGCCAATTAATATCGCCACGACATGAGATAACACGGCTATTGAATTTCTCGTTAAAAAAAAGCCATTGTTTCGTTGGCTGTGTGGCAAGTGGCACCATCCTGTTGGAATTACATATCATCCAGGGATATATCCTCAATTTCTGGCCATAGGAAGTCCGTTATCATCTCGCGATAGCGAACACCATTCACGGTAACTGCTTGGCTGACCTCATTGTGAAGAAGTACAGGCCGACGACGTCGCCAGCCCATAAACCGCATCAAACAGTTACTTTTTGTGAATGCATCGGCTTTTCAACAATCACTCGTGGATTCTCATTTGCCCAAATGAGGCAATTAGGCTTATTAATAAATCCAGTGAGGTGAAAGTGTGCCTCGTTGCTGAAGATGATTTTCTTTGTATTCGGTGTATTGACAATGCTTAAAATGATCAGTAAGCTTCAGCTCTTAAGTCAGTTGAACCTTGTAAGCGTGTAAATTCACATCTTTATTCAAAATTCGCATCAGTGATGTTCGTGAGTTGTTTAATTGTTGGGTAGAACGACGAGTCAAGGTTGACGGCTTTTCTGCCACACTGTCGCCAACAGCAGTAATGTTTTGCGCTGAACGAACTGAGCGAGCATGCACAGGTGTTTCCATATTTCCTACAGACCAGGTTTGCTGAAATTTCCGCACAATTCTCCCGATTGTGGACACATTTGGTTGATTGTGTATGTTGACCAAACAAACAAAAAAAAAAAAACACAAAGTGCATGAAAAGTATTTTGATTTGAAAAGGCTTCAATAATCTTAACGCGCTTCTCAATTGTGTACCTCTTCATGGTTGAATTTGTCAAACACTGAAACAAAGAAATGTCAAATTTATCAGCGTGCATTATGGTTGGACCGCCCTTTGTAATAACAAAACCTCAATTCCTTTCTCTAGCAAGTAATAAAACAACAAAAACAAAATTAGCTCCTTGAATAACTGTTCGAAACGTAAGCAACTTTCAGTATTTTGTGTGATATGATACTTTGTTTTTTGACCTCCGCACACCGTTTTGGCATAGATTCTATAAGATTTGTTAGAATTTTTGTTAGTATTGATTGTCCCTCTAATTTCTTATTTTTAATCCAACTCTGATCCAACTCTGCGCTTCAAAATTCCGAAGAGGTTCTCAATCCTATTAGCTGAAAACCATTCTTTGGCCAGTTATGACAAGTGTTTTGTGTCATTGCTGAAACATCCACCCAGTGGCATTTCCAATTCAGCATATGGAAACGTGTCGTTGGCTAAAATGTCCGTCCCTATAAGCAAAAAACGGTAATTTTTTTCTTGTATTTCAACAAAGGGGCCAACTAAACTCGCTGAAAGGTTCCGACTATTACATTTCCACTTCGATGCTTTATTGTGTCTTTATAATAAAGTGAATGTAGTCATTTTCAATTTTGTACTCAAACGTGGCATATTCCATCTGTATTTAACAAGTTAAATTTAGATTCTTGGTACCAGCGCAATGCTCTGCATAACTAGGGATCCTCCCCTGAGTGCTGGTGTTAAATAAAAAAATAATTAAAATCCATTCGCTCTAATTTTTGCAAATACTTTTTCGAAAAGCATTAAAACGAAAATAGGTTTTCACACAATACCTGGACCTACTCTATTACGTATTTTTGCTTATTTAGTTCTAATTTTAAGTTGAGATTAATCATTATGTAAGACTAACTATGTATATGCCTTTTGCGTATAAATAACGATAGTATTATATACATATTGTTATAAGTTATATCATTTAATTTTAGAGAATATACTTAAGCAAAGAAACTACTTGATTTCCCTAAATACCAAGAAAAGTGTTTACAATAAGAGCATAACATTAATAAAAGCTTTTGATTAAAAACTTGCTAATACCATACTAAGAACATATGTTTTTATGGAAACCTGATTTTCTAATAAATAATAATTTAAAAGACCGTTAGAAAATATTAAAATTATTTAAATAGACTAACAATTTTAATAGCAAAAAAAGTAACAAACAAAAAATCAAGAAATGTAATAAAAGACTAGAATTTGTGTGTTAGTATATACTACGTTGATCAAAAAGTTCCTGGAATTTATTCAGTAGATTAAAAATACAAATTTATTCATCTAAATCTATATTGTGCCCTTCAAAGTGATCTCCATCGACTGCAACACTCTTATGCCAACGTTTGATCCAATCCTCGAAGCATTTTTTATATTCGGCTTTCAGTATGCCCATCAGCGCTACCTTCGATTTTTCTATTATTTCCTCTCGGCTGTTGAAACGCGTTTTCGATTGAACAGAAAAAAGTCACAGGGAGCCAGATCAGGCAAATTTGGTAACTGTTGGATGGTATTTGTTGCATTTTTCGTCAAAAAATTTCGAATTATGATGGCACTGTCCTACGGTGCGTTATCATAGTGCAAAATCTACGAGTTTTCTGCCCACAATTCTGCTCTATTTCGGCGAAATGCTTCACGCAAACATCTCATATATTATATAACATGGGGACTTCTCTCACTCAATGAGCTCTACCCGCGTCTATTTTTAAACTCATTGAAAGGGACCTACAGTTTAACGCCGGCTCCGAACGGTAAATGCATTAGAGAAGTTTTCAATAGTAAGTAATACTCATAACCAGTTACTAGCTAATGTTATAAGGTGATACCGTTGGCAAAAAAACTTTTTCTTTTTTAAGATGGTCTGGCCTGGTATTGAACCGAGGAACTTCTGATTGGTAGGCGGGTGTCTTAACTACCATACCACAGCGGCACATTATGATGGCACTGAGCGACGATGTGTTATCATGGTACAAAATCCACGAGTTTTCTATCCACAATTCTGGTCTCTTTCACGCAAACGTCTCATAACGCCCAAATAATACTCTTTTTTTACCGTCTGGCTTTCTGGCAAAAATTCATGATGCGCTACACCGTTGTAATCCATGAAAACCGTTAGCATGGCCTTCTTTATTGACTGAAAACGACGTGGTTTTTTTGATCTCGGCTTTTTTGGTGAACGCCATTCACTTGCCTGATGTCTGCATTGCGTGTCGTACTCATAAATCCACGTCTCGTCTCCAGTAATGATCCTTTTGTTGAATGTAGAATCAGATTCAGCCTCGAAAATTATGTCTTTTGCGACCTCGTGACGGTCTCTTTTTTGCATGAAATGGAGGACTTATGGCACCAATTTTGCTGCTACAGGACAAATATCCAAATCCTTAGGCAATGTTTAAGTCCGCCGCTATCTCTCCGATGGTTTATATGCGGTTATTGATTAAAATATCTTTTACTTTATCAGTGTTTTCGTCGATTATCAATGTCGATGGTCTGCGTTCATCATCTTCGATTGACTTACGGCCACTTTTGAATCGCTCGTGCCACCGTTTTCTTTAAAGAATCGTTGCCGAAACACTTTTCCAACATTTCCAACGTTCGCGCATTTTAAAATAAGTTTTTTACACAAAATTTAACACAAGTTCGTTGTTGCAAACTTAAATCCATTTCTTAAATTGTAAAAAATCGCGGCTACTTAACTTTTGCAAATGTCAAGCTATGACTCTAAGACTTAGCGGGAATATCAACCACAGGTGTGCCAACTTAACAAAAAAAAGAAAAAAAAATCAACTCGAACTTTTTGATCAAGAGGTAAACATATAAGTATGTTAGTATGTATATGACAAAATTTATTATTAAACAAAAGAAAAATATCTGCTGAATTTCCTCAATGAATGAGCGGCACCCATTTTTTTTAAACTCAGTGAAAGAAACCTACAGTTTAATGCCGGTTTGGCTTGGCATTGAACCGAAGGGTCTTCTACCTACAGCAGCACATGCTCTATGCTTAGATCAATTTGGGAGACGCTTTTGTTGACTGCGATTTTCAATATGGTTTTCAATTTAATCAATTTTCATAAACAGTTTTTTCCATTTTTGTTTTCAAAATCTTTAATGAAATCCGAATAAGGTTTAATCACCTTGCGAAATCAATTTTGTAAACACTAAACTTCTTGCTCTTAAAGGAAGATGAACTTTTTATGAACATTTCTTTCATAATCCCAACTCAATCAACTTAACACGTTGAATGCCAGGAATAAAAAAGAAAACGAACAAAAATCAATGTTAAAATTCGACTTGTTTCAACAAAGATTTAAAAAGTGTATTCAATAAAAAAGTGTAGCGCTACTGCAGGAAAATTTTATTTTTCATCAACAAACCGAAAAATGTATGGTCAACGAATAAAATAACTTTTAAAAAATGTGTTAATATTGCATTCCCCTGAGGCTACAATATTTCTGTTTTATTTACGTAAATTGTGATTAGTTCCGAAGAATCTAAATAATTAATAGACTAACACATTTCTTTGTAAACCTCTTACGCCCGTTCATTTGCACCAATTTAGGAAAGATATATATTTTATTTAAATTATATATATACATACATATATAATTAAAATAAATGTTAGATTTAAGAATGCGGCTGATTGTGTCAGCCGCAACCACTTTACACACACCATAGATAACACATGTAGGTAAATACTTTACTTTCATAGAAAAAAAAAAAAATATATAGGCATACATAACATGTGCTAACCCAATGTCCATCACTTCATATTTCGTTAAAGTAGCGTTGAAGAATCTGGGTGTATTTCTCAAGCAAACACATTTTTCAATCAATTTTTATTCCACAAGAATCATAAATTCCATTAATATTCAGCATGAAGCAAGTGCATGAAGGTCCGAAAAACCGATTTTTTACTTGTAACTCTGAATTTTGTAGGTGTTTCGAAAATTCCACAAACAGATTCTATAGCGCCTATCAGAAAAATAGTATCACTTGCCAGGTTTTTTTTTTCGTCGCACCGTGTTATTAAATTTATACAAGTTTTTCAATTTAAAAACAGTCTGCCTATGCTTCTATGAAAGCTATAAAATTTTATTTTTATTTTATAAACTTTTTTATATTATACACAAAGGTTTTTTATTTATTTTTGTTTAATAAATTCTTTTTCGGCATCTAATAGTTGACAAATTTGTTAACTTAATGCTTTTAGATACGGCTATTTTTATTATTTTCTTATTTATTTTGATACATTTTTGTTGCTATTGATTATTTTAAATAAAAGACACCTTGTTTCTATTGAAACTTTAACTTTATCATTATTATCTATTTATATAATTCAGCTTATTATACATTTTTAAATAATATCCTACCAATTTTTGTTTTGTTTTTTATTATTAATTTTTTTTTTTTGTTATATATTGTGGTTATAAATATAACTTTTTATATGAAACGTGTTTTACATTTCGATTTTCGATTTTGTTTTATTTTTGTTTATATATTTCTTTATTTGCACAAATGTTTGCCGTTGTCGTTGTCGCTGTCGTTTCGTTTAACAACAACAGTAAACAACAACACTATATAATATAAAAAATTTAAGAGCCGAAATATTTATTATTTACCGACCGTCTGCGTTCACGTTGAATTTGTATCTGTGCTTAGTTTTTTACCTGCTGACAACTTGAGCCAGGCATTCACTCAGCACTTTTTTGTGCCGGTTGTTGTTGTTGTTGTTGTTGTCGTTTTTTTTTTAATTTAATGGAATTAACTCGTTTGTTGTATTGATTTGAATGAGTGAGTTTTGTTTATGGAAACGCATTCACATTCACACACACACACACACACACACATAAACTCACACACATCTATTGAGTGAGATGTGGGTGTTATAAAGGATTATGTTTAGAATTGTTTATTTTTAGCCACAGTGACGATTAACAAAGAGCTTAAAAATTATACATTTATTTGGTTGCCTTATACTCGTATTGCATTTTGAATCAAAAGACTTATGACACAGACTTTAAAATTTGTTGTCCAATTGTCGTTGGATCTAGAAACATATGTTTTTATATTGGGTATACAAGTTAATAATGTCGATTTGGACAACATATGGCATAACTATCACATATGGTTTGTGTCAATAATAACAAATACAGTCATACCTCTTTATGTATGCCGTAAATCGAAATGCCGTAAAACGAAATGTATATGTGTTACTTTTGCTAGGCTTACACTTTTTGATGCAAGACAGTGATTCTACAGTTTTTTTTTTAACTGTACAACGAGGTAATTTGCGCCGTAAAGCGAATGTGTTCCATAATTCAAGCAGTCCGTTAAAGCGAAATGCCGTATAAATAGAGGCCGTATAAGAGATATGAGTGTATGGTATTTTGGAGGGTAAATATATGTCATTATAATTCAGTATTCAACAGACGCCAAAATGTAAACATATATTTTTTCAATCGCTATAATAATGTCGAGTTTTGTGTCTAAAAAAGATGTTTTGCAGGGAAGTTTGATAACCTTTTTTAATTTGAAGAAAACGGCAGCTGAAAGTTATCGATTGTTGGTAGCAGCTTACGGTCAACATGCACCAACTCAAAAAACTTGTGAACGAGAGTTTGCGCGAGTCAAAAGTGATGAGGAATTGGAAGCATTACTCGACAAAGACTGTTGTCAAATGCAAGAAGAACTTGCATTATCATTGTCACACAGAAAAAGCCGGTTCCTTATGCTTAAAAGCATTGAGATTCATTCAAAAACTAGGAAATTGGGTCCCATATGAATTGAAGCCGAGAGACGTTGAAAGGCGATTTTGCATGTCGGAAATGATGCTAGAACGCTACATCGTATTGTTACTGGTGATGAAAAATTGATACATTAGAGCCCAGCCAACCAGCCAAATCAACGCTGAAGCCGAATATTCATGACGTCAAGGTAATGCTTTGTATTTGATGGCATCAGGAGGGTGTTAGGTATTATGAGTTGTTGAAATCGGCTCAGAAGATCACAGGGAACCTGTACCGAACACAAGTGATTCGTTTGAAGAGAGCAATCAACGAAAAACGACCATAAATTCGACCAGACATGAGGCCATAATCTTCCATCATGACAACGCTCAGCCACATGTTGCAAGACCGGTCAGAAAATATTTGGAAAACAGTGGATGGAAAGTTTTGGTTCTCTCGCCTTATAGCCCAGACCTTACCCCTACTGACTACCATTTGTTTCGATCGATGCAGAACGCCCTTAGAACGCTTTTCTTCAGAACAGGGTATCAGAAATTGGCTTGATTCATTCATTACCTCAAAACCAAAGCAGTTCTTTTGGCGCGAAATTCATATGCTGCCAGAAAGATGGGAAAAAGAGTGGCTAACGATAGACAATAATAAATGCATTTTTCAAGAAAATATACCCAATACTATAACCCATAAGCTCAAAAGTTCTGGGCCCAACAAACAGATCACCTTTTTTTTGTTCAAAATTAGCTCCATCAAGAGCAATACCATCATTCCAGCGCCGCTGTAACATTTCAATACCACTTTTGTAGAACGTTTTATCTTTTGCCTCAAAGTAGACCTCAGTTTCAGCGATAACCTCTTCATTCGTACGAAATTTCTTACCGGCGGGCATATTTATGAGTTCTGCGAACAACCAGTAGTTGCTGGGATCAAAATCTTGCGAATACGGTGTACTGTGGAGCAATTCGAAGTTCAATTCATGTAGTTTTGCCATTGTTTTAGAATCATCAACACGTTCCTGTTTTTGATCACCAGTTAGCAGATTCGGCACTCACTTTGAACAGAGCTTTTTCATAATATGCAATATAATATGCAATATATGCAATATAAAGCCAACACGTTTTTTTGATATCATTACGATGCCAACTAGCTCACGCAACTTCACTTCCCATAACACTTATCAAGCATCACTTTTAGCACAATAACTCACAAACTAATTAAGAGAATATTATGAAATTTTAACAGCTATCTTTTGAATGTAAGCACTAACTGAAAAAAGGTGTTCGCAATAAAATTAGCGCCCTCTATGTATTAGTCCAGGGACTTTTTAGCCCATGTGTTACACTTAACGCTGCATCTCAAATCAAAAGACTTTACACATAGATTTTATTTAAGTGCATGTACACAGGATAAGTAATATATTGTTAAGTTTTAACCTTTTTAAGGCATATGAGTTCTTTTTAATTACGATAAAAAAAATAAATAAAATAAAAAACACGTATGTTGTTATTTTACTTTATGCACTTATTTATTTAATTTCCACGTATACAATTCTAACTAAACCGCTTATTTATCTTACACTTAATACTCGCTTAGTACACAAACACTTTTATTTACGCCTAAAAATGACTTTACTTTGTGACTGCAAAACTATAACTGAACTAACTAGTGCATAATTTTTTATACAATTTAAATTACTTCCGAATGTTCTTGTTCTTCCTGAAACATTCAAATTATTTCCGTTAATTTCAAATGTAACACCCAAAAATAGTCTAATTGGCTATGCTGCCAAATACACAAATCAGTACGGCATTGCCAGGGTGACACATTAACAGCCTGGACATAACCCAATATACCAAAATCCCACAATACGGTTTTAAAGGCACTGATATGGTGTATCTTCTTTTTAAGGTATTGTTTATTTTCGTAACAATAAGTTATCGCACAACTGTCTCCAGTCAAGATATCTTACGCCTAAGCTATAATGGTCTTGTTTTGTGTTGCCATACAGCATAAAAATACATATCGCACTTTATCAACAAGAGAGTATTAACTCAAAATTTTAAAATTTTCAGTAGAAGTGAAAAACTGTTTGTGGTGACATCTTAAGAGAAGTTGAAAATCCGAATACATCATAGTATGCAAAAAAATAATACCTTTTTTATGAAAATATACCATACATTACTTACACTTTTGTATTAAATCAAAATAATACCTTTTTGTTCATATATAGGTATTCACTACACTATCACGAAAATGGTTAAAATGTGGTTTTCGAGATAAAGAGTAATCGGAATACGTTGAAACTTTTACAGTGGATAGATATTGACGTTGCTAGTTGATTTCTTACAAAAAGTGAAATTTGAAAAAATTTGAGTTAATACCCTCATGTTGATCAAGTGATCAAAAGACTTAAGCCACAAACTTGATGCTGCTAATTTATTAGCAATAAAAACTACAAGACTTAAGACACATGCATTATAAAACAAACACCTTTAAGGGATAAGAATATTATTACGTGTTAACCTTTTTTAAACATTTGAGCCCATCTAAATTATATTCTTTTTCACTAATACACAATAACTTTTATACAGTTTACAACAACTTAATATTTGTTTATACAACACTTTAATTTCCGCTTTAACACGTCTTTATTTTACGACGGCCAAACGATAACTAACTGACTTGTAAGTAAAACAGCCCTTTATATACCTAATTGCCTGCATTTTGAAAGGTTCAGGAAATATCGACTATCTTCTATTTCCATATCCGCTAATTTAAGTATAACGTAAAGATAGTCAATGTGGCAATGCTGCCAACTTGACATATACCAAAATCCCACAATTCGTAACACTGCCTCCCGCTTAAGCCTGTTCGCCCCGGAATAGGCTCATTATCCTTCTTCCCATAGCTCGCAAGTCCTTCTAAATGTACACTTTCATTTTTCATTGCGGGCTATCGTTTTTCTGTATTCGATATACCACATCGTTTAGCCTTTTGACTACCTTATGAGATCCATCCCAGTTAGTTGGCAGCTTTGGGACCACTCCTTTCTTGCGCTGCTGCCAACTTGACACTTTTATTTTCGGAAAAATATTAATGTTTTTTTCTATTTAGGATTTTCAAAGTGCTACTCCTGAGAAGGAGCTTCTAGTGATACTATTAAAGAAATTAATTATGGCTGTAATAAAAGTAACAATTTTATTTTTTGTTGACTTTATTTTTTTTTTTTGGTTCGTATATACTTTGACATTTTCGAACTATGCCATAACCTTTTTAAATTAATATTAAACTAACAAAGAGCCATATTATCGTAATGGATACCAGTAAACCATACATTCTTGACTTGTTTAAACATTTTAACTTTGTTAAGGCACACCTTTTGCTATAATTGCTGAAAATGTCAGCTGTATTAACATTTTAAATAATAAAAAAAGTATATATAGTAGACATGTATTTGTAAAATTGTTCTTCTGTTGTGTTATTCAAGTCTATCTGTTTAAACTTTTTAAACGCAACCATAATTCTTATAGAAAAAACCGAAATAAATTTATAAAAAAGAGAAACAGACAACAATCATAATATAATAGTACTTGAAACTAAAAAATGAAAAGTTTTTCATAATTATGGTGATTGTATGCAAACCACGTTCTTACTTTACAATATCCGTCAATGAATTTTTTTAAGAACACAAAACCGCATTGAGTTCTTGAAATTTTATTTTATTATTATTATTTTTTTTCTTACTTTTAAACATTACACATTCAAGCCTCAGGTATACTACGTATTTCTGTCAGACAAAACTTGAGAAGGTGTTGCAAAAAAAAAACAAAAAAAATAAAATAAAAAATAGAATAATGATAAGTAAGAGTGATTTGGCTTTAAGTACGTGCCAATTTCTTGGTATTTCTTTATTATAGAAAAACTATGTCTATACAGAGTGGGATTTAAGAAAGGATATAACATTTTGTTTTAAACTATTATGTTTTATAATAAGTTCGTAGTATAGGAAAACTAAAATTTTTAAAAACTAAATCACCTTATAATACTTTTATAGTTAAACAACAATTGGCTCCGAATCTAATTATATCGTTTATCTTGTTAGAGTTTATATTATGTATCACTCACAGATAACCACCATAGTCTGACATATATTCTTCTGCTTAGTATAGAATATAACAACAGAGCAGACTTTGGGAGGAATGGATATCCTATTCATTTTAATTAATAAAGCAAAACAAAATTGTATACCTAAAAAATTTAAATAATTTTTTTCTTATTTATATACACTGCTCGCCACTTGAATAGCACACCCTCTATAGTTTGAAAAAATTCTTTTATATATTTAAAAAATTAGATGGAGTTCCTCTTTGTGGCCTTGGTATGACAGTGGCAAAACAATGAAACTACTGAGAACCCCCCGCCACTCTATTTCCAAACTCTAAGTCTGGGCTAAATCATATGAGGTCTTACATGCTTTGTTTATCTATTTTTTGGTGAAAAAACAAATCACTGTCGGAGGTTAAAAATTGGAAAATTAATGTTTACAAGGACATGGGCTATTTAATCGCTTTAAATTGAATCCCAGGCAAGTTTTATGGCTTAAATAAACTCTGGAACACTCTTGTATTATTTCCTATTCCTATTACCTTTTTGGGATAACTGTCCTTCATACATATTATGGATTATGTTCAACTCAGGGAAATACGAAATATAAAAAATTTAAATTTTTTGGTTCTCTATATAACTTTTTACAATTCGGACAATACGGTTAGGTACGTTATCCTACTAAAAAATCATAGGAAGGAGTAAAAAAAATTTGTGAAAGTCGGGCAAACCGTTTTTAGTTACTCAATATAGAATGCATGCTACAGGGCCAACCAATTGAGTATTTGGATAGCTTCTGCTATCTGGGAAGCACAGTAGCAACAAATAGCGGTACAGAAACAGAAGTTGACGACAGATTCAACAGGGCAGGATCGGCGCTCAGACGACTGTAGTCAGTATGGGGAGGCTCATATCCAGGCAAACCCAGCTCAGAATATTCAACGCAAGTGTAAAGTCAACTCTGTAGTACGGCAGTAAAACCTGGCTTGTGTCTAATACCATCACTCAAGAGCTACAGGTATTTACCAGCAGGTGCCTTGGAATCATATGCAGGATGGGGCAAAGGAAGTGGAAATGGATCGGCCATACTTTAGGAAAAAACACCAATAGTCTTGCAAGGATGGCTCTTGAGTGGAAGTCTCAAGGATCAAGGAACCTAGGACTACCAGGAAATACCTGGCGTCGCACTATTATCCAAGAACTAAGGCAAAATAATCTCACATGAGAAGAGGCAATGACAACGGCAGCAGACTGCGTAAGATGGAAATGCTTTGCGGAAGCCCTATGCTCCCAAGAGGTGTAAAGGAACAAATTAGAATATGGCTTTATCCTCGTGTTTAAAAAATGAATGACCTAAATGCCGTAATATGAAAATGCTCTGCCCGCGAGGCTATGTAGGCGATCCATATAATGCTGTTTCTTTCGAAGATCATAAAAGTACTAGCAGAACTATCACTCAGCAAGTTTAGGTCATGAGAGTGCAGCAAAAGTTATGCATTTTTTCTTTGCGAAATATATAAACGGGTTTTTTCCTTAGTTTTATTCTCTTTATATCATCAGCACCTAAAATTACAAGCCTTAATATAACAGGTTAGTTAAGCCTGCTTTCACTCTCCTTTTTTGTATTATTTTCACTGTTGAGCTCTGTAAATTAGAAGATTCTCTTAAAAAAGTGCTCTTGTCTGCATTAGCAAATACACTGTGGCCCATACCTTTGTAATCGATAATTGCTCCCCTTTTTCAACCTTCGACTGTACTTTGCCTCGCCTCATTTTCAATTATTTTTCATAAAAACAATCCTATTTAGCAAGCTTAACTAACTTAGTTACTGACAGATAACTAAGTTAGGTAACGATAACTAGTTTATATAACGATACATATTGTTACGAAAATCAGGTTGGGAACCCCTGTCGTGTATTATCTATCGCTAAAACATAACAAACAACAGCTACAAAAACAATAACCTGTTTAAAAATAACGAAGACTACAACAACAAAAGCAGTAAAGAAATAAACAGCAACAACACAAGAACATAAACAAACATGTTGCTTACGATTGTACTGCTTTATAAGTGCTTTATAACTGAATAGAAAGAAATGAAAATAAGAAGAAACCGAAACAACGAGAAGGTCGAGAGCTTTCGAGATGTCATTTACTCAGTGGATGTTTTGAAGTTGAACGGAAAAGTTGGTATAAAAATTTAAATACTCAACCAAATAAAACAACATTCACACATTTATTCATTCCAAATGAAAAATTCGTTATTCAGTAAGATGGTGATTGAATCCAAACCGCTAAAATTGTCAAAGAACGGCTGTTGCAACAAAAATTTTAGGCAAATTAGTGGTCATCATAAAGCTCAAATTCAAATCCAATGGTGAATTTTTGGACAATAGTAAAAAACGCATGGAAAAATATAATTGAGCTTCGGGCCACATAAAATAAGGTGCTCTAGCAAGAGTGTTAAAAATATAAGTTCCTCTCTATTTAAGCAAAAAAGTGCAATAGTAAGTGCATGCGGATTTTTTTTTTATATGTTTGACTTTCTCTCATTTCAGTATTGGAATATCAGGCCTTTTTGTTAATGTTTCTTTGAAAGGACTAAACAATGAATAAATCTGTGAAGTTTTGTTTTATTTGAATGAGTATTTAAGTTTTTATAGGAACTTTTCCGTTCAACTTCAAAACATTCACTTGGTTTTGCTTCTCACTGTAAAAAGCACATCGATGCGGAAAACAGTCAGTTTATTTGGTGTAAACTCAGCGAGTAGAGTCAGTTTATTGGATATAAGAGTAAAGATAGTTTATTGGTGTAACTTAGAGTGATTGGACTAAAATCAGTGTAAAGAGAGTTTAGTGTGGATAAACTCTGGTTGAAAAGATCGTGAGCAAACCTATGTTGTGACAACCATCGGGTGTAAAGATCTTTAGTTAGAAGGATCTGTGTAATAGCTGTTATTGTTTAACACAAAGGGTGTAAATAGAGATAAAGGTTACGAACAGAATAATTTAATTAGAAACGAAACACAGATTTATTTTCACTTTAACTGCAATCTACGAACTCATTAATAAGCGTTTTTAAGAAGGTAAAAACGTAACAATATTTCCGTAACACATTTTTTTTCTCCAATGAAGAGATAAACAAAGCATGAAAGACCACATAAGATAAAAGCCTTACCTCGGCTATAATATTTGAGAGATATCTCACGATTTTTTGAAACTACACTACCACTATTCAAGTGGCGAGCAGCGCATATAAATAAGAAAAAAATTATTAAAATTTTTTCTTAAAGTTATACGACAGAAAATTAAGCATCTTAAATAAGACATTATACGGACAATTATACATAAGTACATACATAAAAATTAAGATATTTTTTGTTGGAAACAAAAATTTAAAAAATGTGTTAAATTCAATCTGATCTTTAACAATAACAGTTATTGTGCTAATTTTCTTTGGTAAGCTTTGTTAACGTTAACGTTTTTCCTCAATTCATTTAAAAGAAACAAAAATATAAATGGTTCTACGAAAACTAATATATATTAGAACGATTTTTATAAGATAATTTATAAAAATAAAATGGAAAACATCTTAAATGTACTTGTATTTGGCTTTTTGTGAATTGCTATTCAAACTAGTCTTTATCGAATTATGTAAATGCTTCTTACACATATTGTGAGACATAATTGCCACTTCTTTAACTTTACATTCTCTGTTGAAATTTGTTATACTTAAGCACCTGTTAATGGTAAAAAAAAGTACAATTTTTTAATTGAAATTATTTTCATAAGTCCAATAATCACTGTTTTTTGTTATTATTTGTTTTATAAACTAACCTTGATAATGAACTCTTTAAAGTATTGCCTTGTGTACACCATTCGGCATTCCTCATGTATCGCTTAAAATGTATGTATATTTTTGACTTAAAAAAAAGACTTTTAACATACACTGTACACATATTTAAAAATCAATGAACCTACACATGAGCTTAGTTTTTTTCCATAATTGAAATATTAAGTGGCTTATTTTGTAAATCACTAAGCTGATGCACATTGTTTTTGTAACAAAAACAAATTGTATAGAAATAACGCAACGCATCATCTAAGTGATTTACAAAATTGGTCCCTAATAAAATTTGTAGAGAAAACAAAGAAAATTGAAAAAATCAAGTGTTGCTTTCAGGTTTTTTTTTTTTTTTTTGTAACTTTCAATTTGTTATTTCGATTTATTAAGCAACCAGTCAAACACAGTAAAATTATAGGCAAAAAATTTGATCCTAAAAAACTAAGAGGTGTTTTTTATAGAGGTATAGAACTTTAAGTTGCAACAAAACAACGATGGTTAATTCGATTGACATGAATTTTATTTATCCGATAGATAATCTTGTGGCGTTACATTTTAAATATGATTTCTGGCATATGACCGCCACGGCTGGCGCGGATGTAGTCCAATCTGGACGTCCAATTTTCGATGACTTTTTCCAACATTTGTGGCCGTATATCGACAATAATACGGCGAATATTGTCTTCCAAATGGTCAAGCGTTTGTGGCTTTACCGCATAGACCAATGACTTTACATAGCCCCACAAAAAGTAGTCTAGCGGTGTTAAATCACAAGATCTTGGAGGCCATTTAACAGGTTCAACACGTGAAATTAGGCGTTCACCAAACGTGTCTTTCAATAAATCTATTGTGGCACGAGTGTGTGACATGTTGCGCCGTCTTGTTGACACCACATCTCCTGGACATCATGGTTAATTAATTAATTCAGGAATGAAAAAGTTAGTAATCATGGCTCTATACCGATCACCATTGCCTGTAACGCTCTGGCCGCCATCGTTTTTGAAAAAGTACGCACCAAAGATTCCACCAGCCCATAAAGCGCACCAAACAGTCAGTTTTTCTGGATGTAACGGTGTTTCCACATACACTTAAGAATTACCTTCACTCCAAATGCGGCAGTTTTGTTTGTTGACGTAGCCATTCAACTAGAAGTGGTTTTCATCGTTAAACAACATTCGCTTATGAAAATCGGCAACAACGGTAATCTCGTTTTGGGCCCATTCGGCGAATCTACGCCGGGCCTGAGTCTATTCACGATGTATTGCCAAACCAAACTGAGAATAAATCACTTGACAGCTGTTAAATCAGTCGCCATCTTGAAAAGTAATGCCAACTTAAAGTTCTATACCTCTATAAAAAACACGCTTTATATAGGACGAATCAAGGTAGTCGATTTCTTGTTGTTGTGAACATTATAATTGTGAATAATATTTGGTTCTATCGAATATTGTTCTAACTTGTTAAAAAATTATCATTACGATCCATAATACAGGGAAATTTGTCATTGTTATAACACTTTTGTAGAATGGTGCGTTGTCTTGATAAAAAAAAAATTTTTTTTGTTATAAACCAGATCGTTTGTCTCGAATTTTCCAATTCAATTGATCCAAAAGGTTAAATAATATTCTGAATAATATTTTGACTTACAGGGTGGGCAAATTTAAGGTGAGGAAGTAAATTGGTTGTCAAATGATAAAATGTCAAGAATTGAGCTGTCAAGCCTTGATACTTATTTAGTAAAAAATTGGGAAATTTTAACTATGGAACGCTACACTCTTCAACAAAGAATTTTAATTGTGAAAATATACTCAAAATGGTGAATCAAAATGGTGAAAATTTTGCTGTATCACTTCGTAAAATTTGAGTAGCTTTTCCTCCTTTCGAGACCGCTGTACGTAATTTATCACTAAATTCAAGGCTCACGGTACTGTTGCCGACAATAAATCAAAACAATACGCTCTTAGTGGTCGTAGTGATGCAAACATAACCGCTGTACAGCAAAGTTTTGAGAATAAGCCTGGAACGTCAACTCGCCGACGTTTGCAACAATTGAAGAACTAGAAGTTCTTTGCGCAACATTTTGCATAAAGATTTTCATTTTCACGCTTATAAAGTTCAACTCGTTCAAGAATTAAAGCCAGCCGACCATTGTTTGCGTCGAACGTTTGTGAAATGGCTGTTTGAACGAAAAGAACGCATTTTTCAACAAAATCATTTTTAGTGATGAGGCCCATTTTCAATTAGGCGGTTATGTAAACAAACATAATTGTCGCATATTGGGCTCACAAAATCTACAAACAGTCCTCGAAAAACCATTGCATCCAAAGAAAGTGATCGTATGATGCAGTTTGTGGTTAGGCGGCATCATTGGCCCGTATTTTTGGAAAATGAGCAAGGAAATGCCGTCACCGTGATCACAATTGGCTAATGTTGATATCAGTGATTTTTGGTTTCAGCAGGACGGCGCCACAAGCCACTCATCCAGCCAAACAATTCAGTTATTGCATGAGAAATTTTGCGGTCGCGCAAATTATCGATTTGGCGAAGTGATTTAACGCCACTGCTTTATTTTCTCTGGGGCCATTTGAAAGACCAGGCTTACGTGAGCAAGCCACAAACAACTGGCACTCTGAAAGATGAAATTCTGAGCTACATTGACGAGATAAGCGAAGCTTTGTTGCAAAATGTGGTTCAAAATTTTGTGGAAAGAGCGGACGTTTGCCGACGTGCCATTATTAATTCCCATATTCCTATTTTATATTGGTATGAACAAAACAGAATTTGTCAAAAAAAAATGTGTTTTTAAGCCAATTTACTTCCTAACCTCAAGTTTGCCCACCTTTTATAAACGTCAACGTACAAAAATATTACATATCCTTAAGCTCAAAGGTCGGTAGTATTTTAAACATCATTTCCAAAGCAAATACTACTTTTCCATGTAGTTTTGTTACTGCCAGAAGATTTGAAATTACCAATATGGAAATTGGATTTCGCCTGTTATATTTTTAAAAACAAAAGTGTTTTCGTTATCGTTTAAGATTTTCCGCAAGTTAAATAATACATACACTAGGTCATCATGAATACATGGAGGAGATACGAGGACAGCTAGAAATGGTTTTAGCCTAACAATGAAAAACAAGAGCTGGATTATTAAATTTATTTTATTTTTTAATATAATCTCCTGAAACTTCAATACACTTAGTCTAACGTTTTTCCAGCTATTCTATCCCTTGATTACAATATTTTTTCTGAAGCTCCTCAAAATAATCGTTTACAGCTGCCACAGCATCTTCTTTCGAGGTAAAACGTTTGCCAGCAAGGAATTTTTTAGATTTGGGAACAGGCAGAAGTCAGAGGGAGCTAAATCAGGAAAATTAGATGGGTGGTCAAGCAATTCGTACTTCAATTCAATAAATTTTGTCGTTGTTAAAACACTTTTGTGGGATGATGCGTTCGTTGTCTTGATGAATTTTTTTTTTTGTTGTTGTAAACCAGGTGGTTTTTCTCGAATTTTCAATTGATCCAAAAGATTATAATAATATTCTGAATAATATTCTGACCTATAACATACTTTTGTAATCCCAGAAAATCGTTGCCATGACCTTATCAGCCGATTGAACTCTTTTTGCCTTCTTCGGTGCACTTCCACCAGCTTCAATCCATTGTTTGAATTGTTTTTTCGTCTCTGGTGTTATGAAGTGACGCTTAAAATCAATTTTATTTCGTTTAAATCGATCAACTGCTAACTAATGTGGCACCCATCTTGCAGAAAACTTTTTTACTTGTAATTCTTGATTCAAAATAAAATACACTCGATCATTTGAGATGCCTATGGCAATACCTATTTCACATCGATCGTCTAATACCATACCATGCACTTTGCTGCAGTTTTTGGTTGCCCACTTTGTGCTTCATCTTCAATGCTTATACGATCACTTTTAAATTCAGTAACCCACTTTTTTACTGTTGCTTATGAAGGAGCACTTTCACCTAACGCATTAGGTGAATCTTTAAACTTTTCTTATGTAAATGTTAAATCACACTACGTATATCGAATTTTTCCATTGCAAAAATTCTCTGAAGCGCCTTTTTTGAACACCCGTTACTACACGAATGAGTTGACAGATCTAAATGAAATTTAACACGTGTTCATATGACGGATGGAAGTATCCAATATACAAAGCTTTTTGCTGTTAATACCGTTATTACTATGTCAGGCTAAGACATTTCGTACTGCCCTCGGAAGTGAGTATATTAACAAGTTTATCACCACTGATAACATCGGACAATGAGAATTACAATGAGAAAGATGAAAGTTACAACTTAGGGCTAATCTTACTGGGTACAGTATCCTATTCTTACTCAGGTGTTTAGTTTAAGTTCTACTGCATCATTGGCAGCGTTGGTAGCAATACAACTCCACACCGAGTTTAATAGAAATACTTTGCAGGAAACGAATTCGTCCCTGGGACTAATAGTGGCCATGGTACCAGAATTAAGTCTCTTGTCTAACTCCAGTCTCCCGCCTAGTTCAAACATAAGGTGTAATTGATCTGAGATACACTGGCATTATAATTTGTGTCGGTTTAGGTAGTCTATGTAAAGCTCCATCTTGATTCCGACATTCTTTTAGAGCATTTCCCAGTCCATCCATCTTCTTTGGATGCCGTTCAGACTTGACTTTCGGCTCTTGGAGCCACTAACTCGTTGCTTTGCTTCATATTTATGTATAGGTAGCATTTATCATCGCTCGCGACGATTTGGTACAAAAAGCGCCATTTATGAACGTAAGTTGCTCGATGGCAATTGCTTTTATTAAGCTCGTGACGTACCCAGGATCTCAATTTGTTGGTAAATCCCATTAAATGAAGATAATTTTTGCAGTTCACTTTTTCGGTCAATTCACACAACTTGCTTGACGAATGTCCTCCTTCAATCATTTAGTAGTTTTTGTGGCGGTGAAAGGGTAGTTTTAAAAATAAAATATTCAATCCGAAAATGAAAAGAGAAAAAGAAGTAAATAGAATTGGTTTTTCAATATTGTTTCGTTTTAACCTTTTTAAAACGTTTGAGTGCTTTTTAATTGCGTCAAATTAAAATAAACACCACGTTGTTGTTGTTTTACGGTTTTTATTTCTTCACTTTATCTTTATACATTTTACCTTAATACAGCAACTTACTTTATCTTGCACTTAATATTCGTTTATACAACACTTTTATTTACGCCTAAGCACGACTTTACTTTATGACTGCAAAACGATAACTACATATATCACCAAACGCAATCAATTTCGAATATTCTCGCAGTTACTACAAATTTCTATTTGTCGACGTTAAATTTAAAAGATATAAAATTATAATACACAAAAAAGGAATTGAACTGGCAACACCGTTAAACATGCAAGTGGTAGCACTCTTAATAGTACAGACAGTTATGGCAGTGACAGATACACAAGATCCTTGACACAAACCAATAAAGTTTATAACTAATGTTTCACAGTACAGTCCCTGATGTGGTATATTTTCTTTTTAGAAATTTTTATTTTCGTAACAATATGTTTTATATTCTGAGGAAACTAAAACGTAGCTTTGAGATTGAGAGTTGATCGGAGAAAATGAATTTTTTTTTTTTCTTCTTTTTCCTTTATTTTTAGTACATAACACAAAGTTGTACATGAAAATTAATTACCTAAAACTATGGTGACCAACGTAACAGTGTTGATACTTGTGATCAGAGAAATCCATATACATATAAAAGGATTGTGGTTTGTTCGGATGCTTAAAACTTGAAAACGACTGGAACAAATTGGATACTTCCTCCTGCGATTTTGTTTGTAATTGCTATGCGAAGGTTTAGAAAAAAAAAAGAAAAGTAAATTTTCGACAGATGGCGCTGTAGGTGGTCATACCTTTATCTTTGCTTCTGTTAAACGTATTTGAATAAAATTTGGTACTCTGATTCATTGCACATATTCTAAGTTCTTCAACAATTATGAACGGGATAGGATAAGTGAGCATGGTGCCTCTAATACACAATAAATATTCATTTTTGTATATCTTGAGAACGATAAAAGTAGGAGTTTCTGCATAATAATCGTATATGTGGTCATGGTACGTACCATGGTACGTACAAATAAATATTGAATTGTTTTATTTAGTAATTTGGTCTAAATGACTTGGCAGTCAATATGAATCATCAGTTTAAAAGTGAAAAGATTTGGAAAAATGGGCGTGGCATCTTTCGTACATAATAATAAGTTGTTGTTTTTTTCTTGACGCCTTAAATCAATAAATAATCACTCTGAGAAAGTATACAAACAATTGTTGTCCTTAAATAGCTGTCTACTAACGTCTAATGTCTACTTCTACATAGATTTTCGGGCAAAGCCGGATGGTTTAAGCTAAGCTAGTTTGTTAAGAATATTAAGAAGTTAAGAGTCAATGAAGTGCTTTAACATTACTATCAAAAAAATTCAAAAAGTAAAGTTAATCGATTTGGCAAGTGAAGTACTTATAATACAAATTTTACAAACATTGTTCCGAGTTTCGTTCGAGTTCGAGTTTTACCCTTGCGTTGGATTAGGAAGAGAGTTTGCAGCAATTGTGGTGTAGGATATCATATAGTCGGACTTGATCGATAATGCAATTGTGCATTTTGTTATTTATTTATTGTTTTCTTTTTGTTAATAATTAATTTGTAAACCTTTATTGGCAATAAGTCATTTGTAGTATTTTTAAAGTAAAAAAAACCTAATAAATGTGGCTTTGGTCCAATGTATAATAAATAAAAAGGTATCTATTAACAGCTGCATATAAAGCTTTTATATACAGATATAATGGATAATGCATGCATGAAAATTTATGTATGTTTCTACAACAACAACGACAAAACATTTAAAATCTCTGCCACTGCTTAATACAAAAAATATGTCATGATAATTTTAAGGGCTAATTAATAAATAACAGATTGACTTCAATGAATTGCATAATTTTATTGAATTTGTGGGAAAAAAGATAAAAATGAAATTTTCAAAAAATAAAATAAAAGTAAAACAAGTTTGTTTCTTAAGTCTTTTGTTTTGATTTCCTTTGTCAACGAAATAATATTTGATTGTTAACATACTTGTGTTCTACTACTACTACTACTACTACTACTACTACTACTACTACGTGTGTATGCGTGAGCATGTTCAAATGTTATAATAACTATTTTATTTTGTTGTTGTTGTTTTTATTTTCAGTCAACTTAAAACTCAAACACGTGAACGTGATTCTGAATTACACGAGACCTCGTCAGAAAGCAAAAGTTTAAAACAACAACTCATCGCTTTAAAAACAAGTCGAGATCAAGCTATACAAGAAAATTTGTAAGTTTTTGTTTTATTAACAGTTTATGTATTTCAAACGTAAATAGCTTGAGTAGGAAATATAAATGCAATATATGTATGTACATACATACATTGTAAACTAGTTTAACATTATCTGCATAATAATTTTTGCTAAAATGTATTACATATTTTCTTTTGCATTGTTTTTTGTTTGTTTATGTTTTTCGTCTTTAGACGTCTGACCAATGACTTGGCTGAAAGTCAAGCTGAAATTGTCATTTTGAAAAAACAACTTAAAGATTCTGAAAAGGAAATTGAACGTTTGAAACAACAATTGAAAAAATATGTGGAAGAGGTTAAAAAAGCGGAAGATTTGTTAATGCATAAGGTAAGTTATAAAGATTATTTGTAACAATTGTTTTTGTTTTGTTTTGTTTTGTTTTTGGTAGTAAATAATGTTTTTCTCATTGTATTTTTCAAAGGAAAAGGAACGTGAAGAAATGCTAGAACATTATAGAAGTTTATCACATGATGCTGTTATGCTGGAAGGCAATAATCAAAGTTTAGAAACTGAAGCTGCTGAAGCCAGGTAAGTCTTTTAAAAATTTAAAAATTTTTGCTTAATTTGTTTGCTTATATTTTTATTTAAATAAATTTTTAATTTTATTTGGTTTTTGAATGATTTTATTAAAATTATTTTAAAATTTCAATTTTAATTTTGATAAACAATACACTGCTTTAGAAAAAAAAACTATAAATCGTACGCTCTTGAATTTGATTAATTAAACTGGGTCAATACGCTTACATATTTCGAACAAACCACTGCATACTTCTACACTTCACTTTATTTTATTTTTTTCTTTCTGTTGCTAAGTTTTATAGAAAAAATTAAGGAATGTTTTCAAACGATTCTTACAAAAGGGGTCTTAGTTGTGCTGTTTAAATCCTATTTTTACTTAATCAGCAAAGCTTTCTTCTACACAGGATGATATTGTAATGTCTGTTTAGTAACAAAGTTGCAAATGATCTGCCCTAACGAAATATGTATATCAATTTCTCTATTTTCTCCTTCTCTCTTTTCCCATCTCTAAAACAGTAGCTTTAGTTGTTGCAATTGCTGTTGCTGCCTTCGAATTAAACAAATACTACAAATAGACACAAATTAATATTTATTTACACATATACTCGTAGTTTTAAATTTAGCTGCCTTTAGGAAAAATTTTTATAAAAAGTTTTAATTATAAATTGTCTTATTCTATTGTCGTAAAAAAACAAAAAACAAAATAAAAAGACGTCAAATTGTGGAACTAGAAACTGACATTAAAAATCTTAAAAAGGAATTGTGTTATCGTAATAATATGATCTTAGAATTAGAAGATCAAATTGCTTCACTGACTGCTAAAACCACCTGTTTAGAACATAAACTAGAAGAGAGTTTAGATGAACAACATCTCCTAAAGACCGATTTATTAGCACGTAAAGAGTTATGTGATAAGTTAGACAACGAAAAGGATAAATTAAATGCCGAATTGTATGAACTGAATGATGTAAAACTCAAGGTAAACTTATGGGCTTATTGTTTAAGATAAAAGCTTTAGTTTTTCTTTATCCAAATAAACATATATGCAGTTGGAAATGGAAAATGAAAAGTTAAAATTGGAAATCGAGAAAACCGAAAAGGGTAAAAAAGTCTCAGCAGAAACAATGGAAGAACTATTGACAAAAACTCGCCGCGATTTGGAAGAACAAATCAAAGTTGATAGTAAATTAAGTCAAGAATTATTGCGTTTAAGGCAAAAGAATGAAGAACTATTGGTGAGTTTATTTTGATTTTTTCTTTTCACGAATTTTAATTTTTAAAAATATTTACAAATTTGCAGAATGAATTAAATCAAGAAAAACAAAAACGTGAACAACATCAAACTTTAGTCCATGAATATCAAATACAAAACCAAGAGCTGCGTCACAATCTAACTGATGATCGTTTTCGTCAGGCTCGTTCCCGTGAACAAAGTCCACGTTTTCCAGCACAAACTTTATAATTTTATGGAAAAAAACTGCCAATAATTAATTTTTTTTTTAACAAAATTGTATATTTAACATTTTATATAAAAAAAATTAAAATTAAAAAAGTACAACAATAAAAAATAAAATAAATTATATTAAACAAATAAAAGACATTCAACATTTACTTGAATAGTTTCTATTTGTTGCCTGCCCTATAATATGTTTCCAGCATTTGTAAATAGGTTTTTAACATGCAAGGACACTGCCTAAAATTTGGCAAGCCGACTGTGTATAAAAAGCGATTGTTATCCGCTTCATCATAATTCGAAACGTAATTATTCTGCAGCGTATCCTCCTCATATAAAGGTTCTCTAGTAGTTGTTGCTATTGTATGCCGATGCTCTGTTTGCTCTACAAAAGGTTGCATACATTGATCATTGGCTATAACGGTCTGAAAGCTTTCATTACTTTGATGTTCTGAAAAACAAAAAGAAAAATGATAATTTTATTGCTAAAAATTTATTTTAACTGTATGTAGTATAGCTTACCTATCTCTTGCTGCCCTTGTGCACATTTTAACAAAGTGTCTCTTCGCATATTTATCTGACTTGCTTGTTCGAAATTATGGGTTGAAACTGTTGCATTTGTTACTAAATCACAGGAAACTTTTTGAATGTTTCCCATAGCTCGACTAGGTTTTAAAATGCCTTTAATTGGCATAACTTCCCTTGAATAAACACTCGTAGGTCTGGACTGGGGTCTATACGATTGATAATACTCACTTTCGTATGAGCTTAAAGGCAAATTCGTATCATACTCATTTGGAGCTTCTTCGCCATATTTATTATCGTGCGTTAATAGTGATTCTGAAACATTGTGCAAATATTGTGAGCTATCGGGCATTTGAGATGAACTTGAATATTGATAGTGATCATCTTCATTAATAAGGCCAACTGATGGTGTTGAGGAGGTTATAGTTTGTTGTTTATATTCTAAATATCGTTGATATTTCTTTGTAGGTTTCCAGTGCTGATTATCTGAGTGATAAGGAGACTCTTTTTCTGTAATTGTATTGGCTCCATTATTGTTGTCATTAACTTTATTTCCTTTCTCTTGTTCTAGTTGATGTCTACTAGTATTTGGTATCGATTCTGGGTCTTTATATTCTGTACGGCTTGTTGTTTCACCTTCTGAAGTAGCATCTGTTGACTTATTCATTTTACAAGAACTTAATTTATTTATTAAATCTTGTGCTGCAGTCCTTACGGAATTTAGGCATTCGTCGTCTAAGTCAAACTGTTGATAAGAATTTAAGAAGCCTCTTAAATATTGCAGAGCCTCTTTAGTATTTTGTCGCATATAAGGCTCTTTCTCTGCTTTCATTTCTTTTGTAAATGTTTTGGCAGACTCTGGTTGCATTAAATCATTTTCAGTAGTGTAATTAGCTTGACTTGATGTTTCACTATAAAATCCTATATTATGATCCATAGTTTCTCTGAAATCCCTGTAGGAAAAGGAAGTAGACGCCTTAAAAGTTTCTCTTTGTTTCCTTTCATCATCCATATCAGCATTTTTGACTTGTAAAGATAATTGTGGATAATTATCGTGTTCCTGTCTAGCCCGATATGGTTCAGGGTTTTTGCGAAAGGAAGAACGATTTAGTGCTTTAAGCTTTTCGTCCGATAAATTATGATTATTTTCATCGCTTTCTTTATCATATTCTATTCTTTGCTTTGTCAATTTTCGTGGCGAAATTTCTTTAGTTCCATCATTGACTACAAAAGTTCCATGCTCTCTGTTATTTGGCTCCTTCAAGCTTTCCATGTTATATTTATCATGTAAATATTTGTTGACATTAGATTCTCGTTCAATATCTTTAGATTTCTTGTCAAGCTTTTCAAAGGCTTTACTTTCGCTTAAGTTTTTGTAACTTTCATCTCTTTCCAAAGGTTTTGTACAACAGCAGAAGATGTTCTTTCTTGGCTGCTTACTGGGCTCTTTCCTATAGAACGTTTCCGATTTCTTAATAACTTGTGGATGGTCATTTGAAAGGAAATCAGAATCTACTGAGCTATGATCATCAATAACAATAACTCGCTTTTCTGAATTTCGTAACAAAATTTCTTTAGATTTATCTTGTTGCTCTTTTAAGTTTCCTCCTCCTTCTCCTCTTTCGTTATCTTTAGAGCTTCTGTACATATAGAGTCGTTCTTCCTGATAGTCTAGTTTGTCATCGTAAGCTTTAGAACCTCTTTGAATATTGGTGTCTCGCTTTTCAAAGGCATTAGTATCTTGCTCTCGGTTATTCCAATCTGAAACTGTGCTTTTAGCTCTTCTTAAATCATCGTCATCATATCGTAAATCTTCATATACTTCTAAAGGTTGTGTAGTTCTTCTATTGTTTGTGAATTGTTCAATAGGCTCTTTGTCATAGTAGGATTCCCTCAATAGTCTAACGGTACTTTTTGGTTGTTCTTCTAAAAATGAAAGTGTATTGGTAGCCTCACCTTGCTGTAACAATTTTCCGGGCTCTGGTTCCTCAAAAATTTGAGGAGGCTCGCATGAACAGAAGGAAGAGTGATATTGTTCGATAGGCTGTTTGTCATCTGATATTCTCTGACCATTTTCATAGTATGCTTCTCTTTTTTGTTCCGTTTTCGATTCTCTGTAACTATCTTTATCATATTCTGTGCTTCGTTTTGTCAACATTCGTGGCTCGATTTCTTTTGAAATACTGTAACCATTTTTATGGTCCGTTTCTTTTTCTTGTTGTATTATCGGTTCTCTATAGCTTTCTAATGGCGAAACTTCTACAGGTTTATAATTGTCGTAAGAAGATCTGTATACTCCATCCTTTTGATCTTTTAAGCTTTTCCTGATCTCTTCTTCATATAAATCCTTGTTGATAATAGATTCTCGCTCTTTATTTTTAGATCTGCTGTATTTAGAAGATCTTGCTTCTTGGTAGTCTTGGTAGCCATAGTCCTTAGAATCCCTATGAGTTATAGTATCTGGCTTTTCAAATGCTTTACTATCTCTTAACTCTTCATAACCTGCATATCTTTCTAAAGGTTGTGTACTTCTTCGTCTGCTCGTGGACTGTTCAGAGAGTTCTTTGTTAAAATTTGATTCCCTTGGCTGTCGTACGCTATTTTGTCGCTGTTCTCTCGAAATTGAAAAAGTTCTGGCAATTAGGTCTTCCAATGCTAACTCTTCGCATTTCAGTTTCTCAACAACTTGTGGAGGATCATTTAAAAGGAAGGAAGGATGATATTGTTCCGTAAGCTTCTTGTCATCTGATATTCTATAATCATTTTCGTGATCCGTTTCTTTTCCTTGTTGTATTATCGGTTCTCTATAGCTTTTTCTAAAATATTCTGCGCTTCGCTTTTCCGATGTTAATGGCGAAATTTCTTCAGGCTTATAATTGTCGCGAGAAGTTCTATACATCACATCCTTTTGGTCGTTCAAGCACTTCCTGATCTCTCTATCATATAAATCTTTGTTGGCAATAGATTCTCGTTCGCTATCATTAGAACTCCTGTACTTATAGGATCTTTCTTCTTCATGATCTTTAGATTCATTGTTAACTTGTTCTGTGTCGTAAGATTTGTTATCATTATCCTTAGAATCTCTATGAGTTTTAGTTTCTAGCTTTTCAAATGCTTTACTATCTCTTAACACTTCAGAGCCTACATTCCTTTGATCTTTAAAGCTTTTCCTGATCTCTTCTTCATATAAATCCTTATTGACCATAGATTCTCGTTCTTTATCTTTAGATCTCCTGTATTTAGAGGATCTGGCTTCTTGGTAGTCTTGGTAATCATAGTCCTTAGAATCGCTTGTTATAGTATCTGGCTTTTCAAATGCTTTACTATCTCTTAACTCTTCATAATCTGCATATCTTTCTGAGGGTTGAGTACTTCTTCGTTTGCTCATGGGCTGTTCAGTGAGTTCTTTGTTAAAATTTGATTCCCTTGGCTGCCGTACGCTATTTTGCGGCTGTTCTCTTGAAATTGAAAAAGTTCTGGCAATTAGGTCTTGCATTGCAATGTCTTCGCATTCCGACTTCTCAACAACTTGTGGAGGCTCATTTAAAAGGAAGGAAGAACGATATTGTTCCGTATATTCTGTGTCATCTGATATTCTATGACCATTTTCATTTTTTGTTTCTTTTGATTGTTTTATTACCGGTTCTCTATAGCTTCCTCTAACGTATTCTATGCTTCGCTTTTCCGTTTTTTGTGGAGAAATATCTTCAGGTTTATAATTGTCGTATGAAGCTCTATACACTCCATCCTTTTGATTTTTCAAGCTTTTCCTGATCTCACTGTCATACAAATCTTTATTGACCATAGATTCTCGCTGTTTATCTTTAGAGGTCCTGTATTTATCGGATCTTGCTTCTTGGTAGTCGTCCGATTCTCTGTTACCTTTTTCTTTGCCGTAAGGTTTGTAATCATAGTCCTTAGAATCTCTATGAGTTTTAGTATCTAGTTTTTCAAATGCTTTACTATCTCTTAACTCTTCATAACCTGACTCTCTTTCTAAGGGTTGTGAACTTCTTCGTTTGCTTGTGGACTGTTCAGTAAGTTCCTTGCTATAGTACGATTCCCGCAATGGTATAACAGCATTTTGTGGCTGCTCTCCTATAAATGATAGGGTACTGGTAGCTTTGTCTTGCTGTAACAGTTCTCTTGGTTCTGATTCTTCGAGAACTTGTGGAGGATCATTTAAAAGAAAAGAAGGACGATATTGTCTCGTAAGTTTATTATCGTCTGATATTCTATAACCGTTTTCATGGTCCGTTTGTTTTGATTGTTTTATTATTGATTCTCTATAGCTCCCTCTATCATATTCCATGCTTCGCTTATCTGATTTAAGTGGCGAAATTTCTTCAGGTTTATAATTGTCGTAGGTAGCTCTATGCACTCCATCCTTTTGGTCTTTCAAACAATTCCTGATCTCTCTGTCACCTAGATCTTTGTTAACGATAGATTCTCGTTCGTTATCTCTTGAGCTTCTGTACTTGTAAGGTCTTTCTTCTTCTTCTTCCTGGTCTTTGTATTCTTTATTAACTTTTTCTGTGTTGTAAGATTTGTTATCATTATCCTTAGATTCTCTATGAGTTTTAGTGTCTAACTTTTCTAAGACTTTACTATCTCGCGAAATTGAAACTGAGTTTTCCGGTTTTCCTGCACCATACTCATATCTTAACTCTTCATAACTTTCATCTTTTTCTAAAGATTGCAGATTTCTTCGTTTGTTAGTAGACTCTCCCGTGGGTTCGTTGCTAATACTCGATTCCCTTTGCTGTCTAACGTTAGTTTGTGGCTGCTCGTTTGAAGGTGATAGATTTTTGGAAGTTCGGTGTTGCTGTAGCAATTTTTCAGAATCTGGTGCCGCAAAAACCTGTGGAGGCTCCTTTAAAATTTGTATTTGTTCATTTGAAGTTTGCTTTACGATACTGCTTCGCTCTTCGTTTCTATATTTCTCTAGATATTCTTGATATTTCTTCATTTTCTGAACGTGTCTAGCTGTATCGTCTTTATCTTTATCTCTGCTATTGGGCTTGGAAGCAACATATTTTCGAATTTTCATTCTTTTGAGCATGCGCAACGTTTCTACTGAGTACCGTGAATTTATAGACGCATCATCATAGTGTTCATTAGGCTTACTTTGTACAGTTATGCGACAAATTTTTGATTCGCTACTGATTTTCACAGTAGAAGTTGAAGAGTCCTCGTAGAAATTTCTTGCCAATTTTGTGTGTTTCTTAAGAAAGGATTCTACACATTTCTTACGTTCATCCACATAACGATCGAGATGTTGGACTATCATTGAGCTGTTTGGAAGCATAGCTTCCCTGCTTAAGTTTCTCTGTAACTTTTCTCGTTTTTTATACAGTTTCTCTCTACATTCCCTTTTTTTTCGTTCGCCATACTCATCACATGTCTCTTGGTGTTTATGTCTCCTTGCTGCTATTGTTCTTTCGGACTTCGATTTGGAACGACAATAAAATTTATCGGTATCGAGATCAGTACCATGTCGTCCATAACATGACCTACATGCTCCAATATTTATGTGCTTGCTACTTGCAGGTGTGGCACAATAGCAAAGGGCCGGCGATTGGTTGCAAGGGTTATAATTATAACAGTATTCATTACAACAATATTTATACTCACTATGTGGCTCAACACTAGATTGTTGAATGTTACGATGATGGCAAACAAAACCCCCAGTCCCAACCCCAACCCCAGCCGTGTTATAACATTCAGCTACAGGGTGAAAGGTGTGGTGATAACAACAATTAACAATTTGATCTTGCTTTCTGTGTATAGAGGGTGTTAGTAAAACATCTATTATACTCTTAGAGGGCCCCCGTACTTTATTATAGTCAAAACTGTTAAAAGAATTATGATCACCAACAGCTCCTTTATCTGTGTCCATAGGAAGGGTATCAATTTGAGATGCTACACTACGTGTTCGAGGCCTTAAAGCTACATCTTGATTAGAACCATAACGTGGTGATGTAAACACACCTTGGTGTTGTGCAGAAAACTTTTCCTTAGCAATGGTAACTGGTTTTCGATCCAATGGGCAATTGTTCGCCAAGTTTTCAGCCCAAGTGAAATCTTCATCATGATCTGCTTTTTCCTCCTTCATTTTCATTACTAGATTGCTGCGCTGATTTTTTAATTTTTTAATTTCATTATTAATAACCTGTTGTAAATAATCCAAATGCATTGAGGTTTTATCGACTTTTTCCTCAAACCTTTTATTTTTTTTCTCTTCCAAGACCAAAGAATGCAAGCAAAGCTTCGATATAACTTCACTCGCTTTAGCAGAGTCTAATTTATCACGCTTTTTTGGAATATATTTACCTACGCTATGACTTTCTGTTTCTTTTCGGTGGTCCCTGAAAAATTTTTCTCGAATTAATCGTCTCTTTTTGCTACAATAGCCCGAGGAATTTTGTTGTATATCAGTATTTTCTTGTTTTTCCAAAACTATGCTATTTTCTACATGGATATAGAAAAAATTTTAATATTACAGATCATTCTTTTTTCAAATGGTAATCTTACTTCCCAGCCTCTTTAATTCCTGGTAGGTTAAGCCCATGTATTTATCAATTTATTTTAAAAATATATTTTCAACAATTTTCAATTTGGATGATAAAAATTCTAAAATTTCGTTTTGAATAACAAATAACAATTAAATACATTTTTTTATAAAATATTGAAAAAATTATGTTTAAACAGGCTGCTTCTAATATATTATAAGGTATAGATCTATTTGCACCTACTCGTGTTACACCGTTTCCCAATGGCATTCTTAGAATGGTTGAAGTTTGTTCGGTGTTTATGTTGTCAAGCGTTTTGCTTTCAATTGACTTTTAAGAAACAATGAAACAGGAGGATGGAAGTCTGACGGTGTGAAACGATACATTAGTACAAAGCTTAAACTTGAATCCAGCGGAAAATTTTTAAGCTTTAATCACAAACGTCCTGAGTAAAATACGATAATGCGACCAACTACTACTGAAGTGAAGCGTATTCCAGAAAGGAAGTTCAGCATCGATCGAAATAAATGGTCTGACTACCATTTATGTGACAAGATCTGAGCTATAAGGCGAGTGAGCAAAAACTTCCCATCCACTGTTTTCCAAATAGTTTTTGACCGGTGGCCGAGCGTTGTCATGGTGGAAGATTATGGCCTCATGTCTGGTCGAATATTCTGGGCGTTTTTCGTTGATTGCACTCTTCAAACGGATCAATTGTGTTCGGTACAGGTCCCCTGTGATCGTCTGACCCGATTTCAACAGCTCATAATAGAAAACACCCTTCTGATTCCACCAAATACAGAAAATTGGCGTCATGTATATTCGGCCTCGGCGTTGATATGATTGGGCTTTACATATGACTTTTTGCGCTTGGCATTATCGTGATATATCCATGAAAAATGACTTTTTCTTGTAGCGTTCAAGCATCCTTTACGTCTCTCGGCTTCAATTCATATGGAAGCCAATATCCTTGCTTTTGATTGAATTCCAATGCTTTTAAATGTATGGAAATGGCTTGTTGTGTTACTCCCAATGATAATGCAAGTTGTTCTTGCGTTTGGCAACAATCTTCGTTGAGTAATGTTTCCAATTCCTCATCTTCAAACTTTTTCGGCTAACCAGGCCTCCCCTTGTCTTCTTTGTCGAAATCACCACTTTGAATCGCGCAAACCATCGTTCCATGTTTTTTATGTTGGTGCATATTGACCGTAAGCTTCTACCAACAATCGATAAATTTCAGCAGCCGTTTTCTTCAAATGAAATAAGGCTATCAGACTTCCCCACAAAACATCTGTTTTAGGTACAAAATTCGACATTATTAGAGTGATTGAAAAAAATGTATGCTTACACTTTGGCATCTATCGAACACTGAATTATAATCACAGATGTTTACCCTCCAAAATACCATATTTGTTATTATTGGCACAAGCCATATGTAAGTTATGTTGTCCAAATCGACATTATTAAATGGTATACCCAATAACATATATATTTCCATAGATTTTATGAGAAACAAAGAGCCTTAACCATTCTCGTGCATATGATCCTGAGTTGTGCTCTCATCTTCACTTCTTTCCAGGACTTGATAATTGTTATTATTTTCGCTTCAATTATAGTATAGGCTACAGGTTGAATTGAACCCATAGTCTGCCGTTAGACATAGGTTAGGTTAAGAGTGGCCACCAGACAAACATCCAGCACATTTAGGCTCGTTAGAGCCCATTGTGATACCCATAGCTTCTCTCCAACAGCCTGATCTAAACAATTCGTCTCTTCTATGAACTTGTTAATCAACCCTACAGGTATTTCCCGCAGAGCCTGAATACTAACTATATGCCCACTGAATATCCTGAACCGAAGTCCCGCCAACATCGGGCATTCCAAAAGAAGATATTCTGTGGTCTCCTCAACTTCCTCATAAAACAGAGTCCCTATGGCCCAACCTAAGGCATGTCTTCTCACTTGACAATGACCCGTTAGTGGCCCTATTACCGCAGATATCCTGCCTCTCGGCAAGTTAAGCAGCTGCCTAGACCTCTTCTTGTCCACTCTTGGCCAGAGATTTTTAGCCTGTCTACAAGTCGGAGCACACCTACACCTCTCGTCAAAGATATTATCGGTCCAATGTCTTGTACGCAGACGGCAGATAGAGATCGGTATACCAAACTCCTCCTCCGCCGAAAGAATCCTAGCCAGAGTGCTCTAAACACAGCTCCTAAGGATTTAATAACGAACTGACATTGTCCGTATAAATACAGACTTTCCGACCCTTGTGACACTATCCTCTAAAAAGTCAGAAACCTCACAAATAACGGCCACCTCTGCCTGAAACACACGACAGTGACTTGACAACCTGTATAACATATTGATATTAAGATCAGGAAAAAGGACGCCATAGCCCTACTCCACCATTCAGCTTTGACCCATCCGCGAAGAATGAGTTACTTTCCGTGTCCCTCTCCAACGACTTTTTCCAGGTATTCCTATGCGGAATAGATTTCCTGAGATTAATTACTGGTAATAAGTACGAGATACAGTTGTCCATCCTCACGGGAGACAGGCCAATCCAGTGCAGCATCCCAGCGGAGCACTCCAATAATCTGAGATCACATTCTCTGATTCTCAGCAGAAACATGGAAGCATTCGATTCGACCATGATATCAGGTGTCCAGATATTCATAATGACATACCATGGCCTCGTACACAGTGCCCACCAACAACTTCAATACAGACCCTT
The DNA here is from genome assembly GCA_023159175.1 of Wohlfahrtia magnifica. Lineage (NCBI taxonomy): Eukaryota > Metazoa > Arthropoda > Insecta > Diptera > Sarcophagidae > Wohlfahrtia > Wohlfahrtia magnifica. Next base: position 889,338 of record JAKWBJ010000044.1, on the reverse strand, counting down.
TTACTCTAACCAAGGAGTTCTGTTTATGTCTTTACCCGGTGCACACCAGTTTTCGAGATTATATTTTCAAAATAATAGAACGGACTAACATCATCTATTTGACTGACGGTTATAGTGAATAAATTTTGAATTGTAGATATTATCAGATCACTAAATAAGGACCGATGATGCCAAACAAAGAATACTATTGCAATGTAGTCGTAATTAAATTCAAAAAGTCAACTTATTTTCTAAAGAAACCTCATAACAGATCACTCAATATGTCCGTAGGATGACACAGATGACGTTACTAGAATTTTGTCCATACGATTTTTATTTAGTACCAGCCTTCAAACGATACGTGTATAAATTTGACAGAAATCTGACTATTAATTCGTGAGTTATAGCATTTTGTGTTAAGCGGTTTGCTGAATTTAAACGTGGTGGTGCCGGCACAAATGATGCAGAACGCAGTGGACGCCCAAATGAGAATCACAACATTGGTTACGAACGATCGCAAATTGAAAGTGCACGAGCTAGACAACATTGTAAAGATATCAGATGTTAGTGGTTTTACCATCGTACACGAACATTTGGGTGTGCGAAAGCTTTGTTCAAAGTGGTTGCCGCCAGAGCTCACAAATCGTGCCACAAATCGATGAAAACGATAGCAAAATTGAATGAATTGGTCTTCGTATTGCTACCCACCGTATTCTCCAGGTTAAGCCCCCCTGTGACTTTTTTCTGTTTTCAGATCTAAAGAGAATGCTTGCTGGAATGAAATTTAAGTCCATTGATGAAGTAGTAATCGCTGAAAGTGTGGTTTTGTCAAAATTTTGTTTTTTCTTACTTATGCTACGGACCTATTGAGTGACCTGTTGTAAGTCGAGATTTGGTTTTGGGCAATATTAGTTTTAGAACCGTTGATTCGGTTGCTTTTGATATCTTAGTTAGTTTCGCATCCATCCATAATACACATACCATGGGCATAGTCTAGGTGTTTAAACTTCCATGAAATTCCTAACTTATTTCTTTGCAATTATATAGGCCCTTTCCGTAACAGTGTGTAGCACTATGTTAATTAGGGTGGGAGATAAGACGAAACCTGAAACTTAAGATTAAGTCTTAATATTCGCAAATTTTATCTTTATTTTTTTTTTTTTTTCTTTTTATTGTTTTACTTAATATTTTCGATCAAAAACTTTATTACTTCTTTTGTATTTTATGGATTTTATTAAATTTCTAAATCGCATTTGATGAGTCAAGCTTGTTTTGAAAACCACGTGATTTCAAATCACGAACAATTTCAAAATCACCTGAGTGATTGTTAGCTGTTCTGGAAATCACGTGATTTTGAATTTTTCGGAGTGGTTTGTATTTTCCCAAATCACGAGAAAACAAGTTTCAAGTTTTGTTTTATGTATTTTTTTTGGATTAAACAATCATGCCTAATTATACCATTCATAAGTTTGTTGAAATGATCGGCATCCATTTCCTCAGCATCCACATTATCCGAGCTGATCGCCAAAGAAAAAATTAAATCACGGAGTCGTTTTCAAAAGAATAAAATTGTGTATGCAAAATTAGAAGAGTTTTTCAAAATTGCTGGTTCTTAATTGTTTTCCAATAAAATTACTAAATTTAAATCAAAATTAATAAAGGACACATTTCTTTTACAACGCAGTGTTTGCAAAAATAAATAAATCGATCAACTTTTTAGTGTCGATTTCAAATCACGTGATATGAGAATTTCTTGTGCACAGAACACCATTTCAGTGATTTAAAATCATTTCGACAAAAAGTGGTTTTCAGAACATACCTCTATGTATCCACATCTGCTCGAAGCTGTATATAGGATAAATAAATGAAAACAAGTTTTATTTAAAGGGGAATATTTCTGATATTTATTTATAGTTTAATCTTTTTTTCTTACTGTAATATTTAGTTTTCTCTTTATTGATTTGAAAGTTGTTGCTATTTTTTTTTTTTTGCAAAATATTTTTTTGCTCTTTTCCGAAATATTTGCTTTTTGTTTTTAAGTTTAAATTTTGTGTTATAATGCAGTTCAAGAGACGAGATTCTACAAATAGAAAGTATCTGTATCAGAAAATTTACAAAATATTTATATATTGTATGAATGTATGTATATTTATAATAAAAATAATTATTTTAATTATATAATTAATATATGTATATATACTATGTATATTATAGTGTAATATTAAAATAAAATATGAGCAAAAAACAAAAAACAGAACTGAAGGATAACAAAAATAAGCAAAAATATGACTTTTTGTTCAAATACATATATGTATATTCAGAAGTACATACATACATATATATATACATAAACTATAATTAAAAAACAAGAAATATATAATATATATTTTTATATATATAAATATGATTTTTTTTATAAAATTGATTATAAAAAAGAAATAAACATTAAAATAACAAATATTTAACTATAATCAGCGAAAATATTATAAGACAATAAACAGTGTGTGGTATGTATTATGTAAACGTTACGGTGTGTGTATGAAAAAAGTAAAAGGATTAAAGAATATAGCTATGAGTTTTTAGGTGGAGAGTTTGAGGTGATTAAATATGTTGTATTTAAGTTCGGTTTTACTAACATTTTTTCTTTTCTTTTTTTTAAATAAGAAGATTGAAGAAATATATAAATTTTAAGCCGTTTATATGTAAAGAAACATGAACTAATTCTTAATTTATATCTCAGTCAAAAATTCTAATTTGATTTTTCTTTTCTTTCTTCTTTTTCATTTTTTTTTTTTGTCTAATTAATAAAAAAACCATAAAAATAATACAGAGCATATGCAGCTTTTTTTAATTTTTAATGTTTTAATTTTATAAACTTTTATAAAGTTTTTTTTTCAATCTTTTTATTTAATTTAATAGTATACAAAATATCTTTATTTAAAAATTAACTTTAAATAAGAAAACTTAAGAAGAAAGAAATAATAATAAAGAAAAAAAAATTATTGAAAAATAGACATCAAAATTTTTTACTCATATGTTTAGTAGTGCTGCTACTACTATGAATGTTTTTTAATTAAAGATATACTTGAGTGCCTTATAAAGTTTAAAAATTTGTTTTTTGTTTTCGTAAAACTAATCGTTGATATTTATTAGTCAATTCAATTTTTTTCTTTTTTTATAATACTTGAGCTCAATTACACAGGCTGGCGTTTTAGCTCTAAACAAATGTGTACAAAAATTATTATTTTAATAAAGACATTACTTTTAAATAAAAAAATATTTAAGATACAAATTGAAAGCGTTGCATATGTGATATATATATTACTTATTCCCTTTGTTGGAAAATAAAACGAATGAAATGTTTAATCAAGCTTTTAAAATTAAAAAGTGCTCGGATTAAATTAAATCTAATAACATGGGGTAATATGCTATTTTATTTATAAAATAAATTATAATTAAATAAATTATAAATTTATAAAGTGCTACAGACTAAGGGGCATATTTTTTAAATCACTTAGATGATGCGCTGCGATATTTCTACACAATTTGTTTTTGTTACAAAAACAATTTTCAGATTAACAACGCAACGCATCATCTAAGTGGTTTACAAAATTAGCCCCTTAATAACATATATATTTTAAATACAAGTCAATTTATTTTTATAATTTTTATTAATTAAAATTACAATAAAACTATAGCCTGTGTATTTGGCTTACTAAATACAATATTTTACTTTATTATCTTACTTTTTAATATTTATTTTGCATAACTTAAGCTCTTTTGTTTAATTTCAATATTTAAAATTTTATAATTTTTAATATAAGTGTTATTATTTTTAGGTGTTTTTCTTTTTTTATATAAAAACATTAAAATATTGCACAAATGCACAACTCTTTTGTTTTTAATTATATAAAAGGCAAACTGTTATCAAACAAAAAACAAAAGCAAAACATATATGAAATGAAAATAAAAATAAATCGATTTTGTTTTATAAATTTAATTGCTTTACATATTCTATAAGGCTTATTAATTAACGAAAAGTTTTTTGTTACTGTTGTTTGTTTTACTCTAAACATTAAACATTTTCTTTTTAAAGTATATGTGATTAAATTTTATTTTGTTTTACTAAATAATGAATTTATTATTACTTTTATTTTTATTAAGAACAATTAAACAAAGATACACACATTTATATATATATCTATATATCTGATATAAGGTTATATAAACGAAGAAATAAAAAGGCAAAAATAATATACAATAACTTTATTTAAGAATATGGCAATTAAAAAAGAATTTTTTTATTATATTGTTTCTATTATATTAAATATATACTATTAAGTATGTATATTAGGCCTATATGTATATAGTACGTACGTACATAATAATTTTCAGTTGTAGTAATAGAGGAGGAGTATATATTTAAAACATTTTGTTTAAATAGATCACTAAAATTTTCTAAGAAAATCGTAAATACACACTCATCAGAGCAAAAATCGTTTTTTTTTTCTCGAACAGTCACACTATATTTTTCTTACATATAATTAACTTTGCTTATATCGGTTTTTATTCCACAATTCTAACCTTTATTGTTAGAGGATTAAAAACAACAATAAACAAGCTTTTAACACTCATATATCATTCGTTTTTATTGTGAATACTACTATATCGTCATTTATCATTTTTAATCTACAAATACACTTAATCGCACTCGAAATTAACACTCACACACCATCCTTAAAACTTTATACAATTCTTTTTTATTTCTTTTGTTTGACAAAAGCAGTAGTATTTGTGTTTGATTTATTGCTTGCTACTGCTCCTGTTCCTGTTCCAACATTACCACCACCACCACCAGCACCAACAATTGTAGTTCCGCTTTGTTCACGTCGTCCTGTTGTAACTTTTGTAGTTTTCGCTTCTTGGATTGCTGTATTGCTGCTGGCATTGGTAGCCATAGTTGCTGTGGTAGCTACTTTACAAGTTTTTGAATCAGTTATGGTTTTATTGCTACTTGCACTTGTATCTTGTTGCATAATAGATTTATTATTTGTAATTGTTTTTGTAGCAGTATCTTGAGTTGCTATGAAGATATTGAATACAGTTTTAATTAAATTAAAGTGGCAATGGTTTTTTCCAAAAATAAAAATAAAAAATTAATACAGATAGTATGTAATAAAACTAAGTTTCTTTTAATAAAATGTTAACTTACTGCTTTCGTTGGATTTCGATTTATTAGACACATTTTTATCAGTTTTCAATTCCTTTGAATCTTTTGCACAATCATTATCAGTTTCTTCTTCTTTACGATTTTCTTCCTGTTGCTGTTTGTTTTGTTGTTTGAATTTATTTTCGTTAGCCTTGTCTTTAGTATCCCCTCTTAATTGTTGGTTATAATTCAATTCGCCTTCGTTTTCATTGATAGTCTGCATAAAACCTGGTGTAGTTTCTGATGAGCTGGTGGGAGAATCTTTTTCTTCGGCTATGCGAGGTAACAATTCACCCGGAGCTGGTAAAGCAATACCGGACGGAGTACTAACTAATGATGCTGTTGAAGCCGGCGAAGAGCTATCACATAAAAGCGTAGAAGTATCATCAATTAATACATTAGATGATAACAATTGTTGCTGATCACAGTGTTGTTGCTGCTGCTGTTGGCCATATGTTGTGAAAGCCGATGTCGAATTGATTTGCTGTTGATGTTGATACTGTGGATGTGTTGATATAGGCGGCAAGACTGGCGGCTGATTATTGACAACATGTGTGGTAACAGCTGAATTTGTAGCAGTTGTAGTGCTTGATGGTCGCCATACACCACCTATAACTCTTTGTGGTTGTTTAATAGGTGGTGAACAGCATAACGGTGATATGAGTGTACATTTTGATTCAGCACTGCGTGGATGCAAACGATCGGGCGATAAAGCACGACGCAATAATGGTGAACTGGGTTCTGAAGATTTTGTGCGTACAAAACCAGTCTTCTTTGTACCAGCTGTTACTGCTTGAACAGGTAGTGAACCGCCAGGACTATAGGATTGTGTGGTGTTCGAAGAACCTGGTTGATGGCCAATCAGGGGAAAGGCCAATGGCGAAGGGGAACGTGTAGGCGAAGAAGGCAATGGCGAGGGTGAGGGTGTCCTGGCCAATGGTGATAATGGAATATGGCCCACTGATTTACGCCTATTTGGTATAGAAGCAGCAGAGTTTGTATGCAAGGTTTTAACACCAGTACTACTAGGACAGACGGTTGTATTGCCTGAACAACCGGTATGAAGCTTGTGTTTAAGGCCATGCAATGTTGACGGCCTTTGATAAAGTTGTGGCACGGAAGTGGGAGATACTAAAAAATATAATTTTAGAAAATAAAAATATTGTTTATTCGCCATTCGATTCAACAACCTGGTATGTTTCCCATAACTCCGACTGGAGCACCTGATGTGGCGGCACCTGATACTGAACCCGCAATAGGCAAAAGAATCGTATTGGAAGTGCTCACAAAACCAATGCCAGTATTATTTCCAGCTGTAGACACAGCAGTATTATTATTATTATTACCACCACCCGTAGGGGTATTGGGTGAAGATGATGAAGGTGAAGTAGATTGCGATGAAGTAGCTGCCGATTGGCAACAACTGCTGCTATGATAAGATGAGTCCAAAGGAGATAAATTTCTGCCTATAGCCCCCACACTACTTCCAGTTATGGCTGAAGGAGTTGTGGGTGAACTTATGCCGGCGGCAATCTAAAATATAAATTTTATTGTTGTCTTTTTAGGATTCAATCTTCTTAAAGTGTCTCTCTTACCTGTTGTATCTCAGCTGAAGCTCGTTTGCTACTTATACGTCTAAACAAAGAGGTCTTCCGCTTTTTATCGTGTTCCTTCTTCGTTTGCTTCTTTTGACGATTGACGCCCTTTTTGGCCAATTTGCTTTGCATTAAATCACGTTTTCTGCCGCCACTTTGTATGCTAGTGTGCTCTAAAGGTGTTGCTCTCAGGGTTACATGTTCGCCACCACTCAAGAGCAATTGCAATACTTGAGTGTGAAATAGACCTTGAACAGTCTCACCATTTACATGCGTTATTAAATCGGCTGGTCTTAAACCGGCCTCAAAAGCTGGACTACCTTCATCCACAGCCATTACCAAATGGTGCATGGTATAGAAATCAGTGTCGCCATAATAGACGCGTATGGTATGGACAGTAAAACCGAAACCTCGAGGTCCACGGCGTATTATTATAGGAGGCTTAAGATTGGTAACCAAAGGTGATAGTTCGCGACAAGGTGAGGTATCGCGAGAAGAGGCAGTACTGGAACCACCACCGCCTCCGCCGCCACTACCTGCAACATTGCTGGACGATTGTATACCAGCAGTTATATTGCACAACTGTTGCGTCAATTGAGAGTTATCAACTGTTAATGGAAAGTGAATGCAATCGATAAACATACAGATTATAAAAAGCAAGGTCTTGTAAAATACTTACTGGCCGAAGACATTAAAGATAAACCTTGGGCAGAGGCCGACTTTACAATTGATGAACGGGAACGATGATTCTTTACCCCAATTTGACTATCCATAGACTTTTGATGTTGCAACGCAAGCGGCGATTGTTCTCTAGTATTTTCAGCTGAAGATGAACCGCCACTTATAGTCTCATCTTCAATAGATATAGAAAATCTGGGTAAAATATCACGTGCACAAACACCTTTTCGTTTGCGTGCTATTTGAGGTGAAAAATCATCACTATCGGTTTGAGACGACTCTGGTGTGCTGCGTTGAGCTGTTGCTATTGTCGCTAATTTACGATGAATATCGGCAAGTTTACGATCGGTGGTTACGGTTGTTGGTGTTGTTGTTGTTGTTGTAATTATTGAAGTTGTACTTAATTTGGTGGTGGTTGCTAGAGTAGTAGTCGTTGTTATATTTGCAGTGTTAGTAATTAATGGATTAGCTGTAGTAGTTGTTGTTGTAGAAGGTGATATTGCCTTGGAAGTATTAGTACCAACTTCTACAGGAGCATTGACCATTGCTGCTGGTGGTGTAGCTGGTGTTGTTATAATAGTCGTTGTATTTGGTGGCAAACTATGGCGATGTTGACGTTCTGGTTTCAACGGTTGTAAGCTCAAATTTTGAATATTACTGCTTTCTTGGCCACCCGTTGCAGATGGTTGCTGCAAGAATTGATGTAACATACGCATATCGTTTTCATTGCCTATAGTTACATTATGCAGTAATTCTGGCAAATAATCGGCATCGGGTGTTGAAGGAACTTTAAGACAACTGGTGGATATCTGTGAATGGAATATTTGCGGTAAAATAATAAGTAACTTTTAGCATAAATAATGAAGTACATACCTCAATTTTTCTTAATTGTGGTGTATTCAACACCTTATTTACCATTTGTTGAGTTAGAGCGTTAGCATTAGGCGATGACAATGGTGCAGCTATTTTTCTACATTTCGTCACTGAATCTACCGTACTTGTGGGCGAAGAAATACTTTCAGCCGCCGTCACCTGTAGCTTTGTTTCAGTTGAAGTGGCTGTGGTAACAGCTGTTGTAAAAGTGCTAAGCGATGTTGTAGATGTATTAGTAGTAGAGCAGCTTACTGATGCAGTTGTGGTGGAAGGTTCCCGTGACCATGAATAATGCTGTTTACGGTATTGTGGAGTATACGAGGAAAATGAACCAAAAACTGGTGTATCATCTGTATCATCAGTATCTTCTCCAGCCAAATCGTGGTTGTAACGATCCATACGAGCTATGTAGTAAAAGGAAATAAGCGAACTTAATTCTCTCACAATCGCATACGAAAATAAAAGACTTACTATCAAAATAACTTGTATCATCTTCATTAGCCAACTGTGGTACAAACTCAGCTTTTTGTCTTAATAGAGAATTCCAATCTAAACCATCGAAATAAAAATGTTCTTTCACTTCAAGAGCGCCGGCTTGAGTACCTAAACGATCGCGAGGATTTTGTTGCAGCAATTGTGTTATAATATCCTTTGCCTCCGGTTGTACTGGCCAATCATCATTGTCTGGCCATTCGATATCATCGTTGACCGTATGGGCAAACAATTCTTCAGCAGTTTCGCCAAAAAATGGCACACAACCAATGAGGAATTCATACAAAATAATACCCATAGACCACCAATCTACTGGTTTGCCATAACCTTGACGTAATATCACTTCTGGAGCTATATATTCAGGAGTGCCATAGACCTAGACGAAAAACAAAAATAGATATCAAAATAATCAAAAAAATAATTTTATTGAAAACTCCATAGCTCACTTGTTTGTCAGAAAATTGTCGAGTTTCTGAATCTATATAACCCTCATATAAGTTAGTGGCCAACGACATCAAGCCCATTTTGGAAAGACCAAAATCCGTTAATTTTATATGGCCCAAAGCCGTAATTAATAAATTATCTGGTTTTAAATCACGATGTACTATCCCATAACTGTGTAGGTATTCTACAGCTAAAACCGTTTCGGCAAAATAAAAACGTGCCATATCCGCTGGTAGAGGACCAATATTTTTTAACAAAGTAGCACAATCACCACCCTCCACATATTCCATAACCAGACATAAATGTTTTTTCGTTTCAAATGAACAATACATGCTGACAACAAAAGGATTGTCAGCAAATGAAAGTATATCACGTTCAGCAAAAACTTGTTCAACTTGATTGCGTAAAATGAGATTATTTTTGTTAATTTTTTTCATAGCAAAACGTTGTCTGGTCATTTTATGTTTAACCAAATAAACAGCACCATAAGCACCATTTGAGATCAATTTGACAATATCGAAATCTTGTTCATTGGGTACAGGTTGAGGAGGAGGAGGAGGAGCAGCTGTTGAAGTATCTTGTTTTGTAGTAACTTGTTGCTGCGGCGATGCTGTATTGTGTGAAAGAGTTTGTATAGACGTTTGTTCTTGATACGTGGCTAATTTTGGCGTTTTAGCTTGATTACTTATGGCTGAAGCAAATGAGGGCATATCAGTGGTTGCCACTGGCGTTTGAGGTGGTTGCTGAGGCATAGGTGGATGTGGTGTGCTTGTACCACTGTTTGCTAATAGATTTAGTTCAGCATTTGGATTTAATGTAGCCGATACACAAGTTAGAGGCGAACTTAATAAAAGAGAGCAGGGTGTACTTGAATCATTAAGTAGACATGTATTGACAGATGCTGTGCCTTTAGTATCACATGCTTCTCTTGTCTCTTTAGCCTCCTGTTGCATTTCCGCTATAGGATCACGATTTAAACCCAACTTATGGATAATATATTGTGGTATATCAGCCTTTATGCCTTGTATGGCTTTAGCTTGTCCCTCAGCAGCTTCTAATAAATGATAAAACTCTTCTGGATCAAATTCTAGACACTCTAGCAATCTGGCTGGACGCGATATGATTAACAATAACTTTTTAATAACTCCAGCTATTTCAACAGCAGCTTCGGGACTCTTTTCCTTGGTTTCTAAAAGTAAACGTTCTAAATTTTCGCTCATTTCATAAAAATATCTTGAGGTTATCAATTTAGCCTCGGATTTGTTGAGACAATCCCGTGCCATTTCTAAAACTTGATGGTGCACAAATCTGACTATTGGCTGAGAGTCTCGAAAACTATTGCAAGCAGCCGACTTGTTTTCATTTATAAAATGTCTTAAACGTTCTTCCATTTGCTGAGTTGCCTTAGGAAAACGTTCTTTATATAATGTATTCATCATGGCAATTTCACTATCTATTGCCGGACTACGTGATGGACTCGAAAGTGATCTTGAACGAGGCCTATGAAAGGGAGAAATTCTACCACTACTATTGCTTATATTTGGATTATTGCTTTGGGAACCTGATGGTGTTCCGGAGTTATTAAAACTATTTTGCTGCTGCTGCTGCTGCTGTTGTTGTTGACTATAGACACCACTTACGTTGCCACTACACACTGTACTGATGTCGGCACAGCAATTTTGACAATTTCTGTGAACATTTTGTGCAGCATTATTATGTACAAAACCTATGGAAGGCGGCGGTGGTGTTGGCACATGTTGTTTAAATTGTTTAGGACTATTCTGTCCAGGGACGGTAGATTTATTCGTTGTTGTGTTCCCAGCTGCAACTACGGCTGCTGCTGAAGGTGATGAGTTATTAATTAATGCACAATGTTTAACACAATGAGTACGATTAGTGTGTGCAGCTATGGCTTGTTGTTGCTGATGTATGTGTTCAGCACAACAATTTACAATGGCATTCGGATTACCCGGCTCCCCGGCTAAAATATGCAATTCTTCATGACCCGAAATACTGTGCAATTGATGCAACGCTTCCTGGCTAGAACATTGGCTCTATAAAAAGAAATCGCATACATTTTTTTAAGATTACAAGGTTTCTTGGCATGTGGCTAATGGTGATTTACATACCGATAAGTTTGAACTACCGGGTGTAGTACCATACCCCGACGACGGCAATGAGGCTACCGACCATCTTCTACCATCACCACGACATGTAGCAATACGCTTTATCGGTGCAAATGCAAATTGCATTGGAGAATTAATGCGAGGACTGTCAACAGGGCTAGCCGAATATGGAGAATGAGATCTTGAATTGGCAGCCGCTGCTGCAGCTGCCGCACCTATACCTCCTGTCACCAAACTTAAACGGTGTTGTGCTACACCACTAGAGGCACCACTACCACGCATTACCACTCCATGCAGATGATGCTTACCAATACCAAGGCCAGCACAACTACCAGAACGTGATATATTTAAAGCACCAGCGGGAGGTGCCGTTATGTTTGCGGTTGACGGTGTAGAAGATGGTGCATAGGCATTGTTGCACGAAGATGACGAAGGTGAGTGCATAAGTGCATTTGGGGCAGTTGATGTTTTACATAGACTAGTTTCACGCTCACGAAAAGAACTGCTAGTGCCTGTCAGGCAAGGTGCCGATTTACCTAACGATGTATTACGCATACGTACCAAATTTGATGAGTCTAAAGATATAGAACAAATCAAAATAATTTCCAAGATTTTATTTATAGTTGTTGTTGTTTACTTACCATTACTTGAAGATCTTAGGGAATAACTATGTTGTTGATACGATATCTTACGCAAAAGAGCACCGTAACCACGAGCTGGCAGAGATATTGAACTGCCTGACAAACCACCTGAAGATGATTTTGTCAAATTTAAATTACGCATCAAAGACTGTGACGATGATATCGATGAGTCGTTTTTGGGTGATGAGGCTAACATTTCCAAGCCAGTCGATGATTTTGTGGTACCATCCTGAGTATTATTACCACTACCGCTGGCATTACTATTATTACTACCGCTACCACCCAGTTCCTGATCCGAATCGTCAAATATTAAAACTCTAGCTGAGTAGCTAGACTGTGGACGTATGCGTGTTATAGAACCGGAACTAATATGTCTTTTTGCAACTGGACTATTCGAAGCTGAATTGGATTTTTTATAACTACCACTATCACCGGCGCCTTGTAATTTACTGCTACTAATGTGATGATGGGGACTCAGGCTGCTGCTATTCATTGTATCATCATGGAGCACATTTGAAGTTTCGGTATCAGCTAAACCACTTACATCGGCCAGACCTTCTGCAGAGGCTGAAGCATTGGCTACGTATTTTTCAGGTGTGGAAGTGGATATTTTATTCATATTGCTGTTTAAAGGTGAAACTGCAGTAGTCGTCGTAGTCGTAATAGATGTACAGGTGTTATTTGTTGTTGTAGTCGACGACATGTTGATTTAATTTTTGTTTTTTTTTAAGTTTAGTTAAAAATGTAATTTAAAATATAAATTTGATAGAATGGCTCGACATTTTCTTTAAATATTTGTTCGTTTTTAAGCTAAAAATTATTATTTTAATACATTCAATTCCTATTTACTTTGATTTTATACAATTGATTTATAATAATTGTTTCATAAAATATAATTAATCGAAACTTTTATTTAACGATTTGAAAATAGTAGTGGCGGATGATATATCTCTTCTCTTCCGATAACAAACTTAGTCGAAAATATATCTTTTATATATTTATTGTATTATTGTTGTTGTAATTGCTGTTCTTGGCTGGCTAAACTGTTGACTGGCGAATTTTCTGTTGTATTAAAAACTTATAATTGTTGTCCAATATGTTTAACTTTTCTATCAAGCATAAATTTAACCTGCAAATATAGACAGCAGATAGACAGGCATAAAGTTAAAGACTATATTTTAAATTTAATTAACAACTTGTTTTTTTATAAAAATATACTTATTTGATTATTGTTATTGTTAAGAAATCAATTATTTATTTTAAGTAAATCGTTTGTATGCATTGGGAAACTCAACATGTGTTTTAATATTGATAATTTTGATGGTTGTCGCCGTAGATGTTGTATTTAAATGGGATTTAATTGTCAATCCATACTTTGCTATATATAGGGGTTGTCATTTTTTACTTTTATTATATTCATTTCAATATTTTATTTTATTTTTTTAATAAGTGCTGGTTGCTTTTTATTCCATTGTGATGATGACTGTAAACAAGGTGTATTGTAGGACACAAACATTCATTAAGGGATATTTTTAAAGACTAACAAAGAATTTTCATTGCTTTGTTTATTTTTTAATTAAGTATATGTATTTTAATTAATTAGAAGGTTAAATATTTCTAATTTGTTCTATTTTCTGTTTAATATTTTGATTTTAATACGTTTAAAAAAATATTGAGACTTGAAAAAAATTGTTTAAAAGTTAGAATAATTACGGTAAAATACAGTATATGACAAAAAAGAATGCAATAGAAATACCTGGGAAGTAACGCGTGATTTTTTAAACGTTTGGGTTTTTAAAATTGAAAAGAACACAGAAAATTTGCAAAAGTTGATGAAATATTTATTTGGGGCCATATTTTATATAAATGTTGCCCGTGGTTCATCTGTGAGTTTAAATTTTGGCATACTTTTTAAAGCATTTCGGTCGTTATGTCACCAACGGCACTCTCCGCAGCATTTTTTGAACTGCCTATGGCTGCTCTTCACACGATATTCGGTAATTCTGTTTATTGACGTACCCATTGAGCCAAAATTGATTATGACGACCATAAAATGGACGTAATTTACAAAACACATTGCTCACACAGTACGAATTAGGTAATAAAATTCATGGCGAAGTGACTGACCTTACTGAGTATTTTTGGTATTCCAACATGTTCTTTTTTTACACCAACAAAATCTACACTGAAAAAATTTCGAGTTATTGTTAAAATGAAGCAGTATTTCGTAGCTTAACGCATCGAATCGAATAGTATATGCACATACATATGTATATATTATTTAGGCAAAGTTGAGAAATCTGTGTGTATTTTACACGTTTTTTCAAACTCAGATTTGTTTTATATAGCCCGCGACAGAAGGGATATATCGCGGTTACTGGCAGTAATAACTGGACGTTGGGTGCTGGATAAGCATGCTAGTCGACTTGAACTCCCCTTCAACTACTATTGCCGCAATTGTAATTGCAGGTAAAAGGAGAAACAGTCTTCTACCTTCTTTGCGAATGTCCAGCCCCAGCTAACAAGCTACTATATATCCAACCTTGATGTATTATCTGATATATATTATTGGTATAGACTGGATCTGATAACACATTGGTATACATTACGATGTTTATGCCAATACATCTTACGAGCGGTGTGATGTTGTCAAAACGGAATCCTTTTGACTATTTATGAACATGTAAAGCACTTAGTAATATTGTTTTAAAGCACTGGGAATCATCCAAAATCAAGGAAATTGAGTGGCACAAAAAATATTCAAAAAGCTTAGTTTTTTAAATAACATTTTGTGTTTACGTTATAAAGAGTTTTTAAATTTATAATTTAAATATTCTTTATATCTTCCAGATATGTATGCATATGTAGACTTTATATATGGAAGTGTGTAAATGATTACATATGTATTTTTTATATATGTAAATATATACATGTACAATAATAATTTTTCTTTATTTCTTCACATGCTTGTACATTCTGAATGTCTTTACTTTAAAGTACTTGAGTATGCGAATACTAAAAAGATTTTAAGATTTTTTTTCTCATTATTATGACTTTGTTTACGAGTGGGCAGCGAAAGGTACACAAATATTTTATAATTATTTAAAAAAAAATTTTGGTTTTCTTATTGACTTTCCCCCTTAGTCTGCTTTGAATATGTGTGCGTGTGCGGTATATTAGTCATTGAACACTTAAGGAATTCCTTTTTAATCATCAAGTTTTTTTATATTTAATCAACATGTATGTATGAATGTATGTACAATATGTTCTTTCTTCTCTCAATGATATATTTATCCGCAAAACATTTACGATTACATGCATATGTATGTATGTATGTATGTATGTATGTATGTATGTATGTATATATTTATGTATTTTATCATTAATATTTATCTTTACACAAAGCCAGAAATAAATAAAAAGTCTTACAATATTTACTCTTTAATCACACTTGTTGTTCTTATAATTTGAAACTATTTTGTTTTTGTTATTGCTGCTGTTGTTACTGTTGTTGACGTGACGTTGATTTAAAAGTACGCACTCATATTAAATGGAAAACTAAACTAATCATGTATATTATTTATTTATTTATTTAATTTTTTTATTTAATTTAATTTTATAAAATACAATCGATTTAACGAATTAATATAATACATACATACGTAAGAGCACATAATACAATTAATAGTATAAACAAATAAATATTTATTATTTGTGTCAACGACGACAACTGCAACAACAAAAACATGCTGATGCTGTCACTATTAAGTTGAATGAATTGTTGCTGATTTCTGTTCAGTTGATATACATACTAACAAACATATGTACATTTTTTAATGTCTCCTCTTACTAAAAATGTTTAAAAATTTAAACTTTAAATTGCACTCACTTTTTATATCACCATTTAATCTCCCTCTCTACCTGTACTGTGTCATTTATAAAGTATGGCACAGTGTTTAAATTGCTATAAAATTTGAAGAAGAAAAAAATTGAAAGCTTTGTGCATTATAACAAAACGTTGACCAAAAAACTTAAAAATCAATTATTCACGTAGGCTTTTATCCGTTAATTTGAGAGAATTTTTTTTTTTTTTTTTTTTTTGTTTGAAACCATATTAAAATAAAAAATGAAAATAACATATAAGCTGTGTGGGTTTTTGACCCACTATTGATATGAACGCTAGTTGTTTGAAAAAAACAAATACTGGTAATTAAAAAACTGTGTAAATATTTATCAAGTTGCAGTAAAAAAACAGTAAAAAAATAGGGCATTTTCCCTGCCATGCTTTTGGCAAAATTTGTATTATTTTTATTACTTCGAAACTGTATTTTTAAAAAAGTTCTAAATTTTGTAATAATTGTTTGATTTAAAACGCTTAATAACTTCGACAATTTCCAACGGATTTTAAAAGCCTTAAGTTTTATTTTATTCAAGACTTAATATAACTTCTTAATTAATTTATAAGTGGTACTGTTCCTATATAAAATGAAGCGTAAAAACACATCTAAACTTGAAAAATATGGAAAAAGTTTGGTGAAGAATGTGTTTGCTTGAGAAATAAACCCAGATTCTTCAAGGCCACTTAAATGACATATATATTAAAAGGTCTTCAAATCAGAAAATATATTTAAAATCGGGTAATATTCAGCTAAGTTATTAAGTTATAAGTGCAGGAAGGTCCGAAAAACCGGTTTTTTAGCCGTAAATCAAGATTTTGGAGGCATTTTGAAAATTCTAAAAAAAGATCCTTGTTCTACTCCATAGCGCCTATTAGAAAAATAGTATCACTTGCCCAGTATTTTATTTTTGTCGCACCATGTTATAAGTTTATATAAATGTACGATTTTAGGTGAAGCATGCATTTTGCGATATTTTTATAATTTTTAGAAGTACTGTTTTAAAAAACTGAATTTTGTTAATTTTTTTAAATACAAAGTTTTTATTCTAAATAATGAAGTGTAATATAATTTTTAATTTTTATTTGGACTGGACACGACTGGATCCACCTATCAGGCTTACCTACACAAATAAATGGTTCGTTTTTGAATGCATTTTACTTCGAATTCTCGAGTAGGGCCTTGCCTAAATTAGAGAATATAGCCATGCTTCAGTGTTATTACGTGAACAATGGAACAATGGATAGCTGTTGATAGGTTTAATTGGTATTTTTTTTTTTCTAACTTAAGGCCAGCACTCAGGGAATGACCCCTACTCATGCAGTGCACTGTACTGGTACTAGGAAAACAGGTTATGGGGAGGAGGATAGAGGAAGTAGTGTTTATGTACGTTTGATTTGAATTTACCCATATTGTAAGTGACAGGAAAAACTTTCGTTGGAAGACTATTCCACAAACGAACTGTGCGACTGAAGTACGAATTTTCCCTATAATGCGTTGTGCGATTCGTTGGAGAATCAACTACAAATGGATGGGCTCTCTACGGGAAAAACGAGTACTACTACTACGTATATGATTACTAGGAATTAGTTCCTCAATTTCGTCAGAATTCCGTTATAGTACCGAAAGAACAATGAAACACACGCCACATTGCGACGATGCTCTAACGAATCAATAGAGTTGGCTACCCTACCGTCATTAATAAGCACCGTCGCCCTCTCCTGTACGCGGTCGAGAAACTCCTTGTATACCATCTTGGGTCGGATATAAGTCTTGTAAATATTAAGAAGGTCAGATGGAGTGAAGTATTTCTTACACCGTCTTAAAAAACTGAGGCACTTGAATGCTTCTTTCGGTACTCGGAAAATGTGAACGTTTCAACGGACATCACAATGAATTCTCATGCTCAGAACATCAAGAGCATCTGACTCCTCAAAATCTACAATACCCATAGTTATAGACGACACCACACCACTACATCTGTGTGTCAGAAAAGAACAGTGGGTCTTGCGCGCAATAAAATCGACCCAATTCGCATGACCCCACTCGGAGATGCTTGTGAGTGTGTCATTAATTTTCCGCCTTTTCGCCCCAATCTCCAGAAGGCTCGGCCTACGATCAAAAGAATAAGAGTGACAAATGTTGCTGTCATTTGCGAAAGAGTAGATAGGATTCGAAGTGAAAAAAAGAAAGTCAGTGAGAAATATTAAGAACAGAGTTGGAGAAAGAAAAGAGCCTTGCGGTACCCCTGAATTTAACCTGAACTCGTCGGATGAGAACCCATCTATAACCACTCTTATAGAATGATCTCTGAGAAAGCTCGATATAAATCGAGAGAAGTGACTACCAACACCAAAAGCAGTAAGTTTCGATACTAGTGCCTCATGCCAAACTCTATCAAAAGCCTTGGAAATATCCAGAGCAACAACTTTGCTCTCACCAAAACCATGAATGGATTTGTTCCACCTCTCAGAGTATCGCCAGCAGATCGCCAGTTGAACGGCCCCTACGGAAGCCGTATTGACGATCGCATAGCAAATTGTTGGACTCCAAACATTTGACAAGGTGATGGTTAACCATACTCTCCATAACCTTGGAGACTGCGGAACAGACTGCAATTGGGCGGTAGTTTTCAGGGCTGGTAGCCTCACCCTTTTTAGGGATTTACGTTACATTAGCAAACTTCCAGCAAGATGGAAAAATACAGGCGCGATATGACGTACTGGAAAGGTTGGCTAATGGACGAGCAAGCGTCAAAGAGCATTGCTTCAGGACCAATGACTTGTTGACGTTGACGGTCCAGAAGACTTGTTGACGTTGAGATTTGCAAGAACCGTTTTTACAGCACGGGCTCGAAAGTATATACTAAGCATAGTCACTGATACGCTTTCGAATACGACCAGTGGTTGAAGGCCCTCTGGCAAGCGAGAATTACTTGCAAATAGTAAAGCTAAAAGGTATGCCTTTTCAACTGGGTTCGCGCTATTCCTGAGTCTTTTAACGATCGTCCAAAAGCTTTTACTTCCTCTAGGAAAAGTAAGCACTTTAGCACGAAGGCGCTGATCGTAGAACTTTTTCACTCTTAAGTACTGCGGCACACTAAGTTCTCGCCTGTTTGCGTAGCGAACCAGTAAGGTCGCATTTATTGTTGCGCCAATTCCAGAATGCTTCCTCTCTAGATCTGACAGCCAGTCTGCATGTCTGATTGAACCAAGATTTACTTCTTGATTTATTCGAAATCTGTTTGAATGGATAAACATATCCATCCTCAGTTTTATTATTCTAACGACCATCTCCGCCATGGCATCCACATTTGAGTCAAGGAAACAAAGTTTCCAATTGAAATACCTAAAGAAATCATTGAGCTCAACCCAACGTGCTTTTTCGTACACAAGGACAGAGCGTTTCTTAGCCGTAGGTGAGACTTTGTGAAGAACGCAGAACGAAAAAGAGGCAGAAATGGTACAATGATCTGAGTTACCGAGAGGTGCAAGAGTCTCAACTTCATACTTTTCAGGATGTGAGGCAAGGAAAAGGTCGAAGGTGTTATTTTTATGCCCATCTAAACACGATATATGTGTAGGTTCATTCACTCGTTGCGTAAGGTGATTGTGCGCGGCAAATAGCTCAACGTATTGGCCTTCAGGAGTTGTACGGCCAGAATGGCGTAGCCAAGACGAATTGTGAACATTGAAATCATCAGCAACAACAATTTTACTGTTCACGCAATTCGCAAGGATATGGTAACCTCTTTTCTCGCGTTTGGATTTCTATACAGAAACCCGAAAGACAAAAGGTGTGCCCTGATTCTGAACTTAACCCAGAGACTGTTAAATTCCGCATCATGCATGCCAAGAGGTTGCATTCCATTGGTACACAACTTCATCGCGAATGTACATTGCAAGACCCCTATGGAATTTAAAAAGGGACAGAATGTGAAACCCTGGGATATGAAAATCCTGTGGATCAGCATTTTCAGAACCAAATGAGCGCATATACAGAAAAAAATTCGTGCTCAATCCGCGCACATTGCAAAAAGCAATGCGAAAGTGACCCGCCATTACGAAAATAGATCAATCAAAATAAAACGACCAACCCTCAAATACGGACTACTAGGAAGATGGCTGTTGCACAACTTCGCCGTTAAATAGTTCAACAGCAAACGTTCACAAGTTGTCCTACCGAAAGTTGAACCAAAAATTAGAAGGAAAAGGAAAAAAAGCAATGACACTAACAAGGGTGTCATAAAAGTCCTAAGCCTAGATAAGAATAGGCGCAGCACAGGCCAACACTTTGTCACTATTAAAACGCCACTATGTCTTTTCTTTGGTTTAGTAAGATATTGTTAACCCTAGAATCGTAAACATCGCCTCAGAGAAGTTTTTTATTTATATTTCTTTGTCATTCACTCGTGGCAAAGGGTGCGCTTGTACCGACTCAGTAGAGACTGTCAGAGCTTCCTCACTGACGCTTTTTGTTCTAGTCCGTTGTATTGTAGATATACCAGGTGTACCGGTATGAAGTGAGCGTCAAGAACGTAAACATCAAATCAGTGAATAAAGAATATCATATATTTTCAAAAAACAAAATGTAATATTTTCAAATATGAAAACGTCATTAGTTATATATAAAGGGCAAAAGGTCAAAATGTGAGATCTGTGCTCGAAAATTTTTACCATTAGAGTACACACTTGCATACATACATACATTAACGCGACTTCCCAAATTGAACAAGGGGCAAATTTCCTCAATCAATGAGCTGTACCCGATATATTTAGACTCATTTAGCGGGGCAAATGCATTAGTTAGGGAATTTTTCGTAGCGTAAATACTTATAACCAGTCGCTTTCAATATTATAAGGTGATACCGCTGTTGAAAATAGTCAGATGGTCCCGCCTGAGACTGAACCGAGGACCTCTTGGTTCGTAGGCGGGTGTCTTACCAACCATACCACAGCGGCACACTCAATATACTTCATATAAAAAGAATACTGTACATTACATCACGGTACTGTGTATGCAAACTTTTAAATGTTAATAAACTTTTTCGTTTCGAATAGGTCAGCATATTCGAGGAATTGCCTAAGATTTGCATACTCCATACGCAACTATCAGTATCTTCCATTCTTTAATGGTTTGTAAATATGATACATAAACTGAATTAATTAATCATCGCCTTTTTTTGCAACCATGACATTTTTTTTTGTGTAAAAATAAAAAAATACATATAAAATACTTTTAAATTATTATAACCTTTTTTGAGAAAAACCAAATCAAAAAAGCAAATTATCTCTGCCATTATTTACTTCGCCATAAATTTCCTTCATACCACTGTTTAGCGTGAGATAACATTTTCCATCACCGCTTACAGTAAGCAATAGAGCATTTCATGATTTTTTTCTTTTTGCATTGTGCTATTGTATTTCGTTTTATTTTTTAGTTTTGTTTTATTCTTTAGGTACTAGAAAATATATTTTTTTATATATTGTTTGCGAGGCAATCTTTTGATAAATTAAGCAAATACAACAAAATTTGCGTTTGTAATTATCATGTGAATTTATTTAGGCTGGCCATTGAATTGAAAGTGTAGTCAACACAAAACGAAAGAGCATATAAAGTCTTTAGCTAGCTAATAAAACAAATATCTATAGGTATTGCGTATTTCAGCATCAAAAGCCCCCCTCCCCCCCCCAAAAAAAAAACAGACAATTCAACAACATAAAAAATTTTTTTCTTTAAATAGTTTATCGCAGAATTTTTGCTCTACTTACGAAACTCCCTTGCCATTTTGAGGAAAATGCCAACAAATTTTTCTCTATCGCATCTATTTTATAAACGTTTGAAAAGGTTGCAAGTTTTATTGGTAGCAGAACGATATGTAGGCAGGCAGAAATTTAAAGTGATTCTAAATCACAAAAGAAAAATAGGTGAAAAAATTGAAACGGTAATGTAAAAAAATATAAAAAACATAAACGTTTTATTTATTTTGATTCTGACAAAGCAATAGTTATAAATTAATTATAATTAATTTTTTATGTGCGTACATACATATGTGCATAAAAATTGTTTTGTGGTTTAAAATTCTCATTAGAAACTAAATATTCACGACAATGACAACCACTGCCTATATGGAATACCTATATTGTCCGTTATTGTCTTTTAGTTTTAATTAAATATCTTATTTAATATGCAAGTATGCATATAATTATATACAATTATTAATTTATTTTTCTTCAATTCCTAATAAAGCATTGTTCGGGCATCATCTACCTATGAGAGTATGACATCCCAGTGTTCAGTTAAAATTTTTCTTCCCAAAACAAGCGCTGTGAGTCTGCTATTTGGAATTCGTTCAGAAATGTTGTAAAGGACAGCTCATGTGCGTATCTCATGTATTTGGTAAATTGTTTACCCATCAAAAAATAATAAAACCAATTAGACACAATTAGTCTCTGGCTTTATTACCATTATCATCATTGGTTCTATTGTGCCTCTTCCGCTCTATAGTTTGTCAGCAGATTTTCTGCCTTCCTACTGAACACTAGGAAAGCTGAAACTATAATGGTGGATATGTCTCCCGGTGAGACGCTATGTTCACCCAAACATTTTCACCTAAACCTATCAAGAACCTCACATACACACAATATGTGTTTCGCTGTCTCCGATGCCTGTGAGCACAGTCTACAAACATCCACATCTGGGACTGCCATCCTCTTCAAATGCGCTCTTATAGAGGCCAGTAAGAAACTTCGTTAGGAGTTTTCTGGCCAACAACAAAACAACAGAACCTTATCTCCAAGCGAAAGATTTTGCAACGCATCGCAGTGACGTTCAACTAGTCTAGATGTCATACGATTAGAACCAACTACCCTTAAAGCAGCTTGGCTGTCAGAGAATATATTTATGGACTTACCCTTGAGCCCACTGCCCAGGCTGATCTGCGGTTCATGTGCAAGTCCCAAAATTGCTAGAAACTGTGTTAACAAGAAATAAAGAATTGCTTGACGCTTCAAGAGCAAGGGTGACCAAAAAGAGAAATTTGTTGTGTGGCAATGTTAGTGAATTTTTGCTGTGTGCGTTGATGAGAAAAACTAAAAAGGTAAACAACAACACAAACTTACAATTTTTAAAAGCAAAGCGACATACGCCCACTTTCAATCACATCTATTCCACAACTAAATGATATTTTTTATTTTATTTATTATCTTGTTATTATCTGCTCATTATCGTTCGATTGTATATATATACGCTGTAGATAGTATCCAGCCAGATAAGGCTCAAAAGAACTTATCTATTCAACTATGGCTACAAGATGTAACTGATATGTTACAATTTTTACAATTTTAGTAATTTTAATTTTTTACTTGGCCAGGAACAATGAAATCACTAATTTTTAACATTAATTGAAAAGGTCAAATGCTGAGTAGTTTCCAGAAAGTTTCAGTCTACAATTAGGATATGATGGCTATTCCATGAGTATATCTTTGACGATAAGACTCTAGCCACAATATTAAGGTCGGATATTGAGGTTGTCCTCTAAAAGTCAATCATGTGAAAAAATAGTATTACCTAAGCATAGTCTGGAAAATTTCCTTAAATGGTGCTCACGAACTATTGTGATTGTCATGCTAAAAAATAATATTAGATCAATGAGAATGAGTGAGTAGTTTTCCTTAAACTTCAGCTTGATGTAACTTGCAATATGTCGATGGACATTAATTATTTCAAATGTACAGTTATATATAATTGGTGTATAAGAAGCAATATCGTTTTAGTCAAGAAACCAATAAATTTTTATAATGTTATGGTGTTTAATACCAGTAATATAAGTCTTATAGCCTGATAAATTGCATTACAAAAAGAATTATGTACTTACCATGTTTTCTTAGTACATGTAAAGGCATTTTCATGTATTCAGTTTGCTTTTAGAATAATTTGGTAAAATCTTTTCTTAAAAAGAAAAGCAACTTTTAGCGTTAAAAATAATTTTTTTCTATTTCCCAGACGGAGATTTCCTTCAAACAAATCTATATTTTCAAAATGCAATCAATTCTTTTTATACATTTTTAACAAATTTCAATGGCATTTTACAAAAACACTTTATAAGTCCGATGCCCACCCCCATGTTAAGCATTATAAGTGGCCAAATTTCTATACTTCTTGTATCAATGATTTGTTTTCAATTTTTTTAGACAAACAAAAAGAAGCAAAAAATTTTGTTTCGGAAGCAATGGCAATAGTAAAAATAAAATCATGCGCAGATATTTAAAAGCCAAAAAATAATAAAAAAAATGTTTGCGTCTTTAAATGGGGTGTATGCACGAGTATTATTAGTATAGGGTAGTCATCTATAATACAACCTCATCATTATTTTATGATTTTTAAGATTTTTTTAATGACTGTCGGGCCGGATGATGTATGAATGAATAATAAGTTTTTTTTTCCAAAATTAGTAGAAAATATATAGAGAAATTTTTAAAAGAATTGCAAATAAATAATTGTCGACACAAGCAAATGCAAAAAAAAAAAAAAATATCAACAAATATCCTCCTACGTTTTAATTATTTTTCTTTATATTTTGTATATAATATATTAAAAAATATAAAGATTTTTTTTTGATCACGATAATTATTTGAACAATAACTGACAGCATTACGAGCTCAATGTTAATCATTTAAACTTGCTAAAGGTCGAGGCAATTATTCATAAAGCATCGAATACGTACATATATATAAAAAAAATATCAAATCAATGCTTTTAGAAAATATAATCATGGTTTTTGATTTTATCCCTCTACAACGATGGGTTAAACCGCAGGCCATTAAGGGTCCAACAGAGTAAACGGAGTCAAACGTTGCATGACAGTTATTCAATTATGTACTAACTTCATCAGCCAAGATAACGTCGGAAACACACTTTTGAAACGCGTTTCTGGGAATAACGGATATATTGGGATGTACTGTACTATTTTTAATATTTATTATTATTTATTGGGTTGGGGAATAAGTTTCTAGCATCTTTTTTTAAATACTTTTATTAAAAGAAAAATCAACAATTATAACAATAAACTATTCGAAGTTGCTCTTTACTACCTCCTCCCATCACTCAACTAATTTGTAGATGCGGTTCCATCAGAAATCGCCATGTCAGTTGCTGAGCCAATGATTTAGGTCTTCTTCATTATCGAATATAACGCTTCTCATGTGGCTCGGCAGGAACCCATACTAAGTACAGAGAATACGGTGGCTGCTGAAGAACCACCCGCTCCAGCTCTTGAAGCACGTCTTTGACAACTTATGCAACACGGGGACTATCGTTATATTAAAGGAGTATGTACTGTATAGACATCATTGATTATCGCGGCATTCATTTTGAGCATTTATTAGTGCAATCTGCCCTCACAGTCGAACCAAACGGAGATTTTGATAAAGAACAGGCTTTGGTAATTCCTTGAGACACCCACTTTTTTCTTTGCTTTATATTTAAGTGTCTTTTGGAATAGCGAAATTTTAAACAATATATTTTTAAATTAAATATAATAATACAAACTATTTCCATAAAAACAAAATTTTGAAATTTGACTTGAAATTATCATTATTGACATCACTAAAAATATATGGAGAAAATTTTAATAAAATTGTAAGAACAGTTTTAGAGAAAAAAGCCAAACTTTTTCTAGCCCATAAAAAGTGTGCAAAAGCTTTAACCTGAGGTTTAACGCCAGGTTATCAGAATAGCTTACATAGTTAATAAAATCACCAACCGGTTATAAATCAGAAAAATAAGGTAAACTGTTAATCTCTATTTTAATTACAAAATTCACATAGAAAAATGGCGTAATCTTTTTTTCGGGGTAAGTTAAATTATTAAAAAAACTAACAGAATTTCAACGTTTTTTTTTTTTCTATGCATTTAATATTTTAAAGTTGGCAGCATTGTTTTTAAACAAAAAAATAACTCATACGCACGACTGACTTATTTTCGCTCTACTTAAATATTAAGCTATAGTAGTAAAAAAATATTAATAGACACAAGTCTTTAACATGTAATAACAAACTGTTACCCAAATTTGTCGTCACTTTGAAACAGCCCTGTTTTTGTGTAAATGTTTGTTTACCTTTGTTTCATATGTTTTAATACTTTTAAAACCTGTTAACTTTAATAGCAAAACAAATACCAGCAACGTATGACATATACTAGCAACAACAAAGTATATACAAAAGTAATAAAAAAAAGCTATACCAATACACGGCACCTTGGTCAATAACAACAACGATAGCGAATAGAAAAAACCAAACAAACAAGCACACACATACATCATGTCAATCATAATCATCATCAAGAAATAAACTATAATCATCTATCCATACATTTATATGGCAACAAAAACAACACAACACTAGCAAAACTTTGTTCTTCTATTTAATTAATCCTGCCGCACCTTGACTTTGTTTTTTTTTTTGTATCCACTTTTTTGCAGTAGAAATTCCCTTAGTCCTATATATTTCTTGGCATGTATTATGATTAATACATACGTACATAAAACATATACTTCTTTTTTATTTGAAAGTTGTTTAGAGTTGTTATATCTGTGTATATATTATTATTTTGTAATTTAATTGTATTTTACCATCCAGATTTTAAAAACATAATTAAAAAACACATTTTAAGACTTTTTTTGTTATTTTAATACGGTTTTTTCTTTAAATATTAATTTTTTCCACCAGAAACATTTTTTTCTTTTTTTTTTCATTTACACTTTCTGCTTTTATCACTTCGTTTTTTATTAGCCATTTTTTCATCTGATTTTTTATTAAATTTCTTACGTTTTCATTTTATTTGTATTTATATTCCGTTTGGTTTATGCAAAAATATTGTAAATTATTTTCTTGCAAAAATTATAAATTTTCTTTAACTGTTAGAGAAAAGGAAATAATTTTTCGTGGTCTTGTCTAGCTCTCTTCACACAGACAATTTTTTTAACAATATTTGATAGCAAAACAGCGAAAATGTTATACATATGGGAAGGTGGCAGTACAGAGTTATATTGCGAATGTACTAAATATTATGAGAGGGATAAACAGAAAAAGTTTTAAAATAGTACTTTTTTGTTCCTTTTTTTCAAATTTTAGTAAGGCTTTTAATTTATAATAATTTGCATACTATAAATAATAATATTTAAAAAGTATATAATATTATAATGATCTTAATAATTTTACTTTAATGTATATATTCTTATAATGCAGTATAACACCTCTGTTTTAATAGACAAGAACATTCTACTGTTTTTTACAACCCTGCTATTGCAATTGCCGTCTTCAAACACGACTAAGAAAAGCAGGGAAACAACAACACGCAAAAAATTTCTTGTTGCCATTTAATTAATAAAAATAACTTAAATAAGGGTAAAGTTTTACTGCAAATTATTAATTAAACAAAATTCAAGTGGTAAATTGTACAAATAAAAGAAGTTACTAAAAAATAGTGCTCAAATTGGCAAAAAAAGAAACATTCTAATTAAGCCTACAAATGTTTTTTTTTCGCATTTTGGTTAAAATAAACGCGAGTAGTGACGATGTCGTCTATGTAGTTGTAAAAAGTTTGTAGAGTTCTACACTTAACAAAAAATCTTAGTGGAAAAGACTGGAGAAATAAGAAATTTATCTACAAAAGCCTGCACACGGCTTTTTGTTTTCTCTTTATACTTCATTTAAAACTGTCATACACACACTTAGCTCAGCTGAGTGGAACAAAAAAAATATACAATAAAGGAAATGAAGTATTATAAAAAGGAAATTCAAATAAAATCATTACGCACCTTAACAAAAATCAAAGTGGGGTTTTAATTAAGAAAAATATACAAAAAATACGTTTTTTAGAGAGAAAAATCATAAGTTAAATATTTAGTACATTATCATATTGTGAAATACGAAATTTGTAGCGAAATTTACTGTTTTAAGGACAATTGAAATTTTTCAAGCCGGTGGCTGCACAAAAAATTGTAAAAAAATCCAATAAGATTATACCGAACAGCGCATATAAAAAGTGCAGATAAGGAGTAAAAAAGGAAAAATCAGCTGCAAAGCTAAAAAAAATACAAAAAGAGTAACATCTAAAAGATTTACCTTAATTACTCTAATATTAATATAATTACTCTAATATTCTTGTCTAGTAAATTAATTGTAGGATAATTTTTTTTCTTATTTACAAAATTTTAGCTGTTTCCCCTACATTAAAATTATTTCAGAGCAAGGAGCAAAAAGGAAAGTTGTAATTAGCCTTATAAAAAGGTATGTTACATTATTTTATTGCCGAAAAATATACCGTCAATTTTTTATTTTCTCCTGTTTCTTAGCTTCCCTCTTTTTTAGCATCACACTTTTAAATTAACGGTAGTTTTAAAGATATTCTCATAGGATACATTACCTCCTCTCTTTGTTTTATGTTTATTTCGGCAATCATTCCCTTTTCAAAATAGCATAGTTTCTACAAAGATATTGCAGTCATGCCCCGCGGTAAACGTCGTGCCAATCACGATATGGGAGAAGACGATCGTCAAACTTCAAAAAGACAGCGTAATGCTTATGCGACAGCTACAGCACAAAATACCAGCAGGTAATTCTTCTAAAATCTAATTGCATTTAACCATAAAGATCAATATTCCTACAACGCCTTAATGTAGGTTCAACGGTTTTTTTAATAAGTACTATAATCCTCAAAGTATATGAAGGTATATTTAAAATTTAAAGATATGTTACCAAAATTGTATTTTAATAGCTGTAATATAATTAACACTTAAGGAACGGGTCCCATTGATTTATGGGAATTTAAATATTCATGTTTATTTCGCCTGAAAAATGCCCCGAAGCCATGAAGACAGATCAGATTCTACCCGTCCCTTAAGTGTTAATAATTTTGATAAAAAGGTTTTTTCACTGCACGAACAAAGGAGTTTATAAAAACGGAAAAACCATTGTATTTATTAAAAAAATATTTCAATTAATTAATAAACATCTCAATTTTCACCTCTCTCGTTATTATTTGCTCTCAATTATTGCCAATTCGTCTCTTGATCATGAACGTGATTTTGAATTTGCAGACACCTTGTGCTTTAGGTTATAATATTTTCGTTTTTTTTTTTTTTCTATTTGGCATATGTTTAAATAATATAGCCACCATTAACAAATCAAAACTATTTTTAGAATGTAAAGAAGAAGAGTAAAAGAAACAAAGAAAATATCATAAAAACCCTTAATTTTTGCATTAAAAACGCAATGTCAAAGTAAAAACAAAATATGTGTTTTTATCGATCAATTTTTAATAAAAGTTTTTAACATCAATTTTATCAATAATATTTAACATTTATTTACAGACGTCACATAAAAGCCGAAGATACTTTCAGTCATAAAAGATGTTTAGCATGGTTTAGAGAATATACAAATCCCGATGAACCAGATACACTTGGTATGTTTTGATTTTATTTTTAAACTTTCAAATATTAAGAAATCTTTATTGTAGGTCCTGATGGCATGGAAAAATTTTGTGAAGATATTGGTGTTGAACCTGAGAATGTTGTGATGTTGGTATTGGCTTATAAAATGGGTGCCACACAAATGGGTTTCTTTAGTCAGTATGAATGGTTAAAGGGCTTAACCGAATTAGAATGTGATTCTGCAGTTAAAATGCAATCAAAATTGGATTATTTAAAGAGCATATTAAACGATCCAAATATATTTAAAAGTATATATCGTTATGCATATGATTTTGCGAAGGTGAGTGATTTTATTTTACTTCAAATTTTGAAATATTGAGAGAAAAAAATAGTGTCTTAAATGAAATATTAAAAATCTGTCATATATTTACATTATGTTATAATATTGATAATGATGATGATAAATTTTTTTCATTAAAAAAAATATATATACTATTATAATACATATAGGGAAAGAAGTTCATTGCTCTGTATATCGAGTGTCCTGCTTACCTTTTTGTTGTTTAATTCAGTAAATAAAAGCTTTTAATTTTATATATTTTTTAACTGTTTTAATAGGATTCCGATCAGCGTAGTATGGATATAAACACGGCAAAGGCTATGTTACAATTACTACTGGGTAAACATTGGCCTTTGTATCCACAGTTTGCACAATTCCTAGATCAATCAAAGTACAAAGTCATAAATAAGGATCAATGGTGTAATATATTGGAATTTTCTCGCACCATTAATAATGATTTAACAAATTATGATATAGATGGAGCATGTAAGTATTTTTTTTTTAATTTTCTATTTTTTTATCGTAACAAATTTACAAAAATATAAAAATTTTAAATAAAGGGCCTGTAATGTTGGATGAATTTGTTGAGTGGTTACGACAGCAACGTATATGTACTAGCACAACATCGAGCTGAAATTTTTGGTATAACCCTTATTACCATCATCATCATCATCAATACCAATTACAACCACAACAACCACCATACTAAAAGTAGTAGCAGCTTTTCTATTTCTCTCCTTCCTACATTTATGTTTTTAAACTACACTTTTCGTTCTATTCATTTTTCCTCCTTTTATCCTTGATCTGAAAATAAAAAAAAAATCATTATTTAAAAATGATTATATTACCAATAATATGTTAATGGCTTCTTGCAACAAGACAAGAGATAACGTGAAAGTAAAATATTTGTATAATAAATTATCAAAAAATAACGACTATTCGAAAAAATTATCCATTATAAAACTCATTAAGAATTACATATTGTAAAAACAGAAGAAAATCAAATGATAAAAACTATATCACACATCTTTTGATGACTGAGGCCAATAACCATTTATAAGTCAATCAATTAATCTGTTATTTATTGGATTTAATGTAATCAAAGAGCATCAGCGTGTTATACATATTTTGGATAAGTTACACTTTATAAAATACCATTGTGTAGTAATATAAAAAAATGTCATTTTAAGTGAAAGATGTGATGTGTGGAAATAATATTACAGTAATTATAACAATAATAAAAAAAATAACAAAAGACATCCGCCAATTTAATAATAATAGATTATTCGACATAATATAAGAATTTGCACTATTTTGCTATTAGAGTAGAGACAGGCAAATGTGACAGTGCTCTGAGCAAATTGTATCTTGCTCTTACGCGAACGTACTCACACCCATTGATGAAAAACAAACAGGGAGAAATAAAGAGAAAATAAATGGAAAAATACAGAGATAAAAATGTTTATTTGGTGATAGTGTACTAAAAATTTTATTTAACATGTTTGATTTATTTAATTTTTTGTTGTTTTCAGTTGTTTTTGTAATTTTTTTACTTTTTCATTATTGTTGTTTGCCATCATGTTTTTTTGTCGTTTTAGTCGTTGTCTTCTTTTAAAAATTGTTTTTAAAATATGTAACCTTAAGATGTGATAGCACTCTTTTCGGTGTATGCAAAATGTAATTTTTTTCTTGCAGTGTGATCTGAGAGGCAGGCTCAAATTACACATTGTAAAATGCGGTGGTATAAGTTTGCCGGTCGCTGTATTAGACACTTATTTACTATGCTACAGAGAATATTGGTAAAATGTTATAGTTGTCTATAAATTAACTGCAGTACATATGCATGTATAGGAAATGGTACCTTAATAGCATATGATCTTGTAATGTAGAACTAAATTTTGCAATAAGTGGTCTATGTTAGCGATTTGTACATATGTACATACATAAGATCATGATATATTTAAATTTTAGTTATTCCTACGAGTGAGACTCTATTTACCGTTTCATAAATATCTACGGAATTATATGTTTAGACGCCTATATAGTAATTTTGGTCTTGAAAAAGGTCTATTATCAAAATTGTTTTTTTTTACCAGATTGTTGTTGCTTTCCTTGCAACCAATATGTTATTTAGCGCTTTCCCAAGCCATTTACTTATTGTAAGGAATGAATGAGACAACTGTATACTTTTCTATTGTTACTAAAATCTGTGGGATATATAGATTTTTCTATATTGTGTTCATTTGAGAATACTATATATAATAATAGTTTTCCATTTCATCTTCGAAATTACCTGTAATTAATAAATTGTTTGTAAAACTGCAAATGGAATTTTTATGCCATTTTTAATTTGAAACGTTTTTATTTTGCGTTATCCTTTATGTAGTTGGCAATTCCTAACAATACTAAAATAAATAACATTTTCTCTGATCTGGCAACTTCGATACATACAATTGTCAAAACCGGCTGTGTGTAGTGCAGAATAATTTTTTGCAAAATTTTTACCGCAGTTCGTAGGAAAAAAATTCTTCAAATCTTTTTAATTTGATAAACATACAAAGAAAATTCTTAAAAAAGTCTATTATTAAATCTAACGAAAGCCATGCCTCAAATGCCATTGCCTCCGTTGGTTCATGTAAGTAAACGATAATATAAAATGGCAGCCCAGTGTAGTGAAATGAAAAATTCCCTTTTTTCTTTGTTGTCTTTCCACTATTTATATGCGGCACGGCGGCTTCTAATTCTTGGCTTTTATATTTAGAATGCTATTGAACCGATGCAGGTTGATGCTCCTATAGAGGATAACGACAACAACGAGGAACATCAATTGGTTGTTGAAAATCCCACATTGGATTTAGAAGTCTATGCGAATTCATATGTTGGTCTAGCTCGTCTTTACAGGCTAATATTTGTAGCTGATGTTTGTCCTACATTGCGTTTGGAAGCCTTAAAAATGGCAATTAATTATGTGACAACCACCTATAATGTGACCATGTACCAGGTGTTGCATAAAAAACTGAACGATGTGTATGTCAGCAGTTCGGGTGGAGGTGGTGGTGCTGGTGGTGGCAATGTTGCAGCTGGGGGTGGTGGAGCTGCTGGTGGCCTACCCGATATAGCAGCACAGCCTGCTTTGGCTGGCCAGCCTCAAGACTTGCCGGTGTTTGATCAAAACTGGGTGGAAACAAAGAGCAAAAAGGCTGCCCTTAAATTAGAAAAACTTGACTCAGACCTCAAGAACTTTAAATCGAGTTCCATTAAGGAAAGTATACGCCGAGGCCATGATGATTTGGGTGATCATTATTTAAGCTGTGGCGATTTGTCCAATGCCCTAAAATGTTATTCCCGTGCTAGAGATTATTGTACCAGTGGCAAAGATGTGGTCAATATGTGCTTGAATGTGATCAAAGTGTCATTGTATTTACAAAATTGGTCACATGTTTTGAGCTACGTTTCTAAGGCTGAGAGTACACCAGATTTTAGTGAATGTTCTAAAGATGCAAATCAGGTAAGGCTTGTTTCTTCCTTCTTAACGTATATTCATTTGTTGATGACTTATGTGCCTTTAGCCTGTGTTAACTCGTCTGAAATGTGCGGCTGGCTTGGCCGAATTGCAAACCAAAAAATATAAATCAGCTGCCAAACATTTTTTGTTGGCCAACTTTGATCATTGTGATTTTCCCGAAATGATATCTCCCAATAATGTAGCCATGTATGGTGGCCTCTGCGCTTTGGCTACATTTGATCGTCAGGAACTGCAAAAGAATGTCATCTCGTCCAGTTCGTTTAAGTTATTCTTAGAACTAGAGCCTCAGTTAAGGGATATAGTTTTTAAATTTTACGAATCCAAATATGCCTCATGTTTAAAACTATTGGATGAAATACGTGATAATTTATTGCTGGACATGTACATCGCGCCTCATGTTAATACCTTGTATACGAAAATTCGTAATCGTGCTTTGATACAATACTTTAGTCCCTACTTGTCAGCAGATATGCGTAAAATGGCCACTGCATTTAATCGTACCGTCGAGGCTTTAGAAAATGAGGTAATGCAATTGATATTGGAAGGTCAAATACAGGCTCGCATTGACTCGCACAATAAAATATTGTATGCCAAGGAGACTGATCAGCGCAGTAGTACTTTTGAACGTGCTATAGCAATGGGAAAAAAATATCAGAGACGTTCACGTATGTTGGTTCTAAGGGCTGCCATACTCAAGAGTAATATACATGTTAAGGTTGGTTTACAGTATTGAATGTAAAAATCTTTATTCATACTTACATTCAAAATTTTTGTATAATTTTAGAGCATACCTCGTGACTCGAGCAATCATGTTACTGATTTATGTGTTGCTGCTGGCTCAAGTACTAATTCAACAGCTAGAAACTAAAATGTTTATTATATGTTCATCGTTCGCTACTACTTACAGATCCTGAGGATTTTGTTTAAAGAATATTTCATTCAATATTTGCATAACAATTTTTTTTTTATTGTGAATTCTAATTCTTTTGCGATTTAAAAAAACTTTCTCCCCATTTTTCAACAAAACATCTTGAATTTTATTTATCACCAAAACTATTGCAAGAAGCCCGAACATATTTAAGTATATATTTTGTTGAAAACAAAATTTTGTGGCCTGCTAATTTCATCATTTAAGCTGAAATTTTATTAAAATTTGAAAACTATATTTCATGATATTAAAAATAACATATTTTTTAAATTCTAACGTCTATCACTGTAATGGCCCTTGTCGCGTGGTGACCTACTGCGTCTTTTCTCTTTGTTTAGACCATTTCTTTCTGTGGACCTTGACTGCTGTCTTCTGTCCATATCATCTTTTCCATAACCATTTCTTTCCACAGATCTTAAACGTTGCCGCTCTCTGCCATTTTGTCGAGAGCTATATTTTTCCGCAGATCTCGAACGTTGTCTTCCCCTGGCATCTTTTCTGTAATTATTTCTTTCCATAGATCTAGAACGTTCTCTATCTTTAGAGTGTGGTCTGTGTCTTTCCGTACAATCCCTGTTTCTTGCAGGAGATCTATGACGCCTATTCATTTCAGAATTGTTCGTGTATTTGATTTTTTTCCCTGTTTCTGAATCAGATGAAGAGGATTCTTTCGACGAAGAAGAATCATTCGAAGATGATTCTAATTTTGTTTTTGATTTCTTTTGTTTTTTACCTTTTTTCTTTAGTTTTTTTTTATTGTCCTCCTCTGTTTCACTACTGCTATCTCTTTTTTTAGACCTTTTCCTTGATTTTTTATGTTTTTTAATTTTACCACTTTTGCTCTTCTTAAGTTTCTCAATTTTTTCCAATTTCTTTAACAACTTCAATTTCTGTTCCTTGGTTAAAGACTTGAGGAAAGTCTGCTCTGGATTGATTTCTTTACTGTGTTGATCTTCTTCTGGGTCACTAGGCACTAAGGTATGTTGTTGATTATTAGTATTTTGTAATTCCATAGCCGAACGTTTCATCATTAAACCATCACCCTTCATTTGTTCTTCCAATACATTTTTGGCCATAATGTCGGCCGCTTCAGCCTCAGAATGAAGCTTACGTGCTTCGCTCATGGATATGCTGTACATGGTACATTCTTTGTCAGTATTAATATGACCCCACTTATGACATTTAATACAGCGCACATTACGTACTTGGATACCAAATGGCTGATCACGGATTTCAGTATCGCCCTTGCAATAGGACTCACGTGGAGCGTTATATTTACGCTGCCATTCGAACTTGTATTCTGGTTCATTGTCATCCTTTTCGCGATCCTTTCTCACGCCCGGTGGCGGTTCATACATGAAATTGACACTCAACTTGTCTTTACTCTCCTTACTGAGCATGGCCTTATTCTCGTGAAGATTTTGTTCTTTTTCATATTGATTACGTAGCTCTTCCTGTTTCTTTTTATAGGCTTCCGCTTGTTGTTCAGCCATCCATACCTAGAGACAGAATAGACGATTAGTTTAAAAGGATACTTATAAAGTTCTCAACTTACCCTCTTCAAATTATCTCTGGAAGCTGGGTGAAAGAATTTTTTGCACATATAGTTGTTAAAACCCTTACCCATTTTTGTTTCTGGTTTCCTTCCCTAATCAATTTTTCTTTGTCCAATTATACGTTTATTTTCCTCAAGAACAAACATAAACATTAACAAGAGAAATAAATCACTACTGCATGTGTCATCGAGTGTGGCCAGCTAGCAAAAAATACAAAATCAGGTTGGCAACGTAAAAAAAGAGAAGATTTTATTTTAGAGTTTTCACGACCTGAGTTGCATGATATAAACAGAAAATAAAAGAAAAACAGTTCTATTGTATATTTATAATAATCTAATATCGAAAAGGGCTTCTGTAAAATAAAAATATTAATTTTGACTACGTGGAAATTTATAGCGCTTTGATTTCATAGAAATGCCATCTCCCAATTAAAAAAAAAAGGAAAAGTATCAGTATGGCAATATTATTAATTGTTTTGTCTTGATTATCAGTTTCATTTTATTGCGCCCAAATATAAAAACTAAGAACTTAGTGTATTACAGTTACTTGTAATTTATTTGTTTTCAAAGTGTTTATTTTATAGAAAATGGCAAATACTTCTTCCATTAACTCCAAGGAGTTAAATACTGAAGACATTACACAGTTGTCACCAGAATTTCTGCAGAGAAAATTATACTTCTTAGTGGATCAACTAAAGTCTATGCATGCGAATCTGCCAGAGTAAGTCTCTCTCTTATCTCGTGTAACAGGCTCCAAGCAATATAAATTTTTCCTAACAGAGTCTATAAATCTCGCATTACCTATGAGCTACTCACTGAACTGGCGAATTCTTTACTTAACGATACCATATTCGAAATTGTTAAAGGTCTTATGGAGATCCAACATGTAACTGAAAAACATTTACATCAGTTGCGTGAACAAGTCCAGAATGAATATGAAATTGAGGTACAGGAATGGATATCGAAAATTAGTGATCAGGAGGAATTGCAACACATTTTGCAATTGATGAAAATCAAACATAATCGTAAACTAAAAGAGACTGATATGAAATTGATTGCCTTATTGGATCAAAAGGTTAAAGACCAGCAATCTACACTACATAAGGCTGGAGTAGCTGGTTTCTATGTAACAGATAATCCCAAGGAAATTAAGATACAAATGTTTCTATTAGATTTTATATTGCGCTTATCGAGGATTAAATTTGAGCAAAATAAATAGTAAAAGCAATAAAATTAACTCAATCGTTTAGTAGTTTAAACTACTCTGCATAGTATGGAAAGTATTCACTAAGACATGACAAATACTGTACAACGTCCAGATACTGTATACTCCAGATTTTAAAGCTTTGGTAAAGAATAATAGGCATTCTAAGTAATAGACAAACGCATGCATAGGATACAATATAAATTGCATAAATCTAAATATAGATGCAGAAGGTGCAAACACGCAGAATTTCGCTGGTTAGTCTGCAAAACGCTACTATACAACTCTCAATGACACACCCAGAAGCGATCAATTTTTGTATACATTTTTTTATAATCTTAAACTGACAGTAAATCATTATATAAGTGATTTTTTCCATTCTTCTGTGAAATCATAAAATGCTAGGACGCTATTCTCAGGTATGTGAGTTAAATCCTTACTAACCTTAGTAGTTTTAGTATTATTACTAGTGTTGTAACTTATTTGGAAATTTTTACATGGTCATGCCTTAAATTATAAATGGTATGTGATTCCACTTTTACAAGGCACACTTCGCTAAAATTTCAGACTATTATTACTTTTATTTCTTTACTGTCCCGTTGTAATTTAGACGAAAAGACATGGCTGTTTAACGTCATAGGTAGATAATATCAAATTATAATTGATGCTATATAATTTATAACCATCATAATTATCATTGTTTATTATCAAGTCCTTAACAAAGCAACAAATTCACAAAGAAAACAAATATCAACTTTTGTAAATCAATAAAAAGATTAGTCGCTCTAAATTTTATTATTATAGTTATAATATTCTAATAAATTTGTTGTTTTATATTAATAATACAATCATCACAATAGTAAATAACTATAGAGTAACAATAATGGTATATTTGATTAAACAAAATTAATTAAACTAAATTAAAGCTAAAAGACTTACAATACTATAAATAAAAAAGAAAAAGAAGAGTAATACATTTAGTATTAGGTAATTAGGATGCACAATATTTCTTGCGTTTAACATCGACTACTAATTTACACCGTCAACAGTAGAGTCCTTGGCCTTCGTTTTTCGATATATAATAGTAGCAATACTCTTTTTGTGTGGGTGTTAAACCCATTGTGTCGACTTCCTTTTTAAATTGTTCTAAGCCTCCAACACCAGCCAAATAGCCATTTAATTTAGTGGCTACATAAGAAGTTTGCAATAGTTTGGAATCACAATCAAGAGTTTCATATAAAGCAGTATGTCCTTGTAGACGATATTTTTGGTGATAGCTATAAGGGATATAGAGAAAAGTGAAAATAAATTGAAGTTTTATATATAAAAACTTCTATATAAAAACTTACTCTTCTGCTGGATAGAAATTAGTTTTGGGTCGAATTTCTGTTCTTATAACTTCGGGTGCTCGTTTAACTACTTCTTCGGAGCGAGACTGTTCTGCTATTTTCTTCTGTTCTTCGTCGTGATATAAAATCAAAGACATATATTGCCTTTTCATGTATGTGCTCAAGCCATACTCATGATTATTCCAAAACAAATCCAAAAGTTGCTTATAATCAATGACTTCCGGGTCATAAAAAATTTCTAAAACTTCAGTATGATCGCCCCTGTGGTATGAAATTTTGGGTTAAAATGTACAAATTTTATGAAAGAAATTAAGTTAGTAAAAGCAAGATAGTAGAGAAGAAGGCAAAAAGATTCAAACGAAAAAAGTTACACATATAATGAATGTAAATAACAGGGTAGAAATATAAATTAAGGAAAAGAAAAAATCAAAAGCGAAATTAGTTAAAAACTGCTCATCGGTTTTAAACTTACATATTACGGTACGTTGGAGCATCCTTGGTGCCGCCAGCATAGCCGACAGTGGTGCGTAAAATACCCATAGTACCACCAAACAAAGCTTCAGCACCCCAGAAACAGCCCATACCAAAGGTGGCTGTCTTAAATGGTCTATCCAATTTGTGTACGGGAGACAAATTCAATTCCTTTTGCTCCTTACGCACATTGGTCTAAAAGAAAAAACGTAAATTATTGTTTTTAAATGTTAAATTAATGCATAATTTACATAAATTTTAAAATAGTTTTTTAAACTAGAGCCTTTGCATTCTTTCGATTCATT
Organism: Wohlfahrtia magnifica; assembly: GCA_023159175.1. Lineage (NCBI taxonomy): Eukaryota > Metazoa > Arthropoda > Insecta > Diptera > Sarcophagidae > Wohlfahrtia > Wohlfahrtia magnifica. The sequence goes on along the minus strand of JAKWBJ010000044.1, from coordinate 850,295 downwards.
GGAAAATATTGCCACACAATCAAAATTTGCCAGCACAAGCAATAAAAATGATAAAATCAACAAGTTGTGCCGCAGATTCATTTTCCACATGCCTCTCCCGTCTCCAACTGTATGGAACGAACGCTTTTAATACTTTAACAATAATGATAAAGCTATAAAAGAACCTCACGTACCGGCCGGTTATTCAATGTACGTAGCAAGGCGAATTCGAACCAGGTGACTTTGGATTGCTACGTAAGCAACAGCTGATAAGTGACTGTATGTCAAAACGATTCGCCATTACTATTTTTTTACAACAACTATATGTGAAACACAGTTAATTTGTTTACTATTTGCTTACTACAGTGTTGCATTATTTTGACACAACGTTGAAGACTGTTTACAGTGTAATATTCGTTTTTAAAATGAGACCACCTTGTTAAATTCGCCTTTGCACTTATGCACAGTAACATGATATATCTGAACAAATATATTTAACTTAAAGTGACCAACTAAATAGTTTAAAAGAACAACATGCTGGTTTATAGAATATGCGATATATATAGAAAAATATAAATATATTTGATATATTGTTTTAATAAAATCTTATTTGATTGAAAGCCATTGCATTTAAATAGCAATTTTTTATATATTAATAAATTATTGTTTTTAATTGCTCTCATTATGCAAGTGAAAACATCAAAAGCTAAAACAAAAAATAACAACAATAATGTAGTGTTTGTCACATTTTTATATAAGAGATGATTTAGGTTTGCTTTTCTCTTAATTTAAATCAGCAATACTCTTAAATAAATTTTCTCTGAATGCCAAGGTCGTATATCTGTTTAAATATTAAATTAATATAAAACTTTACGCTACAGCACCTTTATAACATTGGGTTTATACATAATCTTCAAAAAAATTTTATACATTTTTGCGCTTAATTTTAAGTTTTTTTTTTTTTTTTTTTTTTTTTTTTATTTTGTTTAGCAAAGCGTTTATAAGGCAAGCGAAGAATTACAACTATCACTACTTAGGTAATTTATTGACGGAGGAAGAAGCCACAACAATAATAACGAAAATCAATTTTTTTCCAAACCTTGAATTCTGGCGTTTCCGCAACAAACCCTCTAAGTTGTATAATACCAACCAAAACATGTTTAAACATTGTTTTGTTCAAATAAGGCGAAAAAACGTTTAAATTCTTTAGCAGCATTTTAATTAAACTATTTTAAGCGTCGAAGAAAATAGAAATGACACTTTGTGAAAAAAAAGTGTTACCCTATAGTGATTTATAAGTGTCGCACATATGAAAAAGTATTAAAGAGTTTCAGTATTAGAAATTTTCTACTAGAAAATCATTTTATTTAATTTTTATATGCTTAATGGCAACACTTTTGTTCTAATTTGTTTTATGTCTATTTGCAAAATGTTATTGCTCTTGAACTTTAGGGAGGTTCAATAAACTCATTGAAGGTAAACCAGGGATGAGAAATAAGATTTTCAAATTGTACTTAATTATTTTTTTATATTATATTAAAATTAACTAAAAATTTAATTAAAAATTTATTTGTACATGTTCTATATCACATAATAAGTCATAAACAGTCACTGCTCAATGTTTATCAAAATCGTTTTTTTTTTTCTATAAACCAGTTCGCAGATTAAATCCCTAACGACCACGAAAAACGTGTGTCACTGTCTTTGCCATTAATTTTGTTCTTATGTTATTTGTGCCACCTTGTACATCATCAACTTGAAAGTACTGCTTTTAGTTGCGATGATTATTAGAAATTTAATAGTTATTACGAGTTATGACACTTTTAATCAAAAAAGTGTTAAGGGTTGTGGTGCATCACTTAGAATTGTATCTATTTAATTGAAAAAAGAAAGACAAAAAGCTTGTGCATCATATGGGTATTTTTCTGTTCGTTATTTAGTTTAAGTATTGGGTAACTAAAATAAAAAAAAACGTTGAAATAGTACTAAATTAGCTACTATGGCGCTATTGTATTTTTGACTTGCAAATAGTGATAGAAAAGTACTATTGTACCAACTTTAGCATTCCTGAGGTAAAAACTAAAATTGAACAAGCAATAACAACACTTCGTATTTTTTAATGAGATTTCATTTGATGCTTTCTCTCATGTTTATGCTCTTTGGTTTTTTGTTTAATGTTTTGGGTTTTTTATCACAGTGTTGTTGGTTGTTTATGCAAAAGCATTTGTTTTGGGAGGAAATTTTTTAAGAGGAAATTTTTAAGAAATTTGACTGGAAACGGAAATGTGTACTTGAAAATAAAATGTATAGCATATTGGTTAAAATAAGTTTTTTTTTTTCTTTTTAGTGCTGGTTATTTAGAACAATGGAACGAAAAGAAATGTATATTAAATCTTAACAACTTCTATCCATAAATCCACAAATTTTATTTACAAAAAATAAAAGAAACTTCTGGGGTATATATATAGAACCCAGACGTAATATTTTAAAAGTCATTAAAAACATTTGTAATTTATAAACTCTCTACCAGTCTTATTCTACTTTCTTGTATGATCTTCCCAATTAAAATATGTATTTAAACAAGCTGTTTTGCTTTTAATTGATTACAGGATTTTAACAATAGGAAAAGTACAGCTAGCTTTGAACAGTTTTTGAAATGAATATTTTAAATAAATTTCTTAAAATAATTAAGATAAAATTTGATCAGTTTGTTTGTATCAAATTGAAACAAAGAACAATATATTTTCTAAAAACGACAAACGGGCTTTATTTCAAAATATAGAACGCTAATATTTTGGCTATAAATGAATTAAATAATTTGTTTATTTTAAAATGAAATTTTTTACTTAAGTCACGGGAACAACAAATAAAATTAATATTATCATTAAATTATAAAAAAGGTTGTATTACAATAAAAAGTTTTATTAAATAATAAATTAAAAAATAAAATGAAGACTGTAAATTATTACCCCTTTTATGCAAACGGAAATGAACTTTATAAAAATTTCAATAATGATAACAACGTATTTTTGTTACCAGTTTATTTTATAATGATATATGGTTATGACTTAAATTTAATAAACTTTCTCTAAGAATTGTTTATAAACAATAAAAGTTAACTATTATTATTAAAAAATAAAAGCGAATGTTCAAACTTACCGCATCCTTTAGTTGGGGACCGTTAATGTCTTCAGGATTAATAGCAATCGAAGTCATTTTGTTTTTCTTTTTATATAAATTTAAAAAAAATGCACTGTAAAAAAATTTTGTAAATTTCTTAAGAATACAATATCACTTGTTTTTTGAAGCGGTAGTAAACTTTTATTTTTCTTCAAAAGATTTCAAGTTTAGCCACCATTAGTTGTACTAAAGTAGATGTTTGTTAAACAACTGTTAAGACGTTGTCTTATGCTGGCTCTTTTTATACCCCACGCTAATGAGACAAAATGCTGGTGTCCGACTAGTAGTTGTCTGTCTTAAAAGAACGAATGATGGCAATAATAATAAAAGCTTCTATGTACTAATGATTGTGCATTAAATCTCTTCTTTTTTAAGTTCAATCGTATGTAAGTAAAGTGAGAGTGTAATAGAAAAAGAGAAAGATTAAATAATACAGAGAAATTATTGCTTGCAACAACAATAATACAATATAATCAAGTGCTTAACGTAGTGGCTCAACTTTAATAAAACTATAGCGGTGCGTACCGCCAGAAGTATTACTTCTCCTTTGTAATATAAAAGTTCAATTAGACGTGACTTTTCATAAAACCATAGCCGTTACGTTATGAACCAAATTAATGGAGATCACTGTAGTGCTGATAAGTGATGACTTACCGTAACGCCGTAGCAGTAATTGTATATATCAATTGAATTTTTCTACCTTTGTTACGTTAAGTCAGGTCTAATTAAACCTTTAAAACTACCATCATGAAACGTTCTAATATGTGTTATAGCGAATTAAGGTTAAAAAAAGATTATAGATCGTAAAAAGATCCTGTAAAGAAGAGAAAAAAATGATATCTCAAGTGTTGTTCAGTTTAAGCAGATAACCTATAGATCACAGAAACCTTCAAAGTAGTTAAAGTCACCTCTGAAAACTCCGACGAGACTCTGTTGCAAGGATTTAGTAAATTTTCGTTGGTAGCCCTTAGGGCATTGCTACGCGTTTAATATTTTTCACGTGATCCAAATCAAAATATTGGGTTATACTGCGATATGGATCACGATCCATCAGTATGTCATGCTAAACGTTCAACAAATATTGTGATACTAGATTACGCTCAATACACACATATTGAACACGATCTAGTGGCAGTGCCCTAGTTTTCGTCTTAGTAGACTTACAAATGCCGTTGTTTATAGTAATTAATATTGAGTTGCTATGCAAGTTTATCAAATCTGTGCGCTTTAAAGTGCTTAATTTGCCCCTATTCCTTTTTACTCACAGATCGGTTGTCATTTAGCCACGGAAACATGCGACACTAAGAAAAAACAAGAAGTTCTCTGTTAGTAAATCTGAAAAGTAAAGTTTTTTCATTCTGTGCTGGTATCGTTCACAAGTTTGGCAGTGACAACGATTTTTTGCTTTTTTATGTGAACCGGCTTTGGCCTCACGTACCAGTTTATCAGATTTTACAGCAACAACAACAAATACACATAATACGACGCAGCACTATAGTCGTCAAAATAAATTTAAACAGAGAAATACCCTGAATGAGTCAAAAATGAAAGAGTAAAAGCGTATGCTAGATAGGGAGAGAGAGAGATAGATCGACCTGAGCTATCTGAGAAAAGTTGCTTGACTAGCATGTGCTGCTCATTCTTTTTTTTTTTTTTTTTTTGTTATTGTGTATATGTCGTCAACAAAATAAATAAAAATAAAGAAGAAAAATAATAAAAATACTCGCAATTCATGATTTCAAAAATTGTTTACAAAAAAATGCATATTTAAAAGATTTTTAGAAAATTCTTTTCTATATGAAAATGCCACCATTTTTAAAGGACAACTAGACCAGACGATTCGTTTCAATGTCCAGAATCAGATTTTGCTTGAATCATAAAAATCGGTGCAAGGATATAGAAGCTGTAGAAAATCTCTTTTTTCTCAGTAACCACTGCAGGGATTTTGATAAAATTTTAGATACACAAACTATGGGTTGTCTGCTTTAATTGAGCCAAATTTCATTAAATTCTGACCATTATTTTGGACGCTAGAATTTTTAGAAAAAATTTCGTTATACGCCTAAAAACATAAACCTCAGCGTCTGCTGAGTTGTTGATGGTGGGAAAAGACATAAACGATCGCCAAGACTATCAGCTGTTAAGGCAGCAATACTCTTTTGGCACACTTTTTATCATCGTCAACATTTTTTCCGTAAATGTGTGAAAATGTGTGCGTGCGTGCGTGTATGTTTGAGTACTTGCACGGGTTTACTTAAAAAAAGCTGATGAAAGAAAATCATTTGGGATGATTAACAGAGTGTGTGTGAGTGAGGGAGAGAGAGAGTGAGGGGTAAGGGGAAATAACCACTTTTCTTTTTGTTAAAGAATATTTTAAACTTTTTTTCGTTTTTTTTTGTTTGTTTTTTGATTTAATTAAACTGTACTTACATACATATATACATACATCAAGTGTAAATTATAGTACAATGGGACTTGTAGGCAATTATCTTTGTAAATTTTATTGTTATTCTAATGGCGGGCATGAGCTTTATTTAATTCAATTACCTATCACGTGTTTATATAAATTTGCAAATTTTTGTTTGTTTTTTTTTATTTTTTAAATAATTTTCAATAGATTTCAATTTTTATTTATTAAATTTTTCATTCATATTTACATTCATTCATTCACTTATTTCTATTTTATGGCAAATATGTAAATACTGAAAGTTAATTAAAACGTTTTCCTTTTCGCAATTTTAAATAATTATTTTTTATCACCACATTTTAATCTTTGGTTATGAATTTAAAAAAAGAAAAATACCTATTATTTTTTAAAGAAATTTTTTTAAATATTTGCTTATCATTTTAATTAGAAAATAAGCGTTAGTGGCATAATAAAAACTAAAATTTGCAAAAATTGTTGATCAAGAAGGATAGTATATTACACTACTATAGTGATTGGTTTTGAGATCATTGCTTTAACAAATGAATTAACTATGGAATGGAACTAAAATTTTTCCAAGCGAATTAGAAAATGTTTAGATTTATTCCAATGATTTTATTTTTTTTCTTTATTTAACGAAAAAATACAATACCAAAAGAAAATTTTCATAATAAATGCAATAGATCCGATGATTACCTGACCTCGTACTTTATAACTTATAACTTAAGTTGTATGAACCTTAACAACAATGCCTAGAGTACGATTGGTCAATTCAGTTAACCTTTCTTCCTTTGACAACACATTGCTCACTTTGTTCGTCAGTGAATGTCTTTTCATTCAAGTGCTACATACTTACATATGTATACGTAAGCAAAAAATAATATTGAATTTCTCCTTAGAGCCTGTGTCAAAACTGTTTCTAATTTTTTTTATAATACCTGTAGTAATTTAAACATTTTTTTGCCCTTTTTAAATCATTTTATAGGTATTGGCTTTTACATTGCTATAATTTGTTTTATTTATATACATAAATATGTATGCAATACAAGCGATTTGTCAAACAAAAAAGATATTTGTACTTATTTAAATGCAAAAATACATACAATGTACATATGTATGTATCTAAATGATAGTATAGAGTAGATCTGTGGCATTTGTAAAAGCTGAAAAAATTATGCGTCTAATAGGTATTTTTGCATTAGTTAAGTTTAAATTTAAAAAGTCAATTTTATGAGACTATTTACATACATATGTACATAAGAATAGCAATTTATTTTGTTTTAAGCTAAGCATCCTAAAAATTTTGCGTTATATTCCTTACAAACATATTTACATATTTACGTACTAAAATTTCAAAATTTTCCATAAAAATTTGTTTACATTTGCTGTGATTAAAAAAAATCCTTATTTTAAATGGTGAAATGAAAGAACAATAAAACAATGCTCTCACAAAATACCAACAACAAGTAGCGGTAAATTGTCGGACGCAAAACAAAATGAATGATAACAAATCAATAATGTAAACCGCATGGAAACAACAACAAAATAATGCTTTCACAATAAACATATACAGACGCGTACACGAACATAATACGCATTTCTTTTATTGATATCGCCAAGAATGTTAATATTCTTTGAGGGAGTTAACAGTGCATGTTATTATCAGGGTTACCATTTACTTAAAAAGGTATTTAATATAAATAACAAAGGAATATTGTTGGAATGATATTCTTTATATGATCTGGTAGATAATTTAAAGGCATTTATTTTTTAAATATGATTTTCGGCATATGTCCACAGCGACTACGGGTTTCACGAGCCTTCCGATCAGCCCCCCAATTTTTGGACGTGAGGCTTTGATATTGGTTTCCAATGCTTCAAGAGTTGTTGGTTTGATTTTGGTTTCCAATGCTTCAAGAGTTGTTGTTCTGTCGGCATAATACAATGACTTAACATATCACCATAGGCATTAAATCACACGAACGAAAAGGATCACTTCTGGAAAAAAAGTTGTCACCAAATTGATTTGGTATAAAACGGATTGTTGGAACCAAATGTCGTTGATGTTTAGCTAAATAATTTTTAGAAAGAAAAAAGTTAGTTAGAATGGCTCGATAGCGCTTGCCATTCACCGTAACGGCAACTTCTTGCTCATATGAAAGAAATAAGAAACGATGATGCCGCCAGCGTCTAAATCACGCCAAACATTCAATTTTAAAGGATCTAATGGTGATTCGTTTATGGCTTATGGATTGTTTTCGCCTTAAATACGGCAATTTTGCTTATTGACGTAGGCATTTAATAATAAATTATTTTCATCACTAAACACAATTCTGTGATACGAAGTTGGTGAACAGATTTATTTTTTTTAATATAAATTTCCGAATTTTTGGAAGCCTTATGCTGCCGTTTAACGAATCATGACAAACCTTACGGAATGGAAATGTAAATACAGTTTGACCTTCTCAGCTGTAAAATCATAAGGCAGAAGTATATACCTCACGTTAGTGCGCGTCTGAGCTCTAGACTGCTGTCAAAATAGTTAAAACAGTGTATTTGCATAGAACGAATAACTTAAAAAACATTTTGACGCATTGGTGTCAGAAAGTTGGTTAACTTTCAGCTTTTTAACGCGTCGTGTCTTTTTGTCAGCTATTAGCTGACAATAGATAATTAAACAAACGAATATGAATCATTTTCCAATGCACTAATAACTAATAATTTAATACGTACATATTTGAACATGTTTTGTTATTCTGTCTAAAATTACAAAATTTTAGAATACATTTCTTCAATACACATCTACCAAACATACGTGTAAAAAAATGCATGTCACAAACTGACTAAGTTGGCGTCACCAGAAAATTCTTTGATGATTCCAAAACTACGCGATACTATCTTAAGTAAATCCATTGTCCATATTTAATGAGTTTTGTAACAGTTAGTTTCAATCTTCCTACACAACATTTTAGGTAAATTCTTTTTTCTTGACACCTGAAATAGTTCAAAGTGAATTATATTTGGGAATAGTGTGCCTACATAAGTAGAAAATAAAATGTGATTTATTTTATTGAAGGCATCTCAAAGAATCTCAAGATCATTCTATTTCTATTGATTAAAAAGTACCACAGTGCACAGTGTGGACCACAACCTTTTAACTAAAAAAGAGCTTATGAAATAAGCTTTACTAAAACTTTTTACGGTGGGATATTTATATTCGTTTCTGTTTTCGCTATTTTTTGTTCTAAAAAACGAAATCCACTTTTTTCTTTGAAATTAATAACTTTTGCATATTTATTAGAACACATTTGTTAACTTAAGCACTAATACTAATACAAAAATATTTCACTAATTCATAAACTTACTCATTAATAAAGCACAAAAATAAAATTTAAGAGAGAAATTAAGATGAACCATCTCATAAAGCCAAAGTGATTGAAAGTGTTTTTTTATGTATGTAGATTAAAATTGCACTTTTCAAGCAGAAAATTAAAATTATGTTTTAAAAGTTATACATATTTTTCTTAAAATTCTACCTTTTCAGTCTTAGCATTGTCTAATCTTTTCCGTCAGATCCGCAATGAAGTGCGCATAGGCTTTTTACTCACTGCTTTTTTCTCCTGACGGCGTTCTAAACATTCCAAACGTAAAATGGCCTTTTTGAGCAGCAAACTTTGTGGTGACAATTGTTTGTTTAGTTTGGTGGAACGAGTTTTTAGTTTGAAATCGTCCTCTTCCTCTTCTGCTGCTTTGGAATTTTCAAATAATTTCTGTTTTCTTGTGCTGGTCACTGAACGTTTTGGTGTATCTATGTTGTGTGCGCTGTGTCTGGTCGTTTTTGGAATATTGCTGGAATTTTCGTTACTTGCTTGTTTATCCTTAATCATAGGTGGATCACTTTTGGGTGGACGTTTAATTGTACTGCAAAATGAAAAAAAATTTTCCTCATCTACTTTGTAGAAATGCCGACGAAAACTATTATTATATCGTGTTGATTCTATATTAGGTGTAGAGCTTATGTGTAATGTATCCATTAATGTATCTAAAGCGGTCTGATAAAAGTCACTCGTATTCAAATTTGTATCCCGAGCTGCCATTTTATTTTTTAATTTCTTCACAATATCTTTTCGAAGCGATCAAAAACACTCAACTTAACCCTACGACTTTAGCAACAAAAATAAATGTAAGATCACTTCTTTAAAAATATGCAACCTTTGTAAGAAACGAGAGAGAACGTAAGAGATTTTCCAGAGAGCATAAAAGAAATATTTAGTTTATATAGTAAAAGAGATGTTAAGTGTGGTACAATATTTCGATTTAAAAAGTACTTATGGTTTATCATATTTTAGCAAATTAAAATCATCTCATCAAGTTTCATTTAGATGTGACTTAACATTACGCCATAACAGTAACCAATGTCGAAACAATCAAAATTGCTCGGTTAGAGTTGTCCGCAAGTTGGTTTGTTACGTTGCAGCTATGGTATTACGTTAAGTAACGTCTGTATTTTGCTTAAAATCTGTGGTACTGTTGAATTAATTTCAACAACAAAAAAGTACCCAAACAATAAGTTTAGTCCACAGTCGCATTCAATTATTCATACCTAAAACACAAGCAAATGAGTCATTTGTGTTGCAAAGTGAAAGAGATAGGGATGTTTTCATAAAATTATGCGCATTCGTTTCTGGTTTTTGTACATACATATGTATCTCAAGGAATTTTAAATGCTCTTTTAACCCTCAAAATGTTAATGAGTTTTGATGTTTGAATCATGATATCATGGTTTAAAGAGTTTGTTTAATCTCATGTTACTTCGTATGAAGAAATCCAAGGATTTTAAGTGATTGGTTAAGATAATAGTTTATGTAGTTCATTCATTAAAAAAGTCGACATTAGGTTGAACTAAAATATTGCATATCAACTGTCCGGATTCTAACAAATTATATTAGTATGCTTTGTCCTTATTTCAGAACTAGCATCTTAAAAACAAATCATATTAATTTGGAATATATAAGCATAGTACTTGGCAATACTTCCTATGATGCCATTATCAGGGAACTTGATAGGATAAATATTCCTATTATCTTAAGGAACTGGATAAGAGGAATGCTAGCATTCAGAGTTGTTAAGCTGGGTCTGAGTGATGCATCGAGGACCATCAGAGGCACTAGAGGCTGTCTACAAGATGGCGTTTTATCGCCTGTTCTGGTGACACTCCACATTTTTAGAAAAGCTTAACAACTTGGGGCTCCGTACTTTTAACTACTGCGATGATCTGGTCATCTCGGTGATCAGATGGGAGATTGTTACCATATCGGAGCAGCTGCAAAGTGTCCTGATGTAACACTCAAATGGTGCAGGAGGAAGAGTTTTACTATAAATCCCGTAAAACGGTGTTTGCACTATTAACTATACGCAAGAATCTGAGACGCACTAAGTCGACAATAAATGACTCGAATATTGTATACTCGGATGAAGCGAAATGTCTGGGGATTATCTTGGATAAGACTCTCTGTGAGGTCTAAAACCCAAAATGATCTACTGGTTTCTCGCTCCGATGAAAAGACCAAAACTGACCAATGCTGCCTTAGTGTGGTGGCCTAAAACTGAATAGGACAATGCGAGGGCTCTACCGAGTAAGGACCATCACCTTAGTTGTGTTTCAACTACCGCACTTGCCTTTGAGGACAGCATGCACTATTCGGTGATGGGGCAGGCGTATAAAAAAACTATTTTTAGACTGCCTGGTGTTTCAAGTTGAAAGGCTGGCGACATAGTGGGGATATGGCGTCTATTTGATGGCGAACTATAGAGTCTTTATAACCAAAAGCTATTTATGGTTGGATAAATTGTGGTGGCGAAATATCGCAGACCAGCTTTGGTTGACCGATGGATCAAAACAAACTAGAGGTGAGACTGGGATCGGTGTGGTTGGTTTTAATTTCCAAGGACTCCGCCAATTTGCAAATTCTTTTCGATTTTCCAGGCGGAGATTTACGCCATTTTCACTTGCGTTAGGGAATGTCTGTGGAGAAAATCGAAGGGCTTAAGTATTATGTAGTATTATTATTAAGATGACGGTTATGTATAAATACTATCCCTGTAGGATTCCCAAGGCAGGAAAGGAAGTTTATTTTGCTTTTTTCCGATAGATCCAGAAGCTCCTTTTGCTGTTCAATAAAAGCGAACTTTGGTTACTAACGGGCCTATATACTGGGCATTGTGGTCCCAGATCAGTGTATTTTGAGGAATGTTGAGTATAAGCTTTCTAGGGAATGTTGTGATAACTCCAAAGAAGTATTTCTTTTCGCACTCAATATGATTGCTGGCTTTATTCTCAGCCTCAATCTGATATAGTGAACTTATATGGTTGCACCAAAGATCCTTCGAGTTGCGGTGCATTTTGGTCCTGACCAGCATAAACATAAGAGCATAGTACTAATCATAGCATAACAAAGTTTAAATAGCTTCAGAGGCACCGTAAAGCTCCGTTGAGCTGATGATTTGTCACATATATCTAAATGAAAGCGTAATTAACAGGGAGTTTGAAGCACACGCCGCTCGCTCGAACCAGCTTTTTTAGAAGTATTTAGGAGCTTCGATTTTGCGAAATGTATATATTTCTTTTGAACTGGTATTTCTGTCACAAACATTTTCCCCTTCCCTGTCTGTTACAATGTAATGTGTAATTAAATCCAATTTCCATAGAAATCACTATGCTTTTCCCCCTGCATATTTTCTTAATTCCAATTCAATGTATTGTATAAGGGACTATTACCTAAATGTTAGCTGTATGAAGAGACAAATTTCTGCCTGTTTTATTCAGTGGACACTTGACTACTGTTGACAGTTTTAAGGGTTAATATATTATGTTTTGAGATGTTTTGTGTGGCATGGCGTTTAGTCATGTGTTTTATTTTCCATAAGGATCGTTTATTTGATTTTCTCTTTTGTTTGATTTCTAGAATCAGTTGGAAATTTTTTATACCCAATTTTTAAGAATATGCTTGACAAAGGACTACCTGATCAAAATTTTGTTATACACAAAAATTATTTTTTTAGTATTTTTTCCTAGAATTCCAAAAAAAGATTGGATTTTGCAATTCAATGGGTTTGCACTCATTTTCAATATTAATCAAACACCACAAACAAGTAAAATTCTACATTGTCTACAGGTACAATATATTGCAACGATAAGATAACAAATTAAATCCATCAATTGTGATTAGATTTCCTTGAAATACTTACGACTTCTATGTTGTTGTTGTATACGCCGTATCATTTATAAAAGATGATATAGTTAGTTATCTGGCAAATTGTAGTTCACAAAAATTTATATTATTTTGTAAATTTTATTCTAAAGTATGAAAATATATTTCTAATTTAACTGAAAATTTGTCTTAATGTTCTAAAAATTTATTGCGGTCTGGGTATCAATTTAACGGTTTAAAGAAATCACGGAAATTTTGTGGTATTACTTCACGTACAACACGTTCTGTCATCCTTTTCGCTTCATCCTTATTGCCATTATCCTTATTATGGAAGACGGTAAAGTAGACAATTAAACCGATAACAACGATCAGAACTATGGCTGAACATAGTATACTCAAAATCATTTTACAGGCACATTCTACGCAACTGCAATAAAAAAGAAAAAAACAAAACATAAGAAGATAAGAAATTAAAATGTGGAATTAAAAAATGAATTAAAAAACACACAAAAAAAAAACAAAAAACAAAAATATGAAAAAAGGACATTTTAAAGAATTGAATAGCAAAGATATTAACCTTTTAAAAGACTAGAGAATTACATTTGACAATAACAATCATTAATTTTGAAATCATTATAAATCAGCAGCTGTGCTGAAATTGGAAATTATTAAATATAATATACCAATATAGTGGCCCAGTTTTCCATACTTAACATGGATTTCGTAAATCACGCAATACTTCTTCGTAATGTGTAAAAGTTTAAACTTAAAAATACTCTTATAAAAAAAAGTGGTCTTGTAACTTTCAGTTTTGAAACAAGGCCAAAGAAAGAAACTTGTTCTTGATTAACAACAAATCTATATTTACCAATTAGACTTTAGACTACACATCTATGTAAGTGCGTTCTTATGCAAGAATTAGAGCGGGATTACTGCAGACAACAACGTTTATTCGAGAAAAAGAGTAAGCTTTGTTTTTGCTTAGCTAAGCAGCTGTATAACTTATATGGTTGAAGCAAGTATGTATATTAATGCATATATTTTTTTTCTCCGTCACTACTCTAGGGAGCTTATTGCCTTTCCACAAAGCATCCACTGCTTTGTTTCAGTTTCATCAAATTGATTATTCGAGCGAAGTAGATGATTAATCTACTATAGCCTCTCCATATGATTGCGTAGTGGTGAATATCTCTGCTAATTGGTCGTAATCTTTACTTTAGCTTTGTAATTTTATACCAGTAGGTAATGTTTTTTTCCCGATCATTCGTCTGCATCTTCAGAGTTAAGCTGGAAGGAAGGTGGTCAGGGGACTTCTTTTTTTTATAATTAGATGGAGTTGTCTGGAGGAAAGTTGAAGCGTCTTTATTTATTAAACACTCAAGACCACAATTGCAGTTTTTCGTTATGTCCTCTGCTGGGGGGCTCGAACCTGGGTCGCTTGTGTTGTTATGCGTGCGCTCTAACAACTATACCACGCCACTCTAATGCATACATAAAGATTGTTTTTTTCTTTGATGCGATTAAGACACCTTTATCGGCAACATATGACAAGACACTTCGATAAGAAATCATAGCATTCTTATCTTTAAATCTCATATTCAAAGGGTGGTGCCAAGAAACCTTTTCAAACTTGAATTCGCGTCTACACTACGATATTTATTTCAATGAAATTTAAGATTTTCAAACAACATTATTGTTGTAACATTACGAATTTCATAACAAAAGAGAATTTCAAAGTACATGAAAGAGCATACGCCATTACATTCGTTTCTACCCTCTCATCGACAAAATCAGACTTTCTGCAAGAAAACTTTCATCGTGTGTTCCGGGACATAGCTACGATTATGGCGATAAGGCTATCACGGACGACCAAATTGCTAACATTTATGTTTATGTGGGTTGAACAATAAAAGATTTTCACACACAACCTATGCGTTATCTTATAACGCAGACAAATAAAATGTTAATCAATCAGTTTGATCGTCTGTTGGGCTTATTTCGTTAAGCCAAGTCTAATTAATACAACCTATAATAATAAAATTGTTTAATTAAAATGGATGTTCTGTTCAGGAAACGTTTCATAAAAAAATTTCATCGAAGAGGCATATTTCTGGATAAATGTGTAGGTCCATAAGCAAAATTATCGAACTTGGATGATACTAACCCATAGGTAATTGGAGAGCCTGCAGTGCAGCCCGAAAAAATACTATTTGATGTTGCTTTTGGGTTGGTATCATAATTTTTTTGGGAAAGACGCTAGTCAAGCCACCAGCGGCAACGATAATAGCTATGCGTTCCCACGACAATCGGATCTACGCTCCTATTTGCCAAGTAGCCTGCCACATTGGACATTCATATTACGTGGAAATGATGTTAACTGGCCACAGGAATCGTGTAGGCCTTAAGGCATGTAATCGGTTAGCCTGATTATGCACCAGAGCCATGTGAAGTCAGTGAAGTCGCTGCAAAAATTTTCACAATATTGTAATCTAAATTCGATGATATCTCAAAGACACTTTTGTTATTAAAATTTAAAGATTGAAAGCGCTTAATTAAAAAAAACTCTCTCGAAGTAATTAATCGATCAATCACTAATTAAGTAGCTGGTTACTTGGCTACTTTTGCAGTCAGCATCTTTCGTAGTCGTGTGGCCGATGGTCGGTAGCCATGAATGTGTTTATAGTATTAAGTACAAAATTTTCTCCACTATTCCAATACATTGTTAGAGAAGGATACCAAAAACTTAATATATTGCACCGGTTCCTCAAAGGCAAAGATGACCAAGAAGAGAATTTAGTAGTGTTAGTGAATTTTTACCGTGTGCAGGCCTGCCATATTAGCCGTAATCTAGAACAGACAGAAAGCTTCTTATAATTGATTTAGAAGAATTTTGTCATACTTCCGGCACTATGGAGTTCAATATTTCTAATAAGGTCACTTTAAGCCAGCGTTGGCAACCCACTGGGTAACACAATTAAACCACCCAGGTTGTATTGGGTATTATATTTAAAAAAAATCCTCAAGGTTTCCACTTTATATTTACAAAAAAATTAAATATAATTTATGTATTGGGAGTACAAACTAATTAACTTTTTAACTCCAAAAATGATTTATTTTAAAGGTAATGAATTAACAAGTAAATCGATATATTGTCCATCATTGTTACCAACTTTTCACCACCTCTCAGGTAATGTTCGACTCTTGCCTAAAAAAACATCTCGTCTTTTGAGGCAATTTAATTTTGATTACAAATTTTGATTTCTTCGAAAGAGGTGAAGCGGTGAACCGTCAAAACAGCGAGTAGTAAGAAGAAGCAATGAACAGAGAATAGGCGGATGCGGTAAAATATCGCATTTGATCGTTTCTATACAAGATAATAACTTTATCGTGCTTGGCCTTATATTCTGGCCATTTTCCTCATAATTCAAGGTACAAACAAATTAATTGCAGTGTGTACCGTGATTTTAGCACCTCGTAGTATATAATGCTCCTTTGGTCCTACCAAGAGTGCAAAATAATAAAACATAATGCATATTAAGACATACGAGTAGTAATTGTGCTAACACAGAAAAATATTTTGTAGAATTGCACAAAATTTTAAAGCAGTAATGAAACCCAATAAAAACATTGACTGGGTTTAAAAAACAAAAACAAGTTTTTGCCAAACCTGCTTTAAGCTGTCGACTCTTTTTGATGAACTCCCCTAGCCAATTCATTCAAAAAAATGTTCAATTCAATCAACGAAAGTTTTGTGACCTGATGTGTGTTTGAGATCGTTATCTTGATAGAATTCGCTGTTGTTGGCTTTACCGAATTTCCCTGCACCTTGCTTTACATTTTTTTTTCTCAAATAATTAAACAACCAAATGTGACCATTGTACTAATAATGTGCGCCGTGTGCGTTGAAGAGAAAAACTAAAAAGGTAAACAACACAAACAAATAGTTTTCAAAAGCAAAGCGACATACGCTTGCTTTCATTCAGATCTATTCCACAACTAAATAATATTTGTTGCTTTATTTATTATCTTGATATTATCTGCTCATTTTCGTTCGGTTGTATATGTATATATATGCTGTTGATAATTCTCAGCCAGTTAAGGCTCAAATATGATGCAATAAAGAGGAGGACTCAATTTGATTTTGAATATAACACTGTGTCAACGTTTTACTCTGCTGTCACAAAAAATCCAACGCTGTGGTAAACAAAAATAATGATCTGAGTGCGATCCAGTATCACGATATTATTGAACATTCAGATCCAACATTTTGTGATCTGGATTACAAAGATAACATTTTTAATAGAGGCAAAAAATGTTTTTTTTATATTTACAAGAAGCATATCACAAAAAGGGATACAACTGTATTTTTTTGAGCAAAAGAGTAGAGAAAATGGTGCAAGGTGTTTACCGTGGGTAGATGTGACCATTGTGAAAATTGATTAATTTTAAATTGACTCACTTTACAGGCGGAACCAGTGCGATATACATCTTTAAAAATTTTAACTGCTTTTCGTGTGATTGTTAATAAACGTTTTGCCTTCGCCAATCAACACCAGCGATACGAAATTATATTTTTTATTATTTACTCGAAAACAGTCATAACAATAAATGTTTCCATTGTTAGTCATTAATATTGTATGTCAAATGAAGTTTTGGAAAACAATTAATATTTTATTTACATACGTTCTTTTATGCATATCCTATTGCAATTTTTGTGATTCTCAAATATTTTTGTGGAACCAGATCTACCCGAATTCACAGATTTCTAACTTCAATTTCAATGAACACTTTTAAAATGTATTTTTTTTTCTGTTTATTTGAATAATTTATGGGTCACAAATTTTGTTAGCGGTGGTTTCAACTCGCTATGATTGATACCATTTGAGACTTTAATTGTTTTTCTTTTTTTTGCCTTACCAGCACACACATTTAGCAGGACATTTAATAATTTCCCACAGGCAGTGACACATAATATTTAATTTTTTGTTTATTTCGTCAATTTGCTTTGTAAAAAAGGAATTATGAATATTGGTAAATGTAAATATTTTCAAATATATTTCGAAATTCAAAGTACATTTTGCTTTTTTTTTTTAATTATAAGTTCGACAAATGAACCGAACTGTTTCATTGTTTAACGTTAATATTGCAACGTTTCAACGTTCAAGATCCATTTGGTAAAAACGTTAATTAAAATTATTGTTTGATTTAAACAATTACAGTGATTTTGTCAACGATCATTTTAACTCGTTAAGGATTTGTTTTGAAATTTAAATATTTTCCTTACCAGCACACACATTTGGCAGGGCATTTAAGAACTTCCAATAAACAATTACACATTTTCTTTGATTTTCTTTTTTTTTTAAACGAAAATTCGATTTACTTTCTTTTTATTATTATTTGTACTGAATTAACCAGACTGTTTTAATGTTCAACGTTTGTATTTAACTGAAGCTTTGCGTTCTAGACCCAGTTAGTAAATTATTTTAATTAACGTTTCAATTGTTAGTTTACTCTCATTTTGTATATTGTATATATTATTGTTAAATGTTCTCAATGCCAATAATGATAACAATGCTTGTATTGTTTTTCTTACCCAGTTATATATTTAAAACTTATCAGTTATCAGTTTGCAAAATGGAAATTGATGGCTTAGTTCGGTGGAGTATATAAAATATTGAGTACGAGTAAAAGATAACAAAAAAAAGATAACAAAAAAAAACCATATAAAG
The DNA here is from genome assembly GCA_023159175.1 of Wohlfahrtia magnifica. Lineage (NCBI taxonomy): Eukaryota > Metazoa > Arthropoda > Insecta > Diptera > Sarcophagidae > Wohlfahrtia > Wohlfahrtia magnifica. Next base: position 831,771 of record JAKWBJ010000044.1, on the reverse strand, counting down.
TATTATAATATTGATTTGGGATAAAACCGTAGAATACGTTTATAACGAACACGATTATAGTGAATTTTTTGGGAACATAATTTTTTTATACTATTCAACGGATTTTCATTCAAATCACCACTTTTATAATGAACTAGTTTGTTTTAACTGTATGCTATTGTAATGTAATAAAAGAAAATAGATAACAAATAAACTACGCAGAATATGAAACATAAAATAAAATATCTGTATGAGGTAAAAATTCTTATGTAGGCATATATCATGTTTCTAAACAAATTATTAAGAAAACGCTAAGGACTCCTTTGCGTCATATGCTGCCAAAAAATATTGTATAAAAAACATCATGAGTCATCCCATAGTCATACAAAAAAGATGCAAAAACATATGCTTCATAAAAACCAACTTTGAGACCTAATTCGTGATCGAAATGAAATTCGAATCGAAAAATATTTCGATATCGAACAATTTTCGAATTACTCGTATACTCGATACAAAAGGAATATAATTATAGCTTAAGTGTTGTATGCTACTTCTTCTTAAGTCATTTAGCTCCTATTGGTTGTATGTCCTTCCATGTGTGTTTCGGCCTACCTCGCGCTCTGGTGTCTTGTGGGTTTCATTCTGGGCTGGCAACCTAAAACCACTTGGGTTTTATTGGGTATTATATTTAAAAAAAACCCACCCGGGTTCTTTATTTAAAGGCGTTTGTAGTTTATAAACAACAAAAATAAGTATAATTTACGTATTGGGAGTACAAATTAATTTGGTCCGTTAATTTTAGCTCCAAAATGATAATGAATTAATAAATTAATCAAAATAAATATGAATGAAATCACTGTTTACATCTATTCATTACATCTTAGCTCTTCTCGTCTTTTAAGGCGATACAAATTTGAAGCCGATTTTATATATCTTGAAAAGAGGTGATTCGGTGAAATGCTAAAAGATATTGTATCCATGAAACAGCCAAAAGCCAGACCAATGTTAGGGTAATACGGCAGGTGCGGCAGTTGGGCGTTTCTGACAATCGCTTGGCAACTTTTGCGACATGAAGTCGAGTGTTGTCTTGCAAAAGAATAACTTAATCACGTCTGTCTTTGTATTCCGGCCTTTTTTTTATTTGAAAGTACAATCCTTCCGGTTAATAATGGAAAATAATTTCATTCAAATGACTGCCTCGGCTGGCCATGCAGCAGAATACACGATCGGTCCAATTTTTAAGCACATTATCGATTGTGTGCAGCTGTATTTCACCAATGGCTTCAAGAATATTGTCCTTTAAAGCGTCAATTGTCTCTGGCTTGTTGGCGTAATACTTATCTTTGACGGCACTCCACAAATAATAGTACAACGGTGTGAAATCGCAACTCTGAGGTGGCCAAACGACATCAGCTCTGCGGCTGATAATGCGATCTTCAAAAACAGGGTGCAAAACATCGAGTGTAGCTTCGACTGTGTGGCACGTAGCGCCGTCCTGTTGAAACCGAATGTTGCTAACTGTAACGGCCACTTCTTGCTCATTTTCGAAGAAAAATGGCCCAATTATACCTCTGGACCAAAATTCGCACCAAACAGTGACTCGTCTTGTGTGTATCGGCTTTTCAATGTATGCGTGCGGGTTTTCTGTGCCCCAAATGCGACAATTTTGCTTGTTTACATACCCGCCAAGATCAAAATGAGCTTCATCTGAAAAGATGATCTTTTTATTTTTTTCATTCTGCAACATTACCATGATTTTCATAATGACGCAATATTTCCCAGCGTTGTTCAAGCTTATACACAACCATATTCATTCAGCGGAAGGATAAAACTAATTATCTATCAAATCAGACATGAGCTAAGTATTACCATTCACGAAATAAGCACTAGTTGAAGAAAAAAAGATTGCGGACCCTTTACTATGCGTACAATTTTTTGATATATCTCACAACTAAATCTGATAGTCAGCCATCGCTTTTAGACCGTAAAACTATTGTACGCAAAATGTAAAAAAATGAAGGTTCGTCCTAATGGATTAATGGTTTTTTAAGCTTCGGTACGTACGTTAGCAAATTTTTTGGCGAAAGTTCTAAATATTGTCTAAAATGATGAAAAAAAATAATTTTGATTTGCTTAGCAGTGTAATTGGAATGAAATTATGAAATTATGGTTAGGAAGTCGAAACAAAGTTCAATCGTAGTTCGAAGTAGAGTTCCTTCAGAAGAGTCAAGTCTAATCAAGGGTTTTTGTACACTTTTTTTGCTTTAGAAGTTAGTAACATGCACCGTTTACTGAATATTAAGACACTACTATTATTGCACCTGCTCACTAACTCATTGTCGCTTGTCAATTAGTTTTTGGCTTCCCATAGTTTGCTATCGAGATCAAAATTGGTTTTTGCATAAGTTCTGCACGTGTGCTGCATGCTAGAGGAGATGTTTTGCTTTAAACGAGATAGAGCAGTTATCGATGAATGTATGTATGTACGAGTATGTATGCAAAAATATTTAAACAACTGCTAATATCTCCCTTAATTCATGGCAAGGACATTTTTATTTGTACCAAGAGCTTTTGAGCTGTTGAGCTGTTATAATACACATTAGATTCTATATCACATAGAAATTTTGTTATCTTCCCCTTTGTCTTAAACATTAATTATTGCTGTGCTTGAATTTCCGTAACGTTGATACACATATGTAAGTACATATATACTTTAGGCAGCATAAACACACTTTTATTCGCTATTGGCCACAAAATAATAGATTCCAAACGCTAGAGCTGCTACTACTAATAAAGTTAAAAAAATTTCCAAAGCAATACCTAGAGGACATGTAAAGCAACTGAAATGGAAAATATAATTTTAAATATTTAGAGTCAATAGTATAGATTTTCAATTGCTTTACCAAAAGGGACCGTCGCCTATACATTGGCACATAACGAGGTTTCCGAAATCGTATTTAGAATTTTAAATAGATGGCAAATATATTCTGTTTTGTTTTTTAAGCTAAAAAATATATATAAAAGTATTTGTTTTTTATAACTTTTATTTACTTTTATAATTTCTAATCAAAAAAAAAAAAAAAAAGACAACAACAACAACAAAATTATTGCTATTTTATGAAATTTATCATGACTATGCTTATCTCTGACATACGAGTACATATTGTGCTGTATGGGGGATTTTATTTTTTAAAATTCAACTTTCTGTGTATGTGACTGATTCATAGGGAATACTTATACATTGACGTGTGACAGACTCAGTTATAATTTTTAACACCTTTTTTTAACCTTTATTATGTTTTATTTAAACGTACTTTTATTTATTGGCACTACTTACTATGAATATTCTTTTAAGTGCAAATACATCTTATTTGTATGTATTAAGTTTTATAAGTTTACTAGCAAAACCCGACGAGTTTCGCTACCCCTATCTTAATTATTATCTTAAATGCTATCATAGTTACATTTTTTAACCTTTTTCCCATTTTGTCCCCTTCTGGTTAAAATCCAAACATTTGTTCCTTTCAGAAAAACTCTGCATGTTCTGCTTACAGTCTTTAAGCAAACACACATTAATTTCTATATAGTATAACAGGTCATTCAATAAGTCCGTAGGATAAATAAGAAAAAACAAAATGTTGACGAAACTCGATTTTATTATTCAACAATAGTTGCCTTAGAGGGCGATACAAAGAGTATAGCGATTTTCCAACTTTTCGATACCAAAACAGGCCTCAGTTTCAGCAATTGCTTCATCATTGAACTTAATTTTTTTCCCATCAAGTATTATCGAGATCTGAAAACAGAAAAAAAGAGTTTGGGACCAAATCTGGTGGATGTGGTAGCAATTTAAGGTTCAATTCATGTAGTTTTGCCATTGTTTTGAATCATCAATACGTTCTTGTTTTTAGTCAACAGTAAGCAAACTCAGCACACACTTTGAACAGATCTTTCGCATACTCAAATGTTCATGTAAAATGGTAAAAACATAACCAATTTGTGTGTTTTTTTATTGTTTTCCAGAATAACAGTCTCATTTAGGCGTCACTGTGCTCTGTATCATTTGTGCTGGTACGATCACATTTAAATTCAACAATCCATTTTTCTACTATTTGTCAGGATGGAGCAGAGTTCGGATAATGTTTATCAAGCTATTGTTTGGTTTCCACTGTATATTTTTCATCGAAGAGCAATGATTTATCAAAACTTGAAATTCACTTTTTCCATTTTTTTCAATAACAAAAGTCGCTTCACACAAAATGCTATAACTCACGAATCAATAGCCAGATTGTTGTTAAATTTATGCACGTACCGTTTGAAGGTTATTACTAAATAAAAATCATATGGAAAAATTCGAACAACACCATCTAAGTGTTATCCTACGTACTTATTGAATGACCTGCTACGTCTATAGACAGCTTTTATACAGTGTGATTTCTGTAATTTCCGTTTTTTGGTTGATGTGGATAGATAATGAAGCATTTAGAGACCATTTTGTGGTACACGGATGGGTCAAAGACGGAAAGTGGTACAGGCGCGGGAGTTTTTGGGAATATTCAGACCCTATTGGAAAACTCGCTGGCATATTCCGGGCGGAAATTTATGAAATTGAGAGATGTGCTTAGTTTAACCTGGAGAGGAAATGTAGAGGACAGGCTGTCATTCGTGCACTTGACTCCTGTGAGGTTGACTCAAGGCTAGTTTGGGAATGTCTGGGTAGACCGAACTAGATGGGCATGGTCAATAGGGTCGGCCTATGCTGGGTCCTGGGTCATGTAGAAATTACGGGGAATGAAAGGAAGCTTCCACTCCAATGGTGAAGCCATAGCCTTTGTGGACTGGGAAGGGGGGCTGGAAGGGCATACTCAACAAAAATTAGCATAATGAGAAGTGGGTACTCTTCTCTGGCCGTACGAGTCTGAGACAATCTAAGCTTTTATTAGGTGGCTATGCCAGAAGTAAATTTGATTCTTGCATAGGAATGTCCAGAGACAACCTGAGGATACTGACCGGGCTTTTAGCCGGTCATTGCCGGCTAAATGGACATTTGAATAAAATTAGTCCCAAGCCTGATGTGAATATTCTGTGATGAGGAAATCGAATCAACAGAGCACATACTGGGTACATGTGAGGCATTGATGCAAGCGAAAGTATCCAGGTGCCTATACCAGGTTGGGAGAGATATTATAGAGAAACCCTATATGGGTGGAGAGCTATACAATAGATCGAGAAGTCGCAGTACTTTATACCTCATTGATAATAATAATTGTATTCGTTTTTAGTCATTGGTAAAAATCTTACATTATTATATATGAATACCTACCTGTCTTTATTGGAAAACCTTTCTTTTAAATATGAGAATCTCAAACGTGATTTATTTAAATTTAAAATCAAAATTTGATTTTCGAATATGCAATAGCGAAATGAATACATATTAGTTATGAATGAATTTTTGCTAATGGTTTCGAATTTACTTCATTGAAGTTCTATTCTGTTTGGAGACCCACACTTAGAAGTTTCCTATTAATTGTTATGCAAATTCAAAATTTATTGTTTATTTTCTTCTACTCTCTCTTACATTCCTTTAGCGAATTTCATTTTGTAACTTAATTTTGTTTAAAATAAATTTGCTAAGCTCGACAGAAACAGAAAAAGCGTTTTTAAATGAAATTCAAGTTCTTTTATTGCACTCTGATTACTTATTTTGATTTGTACTTTCTGTCTGTCTGTCTGTCTGTCTGCTTATTAATACATAAGTAAGTACTAATTGTCAGTCTTAATTATGTTTCGCGTATTCAAAGTGTGTTTGTTATTTGTGAACTATTAAAGTGTTATTATGAAGACAAAATTATTGAACGTGTTGGGGATTTTAATTACAACACAATTTGCCTTGAATAGATCTTGGTTATTGGCACAGAGTGGCCTAAACGAAACGTATCGTGTTTTACACTTGTCTACACATTTTACAAGGGTTTTCTTAAGTATAAACGTGAAATCGAACAAATTTCCTACCCTCATCGAAACTCAATGGCCTGTGTCGTATTTGCCAAATAAGCCCGCGAATTTATATCCCCACCGTTTTCTACATGCTAATGGCGATCACACGGATTGCAGTCTTATACAACAAGCACGTTGGTCTCAAGTGGATTCATTGTCGCGCTTATGGGTATTAGATATAGGCTGGCCTGGTGAGGGACCTGAGTATGAAAACAAATGTAATCCCAAATTAAGGGCGTTTGATTTATTAAGGAATAATATTGAAGTATGTTTTCTCAGTGAATGCGTTTGCCTTAAACAAATATTTTTTTTAATAAAATTTCCTTTTACTAAAGGTTTTACACATAGACTGTGGCAAATATATACAGCCTAACGATACCAAATTGTTGGATATTGAGCTAGGACCACGCATAACATCCTGTGGTACAGAGAAATTTATCTATTTCATATTAGCAGATGATCCTCACCTCTTGGCGTATGATATTTTAGAGCAAAAATGGCATTATCGTACACTGTTCAGCAAAAAATATCGTAACATTAATGAGTACTTACCCATACGCCCACAAGACATAGCATTTGGCGTAAATGGTGAAATACTTATATCTGATAATGACGGCAACTTGTATTCAGCTCCCAATGTAATGAATCGTATAACAAATGACCCTAAACCTATTATTGATTCAGTTATCAATATGACCTTGTTGGGTACTCTGTTGGGTCCTACGCAGGGTATGATGGTTGATTCTTATGGTGCTTTATTTTATGTGGTCACTAAATTTGGTGCTGTGGTACGTTGTCTTTATAAGCATAATATGACGGCCGAGGATAGTGAAATTATACACATGACTTCGAAAAATATACAGCAAATATTCTTTGGCAATGAAGGTTCTGTGTGGCTGTTATCCGATAAATGGTTGAGTCCATATGACAAATGTTTTGTGGGTTATTGAAATATGGATGTATACTGTTATAATAGAGAGAAAATAAAAAAATTGAATTAAAATATAAATGTATGTGTGTATCGTGTGGACTATCTATCGGTTTAAATTTGAACCAGCGGTTATTTCAGTATATTATCTCCACTGAACGAAATGAATCGATTTACGCTTGAGCAATGTTTGGATTTATTGGAAATTTATCATCATTTAAAATCATCTTTTCGGGTGAAGCTCACTTACATCTTGGACGGTACGTTAATAAGCAAAATTGCCGTATTTGGGGCTCAGAAAAACCAAACGTGGTCTTAGAGAAGCCAACACACCCATTACGAGTGACTGTTTGGTGCGGCTTGTGGATTGAAGGCATCATTGGCCCGTATTTCATACTGGTTAACTGCTGAACCTGCCAAGACGGAAAATTTCGGTTGTTGTAGGTATGCTCTCTGACCATTGTCTAGTGGACTATCTTGTGTTTAGTAGATCAACGTTGTGCAGTTATTGCTGTGAGGAGTTGCGAGACACCCGGAATGTCCGGTGCTATCTAGGCTGAAATTGGGGGTACTGAGATGGCAGCTTGTTGACCCTGGGGGGTTATTACGTACTTCTATTCGAAAAACTAAACCTTTCGAAAGCAATTTACTTTCGAATAACTTACGAATGTTTCAACGTATTTATGACAAATAAATTTTCGTAAATAGTGCTACGTAATACAATTTGTTCGAATTCGTTTTTCCTTTGAATCGAAATACATAATAACCCACCTGATTTGCTGTGGGTGGTCCCATTAGGTTGTTTCGGTCGCGTCATGATCGAAGCCGTTACTGTTATGGGATTATTTTTTTTGCGTGGCATCTATTGGCCTAAGTGGGCTCATATTCAGATAGGCTGCCTATTTTAAGCTAAGCGAAAACCGTTTGACTTCGTATCTGCTCAAAAAAAAAGGAATTATGGTATAGCTTCAAAAATAGCTGCATTAAAATGGTTTCTTCTGCCTAAGGATGGGTAAAAAAGATATGAAAGTGCTGGCTGTGTAATTGTTCTGAAAATATCTTAGTATCTGATTGTCTTGCAAGCTAACAGACTATGGTATTAAGAAATTTTTTTTGTTTCATTATCGCACTTGAGCTATAACAAAGCAAGATTGCACTCAAGTAAGATTGCACTGTCCCAGTTCTTATAGTATCGTGCATCTCCAGGTGTTTTTTACTCTACCGCAGCATCTTGAGCTCTGAGAAATCCATGCTGGCGACATCCTTAAGAAATTGTTCGGTCTCTTTCTTACGGATGATCCACCTCCATTTTCCACTTTTTATTTGTTTAAGTATCGATTTCGTTTAACTAACTCGGATTCCAGATCCCTCTTGCTGATGTTAGACCAGAATATCCCGAATATGATATTGAGGCACTTATTTATAAATACATGTTTTTGCCACAGGCTATATAGTTTTTGCGTAATGGTGTTCGATACTGGCCAGTTTTCTTTTCCGTATAACAGAGTTGACTTTACACCAAATTCAGGCAAGCTGCTCTTCTCTTCTATTTTCACAAGTGGAAAAATACAGTGCAAACTGATCTGAGTGAGAGATTCTCAAATTACTACAATTGTAAAATGCATTAGAATTAGTTGGTCGAATGCTGGTCTAGATAATAAAGTAATCTGTTCATGTTTTTTGTGCTTACGTTATTAATGAATGGGTCGACTATGGATGACAACCGAACTTCAGTAGCGTTGCCGAGCGATAACTAGAAATATGTAATTGAACTAAATAGATTTTTAGTTGCCAATTGCTATACATAATGCAATTTTTGACAACTGGCAACTCAACTAAAGTTCGGTTGCCATCCATAATCGACCCATAATTTTTTTATTACGAGATATTCAGCTATAAGAGTGTGTACAGCTCATCGAACTGTTCATGAGTGCTGAGTGTCATTGGAGGTGTAAGACTAACATTCAGTAGGTACACTACATTCAACGGCTAACTGCATAGCAGCTAATAATAATGCACAAGAGTAAATTAACTGTGGGCTAAATAAATTTACCTGCTTTTAAGCTAGAAATATCTGGGCAAATTTGGATGGCAAGAGTTGAAACTGTTCGGAATACATATAAGAAGCCTTACAGGGGTTATAACCGACCATTGAGCTCTTGGTAAAAAACGTAAAAGTTGCAATGATGAAGAGATGACTGAGTAACCTCTTTATCAGTGCATTGCAAAGGGGACTGCAGACTTATTTTGCTAGGTCGGTAGGAAAATTCTACGACAGTCTGATAAGTAGGATTGTGGACAAGGTCCACGTCTTCATTAAATCGACTAGATGGCTGGCAAAAGTGGCGATGTAAAAATTTGACACGAAATTTGCCTATTTAATCAGTGTGTGCCATGAACAGCTGCCCAACTAACATACCATAACCTGGTATGAATTCCTTTTTTTAAATTGGTAAATGTGTTCTATCGAAATCGTTTGCTTTAGAAAAGATGAAAAACCGTAAACATTTATTCTTGGCTTTTTCTTCATATTTATTTATTTTCCTGTAGTATTTAAAATACACTTTTATTATTAAATTTAGTTTTAACCATTTTTTTAATTCATGAAAATAATGTAAAATTTTATCATTTAAAATTCATTATGAATAAAAATAATACAAAAAAATTTGAATTAAGTCGTAAAAAAATGAAAAAGTGTTTATTGATTGTATTGTTTTAAATATTTATTAAATTAAATAAATAAAAAGAAAAAAAAAACAAATTCTAGAAAATAGGCAACAACGGCTTTTTGGATTTGGTTTGAATTTTTTTTTAAGGTTTAAGGACGTCACGGTTTTCGGTTGGCATACATAAAAGGATGTCGGTTTAGTTGTAAATCAAATTTAAAGGATAATTATAAATTTAAGGTTTTAACATTCATAAGCTTAAACGAACAACTTAAAAGCTAAAATTTTTAATAATTATAATATATGTATTTTTTTTACTATTTAATCCATTCATTATACAGTTAAAACATATTCATTTTACCCAATATATATAATTAATATTTTTTTGTTTTGTTTTAGTCTAAATTATTTTTAAGAATAATTTCGAAATATTGTTTATGAAGTTATAAAAAAATATCCGCAAAGAATTTTTCTTTTAATAACAATATTATTTTAATTATTATTATTGACTAATTAATACAAAACGAAATAAATATAAATTTGTTTCGTGTTGTTTAGATGTTTAATGGTTTTGTCTGTCTGCTTGTTTGTTTGTTATTTTGCAATTGATTTTGTTGTTTTGATGCTGAAATCTCAATGGTGTACAATTTGTTTGTTTAGATAGCCCATTAAAGCCTGCAAACGCTTTTTAATATTCTTTTGATCGTCTAAAGTACAACCCAATAAAACACTTTCGAACTTCTTATCAACTGGACCGGCATCCATATCGATACCCGATTCACTGCACGATGCCATATTGCCGGATTCCCGTGCACTGCAGCAGGCATTCAAATACATTTGACAGCGTTGCCGTGATAATACTGGATCGCCCATTGTAATCATCATATCGATAAGCATATTAATTTGACTTAATGAATCCTCTTGCGATTGATCACGTACAGTGCGAACATTTAGCTCAACGGTGGAGAGACGAGAATTAACGCGTTGTATGTAACAAGAAATTTCTTCACGTTCGGCTAGAAAATACACATTTCAGGAGGAAAACAAAAAAATAAGTAATTGTGTGGAGTTAGAAAAGAAAAGTTATGAAATGTGGATTGAAAGGATCATCTTAAGTAACTTTTTTACTTTTCATAGTACGTAACCTATATTAACGACAAACCGAGAAATAGTCAGAAGCTTTAAGGGACATGAGCAGGGAGATGTTGATCTTTACTTTCTGCAATAAGAAGACCCTGTTCATACCTGTGTTTCGCAAAAATTTTCGTTTATCTTTTATATTAAAAACAGTATTTTTAAACTGCATAATGCTGAATATATATTTTGGCAAATAAACTAGAACAGCCATTAAATATATTTCTAAGAAAATGTACGTATTTGCTAACTCTATTTTTGTATATCTGTCCACCTCGACTGGACCACTTTCCTGCCAACTGTTTTTTTTTTTTAACTATTTTCCAAGTTTTATTCTTTAATAAAGTGTTGAATTCTAATAGAATTGCATTGGTAGGTTTCTTTCTATTTTTAGATTCTAAATTGTCATTGATCGTTTCGGTATCTTAGTTCTTTGTTGGTTGCTGGTTCGATTAGATCTGTGGCGCCGAGTTTTTCTGTGGCAAAAAGTCATCTGCCATAAATTTCTTAAACTTGCTCATGCTGGTCAACAGTGTAAACGCTACTCACAGCTTCGACTTATTTTTCAAGCCTGAGTATCACACAATCTATATGCGTTGAATACATACCTCTTTGGTATGGTATAATATATCTTTATGGATTTAGATTAAAATTTTCCTTTACCTGGTGTTTTATCAAGCATGATTGTCGAACAACCGAATTTCCTTATAAGGAATTTCGTCATTTAGGTTTTGAGATGGATATCGATTTCTTACGTAATTGGCAGTATTCACAGCTTCTGCCCAAAATGTCGGTGGTAGGCGGGATTAGATTAACATACATCTTGCCATGCTCAGTCGTTCTATTTTTGCTCTCCGAAATTCTATTCTGTTGTGAAGTGTGTTCAATGGTCAGCTCGTGACGAATTCCATGGCCTTTCAAAAATTTTTTCATAAAATTGTTGGCATATTCTATGCCATTATCACTACGTAGGCATTTTATCTTAATTCCGGTTTTTCTTTCTAGTAACTTGACATTTATTTTCCATGAAATAAATTTCACACCAACGGCTCTTATCATCTATGAAGGTGACGAAGTGTCGGCTGCCACTAAATGACCAAACACGCATTGGGCCTCACACATCACTGTGAATTAATGTTAACAATTCCCCACTTTTACTATGGAATGGCTTATACAGAATTTGGGATTGCTTGCCCTGAATACAAACTTCACAAGCTGTTAAATTTTTCCTTATTTGTCATTTCTTTTAGATTATTTTCGTTTAAGTGGCGAAATATTTCATGCCAATCTTGTAGAGATTTTTCTTTCATTTGTTTAAGTACTACATTATTTCCGCGATGTTAAATCTTTTTCGCGCTTTGCCACAAACAGTTCCTTATTGTCGACTTTACGATTTTTTAAATATTTCTTTCGCGAAACGCCGAAAGCCGTTTATGTTGCATTAGCCAGCAATCTATGATAAATCTGACATCCCTTACAATTTTCATTGGCACATTAGCATTAGCAAATTAGTAAACGAAATAATATTAACAATATTAGAACTATTTCTAGTACTTTCTAGCAAAATCCATTTTTTAATATCACAATCATTTTACTAGAACAAGGGGTGTTGTCTTCTCATTTTAATTTTTTTAGTTTCCAACGAATTAATACTTACATTCTGTTAAATTTTGCATTAAATCGTTGCTTTTGATTAAGTCAATGGACATAAGTAAGAAATCACGTTTTTCCTGAAGACCCAAGGCATCTTTACGGAATTTTTCCACACGAGCATCCAACTGATCCAAAACAGTTACAAATCTAAAACAAAATATGAAATATATTATATATGTATATAATTAATACAAAAGCATTTTAACAAAAAAAAAAAAAAAAATAAAATAAATAAATAAATAAATAATAATTTAAGAAAACATAAAAAAAGTAAAAAAATCATAATTACCTTTCATTCAAATTGAAAGGTCTGCCATATAAGATGTTTATGTAGTCGTATGAATGCATTTTTTGTATATTTTATTTGTGTTTTGGTATTAACAATGTTGATGCAATTTGTTGGATTATAAGGAAGATGGGGAGACGCAATTATACACATAAATAAAGGAAAAGAAAAAAAAAAAAATTAACGATTTTTAAAATATATAACAAATATACCAATAGACTTAAAAACTATATGTGTATTTCAAATAAACTTGACTAAACTAAACTAAAGGTATTTTAAAATTTCGCACATTTTTTTTCTCATACTAATACGATAAAAATGTAATAATTTCGCTTTAAAAGTATAACCTTATGAGGCATTAATATCTTGCTTATTTGGAAAGTGTTTAAAAACAACAAAATAAATTTCTTAAGAAAAAATAAAAATGTATTTAAATTTAACAAAAACAATAAGTGGGTGTTTTAAGTATGAGAGAATACTAAAAAAAAAAAAATGAATTTGCTTTTGTCAACATATTTAGTTAAAAATAAAAAAATTTGCCTGTATCAACACATTTAGTTAAAAAAAATATGAAATTGAAGAAAATAATTATAGTATAATTGAAATTTTAATAAATAAAAAAGAACCGCGAAGTATGTAAGAGAATTCTTGCAAGGGTAAGCTAACGTTTGCTCGGCATTAGAAAAGTTTAATAGATATGTACAATAATTTTATATGGTACCACAAGAGTTGCTCTTGATAAACACTTTTTAAGTGTTCTTTAGAATTACTCGATAATCGACAACATATTTTCATTTTAAGTGACTAATAAAGTGTGTGTAGTTCCATTACTTCTCTCTATGATACTATGTATTTAATACTGACTACATACATAACATATTGCATTTATTTTATTTATATGAAGTTTTTTGCCCCTTCCCAGAAAGTTTATATTTTCTCGCTTTTTAAAAAGCCCTCGTAAAACAAAGTAAGAAATAATTAAATCCAAATTATCAGTGCCTCTCTCTAAACATTACCAAAAACTACAAATAAATTTTAAATTAAAATCTTTAAAATGCTCTCAAACAGTATGATTTTTTTTTTTTTTTTTGAATAAGCACCTTTCCACCACTCGACTCTCATCAACTTGACCATAGCTAGGCGATGATGATGATGCTATATTATTGCCGCCTATACCAGCAAAATGACGTTGTGGTGAATTAGTATCCTGTCTATGAGATGAGCCAGTATTACTTGAATCCATGATCGAATCCGTATGCAAACTGTGTAAATAATCGAAATTCATAGACGAATCCGATTGATAAGGTACGATAGGATTATCCGAATATTCTTGAGGTGGAGGTACAGGAGATGGATCAATTTCCATGTCTTCTACCACTTGTTGTTGCGATATTTTGTTTCTTAATAACGATAGGCTATAACTGTATCAACGTTGTGTAAATAAGTTAAGCAAAATAAAACCGTGTACGTGTGCCTGCCTGATCGAGTCTAATGTTTCCTATAGGCGTTATGTAGGCGTATAAAAGCGTATGTTTATATCTTTTTTTATTTAAGCCTCCTCTCTACAATTAATAATTTTTCTTTTTGTTCTTCAATTATACTGTTTTGATTTTATAAATTAATGTGATGGTGGAATGAAGTTGCTCAGAAAGACTTTTGTCTTTAGAACCAGTTTATTTGAAAGCTGAAAGTAAAATAGAAAGAAAACAACAATTAATGTTAGTTGGGTATCATTACCTATCTATGCACATGGCCGTAGAATTGTTGCTTATGTTAGCGACTGTGGTGTTGTTGCTGTCATTACGATACGTTGGTTGCTGCTGCGATTGTTGTGTCCGAATTGAACTGCTATTGGCGGCAGTGTTTGATGCTTCATCACTGGAACCAAATAAGGAATCCCAAAACATGTTCATATTAGAGTGTGTGGGCAGACCGGAGGCAAACATGCTGGCAGCAGCAGCACTGCCACTCGATGTACTATGGTGATCGTTACCAGCATCACCGCCATCTACTCTACTACCATCGCCATCCTCATCAATACGACGTCGTTTCTTCAACATTCCCAATATATTGTCAAACATGTTCCACCACAAGTGGAATCAGAACACAAATCACAGTGTTTAGCTTTGCTTCGTTTATTCACAATGGATTCTGATAATTTAAACGCTGAATTGTATTCAAACAAAACCTCATCACTATTTATCACTTTTATTTACTTTAATCAAAAATATTACGCAAATTTATACAAAAAAAAAAAAAAAAATATTACCAACCGAACGTAAAAAGAAATTTTATTTTTTTATCCAATGGCTGCGTAAACACAACAAAATGCTTTTCTATATTCTTTCTAGAATAAACTTCACACACACTCTCTCTCAAATGCTATTCACTCATCCACGGTCAACCTGTGAGCAATCGAGTCTCTTAGTGAACAGAGCAAAAGTATAAACAATACATGAGTGTGGTTAACGCTCAACTACAATACAAATCGCTAGACTGCTTTTGTAAAGTTACATGTGAAAAAACCTTTACAATTTAAGTAATCAATGAGAAATGTTTTTTTTTTTTTTTTTTGATCTAAGTCTTTATATGCTATTTATAAAATTAATAGATTTTGGAAAAACAAATTAAACCGAAGAATGCCATTAACACTTTTTGAAAGCGATAAATGTATTTTATCACCCAGAATTTTCAAAATTTCTATTAATTAAATTTTTTTCTGATAAGAATGTACACGTCAGCGCCAATACTAGTTTTTTAATATTTTTGAATAATTCTATAAAAAAGACAACTTTTTTATCAAAATCTATTCAAATCATTGGTTAAAATGACCAAATTTAATCAAGAGCTTATATATCTTCTGGTGTAATTTTTCCTTTATCTTATATTTAGCAACACTGTTTTCTATTTTGTTCTTTCAAGCAGCTGCTGATTGTTTATTAATTTGTTTTCTTAAATAACAAAAACAAGATTAAACAGAACAATAACAACAATAATAGTGACAGCAGCAACACAACAACAATGGCCAAACTAATAAGCCATGTGAGTGTATACAAACAGAATGAATCGCAGGAAATAATATAGGAAAAAGTATGTTGTAAGAAATGTCATTTATTACCTTTTATATGCTGTATTTTACTTATTCTTTTTCCCTGTTTTTTAAAATTTTATTCTTTCGGCTTTTTTCTCCACCTTTGTATGGGTTTTTTTATGCGTTTCCGAAGGGTTTGGCGAAAAAAAATTTTTCTTCACTTGGAAAATTTTTACTATAGATTTTTTTGTAGCCACTAAAAATTTTTTTTCTTAAATTTTCTTTGCTGACAAAAATGTTGTTTTTGAATTTATGAAAAGTAAAGCACCAACTACTTGGTTTTTATATATAAATTGTGGTTAATGACAAATGTTTTTGTTGTAGTTTTTTATTATTGTTGAAGATAAAATTTATTTGCAATGCTATTGGCAAAAACAATTTGTTTTTACTTGGGTTTCTGCCGTTCGTTTGCCGAAAATGCAGTAAAAAACTAATTTGTTTTCTTTTTGCTCTTTATTTCTTCACTAAATACTATTGTGAATGTTCACAATAAGGAAAAGTAATATTGCCAGAATAATCGAGAACAGTTGCTGCCACTGATTGGAATGTATATTATAAGCATTTAAAATAATTACTTTGCAACAATGTCTTGCATATAATATATAGAAGTTTTGCGAAAGAAATATAATAATTTTTAATTAAAACAAAATAAGTTATTTTAAAATTATTCACTTTATAATAGTTTTCAAAATTGTGGCAACTCTGAAGATATTAATAGAGGGCTACCATTTTTAGTTGTGCTTATTCTGTTCTCTTTTATTCTTCTACTTGACGCAAGTAAAAACGCGGTAGAGGTGTTAAGACTTTTATTAGTGATGTGGTTTTAAATAAAAACAATTGGTAAAATATTAAATAAATTCTGTTTTATGTATAAAAAATAAAAGTGTAAATGTACCATAAACTTTGAAGTATTGAATTATTCAAAATAAGTGTTCGACAAGTCAGTTTTTACAGTCTATGGCAAGTAGTTTATGTAGTCAAATCGTTTGTTAACGGATTTTAACCAACAAGATATTTCATGAGTATTGACAAAATACTAAAAAATATTATTGTAAAATGATTTATTTTATCATATCATTTCTTTAATGTATATAAACCGTATGAATAAATATATCTTTTAATCTCTTCATATAAAAACATGAAAATAACTGTAAGTGGCGCTCTTCACTTGTTTTTCTTCTCCTTCCGGTGCTGCCACCAACAGCTTTATGACTTTCACACAACCGGCATCAAAATTGCACATATGAAAAAAAAAATTACACACAATTTTCTTTTTTTTTTTTTGTTTCTGGACATAAATTTTACTTTTTCTAACGAATTTAATATATGAATATTTTCAATTTTCTGTATATTTCTGTAAAAGGTTCCAAATTGTTACTTTCATGTCTTTCTGTCTGGTTCTAAGTCCATGTTAAATCAAATTTTTTTCCTAATCCAAAAACACATATCTCTCAATTCAAGGTAAAGTTTTTTTTAAATCAATATTAGAAGATGATTTTTTTTTGAAATGATGAAAATGTGTTTAATTGAAAAGCTTGAGCAATTTTCAAATCTATTGTGTCAAAAATATGTAAAGGGTCCGCCATCTAACGTTTTTTTTCAACTAGTGCTTATTACGTGAATGGTAACACTTAGCTCATGTCTGATTTGACAGATAATTAGTTTTATCCTTCCGCTGAACGAATATGGTTGTGTATACGCTTGAACAACGCTGGGAAATATTGCGACATTACTTTGAAAATCATGGTAATGTTGCAGAATGAAAAAAATAAAAAAAAAATCATCCTTTCAGATGAAGCTCATTTTGATCTTGGCGGGTATGTAAACAAGCAAAATTGTCGCATTTGGGGCACAGAAAACCCGAACGCATACATTGAAAAGCCGATATACCCAAGACGAGTCACTGTTTGGTGCGGATTTTGGTCCAGAGGCATAATTGGGCCATTTTTCTTCGAAAATGAGCAAGGAGGGGCTGTTGCAGTCAATGGCGATCGTTATCGGCCCATGCTGAACGAATTTTTGTTCACAAAAATTTAAGAGTAGGATATTAGCAACATTTGGTTTCAACAGGACGGCGCTACGTGCCACAGAGCCGAAGCTACACCCGATGTTTTGCGCCCTGTTTTTGAAGATCGCATTATCAGCCGCAGAGCTGATGTCGCTTCGCCACCACGGAGCTGCGATTTGACACCGTTTGACTATTATTTATAGTGTGCCGTCAAAGATAAGTGTTACGCCAACAAGCCAGAGACAATTCACGCTTTAAAGGACAATATTCGTGAAGCCATTGGTGAAATACAGCTGCACCGATCGTGTAGGCTACTGCATGGCCAGCCGAGGCAGCCATTTGAATGAAATTATTTTCCATTATTAACCGGAAGGATTGTACTTTAAAAAAAAAAAAAAAAAAATTTGAGAAAATATTCAGTAGTTTTTTTTTTATAGCATTTTCAAAAAAAATTTTTTTTCGGACCCTTTAGTATAAATTTCTGCAACAATGTTATATTGCGTTGAATAAAGCCAAAATACCTATTGAATATGACAAAAAATCACAATTTATCGATCAAACTACAACGATTACCGAAAGCAGTAGAACAAATTTTAAAATTACACACGGGCTACATACACAATCAAAAATTACACACATTATGTGTAATTACACACAATACTGCCTCCTTCATATTCTTTATTTAGAGTGCTGCCAGATTTGCATTTTGTATAAGGCATAGCATTGCCAGCTTGAATATTTTATATTATACTTCATATTTTGTATACATATGATGTATATATACATGACACGTTTCCCCTTTAAAAGCGGTATTTTTTTGAATTTCCTTATTAAAGCGAATATGTTTGGGTTTTTAAACGGAAACCATTTTTATTTCTCTTAAATAGCGGAAGTCCCTCAAAATATAGGTAAAACTCATTTTTAAATGATTTACAAAGTATGTTATTGATTAAATAATTTTTGTTTGAATATTGATGTATTTTGTTTTATTTATTTAAATAAAATCTATGGTTATGACTATCAAAGAGATGCAGGATTCGTAGTATAAAACAAAAGGCATGTTAGTATTTAACGCTCAATTGCGCAAGCAAAATACACTTGTTTTCCACACTTTAAGTTTGTAGTAGAATAAAACAAAATGGAACATAAAGAATCATTGCGGATCATTACATATAAGAGAAAATGCAAAAAACCTAAGGCCGCTAAAAAACGGTCTTGTGCATTAGACGGTTAATATCACAAATGAGTGTTTAAAAATAGTTTAGCATATATCTTATAATTTTTATGATAAATTTCAGAGAAACGAGGCTGTCTGAATTATTATAACATTTTGTACAGATTCGTAGTAGCTTTGATTGCTTGAGAAAATAAACTTACTTAATCTGTTGATTAGTTTTTCTCCTTTTGGTACTATAATTTAACTGTTGTATATAATGATATAACTTGACGCATGAACCGTGTATTTCCTTTAATGTTTTGTATTGCAATTTTTAAAACTTTTGTATTCCTCGTCAGCCCTTTAAATCCTTTTTTGTACATTTAGTCAACTATGGAATGACAAAAGTGTTAATGAACGAGTGAAATGGATGCTTTCTTTCAATAGATCAAGAAAGCTAACAATAAGAGCGTCTCAGGGTACCATCAATTTTTTGGGAAATATTGAAGATGATCGGTTCTGCATGATCTGTGCTGAAACATCTGAACATGTACTGGGTGTGTGTATCGGGTTAGAGAATTAGAAAGAAGTATTTTTTCTCTCATCAAATATGATTACTGGCATTATTTGCAGCACAAAAAACTCTTTGGGGCGCGGTGAACATTAACATTAACCAGAGAAATTGAACAAATTTTGAGGTTTGATTCGCATGATTCTGTTGAGGCAGAACCTGTCATACCATTGATGAAAATTGCGGCTAACGAAGCGAGTATTTCTGATGTTTTCAAAGAGTATTGAGGTGCCAAAAAAATTACAGAAATCAGGGCTTAGCGCTGGAGGA
Source organism: Wohlfahrtia magnifica (assembly GCA_023159175.1). Taxonomy (NCBI): domain Eukaryota; kingdom Metazoa; phylum Arthropoda; class Insecta; order Diptera; family Sarcophagidae; genus Wohlfahrtia; species Wohlfahrtia magnifica. Next base: position 812,032 of record JAKWBJ010000044.1, on the reverse strand, counting down.
AATGGACATTACAATTTCTGAGGATTCTAGAATTAAGACGGAGTTTCAAAAAATGTACTTTAAACTCTTAAATGGAAAAACCTATGGAATAATCCTGTGGAGGTGTTTAGGTAGAAATAGGGTCTCATTTGGTGTCAAATCCACCATTACACTTTCAGATCTGTTGATGTTCATTAGAAAAGCAGTAGATCTGTTGAACAAAAGCAGTAAATCTGTTGACCGGAGAGGGTACAATAGATCCTATGGTTCGCAGTGTTCTGCTGTAGTGCCTGGTCAGGAGGATGATAATAATAATATAATAATCCTAGACACCCGCCTACCAACCAGAAGGTCCTCGATTCAATACCAGGCCCGACCATCTGCAAAAAAGAAAAAGTTTTTTCAACAGAGGTATTACCTCCCAGCATTAGCTAGTAACTGGTTATGAGTATTAATATTATTGAAAACTTCTCTAAAGCGTGTGCCGTTCGGAATTGGCGCTAAACTGTAGGTCGCTTTCAATGAGTCTAAAAATAGAGTCGGTGCAGTTCATTGACTGAGAGAAGTCCCCGTGTCCCTTCATGGAATGTAATGGGAATTAATATATACATATATATAATCCTATGGAAGACGATGTAGATGTATAAGCCCCGTAAAGTACTTCAGAATATATAAAATATTATTAAAAAATATATAAATCTATAGTTTTCCTCTAATGAAAAAACTTGATCTTATTACTCCGTTTATGCGCCATTTTCTAAAAACTACGCTTCGACTGTAAGTTGAACTTTTGTTAGTTTTTTATCTTATTTGACCCCAATGTAGACGGAAACAAAGTTAAAAAATAGTTCTCCTAACAAGGTTTAGTGCAGGAGGGGGTTAAATGAATTTTAATTTAAAACGCATACAGTTGTAGTTGCTGTAAAATATATAATTTTTCGAATTGCACTTTATTTATATTCATTATATATAGTATATCTGTAAATAGTAGTATTTATTTTTTCTTTGTTGTTGTTATTGTTGTTTTAAGTAAATTTTTGTAAGTAATTCATTTTTTCGTTTTCTTTTTCGTTTTTCAATAAATAAAATTTTTTTATCTTGCACTTACTATTTACACAATTTAAATATTTTTATTATTATTAACCTTTTTTCACAATTTCTTTGCCAACATTTAGTGTAATTTTTGTTTCAATAAATATATACCACATATACATATCATATATAAAAATACATCTGAAAATTATATATATATTTAAAATACAAGTTATTAATTTTAAATAATATTATTAAGTTTTAATAATAATAATTTTTATAAAAAATATTGCGCCTCGTTTTTAGTAAAACAAGTAAAATAAAAAAAATAATAAAAATTTAAACAAAACATTTATGTATTTAATTGAAAAAGCCAATAATTTTCAAAACAATAATGGTTAATAGATAATAATAAAAAAAAATTGAACTAAACAAACAAGTAATTGCACATCAAATAAAAAGTTTAGGAAATTTCAAAATGGTCTCACCAATTTAAAATTAGAAAAATTATGTATTTTTTTAAATGGTAAACATCTATAGGAAATATTTATTAGATTAGAAAGGTGGCCAGTAGGTAACAATCCTAAGGCTTATGTGCTTCGTTTTCTTGCATTTGCATATATTTTTTTTCATAGTCAATAATAATTTAATATAAATTCTTCTAAAAATTCACAAAGAAAGTTATAATTTACATATGTATTTATGTATATGTATAAGTATGCATAAGTAAAGTAATACACTTAAAATTATATGACTCTTTCGACTCTGCAAATAATATTATTTAAAATAAAAATTATAATAAATTTTTTAAAGCAATTCAAGACAGCTTAAAACAATTAAAATTATATTTATTTTGTTTGTTTGTTAACATAACTATAATTAATTTCAATATCATTTAGCCTATTCATCATTTTAATTCTCTCAGCCATTATCAAATTCAATTTATTTAAAATTGGACTAATTAACAACACAAATTAAATATTTTTTATATTTTTTTAAGCCATTCTTCCATTCATCTACTCACTCTAACTCCTCAATTCGTTTAAACTATACATTATGTATTATTGTTGTATTAAATTTAATAAATTCTTAGTTTTTAATAAAAATTAAATCAACATGTGCTTACAATGATAAATTCTTACCGAAAAAAAAAAGTTAAATTAAAATTATTATTTTTATACAGAAACTTAACAATTAAATTCTATTTAGTTTTTTTAACATATTTATCAAACAATCAAGGAAAATGTTTTCTTTTTATTTCAAATTTCAATTCACTTACAAGAACAGCTTAAATATTTTGTAAAGTGGGAAAGAACTCATGCATATGTACATATATATACTGCCTTTACTGTTATTCAAATACAATAGAATCAGAAAAATATGCAAACCTTTTGCCCATCAAGAAAATGAAGTACAGAACAGCAAAGAATTTTTTATTATACTTCTTAAATGGGAAAAAGTTTCAAGTTTATCCGAAGAAATTTATGTTTTTTATTTTATACTTTATTCCCTTTCAAATTAAGCCTCTCTAGGATATTAATGTCTTCTGTTCTATTTTTGTATTTCATATTTCCGATATATGATATTTTAAAAAGTGTGATTGTCAATACTGATCACTGTGGAGATCATTATATTTGGGTTGGATAATAAGTTCGTATCGTTTTTATATATTTTTTTTTTGTTTTACAGCGATTGTTTGTTGTTTGTTAAAGTGTATGGTATAATATTTATTCGATGGACTTCTTTTTGCTCTTCAAAACTGTGCTAAGGTAAAAGCTTTTCGTTACCTGCTCTTCTATGCTTTTTATCGAAGCCATAAACCTGTTGAAGTAGCCCGGCACGTTTGCAACGTATACGGAGAAGCTGTCGCACAAAAATGACTATTTAGACGTCGAAAACACGCCTTGCAATGGTAGACCTTCTGAATTCGACAAAGAGCCGTCGCCATATATGTAAGTAATTAATTGGCCGAAAAAATTAACTACGATTTTTAATAAAAGCGTTGCGAATGCACTATCCACAACCCAAAAGCAAATAAGCTGAAAAATCAATGTCATGTAAAACTTTGCTGAGGGAAAGTTTTAAAATTTTTTTATCTTAAATATTGTTTTTTTTGTAATTTTTTTTTTTAACTAAAAAATTATTTCTTCCACTGTTCTTGTAATGAATTTTTCCACCATGTTTTCAATTCTGTGCCTCTTTTCTGTATCTATGTGCGGAAATTATGAAACAAATAACATTACGGATTTTCACTAAAAGTGAAAATTTCTTTAACTTTTATAGTTGGATTTTTGGATTTTTTTCAATTTCACCCGTAGGCCAGTTATATTTTAAAAGAAAAAGTATTTCATTAAAAAAGAAAAACTTTCTTGAAAATATTTACTTAAAATTAAATTAAAAGTCAATTAAAAAAGAATGAAAAATAAAATATTTTAAAGTGGCTCGGAAAAGATTTTTCTTGTTTGTAAATTAAATTTTATATAAGTATGTATGTATACCATATGCATATTTATAATATTTTAAAATTAAACTAAACATATCTATTTCCTTTAAAATTGTTTTAAACTAAAAAAAAGAAGTTTTTATTTAATAATTACATATATGCACTATGCATATAAAAAAAACTAACCAACATGGAATGTATTTCACTAAACGGAAGGACCATTTTCTTTTCAAGAAGCCATTTTGTGTATTAAACAAAATATGTATGTGGTTTATTAAATTGACAAACAAAAATAGAACATTATTAAAACATAACGTCATTTCTTTCTGTTTCTTTAAAAAAACCTCTACTCCTCTTAAAAAAAAAAAAAAAAAGAAAAATATCTATATGTTCTCTACTTGAAGAAAAATTTGTTTAATTTTGTAGAATTTCTTAAATTCTAAACAAACAAATATTTAAATTGGCATTTGGCGAGGCAGTTAATAAATCTTTTTTTTTTTTTCTTTACAAGCTTTTATAACATTTTGTCCATTTTTAAATATTTAAATGAGAATTATTAAAAATATAGCTTTAGAATAAAGGATTAATTAAGTTTAAAAAATAAAATAAAGTACCTAAAGAGATATACATATAGTGTTTTGCTTATATAGAAAAAGGGGCGGTTAGGCGGGTAAACTTTTTTCTTTCAAATAAAATTCATTAGATCCTTTGTATGTATGTACTTGGGAATGTAGTAATGAGAATAAAATTTCTTGTTGCTGCTGCTGCTGCTGCTGCTAAACTTGCTTTTGTTTTCTTTAAGTTTAGAGTCTATATTTTTAAGACTTTTTGAGGTTTTGCTTGTTTACCAATGCCTGTAATTTGTGCAATTGACTAAGTAGGCTGGCATTAGAATCTTCTAGATTTTTGACACGTTTCTTATAGTCGTTGTTTTCATTAACAAGTACTTCAACTTTGCGTTCTAATTGATCCATATATTCTTTTTTCTTACGCCTACTTTCCTGGGCGGAAATCTGTGAACAAAATACAAAAAAAAAAAAAAAAAAATATTTTAACTTATGTGTGGCCTTAGATATGACTTTGAGTTTAATTACCTTATTTTTGATTTTTCTTCTTATCTTTTTAAGTGACTTTTCCTCAGCTTTGGTTAAAGGTAACTTTTGTGGTATGGGATAGCCTTCGGCTAATAAAGTACGTTTTTCTTCTTCGGTTAAGAGTAGGGTGCCAGTGGAACCCTTCTGTAAATAAAAATAATGTTTTTTTACATTAAAATGTAAATGAAAGTTTTATGAGTATATTTTTTATTATAACCTACCGGCTGAGAACTGATTAAAGGTGTATGTATAGGTTGGCGGGTAGAACCTCCATTACCACCAGCATTTGTATGCCTTACGCTGGTGGAACTTGTGCTGGAGGTAGTCGAAGATGCAGAACTGTTTGTATTGCGTCGTATGGAGGTTACGGTTAAAACACCACTAGTGCCTTGAGCACAAGACGACCTCTGTGACGATGACGAAGACGACGTTGACGAGTTATTAACATTGGTGATGTTGCTGTTGCTGTTGCTGTTGTTGTTGGTATTAGAATTAGCAGAGGTAGGCGATTGTGGTGATAGCATACGTTCCGGTGTAAGATTACCCTCAGAACCATCGCTGGACAGCGAAGAAGGCGGGGTCAAGGGTAAACCATATGTGTTGTTGGCATTTGTTTTGTTGGTCATAGAGGGACTAGTAGTAACAAATGTACCGGCATTTGTTAGGGAACTCCCTTCCGATTTAATAGTTATTTTCGGTATTATAACATTATGATTATTTGAGCTTAAAATAAAAGGTTGTGACTTGAGCAAGCTTTGTGATGAGGGTGTTAGCTGTAGGCAACCATCCTAAGGGCATTAAAAAATAAAAAAATTGAACGATTAATAAAATATATAGAAAACAAGGATTCGTACAATTTGATTATACCTTGTGTTCAAAAACCAATTCGGAATTTGTGAAAGCAGCCATATTGGCCATGGTTAGACTTAAAGTGCCGTTCGAGCTATTATTGTCGCCTACTACAGGACTGGAGGGACAACTGGAATCTGGCGACATGGGTTCATTTTTAATGCAGGATTCATCGATTTCTATGTCTGAGCAAATGTCTGGTGATTGACTGCCCTCCCTTGACGAGGTACTTGAGGCACAGTCATTATCCATTATACAGGCTAAATCATCTTGAGGTAGATATTGTTGTTGTTGCAACATTTGCATATGCTGTTGTTGTTGCTGTTGTTGATGCTGCTGTGTTGTGCTGGCGTGTTGTAAGGCGGGCTGTTGCTGTTGCTGTTGTTTTATCAACAATTTGTTATCTGTGGAGGTGTTTAAACTCTGGCAACTCTGTTCTAGTTGGCGTAAATTGAGCGTTATGGGAGTACTGGTGGCTATTTTACATAGACCCGCATATATATTAGAAGAGGTATGGCTACTGGCTGAGGTAAGGGTAGAATTCGAATGACTGCTTACGGTAACTGCGGCCGATGATACCATGGGATTAAAATTTAAACCTGCTATATTTGAGGATGTTGTAGCCATTGTATTGGTAGTGGCCAACGATGATGAACAGGTGGTTATGGTTAGACATCTTGGATCTATGGTGGCCGTGCTAAGTGACCTAATATTGCTGGTTGCAGTTTTAAGTGAAATGGCGGGATAACATTCATCTTCCATATCTGCAAATAAAAATAAAATAAAATTATGAGAATCAGCCAGTCATTAGCAGTTGTTCAAACAGGAGAACATTTCTTTCTTTCTTTTTTTCGCCTTTTGTTTATTCAATTCGAATTGAAAGAAAGTATATTAAATAAATATTTTTTTAAACGTCATTTCATCCATCCAGCGACACTGTAGTGTTCAGCTTTCTGCACTTGTGTTAATATTTTAAAATTATTTTTTTATTATTTTTATTTTTTAAAGCCGTATTTACACAAATGTTTCTCTTTTTGTTTTATTTTCGTTCTGGATATTTGTTTATTTTATGTTTTCTTTTCTTTTCTTAATCCAGAATTATTATAGAAAAGAAATCTTTTATTGTGCGAGTACCAGTATTTTTAAAATTGATTTTTTCCCGGAAGTTGTTTTCATAGTAGGACCATTAATGTTTTTGTTGTTGCACCAGCAAGTGTTTTGTGTTTAATTGTCTAAGCTTGCTTTCAAATTAAAACATTATAAGCCACGCTCGTGTTTAAATAAAACCAACCAGAAAATAAAAATAAATGCAACACGGGGTACGTAGAGACACATAATAGAAGTGCTTACATTCTGTACGTTTATAATTAGAGGAAAAATATACGTCTGTAAATGGTATGGTCCTTAATATCGAATTTAGATTAATTGTATTTAAAAAGCTCAAACTAGTTTGATTGAAAGCCACGACTGCAATCTCAGCCCTTCAATAGGAAAACATGATACGAATGCTACAAATTAATTATATAAGAAACAAACTATTGCGGTCCTGTTTATGGTCCTTCGAATATTATAACTTAAACAAATTTCTTCTCGGCCTGCAGTTTGGGCTACATTAGTTGGGCTATTGCTTGTTAATGCAAATATTTGTCATAAAACTATTATTTTAGATCTGTTCTATTATATGGATTAGAATAACAGATTTCTGCATCATGGAATATCTAGAATATGCAATGATCTGTGAATATTAACACAACAGCAAACATACTATTCTATATATTGAAAACAGACGCCGTTAATGCGGAAGGATTGGCCATACTCTGAGTAAATCAGCGGATGATGTTGGAAGACAAGACATCAACTGGAACACATAGAATAGAGGAACGCCTATTACACATCTACATACACATACATAATTTCCGCGACATCACAAGTGTGACAAGGGGACTTCTCTCAATCAATAAGTTGCACCCGAATTTTATTTTTAGACTCATTCAAAGGGATCTACAGCTTAACGCCGACTCTGAACGGCAAATGTATTAGTTAGATCAGTTTTTCATAGCGTAACTAGTTGCTAACAATGTTGAATGTGAAAATTTTCAGATGGTCTATCCAGGGATTGAACCGAGGGAGGACCTCATGGGTGGCATCGAGTGTCTTAATTACCATACCACAGCTGCACCCTGTTATACACCTGCAGACGGTAAATTGAAACAGAATTAGTGATCCTAAACATATGTAAGTTTTCATAAACAGTAAGATTGTGCATTAAGTAGAGGAAATTAGACTTTATTATTACGACCTTATGCTCTTTAGTGGAAATTAGAGAAATGAAAATATCTATGTTGGTATGGAAGAGTACTTAAGCTGACATGAGCACAAAGATAAAAAGTAAACGCACATAAAATTGGCAAAAAGAAAGACTAAAAAAATGAATTAAATACATTTAGGCGCCTTGACTTCTAATATGATGCTACAGCATCATAACTCAATTTGTGCATATTTCGACTTAAGCCATTCTTTTATACCAGCACAGATAACACATAGGCTGAGAAGTTCTGCGCCTAGCACATAGATGGCGCTAGTTTTATAGCCTCTTTTTCAGTTAGTGGTAACCTTCAAGAGACGGCTGTTATCATTTCATGATATTCTATTATATAGTTTGTGAGTTATTGTGCTAAGAGTGATGCTACTGTATTTATTTTCAGAATAATGTATCAGAAACAATTTCCTTCTTGCTTCCTTCTTTAAAAGTGTTATGGGGACACCGCTCGATCAGTAACAGCAACATGTAACTAAGCTCCGAAATGTAGGCAAAAAAGCACAATTTTAAACCAAACATCATATTGAAAGGAAAAGCGTCGTTATAAAGCTTAAATATTTCGAAGACATAATTTGTTGCCTTACAATATCGAGAGTTAGGTTGGGTAAGGTTAATATAAAATCGGCAGCCGATCCTGATGCCACAAGGTACAATGATGCTCACCTAGTCTAAGCCCGCTTCGATAACAAAGCGACCTTCCCACAGCCCCTAAGCTCAGTCACGATAGCGCCGGACAATCCAGCAGCAAGTGTCTCTCAGTAACCACCAGGGTTGGCAAAAACTCGGGTTTAAAAAAAATCCAACCCACCGGGCTTAATTGGGTTTTTTGATGGATTATTATGGGTTTTATTGGGTTTTATAACTGCTTTCAAATTTCCTTCAATTAGACAATATTTTTTATATGTTCGTTAGTAAAATTACGTTACAATTTTGCCCTCTTGCTCGAATCGAGGCGGCGTTGTGTACTATGGGCTGCTAAAGCAGACTGCTATTACTTCGTTTGAACCGTGCCTTATGAGAAAAACGGCAGCAATACAAAGACAGACATGATTAAGTTATTCTTTTGCATAGCAACGCTAGACCTCACATCGCGAAAGTTGCCAGACGATCAAATGCCGCACCGGCCGTGTTATTCGAACATTGGTCCCTCCAACCATTGGCTGCTTTAACCATGTCACCGAATCACTTTTTGCAAGCAATATAAAGTTGGATCGCCTCAAAAGACGAGAAGTTTTTCTGAGACGAAATTCCGACATTGGCTCAGAGGTGGGGAATAGATAGAAGTAAGCAGTGATTTGTCTTTTTTGATCTAAAAAATGAATCGGATTAATTTGTACCCCCAATACGTAAATTTTAATTATTTTTGTTGTAAATAAACTACGAAAACCTTTAAATAGAAAAATACACCAGTAAAACCCAATAAAACCCGGGTGGGTTCAATTGGGTTACACAGTGTATAACGTTGATTCACAAGAGCCAAGATGGACCGCGTGTCTGCTCACTAGACAATGACCAGAGAGCATACCCACCACAGCCGAAAATATGGAGAGTAACGGCAATGCTTAATAATTCATTTCAATGGGATGTTGATTTAGAAGAAACGATGTTAAAAATATGAAACCTTCCTCTGGCAATGTTTTTTTTTTCTTTTTTTTTAAATCTCAAGGGCCTTTCACACTTCTTATTGCGTTTACTTACACAACTGATCTGCCTTTGTATGGTACGCGTTTTTTTAATTTCTTTTTAGATCTTTTTTAAACAAAACTTAACTGATAATACGATTTGTAAAACTAATACTCCACTTACCATCCATTTTAGTATGGAGACTATGTGGTGAATCTGGCAAAGAATCTCCATCACTGTTAAGACTATAGGAATGTTCCGATTTTATGGGTAACGTGCCATTCAATAATGCATCCGATATTAGTTTGTCATTCAATATAACGGCAGCATCTTTAACATCTCGTTCTAAAAACCAATCGTGCATATCGCTATCAGTTGACAATTTTAATGAGTCGGTCTGTATATAAAAAAATGAAATGAAACAACAATAACAATTGTATTAAATAAATAATATTTAAAAAACAGAGAATAGCAAAAACAAAATACAAATAAAAATCATTAAAAAAACTAAACTTTTATAAAATAAAATGGGAATGATAACATTCACACCTACATTCGTACATGTTTACTTGTATAGAAAAATAAAATTAATGAAAATATGAAAATTGCATTTTCATGTTCATCTTCCATTCATTCATATAATCAAGGGTAGCAACAAATAAAAAACAACTTGTATCTGCGTATCTCTATTTGTTAATGAACATTTTGTTTTGCCCTTTTTAGTATTTGTTTTAATAAAAAAAAAAAAAAATCGAAAAAATAATAAAAACATGTAGTTTTTAAATTGCTTATATACATATATGTATGTATGTATATACACATGTATGTATGTAGTATATCTATAAAGAGTAGAATATATTTATTTGTTGATGTAACAAACCATGCATAAGTTTTACGCTGTTTGTGTGTGTAATTTTTAATATCTTATCAGTCAAATTTTTGTTTTCATTTCATTTTTGAGAAAAACATGCGCTTCATGTGAGTTTCCGATTCTATTTGTTAATCCAACACTTTTAAGGAATTCAAAATTCCTATTGCTGATTGTAATACTCTAAAGACACTCAAAAAATAGTTTAGCAAAGCAAAGGAATATGCAAATCATGCCTTGCGGCATCCCTGACAAAATTGACCAGATTAGTTTTTAAAAAGTAGTTTTTTAGGCTTCTCCAGTCAATTCGGTAAATGGCTAGCGAGGAACATAACCACAAATAGGGGGATAGGAGGGAGATACCGATAGTTAGGTGGCAATCAAGTCTCTGAAGTCTATATTAGGTAGCTGCCAGACGGTGTGGCAATGCCATTCGTTACTAATAGTGATGGCGGTATGTTGTGGTACTGTGTAATAGATGAACTGGCAATGCCAGGCACTACGACACAGGTTCTTTCGACAAAAGAAAGTGTTAGTAAAGCTATCTCTACTTGTCATCTCAATCTTAAATGCTGGACTAGCAATATGTTCTCCAGAAGATGAAGACAGATTTAATCCTGCACGACGGTTGTTGAATGGAGAACCTGACAAGACGTAGAATTTCAGTTGTGGTGAGTATGCTTTCTGGTCATTTTGGCTGGTGGTCGAACATGCGGTCCGTCTTGGGCACAGTGGCTCAACGTTGTGCAGTTATTACTGTGGTGGAGGAGGTGGTAACTGCTAGGCACTTGCTGCTGGAATGTCCGGTGCTATCACGGTTAATGTCGAGGGTCCTGGAAGGCACCTTATGTTGGAAGTATCGGTGTGTTGTACCAATCGCTTCGACTTGGTCGGCGGTATCAAAATGGGCGTTTTTGCCCATTTTGTATAAAGTCACAGCTTTCAGAAGATTAAATCACTTTATATTTTGATGTTTTATGTGAAAGACGGTACGATAGAGTATGTTCTCAGCAATGTATCAACTAAATAAGTTCAGCAGTTCGAAAATCAACTAAATTAAATTAACCCTCCAATGTTCAGGCCCATCTTTAGACGGGGTTTACATAAATAGTTAACAATTCTTATTTTTAACAGAGTGTACTTAACTAAACAACGAATCAAAAGTGAAAATAAATGACAAATAAATAAATTCACTCTCAAATTCGTGTTTTCCACTCAACATTAAATTGTGTGTGATTTTTTGAAGTTAAATAAAAAATGTGGCACGCATAGTGGCTCGTTGTGATACCACATTACGCGTTATCCCTGTTCTATTCACCAGAATCCTGGTGATCAAACAGAGGCAGCGCACAGAAGCACTTCCCTAGATTAAATCGGAAACCAGCCCGACAGTTTAATGAACCCTGCTATTAACCTCAAGGATCGATAGCTCGGATTAGCTATCGAGAAAAGGAGAAGTCTCCGCAGTGCAATGGTGTCCTCCTCCTCAGCCAAAGCTCCAAAGCCTTAACAAAAGTCATTTGAAGGTAAGCGCAGCCTTTGTGCTTGCCTACCCATGACGCAATGGGCCAGAGGATATGCTTGAAAGTCAAGTTTGAACAGTTGATTGGTACGCTTTATATTTAACCTGGGCTAGGTCACCTTCCCTCCAGGCTTTTTCAGCGTCCAACATATACTTTCACTTGATCTCTAGTTTAACAGAGGTAAGAGGCTCACCCACCCTCACGTGAGGATGAATCTCCGGAGGAGGTGTGCCCGCCCCTGCCGTGATAATATCATAAGGGAAACACAGCAGTCCCTGACGAGATTTAAGTTAAAGGTTGAAGGTGGCTATCAGAACAGATATATACCGTCAGTAGAAGCGCCATTACCAAGGATCCACTCTGCAGCATGAATAATGGCTATCACTTTGACCTGAAACACACAACAGTAGTCCGAAAGGCGAAAAGAAAGACCAAGGTTCAGCTTCTCGAAAAAAATTCGAAATTGTAGGGCTGGTACATAACGCAATTGTGATCAGCATTGCAGCAGATCTCCTAACCTTATCAAAGAGTCTGACATTGCAATCTTTATCGAGGGCAGTCCACCAGAAGACCACTTCATACAAAAGATTTGGTTCAATAACTGCTGAATAAATCCAGCGAATAACGATGGGACTGAGATCCCATTTCCCACCCACTGTTCTTCTGTAGCAGTAGGTAGCACAAGCCGCTTTGCGAGCTCTTTTAACCAAGTTGACTTGGCTTTGCAACTTAACTTGGGGTCAAGAATAAGGCCCAGATATTTAACAGTATCCAACCTAAGCTTGGTCCCATTCACACTGGACTTCGCAAAGTGAGAGGTATTTTAGACCTCTTAGTGAAGAGCATTGTATCGGTTTTACAAGGGTTCACACTAAGTCCTAAAATAGAGATTGTCCGACAGTGTCTGTGGGCAAATGCCAGACACTGCGGTGGCGATATCATCCTCGTAAGCAGCGACACTATCGTCAAAAGGGTCAAGCCTAGTAAAAAACAAGGTTCTAGAGAAGTGATGTCGGGACCCCTGCTGACCGTTCTCTGACCCTGTACTTTCAATTGCTTCAAAAACTTATCTCCAATAAACTCTTCTTTTCTTCTCTTACTCCGTTAGAAACCAGTTAAAACGAGTTGGATTTAATTAGAATTCATTTCAAGATGTTATGGCTCTTTTTTTAGATTATTGAAATTGATAAGAACCGATGAGAAGCAATGGGAAATACCTTGCGAAAAGCTAAAACGATAACAATATAATACAACCAACAATGCCTATAGAAATGCTTTGCAAATTAATTTCAAATTTTCGGTAGGTTTTCTAAGAAAACAACGTTTAACTCAATGGGAATTTTTGATCTTCTATCAGGTGTTCGTACCGGCTTTCCATTAAACTGAATATGAAAACTAAATAACACGCAGCCATAAAAACAATTAGTTTTAGTTAAAACGGAAAGAATCAATTGAAATACAAGTTTTTATTTTTAATAAATAAAATAGACCATGAAAATAAATATCAAATTATTTATGATTAAAAGCATTCAAGAAAAAAAATTATTAGAAAATGGCTACCATTTTATGATTAAAAAAAAAAAAAAAAAAAATGATTTCTTAAATACTTTTGTCATTGCTTATAAATCACATCATCAGATAAACTTAAGTAGTATCGTTTTTGTTTTATTTTTGGTTTCATTTTTTGATATTGCATTGAACCCATTTATTTAAAATATTGAACGTCCATGCCCCAGTCACTTATCTTATCCAAATGGTTATATTTTTATTTTCAAGTGCTCAGTGAAGCACTAATTCTTTAAGAAGGGAAAGAATAAAAATATTTTATTTGTTATGAAATACTATATAATAAAAAAAAAATAAAATAATTTTAGATGGTTTTAAATACATACAGTCAAGGAAAAACGTCTATATATAGCCTTTGATTTACGGGTTTTGGAGAGTTTGTGTAGAAAATTATATTTCAAAAATTCGTAGGAAAAAAGATACAAAAAATAATATTTGGTTAATCCACCTTGGGCATCAATAAGCGCTTGAAGCCGACAGTGCATTAATGTCACCAAATTCTCTGTAACAGAGGGTGTTATTTCGGCCCATGCACGAATAAGGGCAGTCTTTAATATTTCACGGTTACTAATGCTTTATTTTCATAAAAAGGTCTCATACGTGCTGTATTGGGTTTAAGTCTTTGAACCATAGCAAAGAAGCCAGTCGCGAAAAAAGAGTGCAGTATGCTTAGAGCCATTATATTACTGGAATATTCATTGGTATCGCAGGCCCAAGCTATTAACAGATGCTTCAGAATTTGTGCTAATATATTATATATAAAGAAAATTTCGACTATAAATTTATCTCAAGTCCAACATTGCAATCCAATATTTCTAGGTCTTCCAGTTTCTACTGCATATTGAAAATCTTATGCGAAAGTAGACACATGTCATCCACATAGTCCAAATCTTCGAGTTGGCTTGAGCAACTCCATGTTATCTCTCTTCTCTTTGAACAGGCATGTATGTCGGTTCCCATATCTGTATGAGACAGTGTTGCCCCAGTTGGTTGAGTTGGCGAATGTAGCTGAGGAGTGATTTCGACCGAACTACGTTGGAACTGAGAGTATCTATCGACACAAGACTGTCTAGATAGATAGCAATATCAGAAGGTTTCAGATTTTATTCTCTAATACACCTAGCGGCCCTATCAATTGCAAAAACCTGGGCCTGAAACACAGTGCAGACATCGGGTGGTATGATGGAGACCGAGAGGCCAGGTTCTGTAGAGTAAAACTCTGATCCCATGCCCATCACTGTCTTCGAATTCGGCACAAAGAACAGATCTCTCAACCCGATTGTCCCGAATAGGCCTATTCTGGTCCTTAAGGTTATTTAGGGAGGTAGTGTATAATACCTTCGACGCCCAAGATAAGCTAACTTCTCGTAGAATGATGCCGTGACCAATGCGAAGGTGTTTCAGTTTTCCTCAGAGCGGATATCGTAGACTTACACTTAATAAAGACATCAAGGGGTGTAGTACCCAGCATCGTCTCCAGACTAGCCTGAGGAGTGAAAGTCAAGCAGTTAGTCATAGCAAGACATCAGCCTCTGTACTTTGTTTAGAATGGTGTATGGGCACATAAAGCCTTCTTCATCTAACTCTCAGCATTTTATTTTCACGACAGCTTTGAGACCAGAATCAGGCCTAAATATCTGGCCTCCTTTGAATATCTAGAAAACGGTTATTAAATGCGTGAATACAATTGATATCTCTTAACACCACGTCGCATAACTCTCAGCCATATAAAAGTGTAAACTTTACGCATAAGTGCCGAAATAGCAAAACCGCTCTGTATGCCTACAGCTTCTCCTGCATGTCGCAATGTCTCTGAACTAGAAGACAGATGTCGTCTGTGTATTCTAGATCTTCCAGTCTTGTGTTAAGTCCTTGGGTTATATCTTATGATGTGGTTAAGGCACGTAGTAAAACTATCTAGGACAACATTGAATAACAGTGGGAAGAGAACAAACACCTGCTTATCTAACGCCAGCTTTAATAGGAATTGATTGAGTGTCGCTGCCATTAAGTGCTTTAATTATGTCAATAAGAAAATATGTGAAAAGACTTTTCAAAATCCATAAAAGCAAAGAGAAGTGGCGAATGCCACTCAACGGGCTGCTCGAGCAGGCTGCCTCAAGCAGAAACGCTGTCAAAAAAATATGTCCCATAATAAAAACGACAGGCGCAATTTTAAATACTGTTAATTGTCGTTTTGTTTTTATGCTTGTTTTGCTTTTTGTTTTTATTTTTTTCGCTTCAAACCAAAAACTTATGTTTTTTGTTTATAAAATGCATAAAATTCAGTGAAAGTACGGCAACACCACATACAGATTGTAAGAGCACAATCGAGAGAGAGTACGAAAAAACGCTGTCAAAATAAAATTGATTCTATCTCACGACTGCCTTTGCCGACGTTTTTCATGTCATTTTGTATGGGAAAAATCGTGAAGCACTAATTCTGTTTCATCTCTGATCTGTGTGGAGGAAATTTAAAAAACATTTGTATATAATCTATATAGAAATTTGAGGTTAACAACTGGGATTGCAAGTATTTTTTTGAAATCTAATATACGGCGACTATATATTTAGGTTACGCCTGTAATCACATTCTCTAATTACACTGGATACTGATTATGGACGTCAGAGAATGTGAATGTGATAGAAAAAATGAATAATTATGGCTGGTTTCTCAGACTTGTGCAAATGCCAGCACAAATCGACGAAAAGAGTGTGCATTATGTAATGTAGTTTATGGCATAATAAATCTGTAGAAACCTTTTATTTATTGTTCCTATTTTCCGTATATTTTTTTTTTATTCTTAAATTGTTGACATTGAAAACTGAAGCATTTGATAAGGAATTGTATAATTTGTAAAATATTATCAAAAATAAAAATAGTGTATGTACGGCAATTCAATTATCAATTATATTTGAAAGCTGATTAAAAAGTGAAAAATATATTTTGAAGGAATCTGATTTTATTATCAGAGTGAAATTTCCCTATTGAAAGTGGAAATACCCTACTTTAGCAAATGAAACTATTATTTTTTGTTTTCAAAAAGATAAAGTAAATTATACAAATTATGTATTGAATTTTTACGAGTACATACCTACATGTGTATGTACATAATATGTACTTATAAAGGGTGTTTTTTATAGAGGTATAGAACTTGAAGTTGCAATAAAACAACGATGGATTGATTATTTGATTGACATGAATTTTATTTATCCGAAAGATAATCTTGTGGCATTACATTTTATATATGATTTCTGGCATATGACCGCCACGGCTGGCGCGTATGTAGTTCAATCTGGATGTCCAATTTTTCGATGACTTTTTCCAACATTTGTGGCCGTATATCTTTCAAATGGTCAAGCGTTTGTGACTTTACCGCATAGACCAATGACTTTACATGGCCCCACAGAAAGTAGTCTAGCGGTGTTAAATCACAAGATCTTGGAGGCCAATTCACAGGTCTAAAACGTGAAATTAGGCGGTCACCAAACGTGTCTTTCAATAAATCTATTGTGTCACGAGCTGTGTGACATGCTGCGCCGTCTTGTTGAAACCACATCTCCTGGACATCATGGTTATTCAATTCAGGAATGAAAGAGTTAGTAATCATGGCTCTATGCCGATCACCATTGACTGTAACGTTCTGGCCGCTATCGCTATTCCACCAGCCCGTAAAGTGAACCAAACAGTCAGTTTTTCTGGATGTAACGGTGTTTCCACATACACTTGAGGATTACCAAATGCTCCAAATGCGGCAATTTTGTTTGTTGACGTAGCCATTCAAACAGAAGTGCGCTTCATCGCTAAACAAAATTCGCTTATGAAAACTGAAAAAATTGAAAATTGAAAAAAAATTCAGTTCATTAATTCAAACTGAGAATAAATCACTTGACAGCTGTTAAATCGGTCGCCATCTTGAAAAGTAATGCCAACTTAAAGTTCTATACCTCTATAAAAAACACGCTCTATATGCAATAATTGAATATATATTTTTTTAATCTATACAATTAATCTTGATTTTATCTTGTTTTGAAAAAAAGCAAACGTGTATGTTGTGGGTAAACCTTTTTTCCTTTGTGCAAAAAGTAAACTTGTTTTGAAAAAATATTTTCTTTTTTTTATATTCTTTTTTGTCAACCCATAAATATTTCTTAAGAAAGTCAACAAGAAAAGGAAAAAAAATAAGATTTTAAATCAAAAATTGCTTCAAATCAAGCCAAAATAAAACTTGTTTTTCA
Source organism: Wohlfahrtia magnifica (assembly GCA_023159175.1). Taxonomy (NCBI): domain Eukaryota; kingdom Metazoa; phylum Arthropoda; class Insecta; order Diptera; family Sarcophagidae; genus Wohlfahrtia; species Wohlfahrtia magnifica. Next base: position 794,496 of record JAKWBJ010000044.1, on the reverse strand, counting down.
TTTTGAACACTTCAAAAGTTCATTATGTTTTCAGTGCTTTTCTTCTTCTTAATGTTTAAAACGATTGTGAAATGAAATTTTTGTATGTTTTAATTTTTGATACAATTTCAATGTATTTTTTATTTTTTACAAGTAGTTGTTGTATCATACATAACTATTTGACAACAAATAATAACAACAATTTAAGCGAAAATGATCAGTTAAACTTTCTTCTTTTTTTGTATTAAAAGACATAAACAAAAAAAAAAAAAACAAAAAAAACAAAAACAGCTATGCGTCAGTTTTAAAAATAACACTCAATTCACTCATTTTACTGACTGGCTGACTGACTTTCAAAATTAAAAATGCGATCAAAAGCGTAGAAATTTTTTAATTTTATTTTTTTCCATTTTTTCCGTGGCAGTGATGAAAATAATGATGATTTTTTTCTTGAAGTCTGTTTATAACCTAAAGCTATAAATGTAAACAACAGCAACATATATATGTACATACATTGTATATGGATGTACATATGTATGTATCTTTCTCCAACCTGATTCTAAAACTTTTCCTTCAAGTTCTTTTATAATGAGATCGTGTTTGTGCTGTCGTCTTCCATACTTTTCTCTTGTTTCTTTCTTTTCATGCCATTTTTTACTGATTGTTTTGGTTTTTGTTGGTATTTAAACAACACGCCTTGTTCTGCTGCCAAGTGTGTCTATGTGTGTGTAGTTAGTTTTTTTATTTCCAATCGACCCTATTTTTGTGAGTCGTTCTTAATGTTTGTTGTGTTTTTAGTTATTTATTCATGTAGTATAGGTATTTTAACAGAATTGCTAATTCTATGTGTACAAAAAAAAAAAAAAAAAAATCACTTAAAAGAAGAGATAGAACAGAGCCACTTTTAAATGTAGTATAGTGAAGGGGTTATCGAACTTTTCCGGCTTTATTTACACGCTCTGTTGCTAGCAAAACACGAGAATATCATAAACTGTTGCTGTTGCTGCTGCTGCTGCTACTGCTCTGCTGCTACTGCTCTGCTTTACTGTAAACATTCTCATACACACGTTTTACTAGCGATGTTAGTAATTTGTTAGTAAATCTGAAATGTGTTATGCTGTTTATTTGCGTTGGTCAGCTTTGTTGTAGCATAAACAAAAACATAAACAACAATAAAGAACTCAACATAACATAAGTATTCATACTCATAAAAAACAAAAACAATAATGAGAAGAGAGTTGTGAGAAAGAAAGTTGTGAGTGATCAGCAAATATTAAATGAACATTCCAAATAATAATAATATTGATAATGAATAGACATGTATAAGCATGCATAGATGTACATACGTAGTACAGGTAAAACTTCTTGGCTATGTTCTATGTTGTATGTATGTCTAAACAACGAAAATAGTAGCCAGTCAAGCACAACAATAATATTTAAAGTTTTTGTAGACAATTATGTACATATTTAGCAACAACATTTTATTTGTTTATACAAATACATGTGTGCCGCTGTGGTATGGTAGGTAAGACACCCGCCTACCAACCAGAAGGTCGTCGGTTCAATACCAGGCCAGACCATCTTAAAAAAAAGAAAAAAGTTTTCGACAGGGGTATCACCCACCTCATAACATTAGCTCTAGTAACTGGCTATGAGTATAAATACTATTGAAAACTTCTCTAAATGCATTTCCCTTGCCGTTCGGGGCCGGCGTTAAACTGTAGGTCCCCCTTTCAATGAGTTTAAAATTAGATTCGGGTGCGGTTCATTGACTGAGAGAAGTCCCCATGTTCCTTCATGGAATGTTATGGGAATTAATATATACAAATATATGTACCAGACATACACTCGCTCTCTCTCACATACCACAATTATTACGCATTTTTTCCACCACATTTATTTTTGTATGCATACATGGATGTGTATGTGTGTGTATATTTTGTGTGATTTATTTTTTCTTATTGACTCTGACGCTTACTGCATTCATACGAGTTTGTTTAATATTGGCATGCTAACGAATATAGCCATACATATTTTACAGTTAATTCTTATACATACTCATTAACTTGTTATGTGTTGTTGTACCACATTTTTTTTTCTCTCTGACTTTATAAATATTTATTTAGAATTTGCTAAAGAAAAATATCACATGTGTGCTAGAAGAGTAACATGTTTGGATTATTCATATGAAAGTGTGTAGTATTTTCTTGCTGAAAATTAAGCAAAAATCTTTTAAAAAAAGCTTTATTTTTGTTGTTGTTTTCTTTGGGTTTAAAATAATAAAAAGTAAATAAAGTATTATTGTTGTTACTGTAGTAATTGCATGCCTAACTGTTAAATTTAACTAAGCAAACAACAACAACAACAACAACAAGTGCTATCAATTAAATGCATATAATACATACATATGTATGTACATACATATATATGTACTTACATGCATGCATTTACACATAGTGTTACTGTTAGAAATAACACACACACACAACAACAATAACAAGAACAACGGGTAGTAAATACCAACAGGTAATTATGTCAACATTTCAAATGCATTTTTGTTTTTGTTCATATCACGATGCAGGTTTTCGTTGTTGCTGTGGTCTTGTTTTGTCGTTTTTGTTGTTTTAGTTGTTGCAATTTTTTTCAAGGATGTTGTTAGTTCGAGAAAGAGAGAGGTAGAGTCTCAAATAGAAATGAAAAAGAATAAATAATATACGAGTAACAATAAAAAAAAACATGTGTGCATGTTACATATGTAGGTAAGTATATACATACGATATTAAATTGAGTGTTAATAATTATTATTGTTTGGTAACGCTAATTACTCTATAGTACTGTTACTGATACACCATTTCCCACATAAAACTTATAAAAAAAAAAAATTATATTTTTGTCTTATATTTTCATTTTTAGCAATAAAATATGAAATTAATGAAAAAGCCTTTATTTAATATATTCATAACCTAAAAAATGTGGGTAAAGCACTTTGTTTTACTGGGTTTTGCCATTTTGAAAGAAAATTTACATAAATTCATATAAAAAAATTGTTTTATTAAAAGAAGGTTGGAAAATTGGTTTAATAAAAATTCTAATTTTTATTTGCCAAAGTTATAAGCAACTTTTAACATTGGCTGTCATAGAGTGTTGAAAAGAATCTAATCAACATGGCGTTCATAAAAATAGGTCAAAATGTAATAATTTTTTCTGGTCTAATTAAGAAGAATATTTTGTTTATTTACAAGCTTTTGTACTAATAAGAAGGAAAGGCCTCATAGCTATGTCTTAAGCAAAACTTTATATTTAAAACGAAAATTATTTTTGTTGTTGTTCAATTTGTATTTTAAAGGGAACAAAATAGGTACGAGTATTAGTGGCTAAATATTTTCAAAAATTAATTGAATTTATTTTAAAGCATTGCCTTGACTGTTATAATTGTGTTCCCAATTTTGCTTGTTTGCCTGCAACTTATCATAAAATTGCATTTTAAACTTTCCTCTGTAAGCCAATGTGTTATCAATACCAAATTTCATTAAAGCATAGATTAAAGGGTTCAATTAAAGAAAAAGACAGTTAAAGAAATTGGTTTTCTGTACCAAATTTGTTTACAGAAGAGGAAGAAGAATTTCATTAAAAACCTTTCACATTTTTGCCGTTAAACAAAAAAATAAAAAATAAAAGAAAACCAAAACTGATAGTCAAATTTTTTGTTTAATTTTAACCGGTATTTTATTCCCCCAGTTTGCCAGATATTTGGTATGCATTGAAGGTAGAAAAGAAAAAAATACAGACCCTGTCACTTTTTTTAAGTTTTCATTACTTTTTGTAAAGCCAGTCGTCTTTATGGATTTTTTTTTTTAATATTTTACATAAATTCGTTTTTTTCGATTCAATTTTGTTGTTGTTTGTGTTTTGCTAAACCTGATGATATATTTCTTAAGCAACTTAATAATGCCGACAAATAAAACAACGTTCCAGCCAGCAACAAAACAATATTGAAAGTGATGGTGTTGGTGTTGGTGTTGCTGGGATTGGAACTGTTGAAGTGAAGTGGCGGCGGCGGCGGCGGCGGCGGCGGTGGTGGTAATAGTAGTTGTAAAGTGAAAGGTGTTCGCTCCCACAATTCAAAGTTCATAAAATTGTACAATATAATTGTGTATAAAATGTTGATATTGTTGTCGCTGTTGCTAGTGTTGCTTGTTTCATATTACCAATCCAATTTCAATACACTTTTTTTTTATTTAAGCCAGTCAGCCAAGCAAATAAGAAAAAAAAAAAAAACCTGAAGAAAATCATATGAAATATGCTATTTTTTTAAAGCCAACTAGCAAATCAGCTAACATGTAAGCAACACAATCTCATTATTATTATTATTTGTTGCTGTTGCTGTTGTTAATATTAATATTATATTGTAGTTGTTATTGTAATTGTTGTTGTTAATTTTTACTTTTCGATTTCATTCATACATTCATTGTTAAACGACGAGTGAGTGCCTTGAAAAGAAAGTTGTTATTTAAACAAATGAAAGGAACTGTTGTGTTACCAGGTTTAAGCACCAAAAACCATACCCCTCCAGCTTAACTGCCTCAATTCTCCCGGGCCTCTATGAACCATCCTTCCGTCTAATTATAAAGACTATCTATTTGTCTGTCCCTATTTCTGCTTTTTTTTTCTCCTATTACTGCATATTGTGTTGTCTGTCTGAGTGTTAAATACATTATTTTATTTTTGCTTTTTTTTTCAACAAATAAATGGAAAAACAACAAAAAACTATAAAAAAAAACTATCTGATAAAAACAATTGTTTATAATGAATTGTTTTTAAAGAAATTAATTTAAAGCTTGTTGAAGTCTTGTAAATACCTAAAGAAGCAAGAAATAATGAAGAGAAAGAAAAAAAAAATCGGGAAAAAATGTATAAATTTTCAAGTGGTTTACACGCGCACTTTAAAGGAAATCATGAAATCACTTATGCACTCACTGAAGAAATATTTCAAATTGCAGTTTCTTTTTTGAAAAAAAAAAAAAAAAAAAACAACTGAAATTAAAGCCAATTTTTATAGGAAAAATAATGCAAATAACAGATATCGTTATTTGGTTTGAAAGAAATATTAAAAAAAATTTGTTAAAGATTCATAAAAATAATAAAAAATTCAAGTTTTATTATTTACAATGTTTATTTATAAAATAAACTTTAAAATATTTCATTTAAAATTTTAATTTTGTGGCCTTGTCGCTTAACGTTTTCAAAGTAATTTGCATTTGCCATAGAATTTGTGCAATCATATAGCATTTGTTTTAAGATAATGAACATATTTCAAAAATACACACACACACACACACACTCACAGACACACACACATTCACATACACACATTAATTTTGATTACAAATATTTTAAACTTTTAACTTTTTAACATTTGACTAACGGTTTATTTGATTACACCAACTTAGAAAAAAATATAAGCAAAAATGTTAATAAAAACGATTAAATTAAATTAAATTTTTTTTTAAAGCGGAAGAAAAATACATTAAAATACAACAAAGAAACAACAACAATAATAATTCATTATAATAATGAGAGAAATAATTTAAATTTGATTAATGTGATGATTAAGAAAAACAAGATGATTGGCAACACTTTTTTCAAAAGCTAACATTGTTTGGGTTTAAACTTAACGAAAGAAATCTGTATTAAATCTGTTACACTTTCTCACACAAATACGCACACATGTGTATTTTTGTTCTTGCACTATTGTTACATAAAACTAATTATGAAACGCAGACATACACTGAGCAAAATAGTGTGGTAGGAATTAAATATAATAAAATAAAAATTGTGATATGAAAATTGTATGAATATTTAAAGATAAATTTTAAATTTATTACAATATATGGACGGAAAATAAATTTTCAATTTAAACATTTACATAATCACCATATTTGAAAACGAAAATATGCAAATAATTCTGGAAAATTTAAATCAAATATTTAAATGATGCAAACCAGTAGTAAATTATACATTTTTTGTTTACACTGCTCGCTACTTGAATAGCATACCGTCCATGGTTTTTTCTTCATTTCATATTGCAAAAAATCAATTTTCAGAACTTTTGTTATCTCTTCTTGGGAGAAACAAATTATTACAAAAAATAGACATATATTTGAAAGAATGTAATGTTATTTAATTTTATGTGTTTTATCCATTAATGTTTATTTAAAACTATAAATATCCACATATATATATACATATGTTTCTTTAACGCTTTTGCAAATATCAAGCTATGACGCTAAGATTTAGTGGAAATATCAACCAACCTAAGAAGAAAAAAAAAAAAAAAAACTCAAATCGGAACTATGGGACCGCCACACGGAGGTGAATCAAGGTAGTAAAGGGTTCGCTATCTAACGTTTTTTTCAACTAGTGCTTATTTCGTAAATGGTAATACTTAGCTCATGTCTGATTTGACAGATAATTAGTTTTACCCTTCCGCTGAACGAATATGGTTGTGTATACGCTTGAACAATGCTGGGAAATATTACGACATTACTTTATCGATTTTGCCAAAAAAATCATCTTTTCAGATGAAGCTCATTTTGATCTTGGCGGGTATGTAAACAAGCAAAATTGTCGCATTTGGGGCACAAAAAACCCGCACGCATACATTGAAAAGCCGATACACCCAAGACGAGTCACTGTTTGCTGCGGATTTTGGTCCAGATGCATAATTGGGCCATTTTTCTTCGAAAATGAGCAAGGAGTGGCCGTTGCAGTCAATGGCGATCGTTATCGGGCCATGTTGAACGAATTTTTGTTCACAAAAATTGAAGAGGAGGATATTAGCAACATTTGGTTTCAACAGGACGGCGCTACGTGCCACACAGCCGAAGCTACACTCGATGTTTTGCGCCCTGTTTTTGAAGATCGCATTATCAGCCGCAGAGCTAATGTCATTTGGCCACCTCGCAGCTGCGATTTGACACATTTGGACTGTTATTTGTGGGGTGCCGCCAGAGATAAGTGTTACGCCAACAAGCCAGAGACATTTGACGCTTTAAAGGACAATATTCGTGAAGCCATTGGTGAAATACAGCTGCACACAATCGATAATATGCTTAAAAATTGGACCGATCGTGTAGGCTACTGCATGGCCAGCCGAGGCAGTCATTTGAATGAAGTTATTTTCCATTATTAACCGGAAGGATTGTTCTTTCAAATAAAAAAAGAAATTTGAGAAAATATTTAGTAGTTTTTTTAGAGCATTTTCAAAAAAAAAAAAAAAAAAAATATTTGGCGGACCCTTTATATCATAACTTTAATTCAGAAAAGACGAAACTAACATTTTAAAAAATTTACAGGAACAAAAAAAAAAAAAAAACAAATAAATCTTAAACACAGCGTAATAGAAAAAAGTTTTAAATTGTTTATAAAATGGTTATTTTCTTCTAATGCAACTCATGAGTCCAGATCGAGAGACTCCAAAACATTCTGCGAGTATTTGCTCCGAGAATATAAATTGCGAAACAATATTATCCAAACACAGAAGAATTCTGTTACTTTAGCCAATATTTCAAACACATCGATCCTTTCGACCTTATAAATAAGCCGCGCACAACCACTTTTTTACTTTTGTTCTAAAATATTTGTTTAATAAAACTGTTAAAACTGTTAAACATCTGATTTTGACCTTTGCCAGCTATCATTTTTTCGTGTCTGTATATATTGTGTGATTAAAATATGGTTTCCAGTCAATAATTTGTCGTTTTAAAGTATAATACGTGTTCATACATACGTTTTAATTGAACAATTAATTTTTAAATTGCGTTATTGTATTTAGTTGCTCACACATAGGGCATAAAAACTTAAATTTGTGTATTTGGAATATGGAACTTAGAATTAATAAAACTTTAGCATTAAAAAGAGTGTAAAATTTAATGAAAACACTCAAATTCAATATTTAAAATTTTTTGTTTACTCTTTTCATTTTGATAATATTGTATTTCATATGACATTCTACAGTATGCGAAGTCCGTATGAATACAATCTTAAAAAAATTTATTTACTTGAATTTAAATATTTTTCTACAAAATAAAGTGCTTTAAGTGACGTTTTGTATTTGTTTTAAGTAATAAAACCTGCTTGTTTAACTAAATTCGTATAAAAATAATATTTTAGAATATTTAGTTTATTAAAAACTAATGATTTTAATAATTCTGTTTGAATATATATTTTTCTTACTGTATATAGTTGTCATTCCTCACTGAACATATTTCACACAGAGTTGCCACTCCTCATTCCACATTCTTCACACAGAGTTGCATTTTTAATTTTATTCAATTAATTGTACAATTAACTTCTAATTGAGCAATTTATAGATTGTGTTTTTGTATGGTAAATTGATTGCAATTAACGTCTTAATTGCGTTAAATTATTTAATTGTTAATTTAAGCTTATGTGTGAGCATGATATATAGGATTGTCTTTATAAGAAATATGTAATTGAAAATAAAGCTTAAAAGGATATGGATCTGTTTGTTGCTAAGTTGGAAGGTAAAAATATCATTCTTGTCCAATGAAACTAAAGCCCGAAAAACCACATGTGATAATAGTTTTGACACAAAACTGATTTTTGGAGGTATAAACGAGTATGTGCTGTTCAAGTGGCGAGGAGCAGTGTATTTTAAAATGGTTTCATAGTATATTTTACTTAATTAAATATGTTTTATAGTTTTTGTTATTATATTTGAATAATTAATTAATGTTAAATCTCAAGTATACTATGTATGTGTGTGTATTAAAAATATGCCTCTCACTTTTTGTATATTCGCATTTCTTTTTGATTTATTTCGTGTTTATTTTGTGTTTTTTTTTACTTTATTAAGCATTCATTCATTTTTATACATTCGAGTGGTGGGTGTTTAAAGATAAGCAGTTACTTGTTGCATCCTCATCTCAAGAAACCGTTAGATGGTTTTTGTTGTTGTTGTTATTATTTCCATTGTACGTCACGATAGATAAGTTTCCTTTCCTTTTTTATAAATTTTTTATTTATTCCTTCTCATATTTTAGTACCTTTAATGTCTTTGTTGTTGTAGTTGACATTAGTTCCTACTTTATTTTTGTTTGGCTCCACTTCTATTATGAATATTAACAATGACGTGAGTTCTTATTCATATTCTTTGTTTTTTTTTCTTTTTTTCTAAAAATAACTTTAATTTGTTGTTGTTATTGTACTAGAAAAAAATTGCTATGCTTATATTACAGCAATAACAGCAATGTATGAAAAAGAAAACAAAATCATTTTGTAATGAGTGTAGGCGTTTTACACACACATACACACCCTCTCTTATCACTATTTTCAAATTTTTCTAGCATAAGAATAGCGAAAAAGAAAAAAAAGTTGAAATAATCATGATACAAAAAAGAGGTTGGAGTATGTGCAAATGTATTCTTCGTACATTACGTTCATAACGTAAAGCTGCGCATATTTTTTGAATGCCAGGCTGTTAGACCACAGCCGTTGGCAGTCATAATAACAGCAACAGGAAGCCTTCTTATCCATATGAGAATTTGTTAGAAATAAACCACGTTAATAAAAACACCCACAATGACAACTTTAACCTTTAAAATGCTAAACAGGCTAAATTGGATTATAGAGGAAACTAAGGAAACATATGTTTTTAAAATGAAATGTAGGAAAGAGAGAGAGAGAGAGAGAAAAGATATTTCAAAAGTTTCTAAACATTTTATCATTGAAAATCAATGCAAACATAAGAAGCGAATAGCCATAATATGCAAACGTATATTTTTAGTTTTTTCATGCTCACAATTGTGTATACCAGTAAAATTTGTTTTGAAACTGCATTGTACTGTTCAGCAAAGGTTAATTGTCATTGTCTTACTCTTTTATAAGAGCTTATGAGTGAGACGACGCTCCTAAAAGATTTATTTCCACAACAATTCTTTTGCAGCTGGCCTCAACACTTTTTATACACTTAAAAACCTTCACTTTTGAAACGTCTAAAGCATTTACGACAAATTGCCTTAGATATAAAACATGATTACCATACGGCATTGCTATACGTTAAATGTTTATCAATCGATCTAGATCACAAACTATTGGGTTATACTGCAATATCAGTATAGCCTGATACTGGATCGCCCACAATATACTTATATTGAATGTATAGCAGTGTCCCTAAACTTTCTTGTTTTGGTATGTAAGCATACGTATTTGGTTCTTAAAGGGTTAATTACATACATATGTATGTAAGCATATTTGTTAGATATTTAAAATAAATAATCTTTGACAGTAACTTTTTGTATATTTTGTCAGTCTTATAAACACCCCCGTTTATCCAAGTACAAGATTTAAAACCTTTCATAAGATAAACCTACAGGGTTTTTTATTAAGGGCTACCGATCTTTAAATGACAACAAAATAAACAAACATAATTCCCGTGAACTCATTGAAAGGTAAAGTCTTACGGGATATAACTTCCCAATGACTCTGCTGGCGTATAAATGAGGCTGAATTTAAGCTAATGCTAGCATTAAGACCCCCTTGGGCTTGTGGCTTATTTAACGAGCGAAAAGTTGCCCTAGAGCATTATAATTTCGATAAAACAACCATTTGCTTGTGTTGTTAAACGTTATGTAAGCTGTCTACTGTCAAAATTCGAAAATACCTATTGGAAGACACGTTAAATTACTTCCATGTTCTTTCGTTCCGCTTTTTTCTTAACTCTTTTATCCCTTAGTAACAAAATGTATAAGAATAAAAAAGAACACAATTATGTTTCTAACATATGCTATGGTTTTAAATTTGAATTATTCGCCCCTGTTCTGCGTTTCGTTTATGTCTCAGCATTCAGTTACGTTTCGATTGAAAATTGGTTTTCCAAATAAAAACTGAATCGGAAGTAAAAGAAGAAGACAATAGTGTTCTCAAAAGCATAGGAACGTATGATAAAAACTCAAAATCTAGTGCATACACAAAGGGGTTCAATAAGAAAACACTCGTTTATTGTTTGTCTTTTGTTTATGCAAATGGACGAAAATAAATTTATATTTTTATTATTATTTTCTTGTTTTACATTGTAAAATTGTAAATAAATAATATAATAATTAATTTTAGCCAAATAATAAAGTTTGGACTAAAAAAACAAAAATTGAAAGAAAAGTAGCTACGATGGTAGTGCAGAGTACATATACGAGTACATACAAATGGAAGAAACTGAACAGAATCGAAACGCAGAATAGGGGTGATTGCTGTTAATTTTAGATGAATTTCTAAGCGTGTTCAGCTAACGTTACTCTCATATTTCCTATCAAAAAGTTTGAAAAAACAAATTCCAAATTAAAAATAATGATGCTTTAGTTACTACTCTTGTCTAGGTATTGTCTTATAAGTGAATGGTTGTTAAAATTACCGCATTTATGAAAAGCAAAACCAAAGAAGAAATATTTTTGTTTTTCTAAATGAATGTATATGGTTTTTACAAAAATACGTTTTTTCTGCAAACTATTTTACCTTGTAACCATTTAGGTTTTTGTGTTTTTTTTTTTGTATTTCTTTAAATAATTGTTTTCTTCTTCTTCTTCTTCTTTGGTTATGAGTCTTGTCGAGTAGAAAAAAATGCAAGAGTTGTTGAGTTATTGGGTGCTTTTATTTCTTATTTTTTCATTTGTTTTTTCATTTATCTATTGAATATATTGCAAATTGTACTTTGTTGGTATTTTCTTGTACATTCATTTTTCAAATATTTCTATTGCGATTTTCTGTTTTTGATGTTGTTCTTGTTGTTGTATTATTTGAGGTTAAAAAGAAATAAAAGTTGAGCTGTTGTTATAAATAACCATAAAGCAGGGTTTCTCAATACACAAACATGCACAGACACACACACACATATATATATACAAAATGCTCTTGTGAGAATTGGCATCACTGTTTCAAAGTGCACTTAATTTGGCAGTACTGACTGGTGGTATTTGGCATGTTAAGTTAACAACAGACTCCGTTAACTGTAGTTGTTGCACTACTACAACAAGCGACAACACGAGTTTTAATATTTTATTAGATTTTTTCAATGCTGAATGAATTTATTTAAGTTTTTTTTTTTTATTAATTTTTTTTGATTAACAATTGATTGCCTTCTCTAGTCAGCCTCTCGTTCTCTAGCTGCCTTTGTAGCTCTTAATCAGACGGAACTGTTAATAAATTGTAAGTATGTATGTATGTGTGCTGTTTTCGTATAGAGGCTTAAAGTTGAAAAAATATAAAAAAAATATCTTAAGAAGGTGGTGGTTTATAGGTATGTTGTATTCATACATGATAGTGGTAGGCAATCATACTCTTATTGACGTCAGCTAGCAACTAAAAGTGACTTTAAAAAATCTGGTAGTAAAAGTCATAAAAATTAAAAGTCTTCATAATTGGTTTTTATTTTTCACCAAAAACGCTCACTAATTCATTTACTCACACGCTGCCGGCTCAGTTACGCGCTTATACTTTAATTCTACAAGTAAAAATGTTGCATTGCAACAGCCTTAAAAACAAAAAACAAAATTGCATTGCAAAAAGTTATTTCTTAGTCAGCAGCCAGTAACAACAATATTTCATATTTTTTCTATATTTTTTTCAATTCCAATAAATGTTTAACTGTTGGCAACACAAAGTTTTTCATGTTTTTAATTGCAAATAATTTTTCTCTTTGATATGTGTGTGTGTGTGTGTGTGTGTGTGTGTGTGTGTGTGTGTGTTTGTGTGCATTTTTTATGTTAAATTTTCTTTCGGAAAAATCATCAATTTTTGTTTGTAAAAAATCATGAACCAAACAACAACAACTCAACTACATGTGTTTTAATTTGCATAATTAATTTGTTTCTGCGAAACACTACAGAAATAAACACAAACAAATAAAATACAAAATAAAATCATGAAACAATACGAGAGTATAATAATAGAAAAAGTAGAACATTAATTAAAACAATTTTACACTCACAAAAAAAAAATGATCGAACTTGATAGACATATTATATGTCGGATGTTTTTTCTTTATTTGACAACCGATTTAACAGCTGATAGTTGCTTTTTGTTTAGCTTGGTTTGACATTTTTCATTATGCATAGACTAACACTGCCACCAGTTGGTCGAATGGGCCAAAGCACAAATTGATATCGATATTGAATTTCCATTTAAAACCTTATTCTCCCATGAAGCCCATTTTTGCTTGAATGGATACGTAAATAGGCCAAATTGTCGCATTTGGACTGAGGATAATCCACATGCTTTTGTCGAAACACCATTACATGATGATCAGAATGTTACTGTCAAAGGTGAACGGTAAAGGAACATGATTAGAACTTTTTTCGTACCTCAATTAGCTGGCATTAATTATGCTGACATGTGGTTCCAACAGGACGATGCCGCATGCCCCACAGCGCGTGCTGCAATTGATTTATCATTATCATCAATATTATCATGTCGACCAGGTACTATTGCAGGGCACTGCTATTAGATCTATTGTGCATTAGATCTATTGTGCTTCTTACGGTCTATAGTTTGTCCAGCAGATCTGCTACCTTCCTATTGAACACCAGCAGATATGAAAACACAATGGTGAAAATGTCAATGTTTCCACCTATACCTATCAAGAACCCTACATTCACACAATATGTGTTCTGTTGTCTCTGATGCTTGTGTACACAATCTACAAGCATCCACATCTGTGACCACCATCCTCTTCAAATGCGTTCTTAGTCTACAGTGGCCTGTTATAAAATCCGTAAGGAGTTTCAAGTCCGGCCTGCCATACTTGAGAACCTCAGAACGACTGATGTTCGCTCTAGAGTGGCAAAGTCGCTTTTAGGCAGTCCTGTGTTTCAAACATCTGGCAATTTCCCAATTATTTATTAGATTGAGGATGGATGGAGCATCCGGACCAATATAGGGTGTCATTGAACCCTTTCTGGCCAATGCATCCGCTATTTCATTACCATCTATTCTACAGTGTCAAGGTACCTAAAACAACTAGACTTTATTTCCAACGTATCTATGTTGTATTGCTATGTAAAGTCTCTACGTCGACAAACCAGAGACAATTGAACACCTCGAAATCAACACTCGAAGAGTTATTGCCGAAATACAGCCGCATATGTTGAGAAAAGTTTGTGAAAATTGGTGTAACAGATTGCGCTTTGTACGGGAAATCATATTTAGATATTAATGTGATAAAATTTTCCATCCAACAAATCCTGTTATTATGATTTAAGCTTGTATAACTGTAAAAAAACACCCGAAATAAAAAAGTTCAAAAAGTATAGAGAGCCGCTGCAAAATTTCATGCTTTTTCTGATACAAATAAGAAAGACAGCGTTATAAGGGCTAAAGGGTATTTATTGCTATAATAATCAGAAGAAACAGTCTAGGATGTAGAAAAAACCTAAGAAACCGTAAGCTCTCGGTCATTTTTTAAAACGAAATTTTGCCAAGGAAGAGTTCCACGTAAAATTTAATGCTTTGCCTATACTAATATAATATTGGTCTTGCCCATCGGCCTTTAGCGTATTACATCTAAACTTGCCAAATGTTGCTGCGACACGTTAGAAAGACTGGCGCTTAGGAATAGAGTCCAGTTATTTTGGATACCCGTACGCTGTGGAATGAGCGGCAAGGAGACTTCGGATGCATTGGCTAGGAAGGTATCCATGAAACCCTTTATTGTTACGGAAGCCTTTATTGTTTCGTGTTAAAATGATCGGTTTATTCGGCATTCGAAAAACTGACATTTAAAAAAACGGTTAAAACCGGTCGAATAATAGCCGTTCTATTTCCTTAGTACTAACATTAGTTTGAAGGCGTACGTATTGAAATTTGAAATTCCGTTGTTTTTAGCATTTTGATGATGAATTTGACCATAAAGCTTACTAACATTTTTTTATGGGTGTAATTATAATGTTTGCCATATGTAGTATGATCGATTTGACATACATTTTATTTACCCAGTTGTTGTTGTTCTTTTTTCCCCCTTTTTTATAGCAATAAAGAGCACTATTGTGTTCTAATGTAGGAAAACAAAGAAGCAACAAGAAAAAAATAAAAAATAAAATAAAATATATGATATTCTTTTCAATAAATTAAGAGCTGGTTGATTTTTATCAGAAAAAATATGAAAAATTATTACTCAATTGCAAATGTAAATAAAAAAAATATCAACAATAAACAGGATGGTGTTGTTCTTTATCAGAATGCTATTGATTATGACGTTAAAAATTTTTAATAATGATGATGATGATAATGATGATGGTTGCGCATAATGTAAAGCGCAGCACGTGGGTGCTTGTTATATGTATGAAACGTATTATTCTAATGCTTTAATGAAAATCCTTAACAAAACATATGTTTTTTGTTTTCCTTACAATAAAGCTTTTTACATCAAACAAACTCTCTTATGGTTGCTATACTTTCTCTCTTTCACTTACACTCTCTTTTTATTGTTGTATGTATTATTATGTGCGTAAATGCTCTTTTATATTATTTTTGCATTTTTTACTGTGTGAAGTTAACAACGCCCTTTAACACCCACTCTATATTAACGCATGTGTGTTTCGAAACAGTAGTAGTAAAAATGCATAATAAATTAAGGGAGCAAAAAAGCAAAAAAAGGAAAAGTATAAATAAAAATAAAACGTGTTTTCCATTTTGCAAACATATGTTACAAATATCTGCACGTTTTGTTACGTTTTTTTTTATATATAAAAAAACTGTGATAAAGAAATCATTTTTTATTTATTTTAAATTGTTTTGGCTTGCGAATTAATGAATATTTAAAATAATTTCGAAATAAAGCAGATCAAAACAAGTGTCATCATCATAAACATCTTTAACAAAGCAGCGTAGTCGTCATTGCCATCATCATCGTCATCGTCATCGTCTCTACTAAGCTATCACTTTTGCTGTTTTTTTTTGTTAACAATTCTTTAGAAAAAACCAAATAAATTGTTACTCTTGGCAACAACACTTTGTGTTTTGATTTTTTTTTTTATATAAAATTTATATTTTTCTTATTTAAATATCTGCAGGCGTTGCTAAAATCCATTTAATATTTGATTAAAATTCAGTTCAAATCAATGCAAAGCAACATTTTAACTTTGTGTGCTGTTTTATTTTGTCCAAGTATTTGGGTTTTTTTTATTAGTCTACTGCTGTTGCTTTTTATTTTTTAAATTATAAATGTCAGAGTTAAAAAAAGTAATGCTTGATTGAAATTTTATAAATGTTTAATAAAAAACAAAAAACAAAAAAAAAAAATAGTGAAAGACCGTAGAAAAATGTTAGTGAAATGATTTAATTAAACAACATATTGGCTGTTTAAAGAAAAAGGAAACTTCATTACTCCCCTGCTTTCAAACAAAAAAGTTTCTTTTTTTTCCGAGTTATGTAAAGATTGTTTTTTGTAAAAACTTCTTTTTTTTATTTAAAAAAAAAATAAAAAATGTATACCAATATAATTAAAGAGCCCAACCCATAAATACACCGTAAGAAATTACTATTAAATTTAATAGTATTATTCTATTATTAAAAACAAAATCAATTTCACGTACTGTACTCGCCTAAGAGACTTGTTGCTTAAACCCATAAGACAGTCTACAATTAAAATTACTCTTGTTTTTCTTAATAAAATAAGAAGAAATAAAAACTTTGTTACTTTACAATTTGTGGTCAATTATTATTTTTGTTTTTTTTTACACACAAAAACCGAATAAACATATCAACCTGGTTTTTTGTAATCCTACATACATACATATGCATGTATGTATACAGAAAATGTATCATAATTTAATAATTATTTACGCTATCGTCTATTATTAAAAATATATATAAAAAATTATGTTTTTTTATAAAATAAACTGAAATAAACCGCGTAATACCTTTGTTACTTGTTTAGATAGCCAATAAATGGATTTTCAAAATGTCGCTTTAATGTCTGACTTTCAATTATTTATTTATTTATTTATTTAATATTTGCTTTTGTTTGTTATTTTTTTTCCAATCATGTTTAAAAAGTAATTATTTTTTATAAAAAAAAAAAAAAAAAAAAAAATATTTCTGCATCTCTGCTTACGACAACATTTTATAGGATATATGCTGACTGTTTTTAATTAAACCTTTTATTTTGATTATTATTGATATATTTTCGATAAAATTATTAAAAAAACTGCCAATAAGGGATTTTGTGTATATTTAAAGCATTTTTTTACCTATTTTTCATTACAATGAAATATTGCTTTAACGAATTACAAAGGTTCGTTACGTTCGTTATCTACATATATAAATAAGTTGTTCTGTGTTTGTTATTTAATAACTCGAAAAGCACTCAACAAATTTACAAACAATGTTGCCATAATTTTGTTTAGAAAAACTGAAAAGTTAGAAAAAAAAATTGATTTTCAAGTGAAAAAACTGTACATACTTAAAAAACTAAAAAAATATAAGTAAATACAGTTTGTAAAAAAAAATTTGTTCAAATTAAAAAATAGTTCAAATATAGGGTCCACCATCTAACGTTTTTTTTTTCAAACAGTGCTTATTTCGTGAATGGTAACACTTAGCTCATGTCTGATTTGACAGATAATTAGTTTTATTCTTCCGCTGAACGAATATGGTTGTGTATACGCTTGAACAACGCTGGGAAATATTGCAACATTTCCTTGAAAATCATGGTAATGTTGCAGATGAAGCTCATTTTGATCTTGGCGGGTATGTAAGTAAGCAAAATTGTTGCATTTGAGGCACAGAAAACCCGCACGCATGCATTGAAAAGCCGTTACATCCAAGACGAGTCACTGTTTGGTGCGGATTTTGGTCCAGAGGCATAATTGGGCCATTTTTGTTCGAAAATGAGCAAGGAGTGGCTGTTACAGTCAATGGCGATCGTTATCGGGCCATGTTAAACGAATTTTTGTTCACAAAAATTGAAGAGCAGGATATTAGCAACAGGACGGCGCTACGTGCCAGACAGCCAAAGCTACACTCGATGTTTTGCGCCCTGTTTTTAAAGATCGCATTATCAGCCGCAGAGCTGATGTCCTTTGGCCACCTCGGAGCTGCGATTTGACACCGTTGGACTATTATTTGTGGGGTGCCGTCAAAGATAAGTGTTACGCCAACAAGCCAGAGACAATTGACGCTTTAAAGGACAATATTTGTGAAGCCATGGGTGAAATACAGCTGCACACAATCGATAATGCATGGTCAGCCGAGGCAGCCATTTGAATAAAACTATTTTCCATTATTAACCGAAAGGATTGTACTTTCAAATAAAAAAAGAAATTTGTGAAAATATTCAAGAGATTTTTTTAGTGTATTTTCAAAAAAAAAAAAAAATATTTGGCGGACCCTATATTATTTTCATTTGAGAATTCCAACAACAAATTCTTAATTCTTCTTCTTTTTTTCTTTTGGACACATCTCGTTACTGTAGCTCTTAAGGATTGCATAACTTTTAAAACAGACCCATACATTACAAAGCTAACAACAAAAAGATCTTTATCTCCTTTCTTAGCTGTAAAAAAAGTGTTTTCAAAACTAAGAAATTATGGGAATTTCTTGGTATTTGGGTCCTTTGTGTAAAAAGTTGGTTTTTTTATGAATGTTATCGTATGAAAAAGACGTCACATAGTGTTTAGCTATAAAAAAATTGGGCAAACGTGCATCAAGTCTCTCTATATTTTAATGAAAATATTCAGGGAATACGAATCTCAAAGGATTGTGGTATATTCCTTGTTTTAAAGGTAAATAAGCCAGAAATTTCCCTGATTTGTTTTCATTTCGGCATGTACAAGATCATATCCCGCGCTGAAAAAGTATTAAGAATCGAGTTATAATGCCATGAGGCAGGCAACAATATATGTTAACTTTTTTTCTACTTTGAAAAGATTTTTTTTACAAACTGTATATACCCGTATAATTTATTTTATAGTTTATTTTATTCAAGCCAAATACAACAAATTAAATTAAATGCTATGACAGACTGCTATTGTAAACTTCTCTAAATGCAATTGCCGTTTCAAAATAGAATCGGGTGCAGAAGTCCCCATGTTTCTTCATGGAATGTTGTGGGAATTAATATAATTATATGGCAGACAAGCGGGGCTTTAAGCGGGTAAACAGAATTGGAGTATGCTGAATCCAGCGGCGCAAGCCGTTTTTTTAGTTTAGCTCTTGTTTTCGAGATATTCTGTTATATCGAAAATCGAGGAGCTTGTATAACATATATTCTAGCAACTCAAAAACGGTTGAGTTTATTGAATAAATTAAAAAAGCTGAACCCCACAACAAAATCACCTTTAACCTTTCGGCTACTCTATGCAATATGGCATAGTCACTTTTCAGCTTTTCATATTTAAACAGAAAACGTATTGATGCTACTTTTTTATATTTTTGTATTTTTTGTAGTGGGTTTCGGTAAAAATAAATGGAAACATTTTTTCGATCAGTGATGCCAGTACATTATGAGGATTCAGAGAGTGATCGTGCTACTAAGGTTTCCTAATATTCAAAAAGAATGGTTTTATACTTTTATACATTTTATTACTTAATTTATTTTGTTTAATAAATTTGTGAAAGTAATTTATAAGATAACCACTGCCGGTACTAAGAGCAATAAGTTATATCCCAAACCAAGCTTAATAAAGCTACATAAAGCTGCATAAAATGCAGTTTTTGCCATATGACGTAATGCCCAAAAATCACTTTTTTACACAAAATGGCTTAAACAGTTAAACAGTAAAAAAGAAATATTTCTAAAGTGAAAAACAAAAAAGTGGTACCGAAGGGGTTAAGTAAGCCTAAAACTTTTTAAATCTGCTTAGACGTAGAAATAAGTATATAGGATCACATTGTTGCGTAAGTATTTACGTATGAACGATATTTTATTAGTGAAGCAGATATATCACTCATACGTATGTATTTACTTAGTAGGTAATCTTTTGCCAAAAAAAAAAAAAAAAAACGAAAAAATTCGAAGTAAAAAACCGAAATTTTATTAACAGAAAAACTGATTTCATAAACAAAAAATTTCAAAACTGCAAAATACAGATAAATTTGCACATTTGGCAACGCTGTTTACAAGCTAGCCGACTAGTTGAGAGTGTTTGCTTAGACGTTTTACTGCATGCACTTACAGCTTATATAGGCATGAAAAATCCAGAAGTTCTATACTGATGGAATAATTGTTAAACTCAAAAAAAGAAACAAATAGTCTTGTTTTTGCTCAAATTTTTACCCGAACTTTTAATCGAGCACCCATATACTCAGCAAAGTTATTTATTAGCCTGGTAGTGCCGGAAGGTAAGAAAAATTGTTTTTATCCGTAACTTAAGATTTCAAAGTTGATCGATTCTTGTTGTTCTTGCCCATAAGAAAAATAGCATCATTCTCCAGGTGCTTTTTCATCTCATAATGTATAGGTATACAAGTTGATAATGTCGATTTTGATAACATACACATATGGTTTGTGTCAATAATAATAGATATGGTATTTTGGAGGGTATACATCTGTCATTATAATTCAGTATTCGATAGACGCCAAACACATATATTTTCCAATCGCTATAATAATGACGAATTTTGTGCCTAAAAACATTGTTTTGCGGGGAAGTCTGATAACCTTCTTAACCTTGATAAGAAAACGGCTGCTGAAAGTTATCGATTGTTTGTAGAAGTTTACGGTCAACATGCGTCAACTAAAAAAACTTGTGAACGATGGTTTGCGCGATTCCAAAGTGGTGATTTCGACACAGAAGACAAGAAGAGGCTTGGTCAGCTGTAAAAGTTAAAAGATGAGGAATTGAAAGCATTACTCGACGAAAAGAAGAACTTGCATTATCATTGGGAGTCATGCTGCAAGCCTTTTTCCTATATTTAAAGGCAATGGGATTCATTAAAAACCAAGAAAATTAAGTCCCATATGAATTGAAGTCTAGACACGTTGAAAGGTGATTTTGCATGATGGAAATAATGCTTGAACGCTACAAAAAGAAGTCATTTTTAATGGTAATGAAAATGAATACATGACGATAACCTCAGGTGCAAAAACTCATATGTAAAGCCCGGACAACCAGCCAAATCAACGCCAAAGCCGAATATCCATGACGACAAGGTAATTTTCTGTATTTGGTGGGTGTTTTGTATTATAAACTGTTGAAATTGGATCAGACGATCACAGGTTACGTGTACCGAACATAAGTGATTCGTTTGAAGACAGCTATCAAAGAAAAGCAACCAAAATATTTGAGCAGACACGAGGCCATAATCTTCCATCATGACAAAAACTATTTGGAAAACAGTGACCTTATAGCCCAGACCTTGCCACTTCTGACTACCATCTGTTTCGAGCGATTCAGAACGCCCTTACTGGAATACGATTCACTTCGAAATCGGAGCAGTTTCTTTGGCTCGAAATCCATATGCTACCAGAAAGATGGCAAAAAGTAGTGGCTAACGGTGGACAAGATAATAATAAATAAAAACTAAAAAAAATAATTAATTAATATATAATTTATTATATACCATATGATAATTTATTAATTTTAATTTAAATAAACCATAAACGTAAAACAATAAAATTGTTTCAAATTTCATTGAAATATTGTTTTTCTTTATATATACGAGGGCGGATTGACATTGAAGCTACCTAGCGCTAGATGGCAGAAATTACGATCTGTCAAACGTCATCTGTTAAAATTTTAGCCAAATTCATCGATTGGTTTATTTGTTGTAGTCGTTTCAAGTAAGTAACTTTTGTGTTTCTTGGAAAGGGGAAAAAAGTGATTTTCGTGTAGTGCTTAAACATTATTATTTGAAAGGCAAAACGGCGAAAGAGACAAAAGAAAAGCGAATCTGCTCCATCAAAATTTAAACGCGACCGAACAAGCACTGCTACAATACCATCAACAGGAAGACCAAAACAGATGGTTACTAAAGAAAATATCAAGAAAATCCTCGATATCGTGAGATTGCTGAAATGGTAAACATATCATATGAACGTGTGTTCAACATTTTGTCTGAACATTTGCATATGAAAAAGCTATCGGCAAGATGGGTGCCGCGTTTGCTCAGTGTTGAACAAAAACGAGTTGGACAGATCACTTCACAGCGGTGTTTGGACATGATAAAGCATAATCCTGCTGATTTTTGGCTTAGATTAATAACTGTTGATGAAACGTGGGTCCATCACTACACACCTGAAACCAAAAATCAATCGAAGCAATAGGTGGAAGTGCTCCGAAGAAGGCGAAGACAGCGAAATCGGCTGGCTAGGTTATGGCCACTGTATTTTGGGATGCACACGGAATATTGCTCATCGATTATCTTGATAAGGGATGCACAATCACAGGAGAGTATTATCGTGCATTATTGGATCAATTGGTTGATGTAATCAAGGAAAAACGAGCACATTTAAACAAGAAAAAAGTGCTCTACGATGCTAAAACTATGAGAAATCCACTTCGAATTGGTTGACCATCCACCTTATAGTCCAGATTTAGCCGCTAGTGACTTTTTCCTGTTTCCAAACTTGAAAAAATGACTCGCAGGAAAAAGATTCATCTCAAACGAAGAAGTGATTATCGAAACTAATGCGTCTTATGAGGAGTTCCCAAAAAAGTGCTCTTTCTTCAAGACAACGCACCGGTTCACACAGCATTAGATACGATGCTAAAACTACGAGAAATCCACTTCGAATTGGTTGACCATCCACCTTATAGTCCAGATTTAGCCCCTAGTGACTTTTTCCGGTTTCCAAACTTGAAAAAATGGCTCGCCGGAAAAAGATTCATCTCAAACGAAGAAGTGATTACCGAAACTAATGCGTCTTATGAGGAGTTCCCAAAAAAAGTGCTCTTTCTTCAAGATAACGCACCGGTTCACACAGCATTAGATACGATGCTAAAACTACGAAAAATCCACTTCGAATTGGTTGATCATCCACTTTATAGTTCAGATTTAGCCCCTAGTGACTTTTTCCTGTTTCCAAACTTGAAAAAATGGCTCGCCGGAAAAAGATTCATCTCAAACGAAGAAGTGATTACCGAAACTAATGCGTATTTTGAGGAGTACCCAAAATCGTATTATGCAAATGGTATAAAAAAAGTTGGAAAATCGTCTTACTAAGTGTAGTGAGCTAAAAGGAGACTATGTTGAGAAATATCAATATCAATCCGCCCTCGTACTTATGTATGTATATATTCCATAGATCTATGTATTTAAAAGAAGATTTCATTGATGTTAGAAGACTACAACCGGATTCTTAAAAATCAAATGCATTTATTAGTTGGTGGTTATACAACTTGTTTACCGGACTTTGACTAATAAATTCGTTTCAGTTATTTTTTTTTTTTTTTGTCATTTATAATTATGATTTCATGTACTAGTATATGACACAGGTTAAAAAATATATAAAAAATACATATTATATATAAATATATTATAAATTAAAAATAAAAAAAAGAATCACATGCTTTTATTTGAAAAACCTCGAAAGTTGTATAATATTTAAAAGTAACCAAGAAGCACTGCAGTGGTACCAACCAACAGATAGATAAGCTTTGAAATGTTTCATTTCATTTAAGATTATCTGTATTTAAAAGAATGCATTTTTATGAGCATTTTTCTATTTGCTGTACAGTAAGCACGTACAGAAATCATGGAAGCAAAAAAAAGCTTAGGTTTTAATTTTTTCTTATTTTATTTTATTTTTTTTTTTTTTGATGACCACAGCATATCAGGAAAATGACCTTAAGATAACATTAAAAATTTCGACAAAATCAAATAATAATAAGCGTTTATTTAATGTTATCATAGATTTTCAAAATAAATATGAAAAATATGTATACATATGTGTATATACATATATATTTAGTAAATTAATTAATTGATTTATTTTTCTCTTCTTTACAGCACTGGAGTGGCTAATCATCTTTGAATTTCCTCGAATTTGTAATAACGTAGAAATTTAATTAAACTATTCAAGTAAGTACGAAAACAATCAGAACCTTATTTATGTGTTTAGTTAAGAAAATTGATATGATCAGGGGGGGAAAATCCATTTAAATTTATGTTATTTACGTATTTTTATTTATAAAAAAATTAAGTTTTTTTCAGTATTATTTGTTATTCCAAGTACTTGAGTTTGATATTGATTTCTTTCGCATGATTTTAGTTTCCGTTTTTATTGTCACTAAAAAATCAAATAATATATGATTTTTAACGTTTGTTATCACAGGTGATTTCAATTCTTCTTCTTGAAATAAATTATCATTTGAAATAGAAAACAATAAAAATATTTTACCTCTTATACTAGAGAAGTATTTGAAGGTGAATCGAAACTTTCAAAATGCCCTGCTTTAGCCAAAAATATAAAAATAAAATGTTTTTTTTTCTTTAATAAATATTTAAAGAGTGGCAACCTCTTTAACTGGTAGTAGCAGTTAAATTTATATCAATTTTGAATTTCCACAAAATTCGGACTTAAATTGATTAAAATTTTTTTTTTTTTTTTTTAAGTAAAAGGTCCGCCAAAGGATGGTGCAACTTGCCACACATCTCATGCCACAATCTATTTATCGCGTCAAACGTTTGATGGTCGTTTAATTAGCCGAAATGGTGATGTCAATTGGACGCCAAGAAGCTGTGATTTGAAATTGTGATAGTCTAAAGAGGGTGATACATTGGCAAACATTTGTTTGCAAACATCACAAATAGCCAATCGCATTCAAGGAAAAGTAAATTATCCATGTATCGATTTGACTAACTTCTGTGGGGCGCCATTAAACACAAGTGTTAGACAATTGCGCATTTGAAGACCAACATTCGTCATGCCATTGCCGAGATACGACCACATACACTTGAAAAAGTTCTCAAAAGTTGCTCCGATCGAATGGAGTACTGTGAGGTCAGCCGTGGCAGCCATATAAAGAAATTAAAAAAAAACTACTGAATATTTTCTTAAATTTCGTTTTTTATTCGAAAGTACAATCCTTCCGGTTAATAATGGAAAATAATTTCATTCAAATGGCTGCCTCGGCTGGCCATGCAGTAGCCTACACGATCGGTCCAATTTTTAAGTACATTATCGATTGTGTGCAGCTTTATTTCAGCAATGGCTTCACAAATATTGTCCTTTAAAGCGCCAATTGTCTCTGGCTTGTTGGCGTAACACTTATCTTTGACGGCAACCCACAAATAATAGTCCAACGGTGTCAAATCGCAGCTCCGAGGTGGCCAAACGACATCAGCATTCCGGCTGAAAATGCAATCTTCTTGTTGAAACCAAATGTTGTTAATATCCTCCTCTTCAATTTTTGTGAACAAAAATTCGTTCAACATGGCCACTCCTTGCTCATTTGCGAAGAAAAATGGCCCAATTATGCCTCTGGATCAAAATCCGCACCAAACAGTGACTCGTCTTGGGTGTATCGGCTTTTCAATGTATGCGTGCGGGTTTTCTGTGCCCCAAATGCGACAATTTTGCTTGTTTACATACCCGCCAAGATCAAAATGAGCTTCATCTGAAAAGATGATTTTTTTTGGCAAAATCGGCATCTTCTGTAAGTCGATCGCAGGCCCAGATTCCCAGCGTTGTTCAAGCCTATACACAACCATATTCGATCAGCGGAAGGATAAAACTAATTATCTGTCAAATCAGACATGAGCTAAGTGATACCATTCACGAAATAAACTCTAGCTGAAAAAAAAACGTTAGATGGCGGACCCTTTATATGTTTTACAATTGGCGGAAAAATTAATAAAATTGTCGCTTGTTATGTACTTTTTCTACCAGCTACTTCACTAGCCCCAAACTGTCTACCAGGAGACAATAAACGTATTTTTTACACGTTTCGAACATATCTTTGGAATTAAAACTATAGAATATATCATCAACTATCTCTATATCCATTTAAATATATAAAAATGGGTTACTGTTGGTCTCTCTTAAGCTAACCGATTTGTAAATATTTTTTAATCTTTGATTAAATGTTATCTCTCCCTATTAAAGTTCCAAGCTATATCCTAGCTAAGTATAGCTTATATCTAAATTTATTTTATCTACAGGGTGGCTGATGAATTTTGCTACATTAACAAACTCATTTAATATAAATGATTGATTTTTATCTCTTCTGAAGAATTACTGCCTCAGGAAGTGAGGAAATTATTTTACTCGAGTGCGTTATAGCCTCACACAAGCCAAACACGAATATCATCATTCAAATTGTGCATTTCCACTATTTCTAAGACGAGTGGAACAGGTATGTCTATCCTGCCAAATTTTAAAATATGATTAGATTGTAAGCCGGCAAGGTATTTATTTATTTTTCAAACTAAATCTGTCTATAATATAGGGTGTCCCAAAATTAAATTAAACCAAAATTGTCACTGTTGCTCGATTTTGCGACATGATAACACAGTTCTTTCTGCAGAAAATAGTTATTATTGATTTGCCCAACATGATAAGCATATCTGGCCTCACCATATCGTATACCCGATACATGAAGGAGCTGTTCACATGTTCCGAAATAAATAAATGAAGAAAAGACGGCATACATGGAAATTTCTGCTTTCCCAAAATAGACGTACAATCAGTCTATACCAGGCGTACCGGTGTGAAGTGAGCGTTAAGGTTAGCGATCTAAAATCTTCCTTAGCTTCATTAGCCACCCTGTATTTCAATGAACTCACTGTCTGCTTCTTGGATTAATCATCGGTAGGTGAGGGAAGCTTCGTAATTATTGATAATTCAAAGCAATGATGAATAATTATCTTTGTCATGGCAGGAATTTGAACTTGATCTTTTACTTTTTTTGTATGCAAGTAGTTAAAGCCATATAACACGCCACCGTTTTGTACATTAAGTATCATTACAGTTAATCAATGTAAAGCTTCTGATAAACCACCCTCTCTATTCTTTGAAGATGATGCTTTTGCTAAGGAAACGTCAAGTTGATTCTACAAACTTCAAATGTCTGGCTGATAGATTTATGGTCATCGACAAAATTTCAGTCGCTCAAAATGGAATGTGAAATTCGTTGGCATCATTCGTATACGCGGATGATGCCTTGCTAACAGCTGTTACTATGACTATTTATTGAATGATTACTGAATAACTGAACCTACTTTTATTTGATAATTGTTAGGTGGTAATTGTCCTCCAATTCCTGTGGTATAGTAGTAATCCAATTGAGATCGTCGATCACCGAAAAAGGCTTGCCTCTCATCGAGAGTATTCCGAAGAGGCGAAATAAGATAAAAAATCGATACTAAAGATGAGTCAAACGAACTTGTTCAGTAATTATTTATTTCACTTCCATAAGAAGGGTGTTTTCTGGTCTTTCTAGTCTTTTTTAGTTTTGCCGTTTTGATTTGTTTTATTAGAAAATTCAGTTCCTGTCTTATCAAGATATTTTGTAAAGAATAAATTGTTTTTTTTTTCGTTCCTCTATACGAATTTCTTTATTAAACTGATAACACTGTGAAATTCTGGGGAATACAAATTGATTATAAAAAAATCTTATTTTTGATTAGTTTTTCTTAAAGAAGTATTTCTAAATATTTCTTAACAACTTTTTATTATAATTAATTAAATAAAATGGCGAGACATAAAATAATAATAATAATAAACCGAAATATTTTATCATTTACGTGTTTTAAGGTTTAAGCCAAATAGCAGCAGCAACAAAAAGTTTAAAAAAAATACTATTTCGTAGAAATTTAACATTTAAGTGAAAGTATTATATTAAATTTGTTGTTCATTTCTATACATAAATATCGTTTTTTTTCTGTCTTTCTCTTGTTAAAGACAAAAGAAAATTCATTAAAAATAAGTAGAAGTACAATAATATACTCGTAACAACCTTGTTGTTATTTTACGGTTAAAGAGTAAGTTTATATTTTAAGATTAATTTATGCTTGCAAATGTTTAAAATTTCATTGAAATCGAAATATTCATGTTTTCTTTCTCTTTAAAGTTTATAGATGAATGTAAGAAAATTGCATTGTTAACACGTTTTATAGTAAATTTATTTAAATTCATTATTTTTTTCTTAAATTATAAAAAATCTAATTTTACAAGGTCTTGACTAAAGCAGGGAAAGTGAAAACATTTTATTTAAATCTTAAAAACAAAGTATTATGGGTAATCACTTGAAAGGTTACGTTACCCGCCTACCAACCATCTTAAAAGAGAAAAAATTTTTTCGACAGCGGTATCACCTCACAACATTAGCTAGTAACTGGTTATGAGTATTACTACTATTGAAAACTTCTCTAAATGCATATGCCGTTCGGAGCCGGCGTTAACCTGTAGGCCCCTTTCAATGAGTTTAAAAATACAATCGGGTGCAGGAAGTTCCCATGTTCCTTCATGGAATGTTACGGGAATTAATATATAAATTCTCGTTTTAGCCTAGCTTTTGTCATAAGATGAATTCAATAATTCGCGGTAGTGCACGTAATAGTGCATCATCGTGACAAACGCTGACAACAGCAAAGCTGACGATGATTTTTCCCAAATTTTTATATATAACAGAAGTTGATTTTGTCTTGTAGGCGTCCGTGTATTAGTGAGTCCTAACTAGGTTTGTCAGATAATTTACACGAATTTTTATGGCTTGTCAAGAATCAAGAAAAAATATTATTTGTCAAGATTTTTTACAACAGATTTTTTTAAAGTTAATTGTTGACAGTTGTTGTTAACAGTTGAGATCAGAATCAATCCCTTTTAATCCCACTCGACACACAGCATTACCTTAGTTGGTGCCAATCTTTTTACATTATTTTCGTTATTGTTGTATCTGGTAGGCAGAAAACCCAAATGTCATCTTACAGAAGCTAATGCTTCCATTACGAGTGATTGTTAGGTGCGGCTTGTAGAGCAGAAGACTTTATTTCTTTGAAAACGAGAACGGCACAACCATTACGGTCAATGGAGACACCTATAGCACCATGACAATCGATTTTTTGTACCCGCTCTTCATGGTACTGATGTGAACGATGTTTGGTTTCAATAGGATAGTGCAACTTGCCACACATCTCATGTCACAATCGATTTATTGCGTCAAACGTTTGATGGCCATTTAATTAGGCGAAATGGACTATTGGACTATTTCCTATGTGACGCCGTTGAAGATAAGTGTTATGCCGACAAACCAAAGCCAACTTTCGTAATGTCATTGCCGAGATACGAGCCCATACTCTCGAAAAAGTTCTCGAAAATTGGTCCGATCGAAAGTGGTACTGTGAGGCTATTTCATTTCTAACCGGAACACATAATAAATTCACAATAATAAAATAAATTTGTCAAAATTTTAAACCATTTTTGTTTGATTGCATTTTTAAATTTTAACTTAAATGGCTCACCCGGTATAATATTGCCAGAGATATAAAATTTTTGAGCCATCTATGAATAATTTGCAATTGTAGTTTTTCGAACACCCATGTTTTTGACTGTCAAGGTTTTTTTTTGCGAAATCAAGATGTTTTCTTTATAAATGTCAAGAGTTTTGTAGTCCTAGTCCTAACAGACAATATCAGCAAGAGTCATTAGTGCTTTATTCGTTAACGCGGAGATATAGCAGACAAAATCCTGCATAGGTCAGCATGTGATCGGCTCATAATAGACAATGTCACTAAATTTTAGCATGTAGTCGACTCATAACAGACAATGTCACTAAATTTTAGCTTGTAGTCGATACCATAACAGACAATTTCGCTAAATTTCTGTTTTTTTTTTTTAGTATGGTGAATAAACAAGCGGAAACCGAATAAGAAAGAGGCGGAAACCGAGTTATTTATTTGACAGGCTACGTTTTGTTCAGTCACCTCGTAGTAGGAATATTATAATTACTCGGCATCATTACTTGTATTCCGAGTTACATGTTATTCGACCTTCCACAACATCAACAACGCAAGCCCAACGCTAATAGCTTCAGGATATTTTTGTTTCAATATTTTCGTTGATGTTTTTTCTCCCTTCAAATTTATTTCTTTGTTTATCAAATTACATACACTGGCACAATTAATAAATTGATCAATTAGTAATTAATTGCATTATTAATTGAGTCGAATGCTACCCTGTGTAAAGTATGTAGAATTATTTATCTGTATGAAGTGTATTCAGTGAAATCCATACGAAAATCATACGAATTTTCAAATAGTGGTTTTTTAAAATCACTCATTTTTAATAAAATAAATATTAAATAATATTTTCACAGTTTTAAATAAACAGGTTTTACTATTTAAAACAAATAAAAAACAGCTCTTGAATTATATAGTTTTTTTTTATAGAAAAATAATAAAATTCAAGCAAATAAATTTTTGGCCTTTGTGTCATTGACATGAGAATTCATCAATAAAATTATTGATTTACGATAATTTCGTCCTAATTTTGACTTGATATTGATATTGTGACAATGATTCTTCGATCACAATATCGTAGTAACAATGCCACTCGAATACGCAACCAGGTAATTCCTTGAAATTAAAGTCTTTGTAAAATTAAGTCCTCTTTTTCTATACTTTTTATAAAAGAGGTTTTTAGGCAATAATTTCGTATATGTTTGTATGGTAGCTGGGACAAGTATATTCGTCTTGGCAAACGGCCTAAAGCCGATTGGACGTTGCCCAGATGAGTATAGACGTCATACTCTTAATATACGAGTACAGTAGCGAAAGGATTAAAACAAAGTTTTTTTTGTTTAACATCTCCAGGCCTATTTTTTAATAAATAAGCTTTTTAATAGATTCTAAGCAATTGATTTATTGTCATTAGCTTGCCCTTGCTTGCTTCATAATGAATGAGTTTTTAATACCTTGTAAAATATTTGAAAGATAATCGAAGTTGTTGTTGTTTTTTTATTTGTCAATTCTTTACAGTATCATCTATAATTTATTAATTTTTAATTATTAAATTATCTTGAAAAATTGAAAATGCATAACAATAATAATAAAAACAACATCATTAATAATTACATTCAAAAATAAAAACCAAAATTAGAACAATTATTCTAACAATTCTTTTTTTCTTTTCATAGTTGATTTTTGTTTTTGTTGTTATATATTATAGTTGTTAGTTGATAAAAAAATGAAAAAAAAAAATTAAAAACAATTTCAAAAAATTATTTTTTACAAAAATTACGAGCAACTCAAAATTTTAACTTAAAAAAAAACACACACACACACACACACACACACACTAACAATAACACCAACAACAATAGAACATTTTAATATAATAATGGCAAGTGATAAGTGTTCCAGTGAAAAAAATTATTGTTTTTTTTTTGTGAAGAAAAACAACATACGAGTACCAGAGAAGAACGAACAATAATTTCTTCTTATCAATACAGTAAAAATACGAAAATAAAAAAAAATTGAAAAGGAAATGTCAAAGATTGTTGTACAACAACCAACGAAAAATATAAAAAAATCTGCTTGTTTTTATATTGTTGTTGTTGTTGTAGTTAATGATTTTTTTTCTTTACTTCATGTAGAGAGAGGGTGTTGGTTGTCGTGCACTCTGGTATCTTTGAACCAAAAAAAGTAATTAAACAAATTATTATTACTTTTTGAAAATGGGGAAGAAATATAGTTTATTTATATATAAAAAGAAAGAAAAAATATGAAGAAATGTGTTCATTTGTTACAAAAGCACATAATTTATCATAAATTTTTATCATAGATTTTTTGCCATTTTCATGAATTATTTTTGAACATACAAATAACAATTAAAAATAATTGGAATAAACACCATACGAAACGAATGTTTAATGTATAAAAATAAATAATAATACAAATAATAATATATAATAATTTTAAATTCCAAGAACTTAAAAAAAAGAGAAACTGTTGAACAATATTTTTGTTTAAATTAGATTCACTCCTCCGTCGCTGATCGGGAACTTATATACACTCAAACCTCATTTTATGCAATTAATTCGTTCCACGAAAATCCGCTTACGACGAACTCGTATAAAACGTTGCACTAACTCTATATAAAAACTATTGATTCATTCCTTAATTTTTAAAAACCCGCATACATTTAAATCAAAGCATTAAAAGTCAAGCAAAATTGCGTAAAAAAATTAACATTAATTGTTTCTTCGTTTACAAACAAAGTTTATAACAAATATTCAACAAAGAATGAAGACGAAAGATAAAAATAATTTTTTAATAACATTTTTTATATCGCTATCATTAAATATGTGCGTGTCTAAACCGTCTTTCAATCGGTTCCATGTCTAGAGGCAACATGTAATTTATAACCACCAATTGGCGAATTATCATTTTGATCATCAGAAATATTCTCATTATGACTGGAAGAAACGGTCGACCAGTTTTCAGCAGATTCATTATTTTCTTCTCGTGCAAAGTAATTTGCATTTAATATTTTATTTGGCATTGATTTTTTTCAAATGTTTATATGGCTTCTGATATTCAGAAGATAGATCGTGAAGACTACGCTGAGCTATGCTCGTTGCCTCTGGGTATTCATATTGAAAATTTTGACCTAAAAAGCATTAACTTTGTTAAAAACTACACAAATTTGTTTTGAAGTAACATTTTGAACTATTTTTGCACAATCATCAATCAATCTGTCATCGAATATTAGCACTTCTATAAGTAGTTCTGCTTAATCATTATGGTTAATGCCTAGCCAGGGCTTAAATTTCATCCGATAATGTTGAAATATTCTCACCACACAATCTGGGTATGCAGTATTACAATCGAAAATTGAAAAATTTGTCCACACTTCGTTTAATGTAAAAAAACGCAAATTTTGTTAAATAAAAACTAAAATCTTGAAACCACACAAATTTGAATGCGCATAAAACGGGGTTTGAGTATATACATATATAAACTCGTATGTATATTATAAATTGCTTTTCCCTATCTGTCTCTTTGCAACGATCTTTCTTTATAAGTTTCCTTTGAAGTTTCCCATCTATATATTTACTGAGTTCTACGATAATAATTAATATTTTTGATTGGAGGTGCCACGCCTACTTTTCCCATAAAGTTAATTTTTTATATAATCGTGCAACTTGATAATATCTTTCAATATCGTAGGAATGATCTATGAACCAGAAAATTCTCCCTTTAAAGCTTGTTAGCCTTTCAAAGTGCCACTTTTGAAAATACATTTTTGTACTCGATCAGAAAACTTTGCTTAAAGAAAAAATAATGTTGTATGTCATTTAAGAAAAGTCCCTAATTTTGCCCATTTTCTCTCGATATTAACATCACTCC
This sequence comes from Wohlfahrtia magnifica, assembly GCA_023159175.1. NCBI lineage: Eukaryota > Metazoa > Arthropoda > Insecta > Diptera > Sarcophagidae > Wohlfahrtia > Wohlfahrtia magnifica. Next base: position 761,217 of record JAKWBJ010000044.1, on the reverse strand, counting down.
GGTCTAATTTAAAAATAAAATGTATACCTTATAACACTTTCATTAGCTTGAACTTAACTATGTTCGAAATGTCAACAAAATCGGTTCAGTCATACAAAGAATTTATATGGATTTTTGTATTACAACTTTTCGATGAATTTAAATTTGTTTTCATAGTTAACCCTCTATCATGAACGTATTTATTGTCTCGTAAAGTTTTGCTCTTTTTCCAAATTGCAAACGTAAATAACTTTTCCCTTAAAATCGTTTCCCTTCTTCTTACAGTTCAATGTGGAATGATGTCCCTGTAAAAGAATATTCATATTCGAACATAATTCTCTTGATGGGAAATATTTTAATTTTCTTTGATATTCTTTTGCTTCATTGTTCCATTGATTCGCTAATGTTACCTCGACGTCTATCCTAGTTTCTTATGGAAATCTTGGTTCATTCGTAGGTAACACTTATATGGATTCCGAAATACAAGGATATCGTAGGGAATTGCGTTGCTGGCGAATTGGCTAGGGTGGCTGGATTGAATTGGCTGGATTCCAGATATTCCCTGGTCAGTGTATGTCGACGCTCAATATCCTTGGCGGCATAAGGTCACGTGTGGTATCGCCAGGCTCTGCTGGACCAAGCTTGATGAAAGAAGGACTACATGTCTTCTCTTCCTAAGTTGTGTGGCTATCCATCGCACAACTGCGGTTCTAACGGGTGACTGCCTGATTGGGAGGCATTCCCCCGAATGATTTTTGTAGGAGTTGTCTTTCACGGTCTTTCACCTTAAGTGTCAGTGTCTTTGACTGAACTCTCCAGAGTAAAAGTTACCGCTATTGCGAGATTTAGTTTGGAGTCTAAATGGTTTCCTATGGAGACTGTTTGATCACCGGGTTGGCATTTATGCTTGCGGCATCACAATGGTCCAAATAAGAGCGACTCCTTTCTTTTTGAGGGTCCACCACCTTAGCTAACCTAACATTTTTCCATTGATTTGTTTTGGAAAATTTCAAGAGTCAAGAGTCGAGAAGGTTGAATGCTTCATTCTGATATTTTTTTATCTCAGGCTGCAGCTTTTCGATATCCGCCCTTTGCAATAACACATAAGTTGGCATAATATACCGAAATTTTTTTTACTAAAGATGACTGAGATGAGATGACGGATATTTTGGAAAAATCCAATCCAAAAATAATTCAAAAAGTAATTTTTTTATAATATGAAGTAATTGACAATGCATCTGATAACTTCAATAGGTTAGATTACTAACAAATGTATGACAACATCATTCTAATGTCACCATAGTAAAGGAAACTGACATTTAGCGACATTGTCTGCTATAAGTCGACTACGTGCTGAACGAAACGGGATTAACGAATAAAGCACTACCGGTAAGACAAAAAATACTTCTGTCATTTATGAAAATTTGGACAATTACTTTAAAAAGTCATGTATGACACCAAAGAAAATTCATGGTAAGTTATCCATGATTCCCTATGACGTTTTCATGGCATGTTCTTGGCATGTTCTTGGCAACATTCAATGTAAACTGACAGCTTACTTTAACCCGAATACCAGTTTGAAAATAGCCATGATAGCCATTTTCCCGTTGAGGGAAATGAAAAATTTAGTGGCAAATTTATAAATTTAAGAAAAATTTGATTCAAAAACATCATACGCAACTAATAACAGTCACTTTACTGCTTTACTATTCCATATGTTGGTTTTTCTTTACAAGATACATAATTTTGTGTTAAAGAATTTAAGAAAAAAAAAAAAAAAACAATTTTCGTATTAACTTACCGGATCTAAATCCGAATCCCATATATCCTTTAAATCGCTCTCATAAAACGTTTCCATGGTGAAGGGAATTTTGGCGTTTTTTTTTTTTTGTAAAGAAAACAAACCAAATGGAGTTGAAATTTTTATGTTTTAAGTTTAACTTCTTTTCAAACTTTTGTTTTTTTTTAATTTTTAAAGCAATTACACTGAATTTTTATAAAAATTTATTTAAAAATTTAATTTTTTAAAGAAATGCTTAAATTTAACGTTTTCGTTTTTGTAGCATTACTTTTATTTTAAAACATTGTTGAAAGCGTTTTTTGTTTGTCTAATAAGTCGGTTTTTTTTCTTAACCCAGTTTTAACTTTATTTTTAATTGTTGTAAATTTTTGTTGTTGTTTTTCTCGAATAATATTTGTTGCTGTTGATGTCACTGTTTTTATTTTTAATTATTTTATTGCACAGATTATTTATTTATTTGATTTTTTTGTTCAAGTGCAGCCTAATTTCTCTTTTATACTCTCTTTCTGTTTCTGTTTTTGTTTTTGTTTTAATAATTAACAATTATGCTCATTTTCTTATTTGCGGTCATTTGTGATGATTTTTGATTTTGGAATGTTGTTGTTTGCTGCTTATGCTGCTGCTCTTTTGTATTTTAAAAATGCAATTGTTGTTTTCTACATTAACCGTGAAATGGAAAGAGAGCGAGTGAGAGGGAGATAAAGAGTCAAGCATAGGAGGAGAGTTGTTTTAAGAAAAACAACCTGTTGCTGTTGTCTAGTTCTTCTTCTGCACTTTCAAAGAATTCCTTTCGTATTGTCGTCACTATAATTTTGCGTTACTTGTTGCTGTTGGTTTTTCTAATTCTGCTGTTGCTGTTTATGGTTATTGCTGCTGCAGTCAACACAAATACTTGACATGGTCTGCTTAAGGTTTCTTTCTTGGCGTTGCTGTCAGTTACTGTAGCTTTTTTAATCACAATACAATCTTCTTATTTCAATGTTGTTGACCATTAACAAGAAAGAGACAGCAAGACACAGAGAGCGAGAGAGAGAGTGCGTATTTATGTATGTGTGTGTGTGCGTGTGTGTGTGGGTATGTGTGTTTTGAGAGAATCTTATTTGCCGTTTATGTCGGCTTAAAATGGTCAAAAAATATACAGCAGAAGAAGAAGAATAATAAGAAAAACAAAATATTTCACTTGTTGCCATATAACTGTTCTTTCTTTTCTTTTCGTTTTTTGCTCTTTTCGTTGTTGGTTTGCTGTTATTGTTGTTTATTAGTTAAGAATTATACGTTTTTGCCCGTTTTTTCTTCTTTTTTTTGTTCACTTCCCGTCCGTATGGATTTCTTTAAAAAACAGCTTAAAGTTTCTTTGTTTGTTAATGAATATTTTTTCGAAATTTTGAAAATTAATTTGCAATTTTTTAAATTTTGTTTCAGTTATTTTCAGCAACAATTTTTTTTCCACTTTTTTTCTTGAAACTTTAAAAACTTTGACTTGCCAAGTTAATTTATGATTTAATTTTTAACATTATTATTGTTGTTGTTATTATGGCTGGTTGTTTTACAACAATTTGTATGAAGATGATTAACAGAATAAAAAAACAACAATTTTATTCAAAACAATAACTAATTAAACTTTTTTATTATATTATTCAAATATTTTTTCTGTAAATAAGATAATAAAACACTTTTTTTTTAAAAGGGGAATTTTTTTTGCATATGTTTTTGTTTTAGAAAAATAAAAACACTTTTTATTCTATTATTGTTGTGTTTAAATAATAATTTTACTTCATTATTTTGTTGTTTGATTACTATTATTATTTAATTTCTTGTAATTGTATCAAATAATAACTTTTATTTTAACAAAATTTTTTTTTATTTATTATAATGGAATATTTAAAAAAATGTGTGTGTATTTAGTAGAACGTCCGAAGTACGACTGCTACCAGAAACACCACTGAACTAAATGTCGGTGAAATTCTTTTGAATGCAAACACAAACGCTGTATTTGACTTTTTTTATTTTTTATTTTTAATTTTTTAATTTTTTTTTTTTTTTTTTTTTTTGTTATACTCATTTACTGTGTAGTATATAAACATTTATAGACACTGATACTACATACACACTCAGACTTTTGCATTTATGGAGAAAAAATTAAAAAAAATGCCATTAAAATATAAGCGTATGCATATGTGTATGTACGCGAGTGTGTGTGTGTATATATTCAACAATTTTTATCTCTTAAAAGAGTAATAATAATGCATGCTGGTCTGTTAGCTCTTAATTCTCTTTTAATTTATGCACAAATTGTTTGTTGTTATGTTTTCTCTCTCTTTTCTCTTTTTCTTGTTTTTGAAAGTCACAACAATTAAGCATGTACTTGTTCGTACTTGTGTATTAAAAAGTTTTTGTTTAAATAGTGGTGGGCATAATAAAAGCATAAAACACATTCAAGTATGCTGCTAAATGTCCCCCATTCAGTATTTACCAAGCGTATACTGACAAACAGTGTTGCCATAATGTTTTTTTTTAGAAAAACTGAAAATTTAAAAGAAAAAACTGCACGTACTTAAAAAATAAAAATACATATACTCGTATCGGATGCGTTCTGTAAGCCGAAAACTAGCGAAATTGAAATGAAAAATTAAAAAGGTACGAGTAGACCTCACCACAGTTATTGATTGAAAGCAAAAAACTAAAATGTTTAAAACTGCAAAATCTACACAATTAATAGAAAACATAAAACTTCAAAACTGCACAATGCTTAAAAAAACTACAAAATACAGATAAATCTGCACATTTGCTAACGCTGCTAAATTAGAAGGTGGGACGTTGCGATGACATTTGTCTAGCATTCACGCTAAAGTAATATACTAAAATAGTAATAAAAGCGTTAAAATTGTATCATAAACAATAAGGTTAACCTAACCTTTTAACAAAAAATCACTAAATAGAAATTAAAAAGTTACTAAAACGACAGATTTTTTTATTTTTCACTTTCTAGCGCCTTGTCAAAGCGTTGACATCGCACTATTATGCTTTGCTTCCTACAATTTGTATGATAGACAACGCTTAGTGGCTCCGATTTATGTTTAACTGTAAGACGTTGAATAAATAAATAAATAAATTGGGAAAATATCGGATCTTTTTTAGTATGCGTAGGTATTTAAAAAAAGTCTACTTGTACACAAGAGACTTCAAGTATCCACATAGTCTAGTGGGGTCAAATCGCATGATCTTGATGGCCATTGGACCGCTCACCTCTCAATATTGTATCGCATATCGTGTGGCATTTGGCACTATCTTGTTGAAACCAGACTTCCACTTTGACCAAAAAAAAAAAAAAAAGCGGTAATCATCGTATGGTAGTAACTTGCTCCATTGACTGCAATGCTGTGATTTTCACCGTTCTTATAGAAATAAGGTCCAATGATGCCAATGATGACTGCCTTTGGCTGCCTTTCACACAAAATTCGATTTAATGATTTGCAAGCGTTGCTTGTTTGTTAGTTTACTCATCTATCTTTTTTTCACACTACAGACATCTGCACAGATAGATCAAATAGCGGTCTCAGCCGCCATTATTTCCAATAAACCTTCTGATTTTTGCAGAAATCCTAGATACTAGAAGCTACATAGTTGATTAGAAGCTAAGAAATATTTTAGATTTTGACAGGTGAGTCCACAAGTAACTAGATTAGAACTCTAATACTTGCTTAATAATAATTTCCATAACATTCCATGGAGGAAAACGGAGACTTGAGCTGTAACGTTCCCAATTTTAGACTCGTTGAAACGGATTTACAGTTTAACGCCGGCTCTGAACGACAACTGCATTAGACAGAAGTTTTCAATAATAGTAATACTTATAGCTGAAACTATTGAAAACCTCCACTACTTACAAATTCATTGCGGTGCAATCGGATCAAAGGCTGATCGGAGGAAATGGGCTGTAGAAGCTGCAAAAGTATCTCTAAAAGGGAGACAATCGTTCATTTTTTATATGAATATCTAGGCCTGGCGAGCAGATGACTGCTATAATTTGGTGTGCGTTTCCTCAATGGTTTGGCGCAGTGCGCCGATCTGGATTCCCTTGATATTTTGCACTTCATAAGTAGCTCAAGCTGGCTATAATCCCCTTTTCCTTTTCATTATTCTCTAGGGTGGTTCCTTACTTGTGGTCTCGCTTGATTTCAAAACGACTTGGAATTTTTTTTCTTTTTTTAGATGATCGGACCTAGGATTGAACCGAAGACCTTTTGGTTGCTTGACAAAATAACACCGAACGATAAAGTTTGATAACGATTTCCATTTGTTATTATTTAGCAGCTAGCCGCTTGAAAAGCACAGAGCATAGATGAGGTATTTTTTTTTTCAAATTTTACTAGTTTTTTAAACACCACTGTTTGCTTATGAATGAACTGCCTGGGCTATTTGATTCATTAGTTTCTTTCTCTCTTTTCTTTTTCTTTTTTGAGAAAACATACGGGTGTTCACAAAAACTAACAAAAAGATAATCATATGCTAAGGAGGGCGGGGTGGGTATAGTCTAGTCTATAATGAGCATTTCAAATACGATAGTTAAGATAGCAATAATGATGAGAAAAATACATAAATTTCCTTCTTTTTTCCCTGCTTTCATGATAAATTCCTCCCTTTTGTTGTTGACTGTTAACCGGTTCTAATGGAAATTATGCCGGTTCTAGTGTCACATTTTATTCTTTTTACAACAGAACTCATTTCTATTCTCGTTTCTTTCGTTGCTTTAACGTTTATTCACACAAGTTTGAGAAAGCTCGTTGTGTGTGTATGTGTGAGTATTTATACTCTCTTTTAGTAGATTACATACAAATAAAGTTTTTTGTTTCTCTCTTTAGGCCATAAATATTATGCTTTTCATGGTTACTTTATGCTTGCCCAGTGTTGCCTATAAAGAACTGTTGATTGCGGCGCGACAACCATTTTTATTTTGACTACAAAATTTATTATAATTTTTTTTTTTTTTAATTTTAAATTTTAGAATAAAGAAAAAAGTTAAAATAAATTTTGACTTGAAGTAGAAGACATCATTACTGACTGTCGCTATGCAGTTAAAAGAAAGAAAGAAAAAAAAACTTGCGTAGAAACAAGTTTCTCTAGTTTATACCGCAAATTTAAAAGATTTTTTTTCCATTTTTTGCTCGTTATAACCTGTTCTCTAGTGTAAAAAACAATGAAACATTTGTTGATTCCGTAAAATGTTAGAGGATTATCGGTAATAACAAAGAAATATATCAACAATTATGGAAATAAGAGAGAAACTAGAAGAGAATAAGGGAAAGGCTGAACTTCTAGTTTGTATGTATGGTTGGATAAATGTGACTCCGGTTTTTAACTGTGTGCACATGTCTTACCATTTCTAGTGTTTATCCCAAAAAATTTTTGCCTAAAGAATTTGTGTGCTTTTGGTCTGTTTTTTTTTTGCCTTTCTTTTTGTGCTGTAAGGGAGGGGGGAGGGGGTTTGAGGTTGGTTTGGAATGAGTTTGGTATTTTCATTGAGAAATTTCTTGCGGCACAAATAAACTTGATTTTGTTTGATTTGTCTCTACATTCGTTAATATTTTAAAATTTCGTAACAAAAAAAAAAAAAAAAAAAAAAAAAAAAAATTAAGATGCTGACATTTTTTTTTAAAATTTGATAAATTCTAATAATTTTCGAGATAATCTTTAAGAGATCTAGAGCTTTACATAGGCACACAATCTGAAGTGTACTTGGTACTAAGGGCCTTTTTTTTAATTAATATTGTAGATCAAGTTTTTGTTCTTATTTGTTATCTTTTCTTAATAAAAATAGGTTACGTTGAGTTGTACGGATCACCCACAGTTAGCGAATACACTCGAAGGCCATATTCCCCATTGGGATACCCAAAAGGCATTCAAAAATTCATGAAGGACTTAAGGTCAGATAAAGGGTCCGCCATCTAACGTTTTCTTCAACTAGTGCTTATTTCCTGAATGGTAACACTTAGCTCATGTCTGATTTGACAGATAATTAGTTTTATCCTTCCGCTGAAAGAATATATATACGAATATGTATACGCTTGAACAACGCTGGGAAATATTGCGACATTACTTTGAAAATCATGGTAATGATTTTGCCAAAAAAATCATCTTCTCAGATGAAGCACATTTTGATCTTGGCGGGTATGTAAACAAGCAAAATTGTCGCATTTGGGGCACAGAAAACCCACACGCATACATTGGAAAGCCGATACACCCAAGACGTGTCACTGTTTGGTGCGGATTTTGGTCCAGAGGCATAATTGGGCCATTTTTCTTCGAAAATGAGCAAGGAGTGGCCGTTACAGTCAATGGCGATCGTTATCGGGCCATGTTGAACGAATTTTTGCTCACGAAAATTGAAGAGGAGGATATTTGCAACATTTGGTTTCACCAGGACGGCGCTACGTGCCACACAGCCGAAGCTACACTCGATGTTTTGCGCCCTGTTTTTGAAGATCGCATTATCAGCCGCAGAGCTGATGTCGTTTGGCCACCTCGGAGCTGCGATTTGACACCGTTGGACTATTATTTGTGGGGTGCCGTCAAAGATGAGTGTTACGCCAGCAAGCCAGAGACATTTGACGCTTTAAAGGACAATATTCGTGAAGCCATTGGTGAAATACAGCTGCACACAATCGATAATGTGCTTAAAAATTGGACCGATCGTGTAGGCTACTGCATGGCCAGCCGAGGCAGCCATTTGAATGAAATTATTTTCCATTATTAATCGGAAGGATTGTACTTTCAAATAAAAAAGAAATTTGGGAAAATATTCAGTAGTTTTTTTCTTTATAGCATTTTCAAGAAAAAAGAATTATTTGGCGGACCCTTTATAAAACAGTTAAGTAAATTCCTCCCTAAACCGAATTGTGCATATCATACGATCTTTGCTATAACCAACCACTCGCCTGACAAGATTGACTAGATTCGCCAGTGATATATTGCTGAGATAATGCAGTTAATGAAGAGAAGTGCATCGATATCCTTAGTCTAAGCTCCTTAGGAGCGGGGCAGTCACAGAGATGGTGCTGTAACAATTATTCTTGATTCTCATCCTAATATCCTATTACATGGGTAATCCATTCATTCTGCGCCCAATCAAGTAATTATACCTGTCAGAAGCCTAACAGATTTGCTCCCAAAATTCAGGAGAATATTGTTGTTTTTCTTTGGCAGAGAAGGCCAAAGTATGCTTTATGGTATATCCTACAAGTGTTCCATCCTTTTCAACGCCCATTCATTTAACAATTTCATTAACGCCACCACAGGAATATGTCTGTCTTCCTGCGAAAGGGCCACACCCATATTAGCATGACACGGTATTGCTTTGTTAGGAGACCTTTCAGTATACATAACTACTTTGGAACTGAGACCACTGATCTGAAAATTCGGAAGTCCAAGTTAACTGATGAAATCACAAATGTTAAATCTGATTGATGTTGAAATGCTTTCAAGTTCTTAAAACATTTGCGAAAATTGTTTGTTGCAATAGAAGTCTAGAGAAATTTGATTCCACTACTGCGACTGTTTGAAATTCCAGAGCTTCGGGTGTGGGACATGGTTTTTAAAACCAAATTGCAAAAAACGCCAGCTAAGTGTGATAACGAATAAAAAACCAGTGGCTTTAGTAGGCCATTGAGTTAGCAATTTTTAAACCTATGCCGTTGAATTCTTGCTCTCATTTTTATCCGTCACTTCTCTAGGGAGCATATTGGCTTTCCACAAAGCATCCATTGCTTTGTTTCAGTTTCATTAATCAAGTTGATTTTTCAAGCTGATATCCTTATCTACTGTAGCTCATCTCCATATGATTGTGAGTAGTGGTAAAGATCCTTGCTAAGTGGTGGTGGTGATATTTACTTAACATTGTAATTTTTTCCCCAGATAATTAGTTTTATCCTTCCGCTGAAAGAATATATATACGAATATGTATACGCTTGAACAACGCTGGGAAATATTGCGACATTACTTTGAAAATCATGGTAATGATTTTGCCAAAAAAATCATCTTCTCAGATGATGCACATTTTGATCTTGGCGGGTATGTAAACAAGCAAAATTGTCGCATTTGGGGCACAGAAAACCCACACGCATACATTGGAAAGCCGATACACCCAAGACGTGTCACTGTTTGGTGCGGATTTTGGTCCAGAGGCATAATTGGGCCATTTTTCTTCGAAAATGAGCAAGGAGTGGCCGTTACAGTCAATGGCGATCGTTATCGGGCCATGTTGAACGAATTTTTGCTCACGAAAATTGAAGAGGAGGATATTTGCAACATTTGGTTTCACCAGGACGGCGCTACGTGCCACACAGCCGAAGCTACACTCGATGTTTTGCGCCCTGTTTTTGAAGATCGCATTATCAGCCGCAGAGCTGATGTCGTTTGGCCACCTCGGAGCTGCGATTTGACACCGTTGGACTATTATTTGTGGGGTGCCGTCAAAGATGAGTGTTACGCCAGCAAGCCAGAGACATTTGACGCTTTAAAGGACAATATTCGTGAAGCCATTGGTGAAATACAGCTGCACACAATCGATAATGTGCTTAAAAATTGGACCGATCGTGTAGGCTACTGCATGGCCAGCCGAGGCAGCCATTTGAATGAAATTATTTTCCATTATTAATCGGAAGGATTGTACTTTCAAATAAAAAAGAAATTTGGGAAAATATTCAGTAGTTTTTTTCTTTATAGCATTTTCAAGAAAAAAGAATTATTTGGCGGACCCTTTATAAGACAGTTAAGTAAATTCCTCCCTAAACCGAATTGTGCATATCATACGATCTTTGCTATAACCAACCACTCGCCTGACAAGATTGACTAGATTCGCCAGTGATATATTGCTGAGATAATGCAGTTAATGAAGAGAAGTGCATCGATATCCTTAGTCTAAGCTCCTTAGGAGCGGGGCAGTCACAGAGATGGTGCTGTAACAATTATTCTTGATTCTCATCCTAATATCCTATTACATGGGTAATCCATTCATTCTGCGCCCAATCAAGTAATTATACCTGTCAGAAGCCTAACAGATTTGCTCCCAAAATTCAGGAGAATATTGTTGTTTTTCTTTGGCAGAGAAGGCCAAAGTATGCTTTATGGTATATCCTACAAGTGTTCCATCCTTTTCAACGCCCATTCATTTAACAATTTCATTAACGCCACCACAGGAATATGTCTGTCTTCCTGCGAAAGGGCCACACCCATATTAGCATGACACGGTATTGCTTTGTTAGGAGACCTTTCAGTATACATAACTACTTTGGAACTGAGACCATTGATCTGAAAATTCGAAATTCCAAGTTAACTGATGAAATCACAAATGTTAAATCTGATTGATGTTGAAATGCTTTCAAGTTCTTAAAACATTTGCGAAAATTGTTTGTTGCAATAGCAAGAAATTTGATTCCACTACGGCGACTGTTTGAAATTCCAGAGCTTCGGGTGTGGGACATGGTTTTTAAAACCAAATTGCAAAAAACGCCAGCTAAGTGTGATAACGAATAGAAAACCAGTGGCTTTAGTAGGCCATTGAGTTAGCAATTTTTAAACCTATGCCGTTGAATTCTTGCTCTCATTTTTATCCGTCACTTCTCTAGGGAGCATATGGGCTTTCCACAAAGCATCCATTGCTTTGTTTCAGTTTCATTAATCAAGTTGATATTTCAAACTGATATCCTTAATCTACTATAGCTCATCTCCATATGATTGTGAGTAGTGGTAAAGATCCTTGCTAAGTGGTGGTGGTGATATTTACTTAACATTGTAATTTTTTCCCAATAGGTGTCGTTTTTTCCTAATCATTTGTCTGATGTTTGTCATTATTGAAAGAGGTAAGCCGGAAGGTCAGGTGGGCTTCTTTTTATTTTTTAGATGGAGTTGTCTGAGGGAAGTTAAAGCCTCTTTATTAAACACTCGAAACCATAATGATTTTTTGTTGACATGTCATCTGCTGGGCTTGAATCTGGGCCGCTTGTGTTGTTATGCGTGTGCTCTAACCACTACACCGAGCCACTCATATATGACTTACAAGCAAAAGTGGAATCTTTTTTTTCGGCAATGACCGAAATAAGTTTGTATTTACCCGATATGTGAATAGAATATATGTGAGGCGCATTCGATCACTCAATGGCCATGTTAGGGAGGAATGTGTCCACACTAATGTCTATGCTTATCGGGCACTGGTCGATTGGAAGCATTGTCCACAGGGTTAGGTTACGGTACGAGGACCAAAGTCTCAGCTGTAGCAAGTTGGAGGTGGAAGAGACGGTAGAGCAGTGGCGAGTGGTTTTTACACGACATCTCAACGAGATCTTGTATGGAACTAGGTGATCTCCTAATACATCTCAAATTGACGGAGTGGCTGTGACATATTCTCAATATCGTGCAATTTTCAAGTGTTTGTGAAAATTCTCAGAACGATGCTGGATGACACTGCTTGACAATCGTAGCATCTACGAGTGGCCACGTGGATCAATAAACCAATCAACCAATAAGTAAACACTGACCCATTATTATCAGAAAAGACTGAGAGTAGTTTCATCTTTCTAACCTATCCCTTGTGATCAAGGTGGCCCGCTGTAATACCACACATGAAGCGCAGTCCCTGTACTAGCCGCCAAGTCCTAATTAACCGGCCTTGACGAATATCCAGAGGTCTCACATAGAAGCACATTCCCGTAAATCACGACGGAATCCAGCCCCACATTTTAATGAATCTGGCTATTAGTCTGATATCGATGATCTATAGATCCTATAGGCTGTCGAGAAAGAGCGAGTCAAGTGTGATTAATCTTCGCCTAGCTAGCCACACTCTTCTTTTCCTTAGACCATCTACAATCGACAGAAAACATTCGCCAGTTGGCGCGGCTTTTGTGCGAGCCTACCCATAATGCAATGCCTGGTTAGGATAGACACACTAGAGGAGATGATCCCGCGATCTAAATTAAATAACTAATTGGTGCACCTACCATCCAATATAGGCCAGGTGAGTCTAGCAATGAAAATAGTGTGTCCGCCTTAGCAAGCTCATTACCCAGAATGTCCCTGTAACCAGTGACCAAAATGAGATGGACACCAAATTGCCATGAGAGTATCCCAAGGGAATTACGACAGTCCCTAACAATTTTGGAGTTGGAAGTTGCATCAGAAATAGATTTAATAGCTGCTTGACTATCAGAGAGCCGTGTGAGCACCGCCCCTCCGAATTAATTCCGCAGCATAGCCATCACTTCGAAATAAATAGTCTGGAAATTCGGAGAGACACCATTAGATTGAGCTTTTCGGAAAAAAATTTGCTGCCACCCTGTTCTCACATATCGAGCCGTCAATATAGATTTCCACCGCATTGCCGGAGATGACTTAGCTAGCAGCCCAGACATCTCTGCTAGGGATCACGGAATGAAATTCTCTATCCAGCAACGTTCCGGATAAAACATAGTCAATATCATCCGGAGCTCGGGGTTCCTCAGATAGAATCGAGCAGTGATCCGAGGCAATAATACGCCACCGACACAGGGCTTTAAGTTTCACCGCTACAAGTTTAGTCTGTTTTCTGGCAAGTATGCGAGGAGGAAGCCAACCAAACATGACAAAAAGGACCAGTGTAGGGGTAGTACGTAACGCCCCCGTAATTTGAATTGAAGCAGACCTTCTGACCTTATCCAGGAGCCTGACTTTACAGTGTTTATCAAGGGCAGTCCACTATGAGACCGCTCCGTATAGAAGATTAGGTTCAATAATCGTCAAATAGATCTAGCGCATGACGTTAGGTCTGAGACCCCCATCTAGCATCCACTGCTTTCCTACAGAGCAGTAGGTGTCACAAGCCGCTTTACGAGCTCTCTCAGCCATGTTAGACTTCCAACTTAGCTTGGACTCCAGAATAAAGTCCATGTATTTCATCGTTGAACTCAGACTAAGCTCCTATCCACACTAAGCAACATCCGACGGTGTTTGTGGACATATGTTAGACACTGAAACGGCAATATCATCCGCATAAGCAACAATTCTATCACTAGAAGAGTCAAGCCGAGTGATGAGCGTGTTAACTGCAAGATTTTACCACTATATGTCTCTATACGTCCCCCATAGAGGAGGTACCTATTTTCCCTTTACTTTTTCCATATATTTTGGAAACTGCACAAATTGTTGGCTTTCTATTAAAGCTACTTTGTGGTAATTGATGACCATAAGACTTAATATAGATCTTAACAGCAATTAAAAATTGTCAAACTTGATCTCTTTGTCACTCTTGTGGTCTCCTTTTTTTTCTTTCTTAAAACGCATCATTATCATATTTATCATCAGCAACAATATTGGCAACAGCTTCAACAATGTTGTTAAAAAAAAGAAACTCGTTTATTTTAACCCAATTAAGGTAAAATGTTAAATGGTTTTCTTAAAAAAATAAAAAAATAAATAAAATCAAGAAAAATAAAATTAAAACCTGCTTCAATCATTTCTGGAACGTGTGCTAGACGGATGATGATTATTTTTCACTAATCTTGTCTAACGATACTTTTTCTTGCCTTTATTCCCGTTTAATATCTATAAACCTCCCTTTGAGAGAGAGTGTGCCAAACTCTCTTACTTGTACTCTTTTTTTTCTTCTTTCAAACGCTAAACACCGTTACAAAAATCGTTGTGTTTTGTGTGTGTGATGAGTAAGGAAAGATCAGTGACTTGTTTTGCTGGTATTTTATTTATATTTTTTGGAAATAATATTTTTATTATTAAAAGGTTGTTTTTATTGTAATTCTTGTAGTTGCTGTTGTTTTACTTGATTAATTAATCTTGTTTTTTAAATAAATTATTATTCCCTAATGGCTGTTTTACATTTTTTACGTTCGATTTTTGTTACGTTTTTTTATGGGGTTTCTCTTCATTTCTTCTGTTTTTTTTATTTTATTAATTATTTACTTAATATATACTTTTTTAATTTTATTTTATTAAAAATATTCGTTTTTCGTTTTTCGTTTTTTTTGCTCATATGCTGCCATAAAGTGAATGTACTTTTTCATTTGAAAAGAAAAGGAAAAAAATTCAGTGAAAAAATATGAAAAAAAAAACGTGAAGAGATCCGGTTTTAGAGCAGCGTAATAATAATGGCTTGTGTAACAGCAGACTGCTGCTTTTTGTGGCTAAAAAAGATATTTAAACGTTTTTTTTCTTGCTGTTTTTTTTTAACTAAAAACTACAACGAAAATGTATCTCCTCCATTTCCATAAATGAGATAAATATTGTAACTGTCTGCTGGAATTTTTCATGATTTCATCTTTTGTTTCTCTTTCTCCAGCAATTACAACCATGACAGAAACCCCCATTGGCATTTTTGGCCAAGACAATAATTAGCAACTTGGTTTAAGCAGTGCTGACAACTCGCAAGTAAAATATACAAGTAATTATAATTGAGTTGAATAATCTTTTCCTATTAAGCTTAACTAGATCCCATCTTTTAACTTACGATCTTCTGATAACATCTTCAGATACCAAACTTGGTGTGTTTGGTAAGATTTTGACTCTTCCCATAGTATATAGAATTTTTTTTTTAAAGCTATTGTTGGAATGTAATTTTTTATTTTTACCCCCATCTTAATTATTATCTTAGATGCCCTTTTTCCCCATTTTGTTCCATTCCGGTTAAAATCCAATCATTTGTTCCTTCCAGAAAAACACTGTAGATTCTGCTGTATACTATCTTCAAAAAAACACACATTTGTTTTTATATAGTAATCGTATATACTTGGACAGATCTTATGGAGTGTGATTTCAGCAATTCCCGCCTTTTTGTTGATGAAGATAGATAACGAAGCTTTAATAGTTGTCGCTCTCCACATATACAAAATCCAATATTTAGTGTGAATCGAAGGTGCCACGCTCATATAAAAGTAATTCGAACAAAATTTGAAGACTGTCGCTATAATAGTTTATTAGATACAATAATTAAAATTTGCTTTGTATGGGGTGTACCTCTCCTCCTGATTACATCCGCTCTAAATATTTTTCAATAAATCAGTTTCGCACGAAAGTAATTGTGGCAAAGTTTCATGACTCTGGCTGATATTGTTCTTTAGTTTCGAGATTATTAATATTTGGTTTGTATGCGGCTACATTTCCCCCTGACCCTATCGAAAAACAATGCAGTCTTTGTGTCTTTCAGGCACACAGGATGATCAGCCGCTTAGCCGTCTATAGACTTCAAACACTCATGTATTATATACGAGTACATACAAAAAAATACACATTGATTTTTATATATAAACAGAAGACCAGCACCTAGGGGATAACCCATACGCATGCAGTGTATTGTGCTGGTACTAAGAAAATAGGTTGTGGAAAAAAGGATAGAGAAAGTAGGGTTTATGGATGTTCGATTTAAATTATTCCTGTCTTAAGTGGCACAAACGCTCAGTGCGACTAAAGAACGAATTCTCCCTAAAATGCGTTAGGCGATTCACTGGACAATCAAATAATAAGGTATGCGCTCTACGCGAAGTGCGAGTACTACGTAAGAATATATGATTTTTAAAGAATTAATTCCTTAATTTCATCAGAACACATTTTGTTATAGTGGCGATAGAGCAATATAACACACACCGCATTGCGACAAAGCTCTAATGAATCGATAGAGTGGGTACCCTACCGTCATTAATGAGCATCTTCTCCCTCTCCTGTACCTTAATTATAATCTAGTAGATAATTTCATAGCATTTATTTTTTTTAATATACTTTGCGGCATATGCGAGCTGCGAGTTACATGGTCCATTCGATCAATAGAATTTGTGACTACTTTTTCCAATAAGTCTATCCGTGTAGCTTGAATATTGGTTTCCATTGCTTCAAGAGTTGCTGGTTTGTTGGCATAAACCAATGACTTAACAAAGCGCCATTAAAAGTAATCCAGGGGCATTAAATCGCACGAACGAGGGCGCCAGTGAACAGGACCACTTCTAAAATTACAGTTGTTATCAAATTGATTTTACAATAAATCGATCTCTAAGCGCGCTGTTTGGAAATTTGCATCTTCTGGTTGGAACCAAATGTCGTTGATGTCTAACTAATTAATTTTTTGAAACAAAAATTCAGTTTGCAAGGCTCGATAGCGCTCGCCATTCACCGTAACTGCAGCTCCTTGCTCATTTCGCAAGAAATAAGGACCGATGATGCCCTCAGCGTATCAACGGCTTCAAACACCGCTCCTTGTTCATTTCTTGAGAAATAAGAACCGCTTCAAACAGTCACTTTGCTTCGTTAACGGCTTGAGGATTGTATTCGCTTCAAATACGGCAATTTTGCATATTGACGTAGCCATTTAACCAGAAAAGAGTTTCTTCACTAAACACAATTCTTTGAACGAAGTACTCTATGAACTTCGCGATCGGACTTATTAAATATCCGAATTTGTAAGCGTTGTTCAGATGTTAAGCCATCCATGATGACTTGTCAAACTTTACTGAACAGAAAGGTTAACACAGTTTGACATTCTCAGTTGTCAAACCATATCGATATCGATAACTTATCGATAGTTCTCATGCAGCAAAGAAACCCTATAGAATGAGCCTTTAGTTTCAGTTTTTAACCATATTTCTACGATTATTTGTTGATGATAAACCACTTTTGTATTAGAAAACTCGAATTATTATTCAGTACTTCGTGAGCAAGTTAATAGTTTCAAAACAAAACTATATTTTTCATTAAAAAAAACATTCAAAACAACCAAGGCAGTAATTTTGACGATTACTAAACACTTTCTCTTAAATGTTTTCGTTTTTATTTTTATGTTAACAAGTTGCGGTATCCAGACCAAGTTTCGTTCGTTAGGTTGTCTTTTTTTGAACGATCTATTTAGTATTTTTTTCTCTGAGGCAACTCACCTTATGTCACTGTCAATGCTTCAAGTGTTTTGAAACAAAGAATGCTATTGCAATGCAGTCGAGGCTGAGAGCATTTTCGTAATGAAATTCAAAAAGTCAATTTATTTTCTAAAGAGACCTTGTATCAGATCACCCAATAAGTCCGTAGCATGACACATATATGGCTTGACTAGATTTTGTTTCTATGATTTTTGTTTAGTACTAACCTTCAAACGAAATGTGTATAAATTTGACAGCAATCTAACTATTGATTCGCGAGTTATAGCATTTTATGTAAAGCACCAAAAATGGGAAAAAGTGAATTTCGAGTTTCGACATTGCTTTTTGATGAAAAAATAAGTTGATAAACATTATCCGAACACTGCTGTGCTGAAATTAAATGTGGTCGTACCAACACAAATGACAGAGAGCGCAGTGGACGCCCAAATGAGACTGTTACTCCTGAAAACATGAAAAAAATCTACAAATTGGTTATGAACGATCGCAAATTGTAGGTGCACTAGCTAGCTGACATTGTAAAGATATGAGATGGTAGTGTTTTTACACGAATATTTGGGTGTACGAAAGCTCTCTCCAACGTGGGTGACACGTGAGCTCACAAATCGTGCCACAAATCGATGGAAATAATGGAAAAATTGAATGAACTGGGTTTCAAATTGCTTGTCCATCCACCGTATTCTCCAGATTAAGCCCCCCGCGACATTTTTCGGTTTACAAATCTCAAGAGCAAACTTGCTGGAAAGAAATTTAAGTCCAATGATGAAGTAATCGCTGAAACTGAGGCCTGTCTTGACGAGAAAGATAAATCGTTCTATAAAAAAAGTATTAAAAAGTTGGAAGATCGCTATACTCCTTGTATCGCTCTCGAAGGCAACTATGTGTGTTGAATGTCAAAATTTTGTTTTTTTCTTACTTATTCTACGGACTAGAGTATTCACTCGATTAATCGAACGACGTTTAATTACTAAGAATTTTTTGGTCATTATCTGATCGAATAATGATCGAATAGCCAATTTCGAGTAACAAATAGCTCGAACAATATGTGTCAATTAATCGAACAACTTTTGTATGTAAAATTTGGGGTGTAAAATAGCAAATGTTTATGATTATTTCGTTTTACGCCTATATTATCTGTTAAAATTGTATTAAAGAATGAGATATGTATGAATATCACTTCTTTTTGTTTTCGTTACACAATTTTCGCACATAAATTTGCTTTCTTTTTCCACAGCCGTTACAGGTTTGTTAGACATTTTAGTTAAGGTTTTTAAAATCGACCTAAATTTCGCAAGGTTCTCCAATAGCGATAACTTTTTAAAATATATTTCCAAAACCAAAACAAAAGAGTTTGCAATCAAATCGTGCAATCGATTGCTTGATATTGAACTTGACTAAAATGTACCAGACAATGATCCTTAAGAAGAAGAAGATGTGGATCTAAAAGAAAACAATCTTCTAGACGAGCTCAACAAAACAATACAAAGTATTGCAAATTTAAAAAAATCGAATACAAAAATTATCAGTACAATAGACGATTTCATGTATTTAGACAAGATAACGAGAAGATCAGAAAAACTTTTTAATGCAATTGTATCGCACCGCAAGACTCTGTTTTTTCTCATACGCTATTTCTAATATTTCTTAACGATACTCTTCTTCTTACACCAGGGTTGACAACCCACTGGGTAAACCAATAAAATCCGGGTGGGTTTAATTGGGGTTATAAAGGGTCCGCCAAATAATTTTTTTTTTTAATTGCTATAAAAAACTACTGAATATATTCTCAAATTTCTTTTTTTATTTGAAAGTACAATTCTTCCAGTTAATAATGGAAAATAATTTCATTCAAATGGCTGCCTCGGCTGGCCATGCAGTAGCCTACACGATCGGTCAAATTTTTAAGCACATTATCGATTGTGTGTCACTGGCTTGTTTGCGTAACCCTTATCTTTGACGGTACCCCACAAATAATAGTCCAACGGTGTCGAATCGCAGCTCCGAAGTGGCCAAACGACATCAGCTCTGCGGCTGATAAGGCGATCTTCAAAAACAGGGCGCAAAACATGGAGTGTAGCTTCGGCTGTGTGGCACGTAGCGCCGTCCTGTTGAAACCAAATGTTGCTAATATCCTCCTCTTCAATTTTTGTGAACAAAAATTTGTTCAACATGGCCCGATAATGATCGCCATTGACTGTAACGGCCACTCCTTGCTCATTTTCGAAGAAAAATGGCCCAATTATGCCTCTGGACCAAAATCCGCACCAAACAGTGACTCGTCTTGGGTGTATCGGCTTTTCAATGTATGGGTGCGGGTTTTCTTTGCCCCAAGTGCGACAATTTTGCTTGTTTACATACCCGCCAAGATCAAAATGAGCTTCATCTGAAAAGATGATTTTTGATTCTGCAACATTACCATGATTTTCAAAGTAATGTCGCAATACTTCCCAGCGTTGTTCAAGCGTATACACAACCATATTCGTTCAGCGGAAGGATAAATCTAATTATCTGTCAAATCAGACATGAGCTTAGTGTTACCATTCACGAAATAAGCACTAGTTGAAAAAAAAAACGTTAGATGGCGGACCCTTTATTTTAAAAACCCGCGTGTGTTTTCCTTGTTTATTTAGAACAAAACTAATTAAATTTTACGTATTGGAAGTATAATTGATTCGGTCCGTTTTTTTTTTTTTTTGGCTCAAAAAGATGAGTTCAAAAAGTTTACTTGCTTACTTCTTTTCCTCGCCTCTGAGCGAATGTCCGGTGGCTTCCCGTCTTTTTAATCGATACACTTTGAAAATGATTTTATATATCTTTGTAATAAATGCTTCGGTGAAATGCTAAAAGATATTGTATCCATCGAAGCCGGCAATATTCAGAAGGATCAATATTTGGAGATAACGGCGGGTGTGGCTTTGATCGTTTTATTTGTCTGTCTCTTTTTATATTGTACTACGGCCGTTTTCTCACAATGCACGGTTTAAACGAAGTAATTACAGTCTGCTCTGATCACTGAGTTTTAGTGGCTCGTAGTACACAATGATGCCTTGATCACACTAAGACTAACTTGTTGACTTTAATGAAATTCGGAAGCAGTTATAAAACCCAAAAAAAACCTATCAAAAATCCCAATAAAACCCGGTGAGTTGGGTTTTATTTAAAAAATCTGTCTACACTTTTGCAGATGACAACAACATTTGTCCTTCATATTCTTTTGATCGTAAGCCTAGCCTCGTGGAGATTGGGGCAAAAAGGAGGAATATGAACGACACGCTCACAAGCGTTTTGGCGAAAATGTCAGAGTGGGGTCGTGCGAACAGTCTAGATTTTAATGCAAGCAAGACGCAATGTTGTTTTTTAACACTCAGTCGTGGTGGTGTGTTGTCATCTGCGTCCATGGGAAATGTAGATATTGGGACATCAGATGTTGATGATATTGTTCTGCGGATGAAAATTCACAGTGGCGTTCGTTGGAACGAACACATATTTCATGTGTCAAAAGAAGCATTGAAACATTAGGACTGTGCAAGAAATACTTCACTCCATCTGATCTCCTTAATATCTACAAGACCTATAACCGAACCAAAATGGTATACAACTCTGTTATATGAGTGGTGCTTCTCTACCGCGTATAGGAGAGGGCGAAGGTATTTATTAATGACGTCGAAATGTGGAGTGTATCACATACTTCTATCTGTACTATAACGGAATCTCGAAATAAGGAGATTAATTCTTATTAATCGCCTATTTTCACTTAGTAGTAGTTTTTCTCGTAGAGCGTATCTATTTGTAGTTGGTTGTCCAATAAATCGCACAATGCATTATAGAAAGAAAACGTTTTTTTGCCGCGCCGTTCGTCTGTGGAACGATCTTCCCTCGACAGTTTTCCCTGCCACTTACGACTTAAATAACTATAAATCAAACGTCCATAAATACTACTTCCTCTATCCTCTTTTTCGTAACCTATTTTCTTAATACCAGCACAATGGACTACATTACAGGGTCATCTCCTAAGTGCTGGACTCAAAAGAAAAGAAAACACCGATATCGTTTTGCTTGTTTTTTTCCAGTAGAAGAAATTGTTTGGATAATGTTTTAATTATTCGAGTTATTCGAACAATTTGAAAACCTTATTCGATTAATCGAGCGTTTTTAGAAGCTTAAAATCAATTAATTTTTTACTCGAACAAAGTAACAGTCGAATAATTGTATCCTATACTAGGGACTTATTGAGTGATCTGTTACACTTATAAAATGTACCAGCGCAAGATTTTCAGTCTG
Organism: Wohlfahrtia magnifica; assembly: GCA_023159175.1. NCBI lineage: Eukaryota > Metazoa > Arthropoda > Insecta > Diptera > Sarcophagidae > Wohlfahrtia > Wohlfahrtia magnifica. Next base: position 739,260 of record JAKWBJ010000044.1, on the reverse strand, counting down.
GCTAAGAACCCTGTCCTCATTTTTGTTTTTTTTTTGTCGAGATAATTTTAAACAATTTTTAATATTTCAACGGTTAAATAAGTAATAAATAATTTTATCTAAAATTACTCAAAAAAAAAAAAAAAAAAAATAGAAAAATAAACTAAAAATGATAACTATTCTAAGAAGTTCTAAATATAATTTTTTTATAGCTTTCGTGATCATGATCCATCAATACGACCTATAAGTGTTCTATGAAGCTTTGTTTTCTGAAATGTTTCATTTAGCGTTTTTTTTCACCTGAAATGCGGTTTTTCTCACTCAATAGCCTGCTGTAGCGCATGAATAAACCGGTCTCTTAAGAATTTTTATAAAGAGCCAAGCTTCTACTTGTGCAACAAAAAGAAAACAATAACGTATTAAGAAAACGCATATACAGCTCTACAGCAATGATTAAAAAACTAAACAACAACAATAATAACAGCCAGTATAACAACAATAAAAATTCTTTTCAAAATCCCCCCACTAAACATGACATTTATTACATGTTTTGGGAAAAACCATGCAATTCAAACTTCTCGATTAAGAAACAATCTCGCGTTTAAACAAACAGACTCACTGTTGTCTGTCTCTCATACAGACAACAGACAGAGTAAGCAAGCAACTTGTGGCATATGTACATATAGACAAAGCAATAAAAAAACGATAAAATTAAAAAAAAGTATTTTTTTTTTGCAGTTCATATGCGAACAACTATGATCTTTGGCTGCAAACTTCGTAATCTCTCGCTCTCTTTTTTTCTTTTAATCTCCTGTTCTTGTGTATTTAAATTAATACTCGTTATTGCAATCAGGGTTGTCAGATCTGGCGATTTCTTGTTGAACGTGGCGTTTTTAAAAGTTATACTTTTTAGCGTTTTTTAAATTAGTAAGCGATTTTGTTGGCTATTTTTGATAAACAAATAACATGAAATTCGTGAACATAGTGTATTTTAAATGTTGTGTTGTGTTGCGTTCTCGGCACCGAGAAATCTGTAGTTTCTTTCAGCCGCATAGTATTCAGCTAAGTTATTAGCTTATAGTATAAGAAGGTATGGAAAACCGGTTTTTCAACCATAAAAATGAATTTTTATAGTTTTATACCCTACAAGAAATCAATGACCGAAACTAACACAAAAACAAATTTTTTACTAACACATTTACAACCGTTTTATATTTAAACATTTGAAAGAATGAAACAACAAGAGAAAAAGTGAAACACCAAGTGTTGCAGAGTCATATTTGGAGACATCTGACAGCGTACATAAAAAACAATATTTTTGTGAATTCTAGCGCAAATTAAAAAAAAAAAAATAATTGAAATGAAAATATTGTATGTAATCTTGATAAAATACAAATTAGCCATCAGTCTGTCTGTTGTATGACTGGTGAGATACAGGACAAACACCTTGACGAAGTCGCATGCATGCTGTTCTTGATGACCTTTGTGGACGGAAAGACAAAGTTGGAACGGCCAGAATTTGCTCAAGTAATGGTAATAAACACTAATTAATATTATATTGTTTTAATATTTATACTTCTTTACAGACAACATTCGAGCAATGTTTGCAGACGACCTGCTTAAAAGTACAATTGGGAAGGGAGGCGGAATAAGCATGCACTAGGCAAGCTCATCTTCAAATATATACAAGTATAAATGATAACATAATTAGTAACTTATATACCTGTACATATAATTAGTATCATTAGTATATATTTTCTATAAATTTCAGATTTTTTTCAACTGTATAGACCGATTTTAGTTCAAAACAAGTGTGAGAGAAGCGGAAGAACCATTTACATGATGTACAATGATATACATTGTATAATTAATTAATTAATTAATTATAAAATATATTTTTAATTTACTAAATTATTAGTGTAAAAAATAATAAATCGTGTTTTATTACAAAAGTATACACCCATCAGCTTTGACGGGTTTATGCATCAAATATGATAGGTCAACTTTGACTAAAATTTACATCATCTTTGATAGGTAAATAGCAGCAGAGTGAGAGGCTCAGATATATGTTTTATAGTTAAAAGAATTCATAAGTTAGAGAAGGATAAAAAATCACATGTACACAAATAATTCAGTCATTTTATTCATTTTACTCTTAATCAGCAGAATGAGAAGCTCAGATATATGTTTAATAGTCGAAAGAATTCATAAGTTAGAGAAGGATAAAAAATCACATGTACACAAATGATTCAGTCATTTTATTTATTTTACTCTTAATAACTTATGATAGATATTTCCATCACAGTGTCAGTCCACTGACCGGTCAAATGACTGTCACTGTTCTTGTAGGGTAGCTTTAGGTTAAATATAAACTATGAGCTATAATATAAGGTCCGCCAAATACATTTTTTTTTAAATGCTCAAATTTCTTTTTTTATTTGAAAGTACAATCCTTCCGGTTAATAATGGAAAATAATTTCATTCAAATGGCTGCCTCGGCTGGCCATGCAGTAGCCTACACGATCGGTCCAATTTTTAAGCACATTATCGATTGTGTGCAGCTGTATTTCACCAATGCCTTCACGAATATTGTCCTCTAAAGCGTCAATTGTCTCTGGCTTGTTGGCGTAACACTTATCTTTGACGGCACCCCACAAATAATAGTCCAACGGTGTCAAAACGCAGCCCTGAGGTGGCCAAACGACATCAGATCTGCGGCTGATAATGCAATCTTCAAAAACAGGGCGCAAAACATCGAGTGTAGCTTCGGCTGTGTGGCACGTAGCGCCGTTCTGTTGAAACCAAATGTTGCTAATATCCTCCTCTTCAATTTTTGTGAACAAAAATTCCTTCAACATGGCCCGATAACGATCGCTATTGACTGTAACGGCCACTCCTTGCTCATTTTCGAAGAAAAATGGCCCAATTATGCCTCTGGACCAAAATCCGCACCAAACAGTGACTCGTCTTGGGTGCATCGGCTTTTCAATGCATGCGTGCGAGTTTTCTGTGCCCCAAATGCGACAATTTTGCTTGTTGACATACTCGCCAAGATCAAAATGAGCTTCATCTGAAAAGACGATTTTTTGGCAAAATCGGCATCTTTTTTAAGTCGATCGCAGGCCCAGATTCCCAGCATTGTTCAAGCGTATACACAACCATATTCGTTCAGCGGAAGGATAAAACTAATTCTCTGTCAAATCAGACGTGAAATAAGCACTAGTTGAAAAAAAAAACGTTAGATGGCGGACCCTTTAGTAAACATTGTACACCTGTTCCTGCTAAAATTTTTGCTTAATAGATTATTTATTATATATATTGCTTTTCGCGAAATTTAAGAATTTGCGATAAACTTTTTTTTTAAATTTATTTTCATATTATTTTTTTATTATTTTAAAAAATAAACAGAAACAATTTGGCGATTTTTAAAATTGAATATGGCGAAAAACCTTTGGAAAGATCTGACAACCCTGAATGCAATTGAAATTGTATGTGTTTGAAAATGGTTATTGTTGTTGCTTTTTTAATGCATTTAACTTCGTTTCCATGACTCTCTGACATTCACTGTTAACCGGCTATTCTCTTCTTCTTGTTTCCTTTTAACTGTTTGAGAATAAAAAGCCACATTTACACACACTTTGAAAAGGAGAGTTTGCAGTGCAGCAACAACAAAAAAAAAAATAAAGTGACAGGCAATCAAGATTGACGTTTAATTTGTCTTTTTTTTCATTTTTATTTTATTTTAGAGTTGTCCTACATTTTTAAAAAATATTTTTCTATATTTTTGTTGCTGTTCTTGTTGTTGTTGTTGTTGTTGTTGATATTCCTGTGTAGTTTTTCATTTTAAGTTTTGTGATCGGAGATAATATTTGTTTGGGTTGTGGTTGGATGGCATAAAGTATAGGGTCGGAGAAAAAGTTTGTAACAATTAAAAATATGAAATAAAAAAATTTACTTTTTTTTTCAAAATTATAACAAAAAAACTTAAATTTTCTGAAAAAAAAAAAATAAACTTTCCTGAAAGCACTGAGCAGCATAAAAAAGTGTTTCCAAGTGGTACAGATAATGCTGAGCATTGCCTTAGGTGCCCTAGCGCATCATTAAGTGACTAAAATGTTGAAGAAGTGAAGATCAGGCGTTGTGAAATCGTCTACCAACATAAGAAAAGTTTGCTGGAATCATGATTTATTCGTGCAGTTGATTTGGGTTTAACAAAGTGTATCCAGGAAATTTTTTTAGAAAAGAAGAACCCTCGCACCAGCATCTCTTCGAACATCTAAATAACGTCAATGGTGCTTCCTATTTGCATAAAAGTATTATAATTTATATCGGCATTTTCATCGAAATGTAACGTAGATTGTTTAAAATCAAATCACGGTCTACACGATCACAATGAAATCAAAATTCAAGGTTTTACTGACTCTTCCCTATCGACGCGTCATGCATAAAAAGATTTTATGCCAAGGTTGCACGGTCAATAAAAAGTATTACCTTGAAGTAATGCGTTATTTCTAAAAAACAGTAGAAAAAAATCCCGAAACTATGGAATAATGACTTAAAGATTTCGCATCTGCTTACTGGTAATGGGTTTTCTTTTCTTTTGCTTTGTTTTCAAAACAGAAGGACCCATGATGGGAGAGGGATTTTAAACGAATAAGAATATAAACTACTATAGTCACAAAAAATGACGAATGTAAAGAGTGTCTCAAAATTAAGGCAAGACTTGTATTTGTCGCCATTTGTGCAATTAAGTGTCGGCAACCCAAAAAAAAAAAAAAACAATTCGATAGCTGACAGTTAGGATAGTAAAAATGGAGCGTTACAGGATAGAACAACGTGTGTATTGAACAATATTTTAAAAATAATGACAAATATGGTCGGTATAGTGTTTTAACTTCGTTAAATGTGAAGGGATTAATTCAAAAATTCAAGAGAGGAGACTGAATCCCTTGGAGATGCCAAAACCAAGTCATTCAATTGTCAAGATCGAAGCAAATCGGCGTCGTTGAGAAGAATTGCAAATTTCAGGAAGCTATCTATAGCGTGTACTCACTACTGATCTGTGCCTGCATGCTTGCAAAATTCAATTAATACAACAACTGAAGCCTAATGCCTATGCACAGCGAAGAGAACATTGAACACCAACAAATAGATGCTTATTTTTCGAGCAAAGTCATCATAAGTGATGAAACACTTTTTTACTTTGATGGCTTTGTTAATTGCCAGTATTACCGCGTTTTGTGGGTTCTGAGACTCCACATGTGAATATCCAAAAGCAAATGCATCCACAACATGTCACTGTTTGGTATGGATTTTATGCTGGAAGCATGGTTGGATCATGCTTTTTTGAAAATGAGACAATGACTGTTACTGGTGCTCGATATCGCGCCATGATAAGATAGTTCTTTCTGCCGAAATTGGATAATATTGAAACTACAATTACTGCAGGACAGACTTCCAGGTCGTGTACTCTTTCGTTTCGGTGATCAGAAACATGCAAATTCGTGAAGGCTATTATTTCGATGTGTTATTCCATAAATAACCCTATCCTATGTGCTTTATGAATCAATAAAAAGGTGACAATCAAAAGACTAAAAATAAAAACAACTTCTCCGCTCTCCTAATGAAGTCGAGTAAATCCCTTTCTGTGTCTATCTATCTGATATCCCCCAATTGACCCCAGTTGAAAAGGTGCATTCTTATCCTAGTCAGATATATCCAGTCGCACAAGATGTGCCCTGTAATCTATGACCTATAAATGTAAGCTATTGTGATGATATCTCAATTAGTAGTGTCCCGATAGAAAATCCATTTTTCTACCAATGTTTGCATTCCGTAGTTCGTAAAGCCCTTATCTATAGGAGAAATGCGCCACTTACCGTTTGGCCAGTCCTAGTCCTCAAATGCTTTCCCAATGTGCGACCCTGAGAGAGTGTTTTAACCTGTCCACCCTCAACCTGATCTTTGCCCAGTTAATCCCACAAAAGGGCTGTAGGCCAACAGCTTCAGACCCTGAGCTAGGGATCTGAGACCTAGCAGTACTGAGTTGGTGAAGATAGTCAAAGCATTCCTCAACTATCTGGGATTTTATCCAGCATGAAGCCAGTGTTACCAGCGTAGCCTGATTATCCGAAATTTAGTTATTTGAGCACTTCTGACACCACTCTGTAGGTTGATCTCAGCTTACATTGAAATTGCGCGAATTTTAGCCTGAAACTTACTTGACCATTTGCCCATAGGTACGGAAATCTTTGTATTAGGTTCTATAATCGTGTCAGCCTACGATCCATCTGTGAACCATTTCTCTTTCCTGGAATCAACACAAGGTCTCAAAACCCTTTTCCCTTCGAAAGGGTACCATGATCTCGAAAATAAAAACTTTTAGAAAGAAAATACACCACATTAGTGCCTTTGGGACTGTATTGTTGGATTTTGGTCTATTGGTTTGTGTCAAGGTTATTAATGTGTTACCCTGGTAATGCCGTACTGATTTGTGCATTTGAAGGCATTGCCAATGCGACCATTTTTGGGTAACACAATCTTACATGTTTAGAATTAACGGACATAAAATAGAGGATTTGAGACCATTGAAGGTAGTTAGGTATATAAGGAGGCTACGTCGATATAGTTATGGTTTTGCAGTCATAAAGTAAAGTGTTGTTTAAACGAATATTAAGTGCAAGATAAATAAGTTGCTGTATTAAGATAAACAGTATAAAGTAAAAGTGAGGAAATAAAAACTGTAAAACAACAACAACGTTCTGTTTATTTTATTTTGACGCAAATAAAAAGAACTCAAACATTTTAGAAAGGTTAAAACGTAACAATACGGTCTCTGACCACGCATACCTCTATACGATATAGAACGCTTCGTCTAGTTCCATCTTGCATCTTCCGATTTGTATCTTCAAAGTACTCATCATAGCACACTTCTTTGCAAATATGTGCATGTGGGATAGCCACATCAGGGCAGTTGTAGGCCAAGTGGCTAAGATAGTTTTGAGGATAAATTCAGGAGTACCGCAAGACTCTGTTCTTTCTCCAACTCTATTTCTAATATTTATGAACGACTTTCTTTTTCTCACTTCTAATCCTATCTACTCTTCTGTAGATGACAGCAACATTTGTCATTCATATTCTTTTGATCGTAGGCCAACAATACGCTTACAAGCGACCTGGCGAAAATCTCTGAGTGGAGTCACGCAAACAGGGTTGACTTTAACGCGCGCAAGACCCAATATTGTATTCTGACATACTGACGTGGTGGTGTGTTGTCTGTCATCATTATCTATGGGCAATGTAGATATTCAGGAATCAGATGCTCTTGATGTTCTGGGCATGAGAATTAACTGTGACGTTCGTTGGAACGAGCACATATTTCGAGGGTCGAAAGAAGCATTCAAGTGTCTCGGCTTTTTAAGACGGTGTAAGAATTATTTCACTCCATCTGATCTCCTTAATATTTACAAGACCTATATCCGACCCAAATTGGAATACAACTCTCATGTATGGGCCAGTGCTTCAAAATCTATATTGGAGCTTCTTCGACCGCGTATAGAAGAGGGCGAAGTTTCTTATTAATGAAGGTAGGGTAGCCAACTCTATCGATTCATTAGAGCATCGTCGCAATGTGGCGTGTGTTTCACTGTTCTATTGGTATTATAACGGAATGTGTTCTGACGAAATTAGGGAACTAATTCCTAGTAATCATATATTCTTACGTAGGACTCGTATTTCTCGTAGAGCGCATCCCTTTCTAGTTGATTCCTCAGTGAATCGCACAACGCATTATAGGGAGAATTTGTTCTTTGGGCATACTGTTCGTTTGTGGAACAATCTTCCTGCGAATGTCTTCCCTGCCACTTACGACATGAGCAAATTCAAATCGAACGTCCATAAACACTACTCACTCTATCCTCCTTCCCACAACCTATTTTCCTAGTATCTACCAGCACAATGCACTGTATGAGTAGGGGTTGACCGCTGAGTGCTGGTCTCAAAAAAAAAAGAAAAAAAGTAACAAGTACATCGTGTTTGTACTCTTTCTTTAGGGCTTTTAAGGGTATTACTTGCCTTGTTGTTATTTTTTTCTTTCAAAGCGATATCTTCATCCCCTACCCAACATTAAAGCTTAAATGTTGTCTCGCATCAAAATCATCGTTTGGGACTTACATTGGTGGTTTTTAAAAGTTGTGTATTTTTATTTTTATTTTTATTTTTATTTAAAAAAATTGCAAATAGGAAAAAACAACAATTAAGAGCTGGTATAACAACAAAAACTGGTTGAAATCTTTACAAAATATGCATAACGTCGTGCTTAAAGTCTAAATGCTTACAAAACCTTTTATTTTTCTTATTGTTGGGTTTCAGTTTGGTTTCAAAATGTATGATATTTTCCACTTCAATAGTAGGGATAGTTCTGTTGTTATCAGTAAAACAGGTGCTGTAGGAGATTTAAGGCCATATTTCGGAGAATTTTTTCCTACTGTAATACAACCTTAATTACAACAAGTAAATGCGGGGAATAAGGAAAACGGGGATTTTTTTTCTGTTAATCTATGATTATCACTTTGAAAAAAAGGTAAATTACCGTTGAACAGAGATAATTTTTTTTTGAAAAACAATTACGAGGAAAAGCCAGCCATTTATTAAGCAGGCACATAGAGCCACACACACGTTCGTACGTTCAATCAATCGCACACAAAACGTCAATGATACTCTGGCTCACACTCTTGAATAAAAAAAAGTAAAAATAAAATATTTAAATTGAAATGTTGCTGTTGTTGTTGTTGTTGTTGTTATATTTGTTGTTGCTGATTGTATTTGATTATTGACTCATGCTTTAAGTAAATAATAAATAATTTTTATTTTTTTTTTTAATATTCAGTGTCTGATTCTACGGAAAGTGTACTATGTTATGGAAAAAATAAAAATAAAAATAAAAATTCTGCCGCAAAGTTTGCAATCATAATTTACTCTGCGATTTTATTTAAATTTATTAATGTTGTTGTTGTTTTTTTTTTGTATTTCATTCAATTGAATTTCAATTTAAAGAGTACTCACACTCTGTTTATCAATATCTGTCTGTAGCTGAGACATTTTAAAAGAGATTTTTACGATCGTTAGTTTTAAGAGCAGAGGCTTTGTTTGTGAATTTATGAAGTACCAATATATGCTGTTGTATCTGTGTGGTACTATTTTTTTCGTTTCTGGGAACGTACTTGAAAGTAATTTCAACATATTTTGTTGTTGTTTTGTGTAGTTACCGTTGGCTTTTATTATGGCTGCTATACAGCCATAAGCAGACAATCGAAAAAAGTGATTTTTTCATAAAAATGGTGAAAAATTAAACAATTCTTTACTTTGTTTTGAAGCTGTTTTTTTCAAGAGACTATTTTGGCGAATTTTTACAAACTTTTAGGCAGGGCTTTGAAAGTGTTCGTTCTTTCCAATATAGTTAGAGGCCAGTAGTAGGCCACACCCAACAGTCTCACTGCTGTTAAGTAATTTTAATCCGCATTTGAATACGAAACAATAAAATTTGAAAGGTTTGTATATACTCGTATATATATTTTTTACAATTTGTCATAAAATTTGTATTGAAGAGTAATCCGCGAAAAATGTTCAAACCATGAAGTGCTGCAACTCTAAAGTAATTAAAGCGGTCCAGTGAAAAAAACTGCAGAGACTATAGCAAGAAAGTGTAGAACAACTGTAGGTTTTGATAAACTTTTAATTCGTACTTCAGATTAATTCCTTCAAGTGATCACAAAGCCTCAAAAATGAATTTATTGCTCCTGTTTCAAGTCTGATAAGAAAAAAAGGCTTATGGAAGCTAGACTTATAGGTAAGAGTTCTCGAAATGTATCATATCCCAGGAAACCGATGACCTCTTGATTGGTAGGCGGGTGTCTTACCTACCATAACACAGTCGCAGCGCCAAAACGCACCACGAACCAATGATCTTCTGCACAACTCTACATCAGATAAAGGCCAGTAATCCCATTTGGTGAGAGAAACTTTATACTATGAACCTAAATAGCTGGTTGCTCACAAAATATGTGTTCAGATGGTACGGCATATATGGTATAAGTCGTGCAGAACCTACACCGATCATCCTTAACATTTTCCAAAATACACTGACGTTATCTAAGGCCACAATGACTGGTAAATAGACCTTTTAGCACACAGAGCTCTTATTGAGCAGCAGCTGCCCTCTGGTTCTATAGGAAGAGAGGAAGATAAACCTCCTCGCCTGTCTTATACCGAAGACACTTCTCCAAAACCGAGAGAAATCTCCCTCAGATTAGGAGTTAATACTCACTCCCCTTTGAGTATCCTACAGATCTGTGTATCAGGCCCAATAAATCTAGGTGAGCTCGTATGCTTGTTAAACAGTCGGCTTTTTCGTTGGCTCTCATGACCAGGGAGCCAACATAGAACGCGAAGTTCATTGAGAGATATCATCCAGTCCGCTACAATCTTCAACTTCACCTCACCGGAGAGCAAAGCTTCGAAAGTCGCTTTGGGAATGTCTGGGTAAACTGAACCTGCTAGGTAGGGACAATAGGGTCAATTTATGCTGGGTTCCGGGTCATGTGGGAATTGCAGGAAATTAAAAGGCCAATGAACTGGCCAGAAAGGGAGCTTCCACTCCACTGGTGGGTTCAGCACCCTTTTGGAAACTGGAAAGGGGGGACTGAAAGGGCATACTCAACAAAATGAGGATAATGAAAGGCGAGTACTCTTCTCTGGCCGTTCTGAAGAAGATTGGAATCCTGCATAGGAATGTCCAGAGACAACCTGAGGATATTGACCTGGCTCTTCACCGGTCATTGTAGGCTACATGGACCGATGTGCAGATTCTGTGATGAGGAAATCGAATCAGCAATGCATATACTTGGTACATGTGAGACATGGATGCACTCTAAGAGGAGTTATGTAGATGACTATCAGATACTAGGTAGGGAGTTATTGCGCTTGGTACCAACCGACATCCCAAATTTCGTAAGGTACACGAAGTTGGAGAAGATATTTTAGGGAAACCCTATATACCATAGATAAATGGCTGTACAATAGATCAAAAGGTCGCAGTACTTTTATACTTGTATAAGTCCGCTTCATTATCTGCCATCAGACACTCCTTAAACAAGTCAAGATGCTATAAACATCCGCCTGGAAAATGGAAGGATATTTGCTCATGTGCAAAGTCTTTTGGAAATTAAGACCAATCACATCGGCTCCAGTTTCACTGCCGGTCTGTTTTGATACATCGGTGAACCAAACCTATTCCGCGAAAAGCGCCACCAACTACAAATTTCTTCCGGGCATAATTCCTGCCCAGCATCAAAGTGGACGTCGTGTTATCATTTAGCCCAACGAATGGATCGCCATCAAATAGGCGCTCATCCTCATGTGTTCCACTATGTTGCCACCATTCAAACCGAAGACACCTGACAGTCTAATAGCACCTTTACATGCCTCCTCTATTCCTGAAATGTGCAATGGAGGTATGTGCAGGATGGTTCCAATGGCAAATGTGGGACAATTTCTTATCGCAACGATGATTGAGACAAGAAAAAGCTGTTATATTATGGTATATCTACTAACATTATAGGATGTTTTCTTAGTAGCTTTATAACTTAAAATGAAAATACAAGACAGAAATATATCTGCCGCGGCTACCATGTACCTCGGTCCTTTCAATCGGTCCAATTTTTAACTACTTTTTTCAATAAATCTGGCTGTATCCCGTCAATAGTGTCTTGAATATTAGCTTCCAATGCTTCAAGAGTTGCTTGTTTGTCGGCATATATAACTGCCTTAACATGGCCCCATAAAAAGTAATCCGGGGGCGTTAAATAGCACTAACGAGAGAATGAGCGAACAGTACCACTTCTGGAAATAAAGTAATAAATCGATTGCTAAGCGCCCTGTATTGCGAGTTAGAACCAAACGTTGCTGATGTTTAGCTAATTAATTTTTGGAAACAAAAATTCAGTTAACATGGTTCGATAGCGCTCACCATTCACCGTAACGGCAGCTCCATGCTCATATCGAAAGAAATAGGGACGACCGATGATGCCGCCAGCGTTTAAGCCGCTTCAAACAGTCAGTTTTATTGGTTGTAATCTTGATTCGCTAACGACTTGAGAATGGTCTTCGCTCCAAATACGGTAATTGTGTTTGTTAAATTCGCCATTTAATCAGAAATGAGCTTCATCACTTAACACAATTCATTGAACGAAGTACTCTATTGACTTCGCGAACAGACTTTAAATTTCCGAAATTTGTAAGCGTTGTTCAGGCGTTAAGCGATTCATGATGACTTGCCAAACTTTACTAAACAGAAATGTCAACACAGTTTGACATTCTTAGCTGTCAAATCACAGTCGTCGATAGTTTTCATGCATCCAAAAAAACACCCTATATTTGAACGCATTTCCCTCAAACACAGCCCTAGGGCGTTAGCCTTAGTTCCGTTCTGTCATGTGTCTTGTCAGCCAAATAAATAGGCGTTATATTGATGACACGTCCTCTCACTTTGCCACTTTGGCCCGAGCTAAAGATCGTTCGTGATACTTATTCATCAGTACAGCAACGTCTTTATTTCAATTAATATTAGTTCGTGTTTGCAAAACTTATTTGATTTTTACGTTCAGTTTTAACTGAAAGTGATTTTTCGTGATATCCCATGTAGCCCTTAACTGTTTGCTACATTTATGTGAAATTGTTAAAGACATCCTGAGCCCAAGCTTCATTGGTTGGAGAAGTTGTTAAATGTTCTTTACACTTATGTAAGGATGTCACTATAGGTGACATTCTCTTGATCTCTTTGGAGATCTTGGGTCTGATCGTCGCTTTAGATCATGAGTTGATTTCATCGAGTTTTTTAGTTTACAGATTATGCCTTTCGTTGATACTTTGTTATTCGTTATTCAATATGTTAACTTGTTAGACTAGTAAGGTGGTAATTAGACCCCAGATTTGGTATCTATTTTTTCTTCGGCCGGTTTTTATATAAATAAACTTCTTTTTAACGCACGTAATGAAGATAAATATCGTTTTGTAAAGCTAAAGCATCAGTTGAGACATGCATGTTATCAATTTCTTTCTTATCTTAACTATGAACCTTAATATTGCTTAATTTGATTTTATAATTACTTTTTAAATACAAATATTTTTAATTTTATTTTATTTTTGTACATTTAGCACACGAAATTAGCACACGTTAATGATAATATTTTTTCCTAAAAGCTGACCCCATTTTTTGTAAAAGTTTGACGATAATTGAATGACTTCAAAAGAATTTCAACGAATTAAATTTTGACAATGAATCACTAGTCCATTCAGTCGTTTATACGCGAACATAACTGAGATGCAGTATTCCTCAAAATACCCACTGAGGTGTCAATAAACTGTTTTTCTTTTTTTTTTACTAAATTTATTCATTAACACCTATTATGGGTGCTACTTTTGATCTAATCATACCGTTCAGTACTTCTTGGTAATATTTTGAAAATGAATAGAAAGAGAATTTTTGAAAAAAAAGAAATTGTATACATAAATAAATAAAAAAAAAAACAATAAGAAATATTTTAAAATATCAAAATCATGGGAAAAAACTCTATAAAACTTCATAAAGAAATACAAACGAAAACGAACGCCTGAAAGAATCAAATTTATTGAACAACAATAGACACTTGAATATGAAAAAATGAAAATGAATTGTTAACCAAAAAAAAAAAAAAAACTGCTACCGGATTAGACAAGACAAATACTTTCAATTAAATTGTTGTAATGATAGAAGGAAATACCATATACATACATACATACATACATACATACATACATATGTACTTGTATAGACAGTCAGTCAGTCAATCATTCAGTGATATGAGTATTTAAATATTTGAATGACTATTTGTTAATTGCCATAATGGACTAATTAAACAATTGGTAAAAGAAAGCAACAATTTCTCAGTGATTTATTACCTCATTAGCAAGCGTAAGAAGAGAATTTTTAATGACCATCAAAATACAAAGCGTTAACAATGGTTAGTGGTGGTTTAAATAATCTCAATATTTTTTGTTGTTGTTTAAATACTAACGGTTTTTTTATAAACTTAATGCCAAGGTCAGTAGTCATCTCCAAGTTAACAAAAAAAAAAATTAGGTTTTAGATAAAAGTGATTTTTACAAACCTTTCGCTGAGACGGAGCTTAGACAATGCCCACTGCATATTCTTCTATAACCATAACTTAAAACCTTTAAATAAAGTTTTATTGTTTTAAACTATTCTTGTTCTTTCAGTGCTTTCTGTCTTTTTTTAAATACAATTTTAAATATAAATTTTGACATGGCTAAGTACGATAGCAGTTCGTTCATTACACACACTTACCACACTTGCTTTATAGTTTAATGTTCAGGTTAAGTATGAATATTATTCTGAGTTTTGGAAGGATTCATATACATCTTACCGCTTTTTAAGTCTGGTAATAAATTCGATGTAACAAATATAGAGGCACTGCTAAATTGAGTGCTATGCCGAGAATGTTTGAAAAACTAAGTGCAGGATAAATAAGCTGAATAGTTAGAATTGTTTAAATAAATAAGTGCATAAAGTTTTTTTTTTTATTTTAACGCAATTAAAAAGAACTTAAACGTTTTAAAAAAGATTAAAAAGTGACAATAACTTTTTAATCCCAGACAACGGTTGCCTTGAACTTACCAATCGATTCAACTGTTTTTATCTTCTTTGGTGCACTTTCATCAGCTTCAGTCTATCGGTTGGATAGTTTTTTGTCTCTGGTGTGTAGTGATGGATTCATATTTCATTAACAGTTATGAAACAACGCTTAAAATCCATCTTATTTCGCTTAAATCGTTCCAAACCAGCTTGAGAAATTTTAATTTGAATGCATTGTTGGTCAACTGTTTTTCATCAGTAATTCTTACTGCAAATAAAATGCACTCGATCATTTGAGTTGTTTGTAAGCTGGGATCACACGATTGTCGCAGTGTATCAATTTTTGGTACGGCAATCGTGTGACCGCCCATTAGCTAATAATGCGGCAATTAAAAATATAAAAAAATGCGTCAACAATTATTGTGTTCTTGTGCGACAATCAAAATTGACAATACATACCAATATTTAAATGTAAAACTTTTTCTTACGACAATAAAGCCCAATTGAAATGTGCATATTGCGACAATCGTGTGATCCTAGCTTATGGCTTTATCTATTTCATGCACTTCTACTCGTCGATCTTCTAATACCATATTATGCACTTTAGCTATAATTTTAGGCATTGTCAAGTTTTCTAACATCGACTTCGTGGTCCATCTTCAATGCTTGCAAACCAATGAAGGAGCACTTTTATCCAACACATTCACCATATCATTGTGAATTTCTTCTCCCGATAAACCTTTCTTATGTAAATATTTAATCACACCACGAATTTCGAATTTTTCCATTATAAAGGAATCACCAAAGCGATTTGTTTGAACAACTGTTGCTATACGTATCGGTTGACAGATCTAAATAATATTTAACATGTGTTCATATGACGGATGGAAGTTTCCATTATACAAACTTTTTACTGTTACGTACTGCCCTCGTAGTGCTCAAATTTGTTTTATACGTAGCATCACGTGAGAGTTTTATTGACAAAAGCCAGCCAGTTTGTTAGAAAAAACCACCATTTTAGCCGACCCATGTTTATATTAGTGAGCCGAACAACAAAAACAAAAACAATTTTATTTTCGTACTGCCTTCGATAAAAAAGGAAAAAAAAATTCAAAAACACTTGAGATGACATCAGTGTTTTATTATTTTGTGTCTCACCAAAGAAATGTGAAGAAACAAAAAAACATATTTTTTTTCCAAAAATTAAAAATAAAAAAATAAAATTAAATAAATAAACGTTAAATATATTTATTTATTTATTTTTATTTTTTTTTAATTTAATTTGTTTATTGTTCAATAGCTACATTAATAAAATTACAGCCAATAAGAAATGCTCGTTCGTAGTTGAATGGAATTGTGCTCTAAAAAACGTATCCAAAATTAATGAGGCACGTATTGTAAATGGTTAACACTTGTATTCGTCAACTTGTAGTCCTGCATTAATAGGCTGAACAAACTATTTTCGTAAGTTTACTTTTAGAAATATTTTTTCAGCTGCTTTTTAATTTCAATTTTCTCATTAATAATTTGGTTACAAAAACACAAATATGCTTATGCATGCACTGTTACCAAAAGTATTTCAAATGTTTTATAAATAAAGTATGGCGTTGTTAACTACTTTTTTAAACTTTCTTCTTATTTGGTTAATATTTTTTTTATAGACAAACTGTTTCTTTATAACCCGGTATAGGTTTGTGCTAATGTTTGAAATATCGGGTACGCCATCTAACGTTTTTTTTCAACTAGTGCTTAATTCGTGAATGGTAACACTTAGCTCATGTCTGATTTGACAGATAATTAGTTTTATCCTTCCGCTGAACGAGTATGATTGTGTATACGCTTGAACAATGCTGGGAAATATTGCGACATTACTTTGATCGATCGATTTACAGAAGATGCTGATTTTGCCAAAAAAATCATCTTTTCAGATGAAGCTCATTTTCATCTTGGCGGGTATGTAAACAAGCAAAATTGTGGCATTTGGGGCACAGAAAACCCGCATGCATAGATTGAAAAGCCGATACACCCAAGACGAGTCACTGTTTGGTGCGGATTTTGGTCCAGAGGCATAATTGGGCCATTTTTCTTCGAAAATGAGCAAGGAGTGGCAAGGAGAGTCAATGGCGATCGTTATCGGGCCATGTTGCACGAATTTTTGTTCACAAAAATTGAAGAGGAGAATATTAGCAACATTTGGTTTCAACAGGACGGCGCTAGGTGCCACACAGTCGAAGCTACACTCGATGTTTTGCGATCTGTTTTTGAAGATCGCATTATCAGCCGCAGAGCTGATGTCGTTTGGCCTCATCGGTGCTGCGATTTGACACCGTTGGACTATTATTTGTGGGGTGCCGTCAAAGATAAGTCTTACGCCAACAAGCCAGAGAAAATTGACGCTTTAAAGGACAATATTCGTGAAGCCATTGATGAAATGCAGCTGCAGACAATCGATAGTGTGCTTAAAAATTGGACCGATCGTGTAGGCTACTGCATGGCCAGCCGAGGCAGCCATTTAAATGAATTATTTTCATTATTAACCGGAAGGATTGTACTTTCAAATAAAAGAGAAATTTGAGAAAATATTTAGTAGTTTTTTTTTATAGCATTAAAAAAAGTTATTTGGCAGACCCTTTACTCCAAACAAATAGGTCTACATATCTGCATCTAAGAAGGCTAGACTTATATATTTCTGTAATATATTTAAAAAAAAAAAAAAATTCTTAAACAGTCAGCCGGGTTCAGTCAAACTACAGCCGGCTGCCAAATTATCATGGACAGTAACAAAAACAAAAAAAAAATTTCATGCATTAGCTTCACATTTATGAACAAAACACGGTTTTAAGTAATTAAATGATGTTTTAGGTAATTAAATGATGTTAATTGTGAGTCACATCTTAACGTCAAGTTTTTTGACCAACTTAATTTGATATTTGTTTGTATGAGTGTTTTACTAATCCAATCATGAAGAGATACACAATTGAGCAGCGCGTTAAGATTGTTAAAGCTTTTTACGAAAATGGGTGTTCAAATTAAAATGCATTTCGTGCAGTTCGTGATTTTTCTTGGCCAGCATAATCGACCAAGTTTGTCCATAATCGGGAGAATTTTGCTCAAATTGTAGCAAACCGGCTCTGTAGGAAATGTTGAAACACCTGTACATGCTCGTCCAGTTCGTTCTGCGGAAAATATTGCTGTTGTTCGCGATAGTGTGGCAGAAGAGCCGTCAATCTTGACTCATAGTCGTGCTTAACAGTTGAAAATCTCACGAACATCATTGATGCGAATTTTGAATACAAATTAATAGTGAATGTTGACTTTACAAAGAAAATCATCTTCAGCGATGAGGCACTCCTTCACGTAAGTGGATTCGTTAACAAGCAGAATTTCTGCACGAGTGATTGGTGAAAAGTCGATGCATCGACAAAGTGACTCTGCTTGGTGCGGTTTATGGGCTGCCGGCGTCATCAGGCGCCAACCGTTGTGGGCTTGTCTCCATAGACATGAGCCTTAACTCTAAAGGCTTTAAATTGCACGATCTAGTTGGCCAAACGTGAAATAAACTGTTCAACGAACTCGCCTCTTAATTGGCCTATTGTTTCGCTTACTGTGTGGCAAGTAGTACCGTTTTATTGTAAGCACATGTCAGCCAAGTCTAGCTCTACCATTTTGGGCAAAGAATAATTTGTTATCATCGCACGGTAGCGCTCGCCATTCACAGTAATATTTCTGCCTGCGTCGTCTTTGAAAAAGTACTGGCCACTGATGCCACCGGCCTATAATCCACATCAAATAGTGCAGTTTTGTGATAAATTGACAGCTCTGGCAATGCTTCTGGTCGCTCTTCAAACCAAATACCGCAATTTTGCTTGTTCACGTATTCATTCAACCATTCAACCATAAATGACATAAATACACTTTCTTAACCGAACATGAATTTTGATAATAAAATTCAATAATCGTTTTTAAGTCGATTTACGGTTAAATTATAGACCAAACTGAATATGTATGACAGTAATATGTTACACGAAAACAGCTGAGCTGCCAAAAACAGTGTTGCCAAAATGAAAGTTGCTAAATAATCACCCGATATAACTTCATATCGCTTTAACGATCTTAGTCTTTTCATACTCTATACAGTAGCATTTCGATATATAGGGTATCATATAGCCGACTTTTAATAACTACAACTTTCTTATTTCTTTTCATTTTTGTTTTTAATGACATTAAAGTATTTTTGTACCAATCGAAACCTGTTGCTCATTAGATAAAAACAAAAATATATTGACTATCACCACTTACTACGTTTCACACTTTTTTTTCAAACTTTTTAACTCTATTTTTTAATGATACGATCATTAATAATAAAAAAAAGAAAACATTTTTAGAATAACGAATTTGTTTCTTCTAATGTTTTTAATAATAAAAAATATATTTAAAAATAAAAATTACATAAAAGAACGTTTTTTTTTTCTCTATTTGTTATCAACTATGCGAAAAGTACTTAAAAACTGGGTGTTCTGTTTTGAAATAACTGAAAATTTCAATCCAATTTTTAAGGTTATTTTACTTAAGTAAAGAAGATGTGCTACTTGTAACCTGTGTAACCTGCCAAAATTAAAAACAAATAGTAAGAATCTTAGAATCACATTTCTTCATAGTTTTGAATGTTTTTTTTTTTTGTTTTTGGTTTTGGAACAGGAGGTCCGCCAAATTAATTTTTTTTTTGAATATTTTCTCAAATTTCTTTTTTTATTTGAAAGTACAATCCTTCCGGTTAATAATGGAAAATAATTTCATTCAAATGGCTGCCTCGGCTGGTCATGCAGTAGCCTACACGATCGGTCCAATTTTTAAGCACATTATCGAATGTGTGCAGCTGTATTTCACCAATGGCTTCACGAATATTGTCCTTTAAGGCGTCAATTGTCTCTGGCTTGTTGGCGTAACACTTATCTTTGACGGCACCCCACAAATAATAGTCCAACGGTGTCAAATCGCAGCTCCGAGGTGGCCAAACGACATCAGCTCTGCGACTGATAATGCGATCTTCAAAAACAGGGCGCAAAACATCGAGTGTAGCTTCGACTGTGTGGCACGTAGCGCCGTCCTGTTGAAATAAAATATTGCTAATATCCTCCTCTTCAATTTTTGTGAACAAAAATTCCTTCAACATGGCCCGATAACGATCGCCATTGACTGTAACGGCCACTCCTTGCTCATTTTCGAAGAAAAATGGCCCAATTATGTCTCTGGACCAAAATCCGCACCAAACAGTGACTCGTCTTGGGTGTACCGGCTTTTCAATGTGTGCGTGCGGGTTTTCTGTGCCCCAAATGCGACAATTTTGCTTGTTTACATACCCGCCAAGATCAAAATGAGCTTCATCTGAAAAGATGATTTTTTTCTTTTTTTCATTCTGCAAGATTACCATGATTTGCAAAGTAATGTCGCAATATTTCCCAGCGTTGTTCCAGCGTATACACAACCATATTCATTCAGCGGAAGGATAAAACTAATTATCTGTCAAATCAGACATGAGCTAAGTGTTACCATTCACGAAATAAGCACTAGTTGAAAAAAAAAACGTTAGATGGCGGACCCTATAGTATAAGTATCGTTTAAACTTTTGTACAGCGCTCTACCGTCATATGATTTTACCCCATGATAACTCCCACAACTTCTTTGACGAATTTTATGATGTCGGTTGGTGTCAATTGTGATAATTACCTAACCAATATTTGATATGTGCGGCATTGATGCCTCTTCCTTGAGTACTTTCAAAATCTGAAAAGATATTGAAAATCGGGTAATATTCAGCTTAGTTATTAGCCTAAGTGCATGAAGGTACGAAAAATCGGTTTTTTAATCAAAACACGAGATTTTGAAAGTGTTTCGAAAATTTAAACTTAATAGCGCCTATCAGAAGAATAGCATCACTTCCCAGGTATATCAACTTCGTTCTTTGTTATCTCACCGTGTAATCAAAGAAACTACGAGGTTTTGGGGATGTTTAAAAGGTTTGTTTCTTCTCTTCTGTCCAGATTCTCTGAGAAACTTTAAATTGGATAATATTTAAACCAGTTACAGTTACGAAAATTTCAAAGACAGAATATTGTTGTTCTCGATAGCTTTTTCTTGGGCGCATAGTGTCCCTGTAGTCAGCCTAGAACCACATGTCGACTGCAGTAGTTAAAAAGTCAATAACTTTCCTTTTATGAACAGATTTTGAGTGATTTTGTGGTGTGGGACCAGAGGGTTCTTAATGTCAACCCCGACTGTGTAAAGCATACGGTATACGAATGGATCTAAAATAGATGGTGGTGTGTAAGTTCAGCGTTTTCCAGGGAGAGTTATATATGTGAGGGGATTAAAATATATTCCGATAGTCAAGCGGCATAAAGAGACCTTTCTTCGGAGTATATATGGTAGGTTCGAGACTGGTACTCGAGTGCTATACGAATGAACCGCTTTGTTGGGTCTCTGGACTTACATGTGTTATGGGAAACGAGTTCGCTGATGATCTGACATGGCAGGGCTTAACCACTGGTTTCGTGGGCTATTCGGCTATTGGAAAGACCGAAGAATGGCAGCATGAACTGCGCTCGAGATATTTTGTACATGCACGGGTCTGAGACAGGCGAAGCGGCTAATGAGACCCTTCACACACAATATGGAGTTGCGCCATATGGGTAAGACGACAATGAGAAGACTTATTGTCTTCCCAGCGGGCTATTACTATTTAGACATCACCTCTTCAGCCTCAATGTGTTACCTGATTCGGAGTGTCGCCTGTGCAGGGAAAAATATGGGACGACGGAGTATATTCTCTGTGAATGTGTTGCTTTGGCAAACATTCACAGATAAACTTTTATGGACCTGACCCAATTTAATAATATTAAGATATGTAAGTGACAGTGGGGTGACATGGTGTAGTGGTTAAAGCGCACGCATAAGAACACAAGCGACCCATGTTCGAGTTCCAGCAGAGCACATGACGAAAAAAATTAATTGTGACTTCGAATGTTTAATAAAGAGGCTTTAACTTCCCATCAGACAACTTCATTTAGAAAATAAAGAAGAAAGCCTCCTTGACCTTTCAGCTTACTTCTGGAGATGATGACAAATATCAGACGAGGGATCAGGAAAAAACGCCATCTACTCGGCCACCATGACCAATTAGCAAGGCTCTATGGAGGGAAGTTATTAATCACCTATGTACTTAGCTTGTAAAATCAACTTGATTAATGAAACTGAAACAAAGCAATGGTTACTTTGTGGAAAGCCAATTTGTTTCCTAGAGGAGTGAAGAAAATAAATGAACGTTAGAGACAACAGTTTCAATATATTTCCATTGTCAACGAATACGTCAATAGGCTCTTTGGTTCGGATGTGTCCATATGTTCTCAAAACAACTACCTCGTCAAAGTCTACTGCTGGATTTTCAATGCCAAGCTAATGTTATTGTCAACAGATGATTACCCAGCACCTGGTCAGTAGTACTGCTGACAATGTCACCAGTAAAGCATTAATATTGCCCTCTTGGCATTTTCGGCAGGGGTTATAAACCTTTTCCTTTCATTCTATTGACATTTGTGTAAATATTTAATTATTTTTTAAATGAAACAAATTTAAAAGTAGGTCAACGCAGTTGTTATTTGATTTTTTTTTTTTACAATTTTTGGAAACTTTTCTAAAAAAAAAAGCCGTCATAATAAAGATTTTTTTTTTTAAATTTTAAATTAACAATTCAGGTGGTGGTTACAATTATACAACAACGGAAATGAGTCATACCCTTCACTAATAATTATGCTCGTTTTTTGTTTGTTTTTGTAAACAAATAAGTATTACTGGCAATCATAGTTGTCTAGTCTAACAGTGGTAGTGAAGGTGGTTATGGGAAGAGGATATCTGTCGCTGGCAATATGCATCCCATTAACACGTGTTTGAGTAAATGTAGGATATCTTGTATTGCTTATATGTATGTATGTATGTATGTATTTATAGTACAATTTAAAATAGTTTAGTTTACAAAAATTTCATTAAACAAATTTTAAATTAATACTTAAAAAACTATCACGACTTGGTAGTAATTTTTTATTTTATTTTTGGGTTTTTGTGTAGCCTTTTATCGAATGTAATGAGTTAAGTAAGTGAGTTTGTATTAAAGACGGTTTATCGTTGTTTCGTTTTCATTTCTAAACGACGATTTTGTTTTTGTTTTTGTAGGTTGGAGTAGTTTTTATTACTTTTTATGATTAAATTTAACAAAAAATAAGTCAAAGCAAAAAAAAAATGTTCTTTTAATTATTCCACGTCCTACATTTACTGAATCTACTGATTTTTTTTTTTTTAAATTTTTTTTGTTGGTAACAAATATTATTTGTTAGAAAAAAAAAATAATTTTGTTTCAATTGCTTAAGTGAGTTGTGAGTGAATGAGTAAGTGAGTACTCGTATTTATGCAGTGCAGTCAAGTACTTTCGTAATTGTTTAAGAAAATTTATATTCAAATACAAAAGAAAGTCTGTTGATGGGTTGTTGTTATTTGTTGTTTTGTATTTCATATCCAAAATAAATTTTACATTTAAAACTATTGGTAGCTTAAAAAAAAAGAACAACATTAGTACAACAGAACATTTATTTTTATTTTTATTTTTTTCAAATACAATTCGTTACAATTTATGTGAAGGCATGCGTTCTACATGTGAGCAATAGTTTCGTTTAAAGTTTTCTGACAAATGTGGGTGTTTTGCTTGAAAGGGTTGATAACAATTCCAAAAAAAAAACGAAATAACAGTAATTAAACTCAATACCTGATTGTTTATACAATATATAGTAGATTTTTTTTATTTCAAGTTTTTATCGCTTTATTTTTTACACTAAATAGTGGATTCACGTTTTATTTTTCTTCTTGCTCGCTGCTCATATAGAGTTCAAGTAGTGATATATGGTTTTCGACTTTTGTTTTTGCATTTGAATTTGAATTGTGTTGCTTAAAAAAAGCATTAAATGACTAATCACAGATTTTATTTTTATTTAAACAAATAAAATAAGAAATATTTAGTTGTTGTAGTTGTTGTTTATTACCGCAGGCTCTATTCTTAGCTGATAAGGTAGAAACCAAGAGTGTACATAAATAAAAGAGGCGAAAAGAGCATTGAAATTCCCGCTTGGTTCGTGTATTTCTAAATTTATGCAAATGAATCGTTATTATCGTTTATAGTTGTTTTTGTTATTGTTAAAGAACATAACCCGGTCAAAAGAGTTCAATGTTTGATTAAAACTTACTGTCAAGTAGTATCAATGGTGAAAATTAACGCTGTGGTAGTCCTGCCTGTATTTTTGTCTTCGTGAATATCAACATAGTAATACGCAATTAAAAATTAGTTCACTTTATAATAATAATTAATTAATAATTACACAGTGCGACAAAAAAATAAAAAATACCTGGCAAGTAATACTATTTTTCTGATAGGCGTCACCAGTAGATAAAGCATCTGTTTTTGAAATTTTCGAAACACCTTCAAAATCTCGAGTTACGGGTAAACAACCGATTTTTCACTTATAAGCTAATAACTTTGCTGAATATTACTCGATCTGGACTGGTGTTCTGGACGCAACCGGAGATAGTCCTTGGTGCTGTATTGTGACATCTGGTGCCGACGCGGGCTCTTCATAATTTACCACTGACCGGACAATTGCCTTCTATGTAGCCAACAGAGTTTCCTTGTCCGTACTCTAAGTACTGCCAGCAAGTGACTGGAGGATCTTGCTTCTACTCCGCAACTTATTGCTAATTGAGTGACGTGCGCCAAAGTCCGGAAGAGGCTATCAAAAGTGTGTATTATCATTGACAATAGTAGTAAAAGGAGCAGTAAATAACAGTAAGGCGCCGGACCAATTTAATGTGTTGCGGATTCAAATGAAAGAAAATTATGTTCGCTCTCACAGACCCTGGCGACTTAATTTTCTGCCCGGTGGCTTGGATTCGGTGTGTAGTTGTATTGTAACAAATGCTGCCTATACTGTTTCATAGAAAGGCATCAACTCCTAAACAAAAATGGCATAGCACGTGGAATAATTGACCTATTTTTTCCATATGAAAATGGAGAAATTTATCATTTATGTTGAAATAATCGTTTTGAAACCGACTGCAGTGACGTGTGCCAAAGTCCGGAAGAGGCTATCAAAAGTGTGTATTATCATTGACAATAGTAATAAAAGGAGCAGTAGGTAACAGTAAGGCGCCGGACCAATGTAATGTGTTGCGGATTCAAATGGAAGAAAATTATGTTCGCTCTCATAGACCCTGGCGACTTAATTTTCTGCCCAGTGGCTTGGATTCGGTGTGTAGTTGTATTGTAACAAATGCTGCCTATACTGTTTCATAGAAAGGCATCAACTCCTAAGCAAAAATGGCATAGCACGTGGAATAATTGACCTATTTTTTCCATATGAAAATGGAGAAATTTATCATTTATGTTGAGATAATCGTTTTGAAACCGATTATGGGGCACATAAAACCGAAAACCAATATTTATACAAATAAAAGCTTACTAAAGCCAGTAGAAGGTATAAAGAATAGTCCGCCTCTGAATGGAACCACAAGCTAAAACAATTGCGAATAATAGATTAAGTTGGGAATATATTGTTGAAGACCTATCTTCTCCCTCGAGGAATTAATAAACGAAAAAAAAATTAGCCGTAAACGCGTGACTTATGTTTAAAAAAGGACCTAAAATGCTAAGAAATATCATTTAGGAGAGACGTATCGAATGTAGTTTAAAGAATAGGAGCCTTATCGAATTGTATAACTAAATTGTATTTCAGCTTTTAAAAAGAAGGGCATTTTACATTCGCTGAACAACTTTTGTTGTGGATCGAGCACGCACATGCATATTCTTCACAAGTTTGTGAAAAAATGTGAAATAGAAACATAAAAACCAGTAACTTTTAATTATTTTATAACGAAAATACTTGAAAATAAATACATACATATATACAAACAGAAACACACATAAATACACACAGAAATTTACATTCGTTCGACTACCAAAAAGAAAAAAAAGAAAACAAAAAAAGCGAAACATTAAAAAAAGTGCAAATAATTCATTGACCCTAAATGTTATTCTAGCCAAGTCAGGAAAAATGAGGAGTATCTGTTGAATACACACTTGCGAACGCACACAACTATACAACAACAGTAATAACAATAACAACATACAATTCGAGCCGAATTTTGAATTCGAAATAACCGAAAATGTTAAAACAAATAATTTATAAAAACCAACAACAAGCCAACTACAGAGGCACAGTGGTAGTAGCGGTAGTAACGCACCTCATTTTGCTCCTTTTTTTGTCTGAAACTCACACACTATTCCCTACAAATAAGGGGTAAAATGCGACTGATATGATTTGCTCAGGTTTTACCAAATACACGAAAGCATTTATTTAACCTTCAGTAACTCCTGGCTTTAAAAAAATATATCACAATTTTAAACTTTTAGATTCTTTTTTTTATATAAATGGGCCTTAAAAATTGTTGCTTTCAAAAGTTATTAGTACACTAAGAGCGGGAGCGGGTATCAGTACCCGTTTCGCGGAATGTCGTTTAAAATCACAATTTTTAAGTGACACAAGGGAAAAAATTGTTTCATATTATGTTCCGCTTATAAGTAGCAATCTGCGAAACGGGTACTAGTACCGGCTCCCACTCATGGTGTGTTAATGATATAAATTCTTAGGCTAATGTTAGGTTCTTTGCCCTCCCCAAATGAAATGAAATTGAACTGTTTTAGCGAATAAGAATTTTAAAATGTTATGGGGTTTGATAACTGAGAACAATTTTTTGAAAATAACAATAAAGGCTGGCCAAAGTTCATTTTTCTCGATATAAGGCTCAGAAAACTAAATCCTAAAAAAGGTGATTTATTAGGGTACCACCTTGATCAAAAAGTTGCCGGAATTTATTGAGAAAAATAAAAATACAAGTTTATTTATCGAGATCTATATTGTCCCCTTCAAAGTAAACCCCATCTACAGCAACACACTCAAGCCAGTTCTTGGTATATCCATCAGTGCTTCCTGCGAATTTTCCATTATTTTCTCTTGGCTGCTAATGGTTTTTTGATTTGATTGAACAGAAAGATGTCACAGGGAGCCATATTAGGTGAATTCGATGGCATTGCATTTTTCGTCCAAAAATTTCGAATAATAATGGCACTGTGCGACGGTGCGTTATTATGGTGCAAAATCCATGAGTTTTCTGTGCACAATTCTGATCTATTTTGGCGAATTGCTTCACGCCCAAATAATACTCTTTGTTTACTGTCTGACCGTTGTAATCCAAAAAACCGTGAGCATTGCCTTCTTTTTTGACTGAAAACGTCGTGGATTTTTTAGTCTCGGCTCATTTGGTGAACGCCATTCACTTGCCTGATGTCTGTCTCCAGTAATGATCCCTTTGATGAATGTGGAATCGGATTTAGGCTAGCAAATCACGTCTTTTGCTACTTCAATACGGCCTCTTTTGGCATCAAGTTTGCTGCTACACGACGGAGAAGCAAATCATTCAGCGAAATGTCTTGGACGGGTTTAAGTGTTAATGGTTGTGAACCTAAGGCACTCGTTAACTCCAAGTAGCAGATATAGCAATATATAGCACTGCTCTGTGGATGTTTAATATTGTGCGTAAAATATATATTGATTTTAGCAGTTAAGACCTATATTTTCGGCTTAAGCAGAGTAATGCTTGGCCCTATTTCAATTACTAGGATAGCAGAGCATCCATTCAACTTGCCGACTTATTAACTACGCTTGGTAATTATAAAATAACAACAACAATGTACTGTAAAACACAACTGGCGGATATGTTAAAAGCCATTTCAGAAGTGTGTAAGTAAATAGGTTTGGTATGTGTGTTTCAGCCTTTGGCTTTTGTTGTCTTTATAAAAAGAAAACTTATTTTTATAGAATTTTTAAACACTTGGACTCTCATACACAATGGCAGACTTTGTAAAAAGATTTAAAATCATTTCGTTAAAAGAATAAAAGAAATTTTAATGCCAAAAGGCATTTTAATATTATTTATCAATAACAAGAACGAAAAAAGAAAGGTTTTATTTGTAAATCAAATCAAAACAAAATAAAATAAATTTGAATTTATTATTTACAAAATGAGCCACCAGACTGAGAATGAAATTTTATATAAAAATATTATTCCTCTATTCTTATTGTTGTTGTTTTTATTGTAATTCCAAGTATTCCCAATGGAATTTTTAGCCAATAAAATAGTGCGATTTTTTTTGAGAATACGAGCTAACTTTTTTCTTAGCCTTTTAAATATTTATTTAAGCCAAATGTAAGCAATTTTTTCAACTTCAGTAACTGGTTTAACAGAAACCACGTTTCTAAATATTTATTGCGCAATATACGAGTATGTATGTACATATTAACGTCATTTCAGATGTGACGTTATAAACCTTAAATGTGGGAGAAATTTTGTATAAAATTTTAATAATTATTCAATTAAAATACTACGATTCAAAAAATACTCTTTTCAATTTTCAAAACAATAAAATAATTTGATTAAATATTTCGATATTTATTCCGCGGCACGCGTGTTTACATTCCAAAAGCTTTTAAAGTCAAATCCATGCTCCAGCTAAAGTCTAACACGAGACTAAACAATAACATGCAAATAAAACTGGATGTACTCTAGTAATAAAGGGTGGTCCAACTGCAATGCATAATGTTAATTGTGGGTCTCACCTTAACATCAAGTTTTTGCCCAACTTCATTTGACATTTCTTTGTTTCAGTGTTGGACAAATTCAATCATGGAGAGGTACACACTTAAACAGCGCGTTAAGATTGTTATGCGTTCAAATCAAAATGCATTTCGTGCACTTCGTGATTTTTTTGGTCACCATAAGCCCGACATACGGGAAAATTGTGCGCAAATTGGAAAACATTGCTGTCGTCGTGCCCAACAATTGAACATCTCACGAACATCACAGATGCGAATTGTGAATAAACATCTAAACCGTTATGCACAATGTTAATTGTGGGTCTCACCTTAACGTCAAGTTTTTGCCCAACTTCATTTGACATTTCTTTGTTTCAGTGTTGGACAAATTCAATCATGGAGAGGTACACACTTAAACAGCGCGTTAAGATTGTTATGCGTTCAAATCAAAATGCATTTCGTGCACTTCGTGATTTTTTTGGTCACCCTAATCCCGAAATACGGGAGAATTGTGCGCAAATTGGAAAACATTGCTGTCGTCGTGCCCAACAATTGAATATCTCACGAACATCACAGATGCGAATTTTGAATAAACATCTAAATTTGCACACTTACAAGATTCAATTGACTCAAATGCTGTAGCCTACTGACCATATCAAGCGTCGTCAATACGTCGAATGGTTGGTTAGTTGAACAGACAAAAGTGAATGGTGACTTTACAAAGCAAATCATCTGCAGCGACGTGTCACACTTTCATCTCACTGCATACGTTAACAAGCAAAACTGCCGCATTTGGGCAAATGAGAATCCACGAGTGATTGTTGAAAGGTAATGCATCCACAAAGTGGGTCGTTGGCGGCATCATCTAGCCGTACTTCTTCGAAAATGTGGCGGTCAAGCAGTTACCGCGAGATGATAACGGACTTCTTGTGGCCAGAAATTGAGGATATGAACCTGGACGATATGTAATTCCAACAGAATAGTACCACTTGCCACACAGCCAACGAAATAAAGGCTCTTTTGCGCGAGAAATTCAATGGCCGTGTTATCGCATGTCGTGCCGATATTAATTGGCTGCCACGATCATATGATTTGACACCGTTGGACTTCTTTTTTTGAGCATATTTAAAAGCAAAAGTGTACGTCAATAAGCCATGAACAACTCAGGAGATAAAAGAAGAGATAATTCGGCACATTAACGACATTGAACCTCAATTATGTCTCAGAGTCATTTAAGCTTTGAACCGACGGATAGAGGTATGCCACCAAAGTCGTGGCAAGCATTTGGCCAATATTTTGTTTCACACGTAATTGTCATTGATACTTCTATCATAATAAGAACTATTAAAACAATTTTCTGATCACCTTTTTGATTGGACCACCCTTTATATATGTAAATGCTCAATTTATTGAAAATATATCAATGTTGTTGATATTGAGAACTTCTTACGTAGATTCTATTCAAAAATTCTAAATCTATGATTATAATCAGTGTTGCCACTATTGGTAGAATTCTACCAAAATTGGTAGAATATTTTTCGTTTGATAGGATGGTAAGCTAAATAAATAGAATAGAGTGCAAAAATTCCTTTGCTATTTTTATAAATTTTGTAAAGACTAAGTGCAGTTTTAATCGAACATAAAATGTTTAAATTTATCTTGTTTTAAAAGGCTAAAATTTAAACTAAAATGTAAAAAATGGGGGTGTAAACTTTATTTTGCCTCTCACAGTATATTAACACTTGTAAAAAAGTTTGAATTTATTGTTTGTATACAATATCACTATTTGGGAGAACATTTCTCATGTTTAATGATATTCTGTTTTTAAACAAAGTAGTCCAATATGAAATTCTATGCCTTTAGAATAGATTTGCTGCTAATTTAGTTGAAGCAACAAATTTTTGTGCTTCAAATTATAATTTTCATTCTGTCAAGTCTACTGATTTCTTTTTAAATTTATTTTGTATAAAAGACTGGTCAGGACTGGTAAAGGACTGTCAGCTCAAGGCTGGTTGCATTGTGCAGGAGTACCCTCACGTCGCTCCTAGATGTGTACAGTGTTAAACTGTGCTGGGTTCCGCGGCGTGCTAGCGTAAGGGGACACGAGATTGCAGCTGAGCTGGCAAGAGCGGGCACGGCTGGTGGTGTGGAACAAGTGGATGCGTCTGTGAAACCGCCGCTTGTTTTCTTTGGAGGCTTAATTGATAGCTGGGCCCGTCATAGAGAGGAGGAGTCGTGGGGGGCAGAGAGACTGTACGACCGCTCTAGGACGGGATGGGTCCTCAATCTGAGGAGGGAATCTCTTTGGATTCTGATAGGCTTTACGACTGGGCATTGCGCTCTGAGGGCGAGGACTGGGATTTGGGAAGCAAGCTCCCCTCTTATCTGCCGAGTTTACGGCGATACAGAGGAGCTGTGGAACACATCCTCTGTCACTGTCCGGCTCTTTATGGGCAGGCTCAGGTTGTCGGCCCGTGGCTCTTTCGATGGTCTGGGTGATATTGCGTCGGCAAGGATATGCGACCTGGAGGACTTTCTGTCAGGTCTCAGCTGGCTTCGTTTTGGGCATCCGTATATCCGTACTTTCTGTACAATTTTTCTTCTTCTATTTCTTTTTTCTTTCTCTGTCATTCCTCTCTTTACTCTTTCTCTTCATTCTTTTTTCGGGGAAAAGTCTCTCCACAATGAGCCACTGTGGTCTTTGGGTGGGGTACTTCGGTACCGCCTTTCATACCCACCCTACCTTCCCACCTATTTTGTATAAAATGTGTACTTAACTTTTCTGGAAGAACTTCAGATAATGCAGTGAAAATTTAAAAAAAAAAAAAAAATAATAAATAATATTTGAATTAAAATTATTAAAAAAATATATTTTCTCTTTTTAAAAAAATTGACCTTTTCACCCCATTTATATGCCATGTTGCTTATGTACAATATTTTTCAATAACTACACTTCGAGTATAAATTGAATCTTTGTAAGTTTTTTATTTTTCTTGGTCCAACAAAGTTTTGTGTACGAGTTGGTTAAAGGTTGATAGATTTTATGATACATTTTGGTAGAACTAGAATTTTTTCAGTGGCAGCACTGATTATAATCGAAAACAGGCTGTACACGCGAGAGGCAGTTCGAATAAAAGATTATCAAGAGTATCTTAAATCCAATAATTAAAATCACTTTTTTTTTT
This sequence comes from Wohlfahrtia magnifica, assembly GCA_023159175.1. Classification (NCBI taxonomy): domain Eukaryota; kingdom Metazoa; phylum Arthropoda; class Insecta; order Diptera; family Sarcophagidae; genus Wohlfahrtia; species Wohlfahrtia magnifica. Next base: position 707,662 of record JAKWBJ010000044.1, on the reverse strand, counting down.
AAACCGAGAAAGATAACCTGCGTCAAATTTACGCAGGTGCTTTCGATTTATTGATTTATATTTCTAAAGAAGCGTTATTGTTTTTGGTTTTTGTTTCTTTATAATAAATAAAAACATATACAAAATTATTGTATTTTTATTCAAATAACATGTTAAAATATTGTCCACATTAATTTAATTAACAAAATACGACAATATACATATGTATGTATATGTACGTCTTTAAAAGTTATGAGTCACTTTTACGCATGATTATTTTTACGCATGATTATCATTTTCAGCTGTCAAATACTAATTGTGTAAAGTTAATTGCGCTACGTGTAAACACTAAATACAACAGCGCAATTTTAAAATTAATTGACTCAATTAAAACGCATATATGAGCATGGTATTACATTTATCAGAATATGATTATCTTTCTAGGGTTAAGTGGATCATCTTCTTCTATTTCTCATTTCTACTATTTATATTGTATCATATCTAGTGTAGAGCTCTTAACCTCTAACAAAAGTGTATTTACGTTAGTATCTTATTTGATACTCACACCAACAAAATCCCTAAGTACTCGTATATCATCCAATAGAGGTTGCTTTTAAAATTTATGTTAATTTGGGAATTAAATAAGTTCGCAAATAGTTTCACTTGTACTTACAGCAGAAATTGATTTTTTGATTTTATAATATCTTGTCCAAAATATATGATAATATTATAGCAGTGTATCAAATGATCGGTATTAAGTAGATTAAATAGACTTATAGCTCCTTTATACTTTACCATAATCTAGTATATACTTAGAAGATTATGATTAAAATAAAACACTTGTCCTATGTTACCAATAAGGAGATCTGGACACACTATGCCTGTCAGCGCCTTTGTGGTAATACATAGGATATTAAACCCAGAATGGTCTTTTACTACAATAATAACCTATGCTGCTTTGGTGTGGCTTTATTAAGCAGGGTACATTGCCTTACTTGTGTTTCTATCACGAGGGCTCAGGTGTTTTCAGCACATGCATATGTTACGCTTATTTGATAAAGATCGGTCCCCTGATCGGAATTAGTGATTATTTGTCAGCCACTTTGATGTTATACAGGAATTTTAGTGTCCCTATGCCCAAGAGAAATTTAAAGTCGGAAAATTCTTGATGGCGCTGTACAGCGGATCAGGTTCAAAGCAGACTCTGGTGGTTATTTCGATTTTTCAAAGAGGGCAAATACTCTTCGACTATCCACTTGAAGCTAAGTAGGAACTTTGAGGTCCTTGTACGCGGAAGAATTTATGGTTGCCATAACAACGCTGACCAGGTTTGATTCACCGATAGATCAGAACAGACTGGCGGTGATACAGGAGTTGGTTCCAATTTCCAAAGAGCTTTGCATATGGGTAAATACCCTTGGATTTTCCCGATAGAAGTTTACGCCATTTTCACTTATATTGGAAAGTGTCTGAGTAGAAAATCGAGTGGTTTGACTATTTATGTGATGTCGGGCGTACACACTTGGATTAAGCTGTGTTGGGGCCACAATCACGGGATACCACCCTGAGTAATATATAGTTGACTTCGGCGGAGTTTTACCATTATAACTTATTCCTTTAACTCTTTGAGAGGCAGATAGCCTCTAAGAAACATCCTCAACTCATTCCAAGAGCGTCCAGCTTGGTTTACTTCTTTCATTACTGTCCTGAGCCACGTTGCCTTCGGGCTTCCACTTTTCCTTGAACCATGTGGATTCCAGTTGAACATAATCCTGCAGACTTCATGTTGCACTTTTCTGAGGGTATGACCAATCCAAACCCATTTGCGATTAGTAATCATATAGGACACTGGGCGCATTTTATACCTAAGAAATAAGTCGATATTGCTAATGACATTTGGACAAAAGATTTTCAAAATGCGTCGAAGGCTTCGGTTGACAAACGTTTGAAGTTTCTACAAAATTGCATCCGTAGTCAACGAGGTCTCATAACCATAAAACAACGCAGAAATCACGTTTACTCGAAATATTCGTAATTTCGTATTTGTTGAGAGAACGCTTAACCGCCAGGTTTTCTCAAGTTGCTTTAAAGCCTTCGTAGCCCTAGTTATACTAGCGTCCACATCAGCTCTCTCGCCACCGTCCAATGTAATAATAGTGCTAAAGTACGAAAAAGAGTCCACATATTCGACAAGACTGTTTTTTGTGTAAAATCATCAGCATTGGCTGATGGTTTTTGTCTTATCAATATTAACTCTCAGGCCATGTTTTTTGCTTCTTCTACCAGGTCGTTAAGTTTCTGTTGCATATCACTGTGCCGAACCAACAGCCGTCGGATATTGAGATCTTCAAGCTGCTTAGTAAATGTTAAAGGTAAACCTCTGTTTCGTCTGTCCACAGATATCCTGAGGATGCTATCCAAGACCATTAAAAAAAGTTTTTTATATGGCCTGAGTAATTTTTCTGTCTTTCTGTGGAATATCGAAGAAAGGGGGAATTCTCTCGGCCTTGGAAAAGTATCCCGGTATGAACAAGCGAAGAAGTTTGTCTCCCGTTGTCCCAATAGGTGCAAATGGCTGCTGCTGATGCTTAACAAAAGCGTGCTTAAAGTAATAATGGGTCTATTTACCGGCTATTGTGGCCTTAGGTACCAATAGCACATTCTGGAAAGTTAAGTTTGTTATAAAAAAACATAATTCAAAACAATTGTTGTATAATTCCTTTCTTTTTTATTTTTTCACATGAAACTGAAGCCATTTTGAATGTCTAAAGCAAGATCTCAATCCTCATTGACTTATTTTCGGTGTAGTTTAAATGCACTACTAAAGGGCTTACTGTTTGCCTTACATTTTTGTTTCCGTTAAAGGCTTTTTTTACAACTTTCATTTATACATATAAATGTGTATGCACATAAATATGTTATTGTGAATAACACAAGCTTTTGAAAATGCTGCGTTTCATTTCATTTTATTTTGTTATACTGAAATGGAAACGCCATGAGATGTGAAATTAAAAGAACACTTAAAGCATGACTTTAAATTTAACCACAAGATGGCAGCATACATATATAAATTTAGACCGGTTGTTGGTTATTATGATGTATGACACTAAAGCTAAAATTTAAAACGGTGGGCATTAATATAAAAGCTTTCCAAGCTTTAAAACGAATTTATGTTCCATTTAAAAGGCGCTTAAATTGAATATGTTTTGAAGTGGATGTTATTTTATAAAATCAAGCAGAATACCATGGTATACTGTAGTAAGAAATGTTTTATGCTGCAAAATTTTTAAATTAAATTTTTACAAATTGCGAAATTTTTTTAATTGATTTATTTTATTTTTGTACAATTTGCGGATATATTTTTGGTTTAAGGGTGTTGTTTGTAACTTTAGAGGCTTAAGTGTTCTATGTATACTATTATTATTACATTTTTAATTTGTTATGATATTAAATTTGATTTTGGCCTTTACAATCCGTTTACCGGACTTAGGTCTGCTGCAGCACCTCCTTCCAGGCACTTCTGCTTAGTACGCATCTTCGGCAGTTGGTCACAGCCATCTCAGACATGGCTTCCTCGGCCTGAAATCTTCAGCTCAGACAAGGGCATCCTCTATGCCGACGCCCACTGATTTCCACATCGAACACTTTTCTCGCTGGAGCATACTCATCCATTTGAACGGCATGTCCTAACCAGCGTAGCCGCTGTGATGTTAATTCGCTAAGTAACGCTCATGTCGTTATATAACTTCCACAGCTCACAGTTAGTTCGAATACGGAATTCATCGCCAAACCGCAAAAAGACCAAAGATCTTACGTTGAACTTTTCTCTCGAACAACATCCATGTTTCTGCTCCATAACGCAAAACAGGGAGGATGAGCGACTTGTATCAATTATTTGCGCTAAAAAGGTCTCTACTACTCATTTGCTTGTTGAGATCACACTAACACCTGTTGGCACGAGCAATTCTGCGCTTGATCTCCAGACTGACATCGTTTCCACCGGTAATGGCAGTGCCAAAGTAGATAAATTCATTCACTGTATCGAATGTATAGTTGTCAACCGTAATCTGGGATCAGTGTTGTCTTAGTTTGTCTTAGAGAAACTAAAAACTGCACATATCTAAAAATTAAATAAAAAAATATAAAACTACCTTGATCAAGAAGTTTCGTGAATAACCCCTACATGGCTGTCCCATTGTTCCGATTTGTGCTTTTTTATTTTTTTGTTAAGTTGGTACATCTGTTGTTGACATTCCTGATAAATCTTAGCGTCACAGCTCGACACTTGCAAAAGCTACGTAGTAAAGAGTACATCCATCTATCTCTATGTGTGTTGGCGATTTTTTACAATTTTGATTGTGTTGAGGTCGCAAAAGACATGAGTTGCGAAGCTGAATCCGATTTTACATTCATCAAAAGGTTCACTACTGGAGACGAGACGTGGGTTTATGAGTACGACAGGCAATCAGGCAAGTGAATGGCGTTCGCCATTTTCCGTTAAAAAAGAAGGCAATGCTCACGGTTTTCATGGATTACAACGGTTAGTGCATCATGAATTTTTGCCATAAGGCCAGACAGTAAACAAAGAGTATTATTTGGGCGTTATGCGACGTGAGTGTGAAGCAATTCACCGAAAGAGACCAGAATAGTGGGCATATAACTCGTGGATTTTGCACCATGATAACGTACCGTCCTGCAGTGCCATCATTATTCGAAATTTTTTCACGAAAAATGCAACAAATATCATCCAACAGCCACCGAATTCACCTGCTTCGGCTTTCTGTGACTTCTTTCTGTTCAATCGATTTCAGCAGCCGAGAGGAAATAATGTAAAAAACACAGGAAGCACCGATAGAAATAATAATGTGAAGCTACTACAATGCAATTCTCGTTCCGTATCAAAAAACTTTTGTGAGAATACTTTTTTTGTAAGCAATTTTATAAACGCAAAGATCTTTCATTAGTTGAGTTACTAATAACTTAATAACCCTGTCAATTTCCAACGGATTTTCAAAAGCAAGGCAACATTTTATTCCTAACTAAACACAGTTTTGTCTAGGTCAGTCGGGCAGCTATCATCGGCTCACTTGGGTCCAAATTGTAGGTCCCATTATATTACCATGTCTCTATTACCACACCATGGTCCTAACCGCTCTAATCTGGCAGCAGTTAACCATTCAGTAGACCTAATGAAGGCAAGAATTGTGTCGAGGTAGTACGTTGGAAGTAGTACTTATCGCACTGAAAGCCACAAATAGCCTAATTCTAGGTAATGGCAAAAAAGTGTTCAGTAGACTCTCCCTTTTCATCATCACATCTTTTGCAAATATAATTATATGGAACTAGAGTATTACATCCCGCGTTGCTGGAAGCCTTTGTGTTCTATACCTATAAAATATTCCTCATGAGAAAAATTAAAAGGATTTGTTTTGAATACTAAGTCATTTAGACCAAGTTCAGAAACTGCCATTCTAATTGTTCTCTGAAAATACAGAAATCAATACATACTCTGGGAGGTGCCACACCCACTTTTTCACTTTCGCTCTTATTTTGATGGATGATGTGTAAAGACTAAGATTTAGAGGGAATATCAACAACAGATGTACCAACTTAAAAAAAAACACTCAATTCGGATTGATGGGACTGCCACACGTGGGTTGTTCCGAAAAAAATTTGATCAAGGTATCAAGGTATAAATAAAATCTATGTATGTTCTGTAAACCGAAATAGACTAAAATTGATATCATTTACAGAACCCACGCGATAATTTATTTCATAGTATATTTTTTACAGCAAACTAAATGTCAAATACATACATAAATTATATAATATAATGACACTGTTAACGAATTGGACACTTTATTTCCGACAAGCGAACACTGGGCGGGTAAACTGGATTCGAATACGCTAAACCCGGTAGTGCAAACCGTTTTTTTAAGTTAGCTCTTGTTTTCGAGATATACCGCTATTTCGAAAAACTAAAATGTGAAAAACTGCGAAAGCTGTAGAATTTAAAGAAAAACTTATTTTTTAAACAAAAAACTTCAGAACTGCTAAATGCTTTAAAAAATCTGCCATTTGGCAACGCTGTCTGGGACCCACGTCCCTAATTGTCAACAACATATACTTTTTCTTGGTATCATTTGCCATTAGATCCATTTTGTCAGACTTTTTCGGTGGTACTGAAGACAATAGTGACATATTGCTTAGTACGTCCAATAATGTCAATATCGTCAGCGTATGGAAGAAGCTGCACACTTTTGTAAAATATGGTGTCACTGCGATGTGCTGTCGCCTTGCGCAGAATGCACACACAGTATAGTTTTTTGGTTTTTTTTAAGGGTTTTGGAATTCCCATAATTACCATGACAAAAACCAGCTTATGTCCTCAGCAATAGTCGTTTATATTGTAAAAATGAAGAATATGAATTTATTTATTTGCTATGTGTTTAATACAAAAATAATGGGGAATGGAACCGGCACGTACTGATATTTGCATTTTAACAGTTTTCTTTACATTTTGCTATGGCGCGTAAAATAAATTTTCCAAAGAATCAACTAAAATGCGTGCTCGTATGCGTTTGTATTACAAAAATATATCAAAACAGAACAAAAAAAAAAAGGGGGGGGGGGGTAAAGAAGTAGCAATAGTATTGAAATAAAGGCTTTTTAAATATCCTTTTTATTACTTTAAGAAAGTAAGTTGTATTATATTATTACTCAATTAAATTTCAAGTTGAATTGTTGCAATTGAAAATTATTTGCAAAACTCACGCAAAATATAATATCAAAAGCAAATAGATTTTCATTTAAAAAAGGGAATTCTTTGCTCTTTTATGAAATTAATTCAATAAAAAAGAAAAATGTTTCAATATCGTATCGTATATCGTATAGTATCGTATCATAAATTCTTTTTCCTTTAACAAGGACATTATTTTTACAATTTATTATTATTTTTTCTTTCTTTATATATTTTACATTTTACCTTGCACTTGATAATTGAAAAAATTTACTTTTATTTTTTTGCAAAATCATTTTGTAGAACTCAGCAAACTACCAACGACAGCAACTGTGGCAAGCAACAACTACTATGGAAAGTATCTGCTAAATTTAAACGGCATAGATTTTTTCCTTCATAAGGTCACGAAAATATACTCACTTTCCTCCATATATATGTTAGTATTCCCGCAGTAGAATTCTTGAACTCAACTTAAAGCCACAAAATATTTTTCAGACAAAGTAATTGGGAAGACCAGAGGTGTGCCAAATGGGTTAAGTCTAATTTTATATAAATTTCTCTTATGTTTGTATTTCTATATAACAATAGTTTAAAGTAATAATTTTTACAAAAAATAATGAAATTCGCCATATATCACCCTGTTAGGTCGATAAGTGGTGGATGTGCATACGCTTTCTTCTTATAAATCGACTATGCTGATAATGTCCAACTTAGCCTCAGCTCGTTAAAAAATATAATAAAATTTTAAATTTTTTCCAATTTTTGTAAATTACTAGCTATGTCTAAAGCTAGTAATTTACTTTTCAGCTCATGTGTTAGTGTGTTACGATGAGTAGAAGTTTTATCCATTATGCTTCTAAATGGCGCAAAAACTCATCTGAATTGAATTAAAGCATCGCCCAGCTTAAATCCCTACAGTCTCAGCCACCTTTCCCATTTGCATTCACAAATTTTAAAATATCATTTTTTGCATTTCATTCCACTAGTGAATTACCTTAACCCTTAGCAATTGCAAATCATATACTTGATTGCTCTGCTTGTGGGTTTATATAAAGAACAAGGTTTTATCAACACAGAATATTTACTTGTTAATGTCTAAAAGATAACAAACTGTTGGGCGCATCTTGTTTAAAATACGACAATAGCTCTGTAATAGAATGGAGTGTTCAATTGCTTAAAACTTAAAAAACTTTTATCGGCTGTTTTTTTTCACACCCACACAAGTTTCAATAATAACAAGACAAAGAAATATATTTTCAATATCAATGAAACGGGCTTTGTTGGACAGAAAATTGTATGAAATTAATGTTTAAATATTATTGCGTCCACGGCTGTACAGTGCAAGGCTCAATACGAAACTAAAATTTTCACTAACATTTCTAGCAAATACGGCAGCATTTTGCCCATAACTCTTTGAATGTTGATTTTCAATTCTCTGGCTTATCAACGTTAGCAAGGAACTTTAAATAACCGCAAAGAATATAATCCAAAGGGGTTGAATCATAAAATCTTGGTGGCCAGTTAATTGGACAATTATTTAAAATAACTCTTTAGTGTGCGTTTTGTGTTCTATGCGGCTCTTTATGTTAGAACCACTTGTCAGCCTGATTAATGCCAGCTAATTGAGGTACGAAAAAATTGCGAATCATGTTCCGATATCATTCATCATTGACAGTCACATTCTGCTCACCAAACAGTAATTTTCTGTATATGTAATGGTGCTTCGACAAAAGCTTGTGAATTGTCATCGCTCCAAATGTGACAATTCTGCTTATTTACGTACCCATTCAACCAAAATTGATCTTAATCGGAGAATAAAATTCTGAATGTTTAAGTATGCCAATCTGTATATGTTAGAGTTAGCAACCCTCTAGGTAATTATATTAAAATAAAACCGGGTGGGTTTTTTTTATTTTGTTTTATTTATTTATTTTTTTTAACATAATACCAGCAGCCAGGGGATGGCCCCTACTCATGCAGTGCATTGTGCTGGTACTAGGAAAATAGGCTGTAGTGTTTATGGATGTTAGATTTAAATTTACTCAAGTCGTAAGTGGCAGGGAATACTTTTTCTGAAAGATTATTCCACAACCGAACAGTGCGACCAAAGAACGAATGCTCCCTATAATGCGTTGTGCAGTACACTGGACAATCAAGGGATGCGTTCTACGAGAAATACGAGTATTACGTAAAAACATATGATTCTTAGGCATTAATTCCTTAATTTCGTCAGAACACATTCCGTTATAGTACAGATAGAACAATGAAACACACCCCACATTGCGACGGTGCTCTAATAAATCGATAGATTTGGCTACCCTACCGTCATTAATGAGCGTCTTCGCCCTAACCTGTACACGGTCGAGAAACTCCAAAATAGGCTTTGAAGCACCGACCCATACATCAGAGTTGTATTTCATTTTGGGTCGCATATAGGTCTTGTAAATATTAAGAAGATCAGATGATGTGAAGTATTTCTTGGACCATCTTAAAAAACTAAGGCACTTGAATACTTCTTTCGACACTTGAAATATGTCATCATTCCAATGATTGTCAAAGTGAATTCTCATGCCCAGAACATCAAGAGCATCTGATTCCCCAATATCCACATTACCCATTAACACAGATGACAACACACCACCACATCTGTGTGTTAAAAAACAACATTGAGTCTTGTGTGCATTAAAATCGACTCTGTTTGTACGACCTCACTCGGAGATTTTCACCAGGTCACTTATGAGAGTGTCGTTCATACTCATCCTTCGCGCCCCAATCTCCAAAAGGAATTTAAAGGTTATCGTAGTTTATTATTAAAATAAAAATTTATTAAACCACTGCTTAGACTTTTCCCCACCTCTGCGATGATTTCTGAATCCCGTCTCAGCAAAAATTGTCGTCTTTTAAGGCGATCCAACTATGAGGCCAATTTTATATTTCTTTAAAAGAAATGTTTCTGTGGCCTGCCAAAAGATATTGTATAACAAGGTTTTGTATAAACATAACAATTGTCGAAACGGCCAATAGTTAGAAGGAGCAATGTTTCTACGAGTGGACAAGATATTTGATTTGATCGTTTCTAATAATTGTTAGGCAACTTCTGCAACGTTAGGCTGGGAGTTGTCAAGCAAAATAATGACTTTATCATGTCTGTCTTTATATTCTGGTCGTTTTTCTCATAATGCACGGTTGAAACTAAGTAACTAACGCTCCGGTCACCGAGTTTTGGCAGCTCATAGTAAACAATAGCCCCACCAAAAGAGTGCAAAATTGCAGTATGAATATTGAAACTACGTACTCGTAATTGTACGAATAAATAAAAAATATTGTCTAATTGAACAAAATTAGGTAAAAGTTATAAAACCTCCTCCCAAAAAAACCCATCATAAAACTCAAAAACCCGATGGGTTTTTTTTTTTTTTTTACAAAAACCTGGGTATATACAGTAAACTGGTCCTTATATGGCAGAATTTTTTTTTTTGTAATTTTTCAATGGGGAACCTCTTAAATTGTTATTTTTAGTAAAAAAGTATAATGTGAAATCTTGACATCGATATCTTAATTTTAAAACGTGCCTCATTCAGATTGACAGGTATAATGTTCAACCCCAACCTTACAATTCGATGCAACACTGATTTTCTATCGTATCGTGCTTATTATTTCATACCTTTTGCACATCCATCTCCAGATCTTATCGGCGGGCCAAGAGAATTAAATGACTTGCCAACATCTTCCCACTGTTCTTTAAAATTACTGGGAACAGTGCCTCTGCGGATTCCCACTGCAAGAGAAGGATTCTTCTGCAATTCCTCCACTAATTTTTCAAACTGGGTTGTAGTTGTTATTTTTAATTTTTCAATTCGATGCAACATTGATTTTCTATCGTATTTTTGAAACAAAATTTCACAAGTAGTCCATTTGTTCGTCATTCAATTCATATGGCACCAATTTTCCAGATTTTTGAATCTTTCCCATAGCTTTTAAAGGGTCAGAAATTGTTTGTTGGGCAAAAGTTAACATTTCTGACATTTGTTTCTGACTCAAAGTGTCATTTTCTTTCAATATTGTTTGCAATTCGACGGCTTCAAAAGTTTTCAGTGGTCTTCCACGTTCTTCATTTCTCACATCAATATCGTTATCTCTAAACCGTCGAAACCATCTTTTGCATGTTGCTTCTGATAGAGCATGATCACCATATGCCTCGACTAGCATTCGATACGACTCTGCAGCACTTTGCTTGAAATGAATGCTTTCTGCAAATCATCATTTTTCATTTAATTTGTATATACACATCTGGTCACCTTTTATCTTACAAGTAGTAGCGTTTAATGTCTTGTTGCTTATTTTTTATATATTGGCGGTCGTATGCCTTGTTTTTGCCACTGTTAGTGGCGCATTTCTTGCTGCTTAACTTTTAATATTTTTTGCTCTTTCTTTTGCCCCGAACAAGGACTTTGATTATGGATGAAAAGAATGTATGTTTTTCTTATGCATATGGTAAGAAGAATGGTGAAGATATTCAAATATTTTCATTAAAATTTAGAGAACAGAGCAGAGAAACTATGATTTCATTATGATAATTAATTAGAATTTATAAGGAAAAAAATTAATTATAATTTATAAAGTTTTCTGCAATCACAGTTGCAAAAGCAATTAAATCCCAATCTCTTTATATCTTTAAATTAAAATTTAAAATAAATCTTTAAATTAAAATTAAAAAAATTTCCCTTAGAGTTTCCTATTGACCTACATATGTTATTATTAATGTTTATTTTGTTGAGATCTTAAATCAACCATCGGACTATACTATATCTTGCACAGATTTGGATAAAGTGTTCAAAGTCTGCATTAACTCCAGAAGCGAGAATCGAGTCAGAATTAACTCCAGAACTTAATGGACAAATATGACTCAAGAACATGCAGGATTAGTTAAAAAATTAACTTCAGTATTTAGTCTGCTGTTTTCTTTAACGGGCTTGGGAAAATCATCTCTCACCATAGTCCGCATAACTGTAGAGTTTTTCAGGCTGAGGTATTCGTAGGAATTGTAGCATATGGGGTGCTATAAGATAAGCGGCGCTTCTGTCTTTGAATTCGTATACTAATACAACTCTATTGGTCAGACAATATAAGAACGAGCGAGCTGTCAAGGCTAAGGCACCTAGAGAACATTACCTTAGTTTAGATCCCTACGCATTGGGACCACTTGTAGCTAAGAAAAAACTAGCATTTTGTTTATTGGTGTTAATCATAATTTGATAGTCGTATAACCCTAAGGTTTTGAACCGAGTTAATTAGAAATGAGATTAAAAGCTTTAAAACCATATATCATATATAAATACTTATATAGGGTATATACATACATACATACATATATCCTTTCAAAATCTGTACGTTCGTAAAAAGGATTGCAAAAAATGTGTTGTACATCTCTCACCGGAGTGTATTCTGATCTAAAGCTATAATCACAAGCAACAACAAGTGAGAAAATAGTTTTAAGTTATGTTAGGTTATATGGGCCGCCCGCGCGTAGCGAGTGCACTCGGGGGGGTGGACACTGTGGTATCCTCAAGACAAAACCTAAAAATCAAGGACCCAAAGTCAGAGGCGAGTGATATCTAGGTAAGGCCTCCATAAACTTGAATGTGCAAATCTTCTGGTTCTCGAGATAGCCAACCGATATCCCTGACAGATTTGACCTGATTTATCATTAAGAGAGCATGGAAGACGTGCACCAAGGTGTTGTGCCCATTCCTCTTCCTACTCATCCTTATAGCTCCTACAGAAGCCGCAACATGGTTAATCTATACGCTCAGACATACGTCCAATCATACAGTGCCCAGAGAAAGTCTTGGTCCTTTCTACCGACAGAGACGGCCAGAACATCCTGGATATCTTGCCCGTGGTTTTACAATATTATACCATCTGCATTCCACATTCTTCAATGCTCACTCATTTATCAATTTCAAAAATGCCCTCAAGGTAAATGCATGTCTGCCTGTGCAAAAATTATACTTATAGATGACTCTCTAGATGTTCATTCATTAACAAAATTATTCCCTCGAATGCCCCTATATCAGTGCAACATGGTGTCACCTTATTTGCTGCGGACACATTCGAACCTAACAACGTTGCAACTCAGAGCATCTATCGTCGCAAGGCTATCCACGTAGATGTTAATATGTGATAATTCTAACCAGGGTTGGCGAAAATCCGGGTTTTAAAAAAACTCCAACCCATAGGGCTTTATTGAGTTTTTTGATTATTTTTTTTAGGTTTTATAACTGCTTTCTTACTTTTATTAAATTATTACGCTGTTTTTGTATTTATAATGTGGAGTTGACGCAGTGCAGTGGATAATGCGGGAAACTACAAACCGAAGTATTCTCGGTTCGAATCCCGGCAGATGCAAACAATTTTCATCGCAGTTTTTGAAGATTTATAATAAAAGGCTTAAACCCCCTCTCCAGATGCAACGCGTCAGAAGCTTCCTGACGGTAGCAAAACAAAGGGACAGCATCATATGCATGATAAGGAAAGCGCCGGCTACTGGGAAGCGGCCACACTAAGTAAACAAGGACCAACTACTGTACAATTACATAGAGAAGTTGTTTCTAGGCGACGATGAATGGCAGCCTCATCACCCAAGGACAGTTTATGAGCTGCTAAAGCAGACTTCTTTTGAAAAGTGCATTATGAGAAAAACCGCCGGAATACAAAGTCATAAATGATTAAGTTATTTTTTTGCATGACAACACTTGGCCTCAAGTTGCCAAACGATTATTAAAAACGAATGTATACTGCACACGTCGTATTCGCGGACCATTGTTCAACAGATACAATATATTTTAGCATGTGACTGAATCAATTCTTTTCAAGAAACGTAAAATCGACTTCAAAGTTGGATCGCCTATAAAGACGATAAGTTTTTCTGAAACGGAATTCGGAAATTGGCTAAAAAAAGGTCCGCATTAACAGTCTATTGCAAAAGTACATAGGATAACACAAGGACGGCGTTACTAGAATTTTTTAATTAGTACTAAACTTTAAACGATACTTGTATATATTTGACAGCAATCCGACTATTGATTCGTGAGTTATAGCAACTTTTGTTATTCAAAAAGGAAAAAAGTGAATTTCAAGTTTTGATGAAGCAACAGTGACTTGATAAACATTATCCGAACTCCGCTGTGTCGAAACAAATGGTAGAGAAGTGCTCGTACTATCACAAATGATGCAGAGCGCAGTGGACGACGAAATGAGGCTGTTATTTAGAAATCACCGAAAAAATCCACAAATTGGTTATGAATGATCGCAAATTGAAGGTGCTAGAGCTCGCTAGTATGCTAAAGATATCAGATGGTAACGGTTTTACCATTTTACGCTAACATTTGAGTATGCGAAAGCTCTATTCAAAGTGGGTGCCGCGTGAGGTCACAGGTCGTACAACAAATCGATTAAAACTATGGTAAAATTGAATGAATTGGGTTTCGAATTGCTTACCCACCCATCGCATTCTGCAGATTTAGCCTCAAGCAACTTTTTCCTGATTTCAGATGTCAAGAGAATACTTGCTGGAAAGAAATTTAAGTCCAATGCTGAAGTATATAATCGCTGAAACTGAAGCCTATTTTGACGAGAAAGAGAAATCGTGCTATAAAAGTGGTAGCGATAAGTTGGAAAATCGCTATGCTCGTTATATAGCCCTCGAAGGCAATTATGTTGAATAATGAAATCGCGTTTTGTCAAAATTTTGTTTTTTCTTACTTATCCTATGGATTTATTGAATGACCTGTTATTTTGTACTCTTAATGCGTAAATTATACTTATTTTTGTTGCAAATAAACAAAAAACTTAAAATTAAAAATCCCACCCGGGTTTTTCTTAAATACAATGCCCAATATAACACAGGTGGATTGAATTGTAATACCCAGTGGGTTGCCACAACCATGATTCCTACCCGAATACACCTAACGGCCCTATCAATGACTTGCATTTTTCTTAATAACTGTAATATTCTCTTGCAGAAACTTCTGATGCTTCTGTCGCTACTGTCATAGAAGAAAATATGTGGTCAGCACAACCGTGATATTTGATCGAAAGTTGTGTACTTTTTTCGGTCTTAACTTCATGAGAATGTTTGTAACAGTTGCTTTCGTTCTATGCACATTTATTCCCTTAAGAAACGCATAACTTGAAATTAATAGTCCTAATTGGCCTTAAAGTCTGGCTAAATAAAGCTTTCATTCTCCAAACTACTATAATCCCAGAAAACAGTAAATAAATCCTTGACGTTCGTTTGAAGTTGTGATGCTTTTCAGGCTCTATGCTCTTTTAGATTGTTTTCTTGAAGCTTATTGATGATGCATTATGATTCATTGTTAGATATAGGAATTTATGATATTCAAAGTGGGTGCCGCGTGAGGTCACAGGTCGTACAACAAATCGATTAAAACTATGGTAAAATTGAATGAATTGGGTTTCGAATTGCTTACCCACCCATCGCATTCTGCAGATTTAGCCTCAAGCAACTTTTTCCTGATTTCAGATGTCAAGAGAATACTTGCTGGAAAGAAATTTAAGTCCAATGCTGAAGTATATAATCGCTGAAACTGAAGCCTATTTTGACGAGAAAGAGAAATCGTGCTATAAAAGTGGTAGCGATAAGTTGGAAAATCGCTATGCTCGTTATATAGCCCTCGAAGGCAATTATGTTGAATAATGAAATCGCGTTTTGTCAAAATTTTGTTTTTTCTTACTTATCCTATGGATTTATTGAATGACCTGTTATTTTGTACTCTTAATGCGTAAATTATACTTATTTTTGTTGCAAATAAACAAAAAACTTAAAATTAAAAATCCCACCCGGGTTTTTCTTAAATACAATGCCCAATATAACACAGGTGGATTGAATTGTAATACCCAGTGGGTTGCCACAACCATGATTCCTACCCGAATACACCTAACGGCCCTATCAATGACTTGCATTTTTCTTAATAACTGTAATATTCTCTTGCAGAAACTTCTGATGCTTCTGTCGCTACTGTCATAGAAGAAAATATGTGGTCAGCACAACCGTGATATTTGATCGAAAGTTGTGTACTTTTTTCGGTCTTAACTTCATGAGAATGTTTGTAACAGTTGCTTTCGTTCTATGCACATTTATTCCCTTAAGAAACGCATAACTTGAAATTAATAGTCCTAATTGGCCTTAAAGTCTGGCTAAATAAAGCTTTCATTCTCCAAACTACTATAATCCCAGAAAACAGTAAATAAATCCTTGACGTTCGTTTGAAGTTGTGATGCTTTTCAGGCTCTATGCTCTTTTAGATTGTTTTCTTGAAGCTTATTGATGATGCATTATGATTCATTGTTAGATATAGGAATTTATGATAAATTAAGATGATAGCCATTAATATATCAACTCCTTCGCTTCTTTAACGTTCTCATCAGATATTGAGGGATTGGATCCGTTAGAACCTTCTAAACATTATTATTATTATTAATTACCGTAACATTCCATGAAGGAACATGGGGACTTCTCTCAGTCAATGAGCTGCACGATTCTATTTTTAAGCTTATTGAAAGGGACCTACAGTTTAACGCCGGCTCCGAACGGCAAATGCATTTAGAGAAGTTTTCAATAGTATTTATACTCATAAACAGTTACTAGCTAATGTTATGAGATGATACCGCTGTCGAAATACTTTTTTTTTCCTTTTTTTAAGATGGTCTGGCCTAGTATTGAAACGACGACCTTCTGGTTGGTAAGCGGGTGTCTTACCTACCATACCACAGCGGCACTTCTAAACGTTATGGATATAGCAAAAATGGTCAATATTTGTGTACGAGGACATCGTTAGAAGGTACAAAAATTCGACTGTAGGTATACCATAAAACTATTTCAACTTTAATTTTAATTGCCTTTTAGAATAACATTACATTCTATTAAGTCTCTGCTTGTTAGCTTGTCATACTACTGCCGCTGTATAGTCGTGTAAAAAAATCTGTAGATTTTTGTGTAATAAAACTCTCACCATTGCTTTGTACTTACTCTCGTTCTGTTATCACTTCTACATCCGCACACCCCACTGTGCCACAAGTTATTTAGTTTATGTTTAAATGATAATTGAAATAATAAGTAAAAGCAGCAGCAGTAACAGTAACAACAACAACACAAAGAAAAATTATGATGAAAAAA
Source organism: Wohlfahrtia magnifica (assembly GCA_023159175.1). NCBI lineage: Eukaryota > Metazoa > Arthropoda > Insecta > Diptera > Sarcophagidae > Wohlfahrtia > Wohlfahrtia magnifica. The sequence goes on along the minus strand of JAKWBJ010000044.1, from coordinate 690,746 downwards.
CATACTCTCGTATTAAAATTTGTTTTTATTTAAGTAATAAAATTGATGGATAGGACGATGTAGGAGGGAAGGCATTAAAGTGAGTTGGTAAGCAAGCAAAGCAGCTGCTAGTAGCGAGAGAAAATAAAAATGAAATTAAGTTTTGTTTTATTTGTTGTTTTTTTGATTATGTTCCTGGAAGATGCATAGTAAAGTATCAACAGCAGACATTCTTACATATAAACACATACCTACATACATATGGTTAAACACTCATATAAATAGATTGTTCATGTAAGAAAACAGAATATTAGAGTGAAAACTTGAGCAACAAAAAATTTTTAAGTTTGGCAATGTTGTGGAAGAATCAAAATGTGTAAAAATGAATGGATTTCTTGTAAAGAAATATAAAAAAAAAATTATTTTCTTTTTATTTTTTGTAAAAGTTTGAAAACAACTTTAATGATGTCGTATTTTATTTCATTATAATGCCTGGACCTTGTCATTATGTATGAAATAAAATGTCATTCATATACGCCTCTGGATTGGCTGCAGCAGACGATCCTTGTGAATTAGTTCTTGACCACTTTTTCACACATTTCGGGCTGTATTTCGACGAATGTTGAATTTCAAATACTCCAACATTAGAGTGTTATCTGCGTGGTCTTTGACATAGCCCCCAAAAATATATTTAAAGGTCAATGGAGGTCCAACAATCAAGAAATTACGCTACCGGAAAATTTATCATGCAATAAAGCCAAAATTGGTCTTCTTGTGTAGTTCGTGTCATCGTCTTGTTGAAACCACATATCGTTCAGCTCATAATCTCAAATTAAAAGTAGATTATCATACGATAACGGTTTAGCCAGCGTGATTTTAAAAAAAATTCGGCTTAATGACACCTTCCGATAGGATTGGCAGTTGGCCTTGTTAGTTAGTTAGTTAGTTAGTTAGTTACGACGGGTAGCTAGACGTTGGTCCAGCTCACTTGGGTCCAGTATTAATCCCACTGAGATGCCCAAAGTAGGTAGCGTCCAGCGGATCTACATACATGCCCGCATTCCGGTTCGAACCGAAGCAATCAGACGTATGCACAAAAGAAGAAATTCTACTGAGATTCACATCAGCCAGTTCCGCTATGGCATACAGAAACGGACTACCAAGGAAAGCAGTCCTAATATCTGAAAGATTTGGACACTGTTAGAGTTTCCTTCCTATTCTAACAACCCCTACAATAGTCATTAAACGGTAGAACTAATGTTCTAGCATGTGCACCAGCCACTCAGTGCCCGGTAATGACAGCCACCAGAATTCGTAGCCTATGTCGCGGCATCCTCATAATAGACTCCGAGCGAGCACGATCCTACAATGGCCAGATCTGTCTTGATACAGAGCACGTGGGTTCATTATCCCACCGCAACTGTGCCCTGCCCAAGATGTACCGCAGAAAAAAAAGTCTGCAAGAGGAAAATGGCATCCCAACCTCGATAACGAGGGGATTCATCATCTGTCACACAGTTCCCCCGGGTGTCAGAGTGACTCCTTACCCAGATAATCACCAGGTCTGAATGTCTCGCCATCTCTTTCAGAGATGCCTGGCATTCACACACAATTTGCAATGTCGAGTAGACACCGGAGAGCGCCTTATCGCAGCCTAACTGTCCGTACATTTCCAGATATCGACATCATATACCCTCACACTCCGTATGCAGGAATAAAGACCCCGCCCCTAACCCCTTCCGAGGATTTCGATTCATCCATGTATACTTCAACAGAATTGAGTGCAATTAGCGGTTCTGGTGAGATACACACGGAGAACATTCTATTCAAGAGGGGTTTGGGTGTACAGTTATCCATCTATCAGGGATCGTATCCAAATATCTAAAGATGGCCGCTTGCCCGTAATCCCTGGCAAACCATGCTATCGCCATCTTCAACCTTTTCGCAGACATGGTCGCCATCTGGTCCACTGGAAGCCAAACAAGCCTTCGAAGGGAATTCCTAGCATTCAGACCCTTGGACTTTCAAACGGCGCTACGACAAGTGTACAGAGCAACGTTCGCCCTCGCACGCGTATTCAGGATAGCTTGGTGTTCAGGATTACTCCCAGATATTTCGCCTTGATTTCGCTTGATTTTAAAACATATTTATTTAAAGTTTTCCTTACACACAGCTTTGTAAAAAGCTATTAAACATTTGAGTGAATTAATTACATAAAGCGTTTTAACTATCTGTGACTGACTTGACTTAATTGTCACTTTTCTACTGACGTAGTAGAATACCAGATACCTTTTCAACGCTCTGTATTTTCTAAATTTCGTTTTTTTAACCCGATAAAACTATTTTTCTTTCTAGTTTAAGGGCGAACCTTTTTGAATTTACAACAAGAATTTATATTAATCTGTTGCACAACGTGTCTCTTTTGTTATTGTTTTACGTATGGCACACATACAGTTGTTTACGTACGTAAAGTGCGATTGGGTTCGCAAATGAAACTGAACGAAATTTGACGAAAAGTTTTGTTAAGTATATTATAGTTACGAGTATATACATTTGATTGTATGTATTCACACAACCTGAGCCTCTCTCTTTTAGTCGTCATTAAAACGGCGACGATTGAACATGCGTAGTGGTTGTATGCAGATTTTTAATTTTTTTTTTTAAATGTATTATTTTTTCTGATACTACTTAAATTTTTACACAAAATATTAAAATTTTTTTATTTTTAATAAATAATAAATTCATCCAGATGCTAATAATGCTAATTACCCATTCAACTCAACTCTCAGATAGCAATTTTCATGTTCTCACTAACACAACTATATAAAAAGTACATTATTGTCACCAAAAAGTTGTTTAAGTATTTGGCAGATTTTTCGTTGAGTTTTTGACAGTAGCTTAAGTATATGGTTGGGCCTTTATTCCATGGATTTTATTTACTATATCTTTTGTAAGCGATCTGTAATTTTGGTGCTATTTATGCTGATAGGAGTACAATGGAACATAAGCAACTTACTCAAAATTCGCCAGAAGTCCAACAGCAGATAACTGGAACAGTGTTTCATTGAAAGTTATTTTACTGGAAACGTAAAACTGCTCAGCATTTATGAAAGGATTTTCTATTACTACTACTGTTATGTGTGTAGACTGACAGCTTAACATGTCAGTCTATGCGTCTACTTGTCTACTTTTATTTTTTCTACTTTTGTTAAAAAGACTAACACTACCTCTGTACATATTTTTTTAATAATTTTTATATATTTTTTCTTCATTTTTTTATATGTATGTATGTGGGGCTTTAATGTGGTTGAATGTTTTTTTTAATAAACCTTAAAACAACGCCTGACTGTAACAATTTAATCTTTATTAAATATTTAATAATTTTACAACGCACTATACCACTACCCTTTAAAAACATTTTTTTTTTTTTTTTTTTTTTTATTAAAATACGAGTGTAAACGTTAACATTATTAAAGAAAATTTTTAAATTTCACGCTGCGCGGTATCCACTGCCTATAAAAATGTGAACATTACTCGTAAAGGCATCATATGCGTACATTTACCTGGTAAGTGTTATTAATCATTTATTAATTAAATTTGCTTAATTACAACACGTGGATAATACTTAAACAAAAAAAAAAAAAGAAAAAAAAATACATTTTGTTTTAAAATTAGTGGGAAAAAGTACATAATAAAAGTTAATGAAAATTCAAAAAAGAAAGAAAGAATAATAAAAACGCATTTGGAAGTGTTAGAAATTGCAACTGCTGAAAAATAAGAAAGCTGTATAGGGTCCGCCATCTAACGTTTTTCTTTCAACTAGTGCTTATTTCGTGAATGGTAACACTTAGCTCGTGACTGATTTGACAGAAAATTAGTTTTATCCTTTCGCTGAACGAAAATGTTGCAGTAATGTTGCAGAATCAAAAATCATCTTTAGAGATGAAGCTCATTTTGATCTTGGCGGGTATGTAAACAAGCGAAATTGTCGCATTTGGGGCACAGAAAACCCGCACGCATACATTGAAAAGCCGATACACCCAAGACGAGTCACTGTTTGGTGCGGATTTTGATCCAGAGGCATAATTGGGCCATTTTTCTTCGAAAATGAGCAAGGAGTGGCCGTTACAGTCAATGACGATCGTTAACGGGCCATGTTGAACGAAATTTTGTTCACAAAAGTTAAAGAGGAGGATATTAGCAACATTTGGTTTCAACAGGACGGCGCTACGTGCCACACAGCCGAAGCTACACTCGATGTTTTGCGCCCTGTTTTTGAAGATCGCATTATCAGCCGCAGAGCTGATGTCGTTTGGCCACCTCGGAGCTGCGATTTGACACCGTTGGACTATTATTTGTGGGCTGCCGTAAAGATAAGTGTTACGCCAACAAGCCAGACACAATTGACGGTTTAAAGGACAATATTTGTGAAGCTATTGGTGAAATACAGCTGCACACAATCGATAATGTGCTTAAAAAATGGACCGATCGTGTAGGCTACTGCATGGCTAGCCGAGGCAGCCATTTGAATGAAATTATTTTCCATTATTAACCGGAACGATTGTAGTTTCAAATAAAAAAGAAATTTGAGAAAATATTCAGTAGGTTTTTTTATAGCATTTAAAAAAAAAAAATAATATTTGGCGGACCCTTTGCTAAGTAATTTTTTTAAAAAGGTATTTTATTTACATTCTCTAAATTCTCTTTTTAAATTTGTACACTTATTTTCCATTATATTTTTTTATTATTATTCATTATTATTGAAATGACCCCACATAGACCCTCTATTTGAGGCCTAAATGTATAGTAGGAATTAAGTCTGTTTAAATTCTGTTAAATTCAACAAGTTTTCTGAATAACCACCTTGTGGCGGTCCCATCGTTCCGATTTAAGTTTTTTTTTTTTAAGATGCTACATCTATTGTTGATATTCCCGGTAAATCTTATCGCCGAAGCTTGACATTTGCAAAAGCTACACACATCTATCTTTATATGTGTTAGCGATTTTTTACAATTTTGACCGTTTTGGGGTCGCAAAAGGCATGATTTGCTAGGCTGAATCCGATTCCACATTCAACAAATGAATCATTGCTGGAGACGAGGCGTGGGTTTATGAGTACGACACGCAATCCAGACATTAGGCAAATGCATGGCGTTCACCAAATGAGTCGAGACCAAAAAACCACGTTGTTTTCAGTCAAAAAAAAGGAAATGCTCACGGTTTTTAATGGTTTACAACATGAATTTTTGCCAGAAGGCCAGAGAGTAAACAAAGAGTTGTATTTGAGTGTGATAAGACCTTTGCATGAAGAAATTCGTCAAAAGAGACCAGAATAGTGGGCAGAAATCGTCGTCGTCGTCAATCGAGTTAAAAAAATTGGCACCTCCTGTTTATTTTTTCAAAGATGAAATTAATACTTTATCCTATGCTAACAAAGCTTTTCTATCGTTTTTGACTCAAACCAACAATTATTGGTACTACAATCGTGTGACGGCTCGATAGGCATTTATGCGGCAACAAAAATGTCAAAAATGCGCCAATATTTACTGTGTGTTTGTGCGGTGGACAATACATACCAATATTTAAATTTTCAATTTATTTTACTTTACACAAATTGTGACATTAGCGATAATAGTGTGATTCCAGCTTTTTGGGATCATTTGGATTTTATGTTTCAGCCTAGCACATGTACCTTTCATTTCAAAATGTTCATTTAATATTTTTACTTTATATCTCTACTCTATTACTATTTATTAGCTCATGGCTGTATTATGAATCTAAAACGAAATGTTTTCTTAAATGCATTTTGACTTTCAGCATGTGAATGTGTTGATGTGTAAATTGTAATTTAATTAGTTTTTGGTTCGTTAAGTTGTTATCTATTAGAAATAAAATAGCAAAAACATGGCAAAAACTTTTGTATATAATTAGGGTGCCACTTAAGAAAAAGTAATTTATTTAAAAATTGTCGTACCCGATTTTATTTCTAGACTTATTGAAACAGACCTACAATTCAACGGGGTGTACGTGTCAGTCGTTAACTAATATTATGAGGTAATGCCACTGTTGAAAATTGTCAGATGATCTGGCCCAGGATTGAACATAGGACATTTTGTTTGATAGGCGGGTAGGTGGATAGAAGTGGCTGCCCCCAGAAAAGGGCACAGGTAGGCACACGATGTGATACCACAGTTGATCATCATCCACTATACCGAAACCACCTGGAACTCATAATAAAACAGCTAAGCCTACAAATGTCCGTACTTGTCAGCTTTGTAATCCCAGTCGCATAGGAGAGGCTCAGGTGCCTTCTTCTGCCAGCTGGGCATATGCACAGTAGGTGAAGAATTGTTTCCTCTACAGCTTCTGCAGAAATCATTGACCACCCAATCTCAGCCTCCTTGCATGTATGCCCACCGACAACTACGCTGAGTGTGATTCTTTGGAGATTGATTGGTATTCCCAGCGTGGAAAATCCGCTCATGAGTTTGATAGTTTTACCATGTCTGGCCAATTCATCAGCCATACAGTTTCCCGGTATATCACTGTGACCTGTAACCCATATAATATGAATATTTTACTGCTCTACGATCACCTCCATCGCCAAAATGGGTGTAGTGTGTAACGCCTCTGCAATAATAATACAAGCGAACCTTTGAACCCGCTGTAGTAGGCTAAGGTTAGCCGCATTATGAAATGATTCCCACTATACAATGCATCCATAGGTCAAGTGAGTCATCCCTGGTTTGAGACCCCATTTCCATCCCAACATTTTATTGCAATTGTAGAGGCCAATGGATGCCTTTTTTATCCTATTGTGTATATTAGGCTTCCAGGACAGCTTCCTATCCAGTATGAGCCCCAGAAAGTGAGCCTCTTCACTAAGTTCGAGGCTCGTGTAGTGCAATCTTAATGGCCGAAATGGCAAAAATTTGTACTTTCATGTAAAGTACTATTTCCGCTTTCTTAAGATTTACTTCCAACCTAACTTCCCGAAGTGCAAGTTGCATTCTGTTTCTAATAGGATCTAAAAATCTGCCCGAAATTGTGAGAACAATTCATAAGCGATTGTCCCGCAATTGACTTGTTTTAGAGTCACTAACAGTTCGTTCGTCACAAAATTCTAAAGAAAGGGGGAAATCCCTCCCCTGGGGGTTTTCCTGCTTATCCTCCTAGTGATGAATGAGCTTCCTAGTGTCGATTAGATTATCCTTTCGTTAAGTAATTTCACTATCGAGTTCACCAGGCTGGTTAGTGATTCCTTTAAGGCACCTAGTTTTACATTAGTGAGGGCTCATTTTATATCTAAGAAGACAGCCAAGGAGTTTTCCCGTTGGTCAGAGATTTCTGATGCACCAGGGTGTGTAAGGCGGTCTCTACTGACATTCCCCTGTTGTACGCATGTTGTTCCTTTGACTGGAGACTGTCGTCTATGCTCAAGCAGAGATTCACATAAATTAGTCTCACCTTCGTTTTTAATAGAAAGGAAGTGAGACTTATTGGCCTATAAACCTTAGAAGTGGTGTGAGAGCTGCGCCCTGCCTTCCTCTATTCCATTCATGTGGAGTATGATTCAAACAGAGACGAGATAGGAAAATCTCCCTTAGGCGGTCCAAAATACTTAAAATAAGTTAATATTTATTTTTTTGATTATAAAGATTGATTAGGGTTTCCCTTTTAAAAAAAGTTTATTGAAGAAACAGACTATTCTTTTGCTTATTATCTGGAATTATTGTTTTAATGGATCATCCTACAATCGCATTTAACTTTATTCAAATTAAACTTATTAACATACTGACAATACCAAACAGTATACAGATACTACCACCGTTAATGCCATTGCCACAGAAAAAACAACATGCAACAACAACAACGATTTCTGTCGCTTTAAGCTAATTTGTGTACTCGTATGTTATGACAGCCAGAAAGTCAGTCAATCAGTCAATCAGAAATTTAGGCAATAACAAGAAAGTTAACCGATACCACCTCATACAAACGTTCACTCGCTCGCTCAGTAAGTCAGTTGTTCAGTCATTCGCTCATTCACTCATTTAATTTGATTGTGTTTTGGAAAATGTGACATTTTCTATAAGTAGATGTTGAACAAAATGACATACCCGATACAAATAGAACGAAAAAAAAAAGAAAAAACAAAAATCATGTGGCATGTTGCCAAACATTAAACTTAAGCTGATATTTGATGAAACAAATGTTGTTGTTGTTGTTGTTTTTTTGATGTTATTTTTATACTTTACCCATATCTCTGACTCTCTATTTGCGTTCGCCTAGCAAAACCAAAAACAAATGAAATATTGAATAGAAAACGACTTAATGACTGATAAGGTTCACTTATTGGCTTGCTGGCTGTCTGATTGAATGAATGAATGAATAAATGATTAAATGAATAATGGCAGTCAATGAATGATTGAAATTTTCTGTGTGGCATTATTTATACCCACGATAAGATTATTGTTTATGTAATAATATATGTGCGTGTGTGTGTGTGTGTGTGTGTGATTTTATGTGGGCATATCTTTCCTTAATATAATAAAAATAATTAATTCAGCTTAAGCAAAATGTTTATGATTTGATTTGATCTTTTTTTGTTTTCATCACATTACAGCGCTTAAAGGCTACTACGACTATTTTGGTTAAAGGCTATCAAATTGCAGAAATATTGTAGCAAACCCACAGACTTTTTAAAGGATTAAATTGCGTGTTTTACCTTCTTTTTTGTTCAACGTGCCATTGTTCTCGTTTGCTGTCATTATCCTTCACACTATACGATTACAATTTGGCTCATAATCATAAAAAATTCATATTCATTTTAACTTTGAAATGTATTTTTAAAATCCTTATGACGTTTATACAGCTTCTAAGCCTGAGGTGGTTAAAGGTCAATAGAACGTAAAATAAAAGAAAAAGGCAACAAGTGACCAACACAGTTCGGAAAGATATGAGCAAACATATAACTAAAAAAGAAAACAAACAAGTAAGTTGCAGTTTGATAATACTGTGACTTTTGGTGATTCTTAAGCGCACAATGCTGCTTCCATTAACTGTTAACTTCTTTTAGACTTTCAAAGAATTTTGAAGATTTAATTTACTAAACTGCCGATATGCAAACAGCATTCGGTGTAGGCCTCATTGAAAGACATTGTGTGAACAGCGAAGTAATGGAAAAACTGGCCTCATTTCGCTATCCAAAAATGATATCCTTAACGGTGTGGTCAAAGCCAGGCAGTGATTTGGCCTTTCGAACTCTGTACAGCATATAAAACTTTACCCCGAAAACACAAAACTAAGAATACCAACTTGATCAAAAAGTTCCCGGAATTTATTCAGAAAATTCAAAATACAAGTTTATTCTTCTAAATCTATATTGTCCCCTTCAAAGTAATCACCATCAATTGCAACACACTTATGCCAGAGCTTGATTCAATCCTCGAAGCATTTTTTTGTATTCGGTTTTTGTCAATCAGTGCTTCCGTGCGATTTTGCCATTATTTCCTCTCGACTACTGAAACGTGTTCGGTATAATGGTTTTTTAACTCGATTGAACAGCACAAAGTCACTGTGAGCCAAATCAGGTGAATTGGGTGGCTGTTGGGTTGTGTTTGTCGCATTTGTAGTAAAAAAAAAAAAAAATTCGAATAATGATGGCACTATGCGCCAGTGCGTTATCATGTTGCCAAATCTACGAGTTTTCTGCCCACAATTCTGGTCTGTATCGGCGGACTGCTTCACGTTAACGTCCCATAACGCAAAAATAATACTCTTTGATTACTGGCTGGCCTTCTGTCAAAAATTCATGATGCACTACACCGTTGCAATCCATGAAAATCTTTTTTGACTGAAAACGATATGATTTTTTTTTGTTTGGCTCGGCTTATTTGGTGAACGCCATTCATTTGCCTGATGTTTGGACTGCGTGTCGTACTCTTAAACCCACGTCTCGTCTCCAGTAATGATTTAGAACCTCAACACGGTCAAAATTTTAAACAATTGCCAACACACATAGAGATAGATATACTTCTGGCTACGTAGCATTTGCAAATGTCAAGCTTTGGCGCTATGTTTAGGCCAAACTCAATTAAAAGAGTTGGTTTTATCGCGTGAACGTGCACCGAGGAAGGCAAAAGTCTCGGCAAGAGTATTGCTACTCATATTGCGCTTACTTTGGAAACCTAAAAAGATTGCCGACAAATATTATTTGAAGTTTTTGGATTTTGTCATCATTGAAACAAATGTCAGCTTAATGAGCCTTAAGAAATATTATTATTAAGAGGGAATAAGGAAACTAGCGGAGCGCTGCGCCAGCTCGCCGAGGCTTGAAAACCTATTAGGATCCTTGTAGACAATTTCGCCTCAATTAGTGTTCTCTGCAGCTGCATACGCTCACTGACCCGGCTGAAACGAAATCATGTCCAACTGATATGGGTTTCGAGCCCTACGGGCGCTACTAGGCGCTTCTTTCTGGCTCTGATGCAAGAGGAATTTCATGCCCCTCTGTGCGCGTTGTCTAGTTCGATATACAGATGTACTACTCGATATACTACTTGTAGAATATGCCGAATGCTTTGGCCTTCTCTTTCTATGGAAAGAACTAAGTCTCTTGACATAGTTACCGGTCACTGTATGATAGGCCGCATTTCAGAGCGCATGTAACGCCATGGTCATGGCTACTGTATGAGCTATTAACATGAGGATGAGCTTAGACTAAAGCACTTGGGTGCTTGTCACTTCCATGATCTGGACTGACTTAGGTATGTGTCACTGTCGAAATTGATTGATTTCAAGGCTACCGGTTGTTTCAAGCGAGGGAACTGAAAGTATTGAGTTTTTAGGCGGGAATATTTTTCGAGACTCTCCCATGTCCGTCTTTTCAGCTTCTTAATGGGTCTGTCCTGTAAAGCGAGCGACCCGCATAACCTAACCTTGCCTGGACTAGCTCAAAGACCCACTTTTGCTAAAAAACTATGTTTATTTTTAAGTCACTAAATTATCAAACCAGCCCCATATTCTCTATATCTTTTAATTACTGTTTATTTTATATTTTTATAGGTAAAGTAAGTACTTCTTTAGCTTCATTTTATTTCCGAGAAAATAAATGATCATTGGATTTATAAATGACAATTGTCGCCCACAATGATTTTCATTATACCATACAGTACAGTACGGACTATTTTAATATGTCACGTGTTGCTGTGTTATTGCTACAGCAACAAAATTTGTTGCAAGTTTCTAATTTCATGTGTTTTTTTGTTGTTGTTGTAGTAGTAAATTTAATACATATTTTTCATGTCTTTTTCGTTTGAATTTTATAGTAAAAGTGTAGGTTAAAAGGTTGTTGTGGGATTTTCCATAATGTCTTACAAAGGTGAGACCAGCTGGAGAAAAATATAATGTAACTAAGATACTCAACAAGGCATTAGCTTGTTTAATGTAAACACAATACTTTAAGTAAAAATTAAAAAATAAAAAAATAGTTTTTTAATGTTTCCGTTTTAATTTGTCTACTGAAAAAATATGCATTAGTGACCGAATAAAAATTTCATCCAAATCATCTTTTTTTTTTTTTGAAGGTTGGCCACTTTTTTTCGGAATTACATGTGGATTTTTTTATGTCACCTGTACCAAACGTTTACTGGATTACTATAGAGTGCAGTTATTATTTTTTTCTACTTTCTATGGCTTTTTTTACATTTTGTTGTTGAAACTTTTACAAATTAAAAATTGTAGCCAACATTACATGTTCTTACAAGTACATTTATGTGGGGGTTTACAGATTATATCAAGTATTAGTGAAAAGTTCTTTAAAAAAATTAATTTTTTTTTTACAGAAGTGGAAGGAGTAACATTTTATTTTTAGTAAAAAAAATAAATTAAATTAACAAAATACTTTTTTGTACATTTTTCTTTATCAAAAAAAGTTTTTCTTAGCAGAAAACATAAAATGTCGAAAAAGCTTCTAAAAAAATATTGAGACATATGACCTTAATTTCTTGCTAGTAATCAGAGATCACTAATGCTTTCTGAAAACATAAGTATACTCGAATCATGATTTATAAATTCTAATACTCATTCATATATATTGCAATGGCTACTTGTAGACATTTATACTCTTAAAGTACTCATTATACTCATACGTATGAACATTTATGACGCTCTTGATTTATATTCATCTACATTGTGCACAGACGATGCAAAATAAGTATGAATCAATATAAATATGAATATTTAAATACTCATTATCAGGTTACGTATTTGTGTGTATTCTTTTTCTTTTGAATGGCTAATGCTTATATCCATGTATACTCATGAGCATTCAAGAATCATGCAAATCATTTATGAGCATAATGGGTATTTTCTGAGAAATGTATGAATACTAATAGAATGAGTATCAGATCACTCAATAAGTACATAGGATGATACACAGATGGCATTAGATTCTCCTAAAGAGAAGGAGTCCTACTTAGGCCAGATATTTGGCCCATTGTGATGTCACATGCATAAATGCCGACGCAGGGATCAAACAGTTTCCATTGGAAACCATTTAGCCTCCAAAATTAATCTCGCAATTGCGGCCACCTTTATCCTGGAGAGTTCAGTCAAAGATGGCAAATTGTAGGAGTGCAAGAACCTTCGCCTTTTGGCAGCAAGAGCCGGATATTGACTCATACTTTGAAAGACTGTCTCCTCCTCTTCGAAACCACAACGCCTGCAAAAGTCATTCGAAGGAATGCCAAGTCTATCGGCATGCCTCCCGATCAGACAGTGACCCGTTAGGACCACAATTGTGTGGCGTACGGCCACCCGACTTAGGAAGAGAAGACATTTAGTCCTCCTTTCGTCAAGGCCGGTCCAGCAGGGCCTGGCAATATCGCACATGCCCTCATGCTGCCAACGATATTAAGCGTCGACATAAACTGATCGAAGAATATCCAGCTTAACCGAGGCAATCGGGACACCAATGATAGGTCCTTGTTCGAAAGTATCGAGCTCAGTACCCATTCTTGCGAATTCGTCAGCAACGCAACTCCCGACGATATCCCTGTGTCCCTGAATCCATATAAGAATTACCTTTGGATGAATCGAGATTTCTCGATAGACGTCGAGGTGCGAAAACTTATCGCCGCCCGACTGTCCGAATCTCCAAAACCAAGATTATGCAAATCAACACAAAGATCAATAACACAACGCTTATACGACTGAACGTAACAAGGCTAAAGTGGGTCTGTTGGCCAAAAATTTTTTTTTTGATACACTAGATGTCATATCAATCGATTACATTAAAGAGTATAACACGATTACTAGTGAGTGCTTAAGCATTAACACAAAAACTTGGCTTTATTGCGGTAATTCATCGCTAATCACTCTGTTGAAGCGTCTTCTTCTATAGTAAGAAAACGGAGCATCCATCCTGCACACATTTTTTTATTTCCAAATTTTTGATAGTATATATATGAGATCTTTCGAACTGAAAACAGAAATTTGGGAGATATGCCGTTTTTATGTATTTCGGCAGTATCCTCAAGACGTCAGAAGATTCCGGAATCTTTTGAACGACTGATTGTTATAGTTCGTTCTCTACATAAAAACGAAAATTAACATGTTTAACTCGTATGTGAAGTATGGTTGAGAGTTATGGAATGTGGCTATGATTTTTTCAATTTCATTCAGAAATTTACCGCTGCCTACGGCGCATTTTTGAAATATTCTGGCCAGAAACAAATACATAGCAAGTTCCTTTAATGAAGGTAATTGTGAGAAAGAAATGGAAATGGTTTGCACACACTCTGAGGAAACCAAACTGCCACTTAACGGAACTGGCCATTTATTGGAACACACATGGAAGCCCATTCCTAGAGAAGACAGATTGAAGAAGGTGCTTCCCATAGAATGACTTGATTCCCTTAGAATCTTTATAGTATCTAAGAATAATAACGTACAAGTTTAGTATTGTAACTAATAATTAAAATTTTACTTAAAATAATTTATAAGTCTTGATAAATGGGCCCTTATATTTAAGATAGGTTTCAAAAATGCTATTTTTTTGATTAATTTTTACACAAATATTACCTGGTGACTTAGTGACTTTCTATTTCTTACAAAAAATTGCAGAAAAGCGTTAACCTAGCGCGTTAAAAAAAAGCGCTAAAGGTAGAAAATGCGACTATTCGGTAGTTGACATATAGCGCGAAAGACGCTAAATTGGCAACACTGATTTTATTTAAGTAACTGCTTTTAGTATATTTTTCACTAGCAATCAGTAATTTAATTTCTTATTATTCTTCATTATTTAAGGTTAAATTGTTATTGTCATTACATAATTTGGCTGACATTATAAACGTTTTAGATTAAGACCACAACAAGTTTTGCAATTACTGTTGCTATTGTTATATATATAATATTCGCCTAATTGCACCTGCAATTTCCTCTCTAAGCCAAATTAAAGTTAATAAAAGAAAAAATTTATTTTTCAAACACGCGACACAGTTATTTTTCCGCAAAAAGTATAATATTGCTCTAGAATGAACACTTAATAGACGTTGACCATCATTGACAAAAAAAGACTGACATTTTCAAAAAAAAAAAAAAAAAAACTCGAGCCAAATACCAAAATGCTGAGGTTGTAAGTAATTCTAAGCATATTTGAAAAGGGTTTCTTTGAAAGAAAAATTTTAATTGTTTTAATGAAAAGCCGACCGTGAGTGGTAAATTGTGCATTAAAGAATTCAAGCGCATATTTTAACAGAGTTTTACTTCTAATTTTAGGCAAAATGCTTGCCGTCGCACAACCAAAATAAACACAATTTCTTTGTTCGTTACGTTTTGTTTGGTTGTTTTCGTGTTTCGTTAAGCGCCCTTTCATTGTATTTTTGCTGTTCTTTTTATAGTCCACCATGAAAAATCAGTTAATTTAACTCTTTCTCGTTAATACGTTTATTTGTTAAGATTGTTAGAGAAAACATTAATAAGAGTATCACCTTAAACGCAAAACCAACAACAACAACTAAACAAAGGCAATACAACCGACACATATATGTACTTACTTGTACATACAGATTTGCATGGCCAAACGACTAACGGAGATTCTCTTCTCTTTAGCTAATTATTTCCATTTCGAGAGAGCTTTTTGCTGTGTGTGATGACAAATATAATTTTGTAATTTTCTCAACAATAACACAGCAACAACAATAATATAAAGATAATGACGTGCCATCATAACCTACAATAACACAATAAACTGGTATTTTTATAGGCGCACATACTTGCACACACACCAACTGACATGAATAATTGTGCTTAGATAATGTTTAACACACAGTGTAGCGTATGAGAAATAAAAATATGCCTGAAAGTATGTTTTCTTTTTGTAATATTCCATTATCACGTACACTTATATTGTTGGTTAGAGGAAAAACTTTTGTTCGTTAATATGGAAATGAGTCATTTTATTTTCTTAACCCTTTGTTAAGCAGAAATATTGTTAAATAAGTCGGGGTGTAAGGAAAATTATTAAACGATAGATTGATATTCTAAATCTTTAGATTTATGCAAGAATTTTTTCTCCTAACCAATATACTTAAATGCACATATACTGTCTGTTATACTTATAAGCACGTCATGATAGCAGAAACAATGAGAGTAATAGTGAAAGCGACCAGTGGCAAAATGGAATGAATGCATTTTTTTTCTCTCTCTCTCTCTCTGAAACGGATGTTAAAGTAAATTTGCGTAACCGCGTCATTGTTGTAACTGTAAATGTAGTAGTTGTTGTTGTTTTTATTATTGCTTGATATACATATATTCTTTATGACATTATTGTTGTTGTCCTATATGTATTGTTGTTATAATTGGCATTGTTGTTTTACTCTTCGTTTATGTTTTTTGTTTTTGTTGTCATGCATATCAGATTGTTTGTTTACAACGGGGTGACACCGTAAATGAATAGCTTTTGTTATCAACTTGTGGCAGCAATTTGTTTACTTTCTTTACTGCTCGGCTATTGAAATCAGTACCGGGCTTTATGTGAGAGCATATAAACACACACACAAGCACACTAAAGCAATTGTTGTGTAAATGTAAAATGCATTATATTCACAGTGTATCCTAGTAATTAGTACAGTATATGCAAACAGAGTATACATAGAAGAGTATGTGAACTTTTGAAAGGCGGTAAGGGCTTTTGTTTGCTTAGGTAAATAAGTTACTGATTAATTTTGAATATAAGTTATGTTTAGTGTTCGATCCTAACCTATGGCAGTGGATATTGGGTCACAACTGACCACCCTGAATAGGGTTCAAAGGCTAGCCTGTCTTGCAATCACCGGTTTAATGAGTTCTGCTCTTCAGGCCGGTCTGGAGACAATGGTGAGTATACCACCATGGATATTTTTGTCAAATATGTCTCTGCAAAGTCGGCTCTAAGACTTAGATAGTCGGGTGGACTAAGTAGTACGTTCGCATTGGACTCGGTACTATCCTACGGAAAGTGTGCGGACCGATTTTCACGCGTCGGATAGATTATGCGATACCTACTTTGAATTTCGATAGAGCTTATAGGGCCAGGATACATTCTAGGGATGAGTGGGCTACTGAATCGGTCCTTTGAAATGACAAAATCGCGGTCTATACCGATGGCTCGAGAAGGTTAACGGGTACAGGGTCGTGGTTTTACTCTGATGATCTGGACCACAGAGTCTATCTCAGACTACCCGATGATTGCACTGTTCTTCAGGCGGAAGTCTACGTTATTAGATAGGGCCGCTATATGTATCCGGGAACTAAATCTCGAGGTCTCGAGGTCCATTAGGATCTATGTAGACAGTCTCGCCGCAATTAGTGCTCTCGACTCGTATGTGATTAGATCAGAATGTCTCCTCAGGTACATTCGTTCGCTGGCCCATCATGCGCTACTATAGGGTCCTCTCTGTGTTTCGTACAGTGGGACAAGCATGTGCCTCTATGTGCGTCGCCGATTTTGTTAAATAATTAGGCACTTAGCAGGATGGAACACAGGTAAACCAATATCACCACTTGTCGAATATTCCGAATGCTTTGGCCTTTTTATCTATGGAAAGAACTAGGCCTCTTCTTAGGTTTGGAAGGGGGTCTTTCGGGCATAATTACCGGGCATTGTATGATAGGCCAAATGTCGAAGCGCATGGGATGCCCTTGGCATGACTACTGTAGCAGCTGTCAGGATGAGGAGTGGGAGGAATCGGTGCAACACCTTCTCTGTCACTGTTTCGCTCTATGGTAGCTTAGACTTAGGCACTTGGGTGCATATCGCTTCCATGATCTGGACTGTCTTAGAGATGTGTCATTTTAGAAACTAATTAACTTCGTCATGGATACCGGTTGACTTAAATGAAAGAACTGATATTTTATGGGTCTTTAGGTGGCGATCTTTTTTCTGCGACTCTCCCATTTCCGGCCTTTTAGCCCCTTCAGTTGGTTTATTCTTGTTAGGGGTAGCACATTGGGCCATAGGGTCTCCAGATGAACTTGCGTAATGCGAGCGACCCATATAACCTAACCTAACCTAACTATGCTTAGTGTTTAAGTAATAAAGTAACACTTTTCATTTATCATAAGCAATGGTCCTCCGTGTTCTATTGAACATTGTACGTGCCTGGCGATTTTCGTTTATCGAATGAATTTAAAAATTTAAGATAAAATGCTTTCAGTGGTATACGGTGAGCCCACTATGAACAAACACAATTGGTTTTTATTTAAATCTTTGTTTAACAGGTAGTGGTTAGAGTCCCAGCAGAGGACATGACGAAGAAAAATTTATTTGTGGTTTTGAATGTTTAATAAAGAAGCTTGAACTTCCCTTCAGACACTTCCATTTAAAAAATAACGAAGCCCCATGACCTTCCCGCATACCCCTGACGATGATGACAAACATCAGGCGAATGATCAGGAAAACATGCCACCTACTGGGAAAAAATTATAATACTAAAAGTAAAGATCATCACCAATTAGCAAGGATCTTCACCACTACGCAAAATCATATGGAGGATGCTACAGTGGATTATTAATCATCTACTTAGCTTGAAAGATGCTTTGTGGAAAGCCAATATGCTCCCTAGAGGAGTGACAGAGAAGAACAAAAACAAAAGCTTTTCTATCTCATTCTCATTCATTCGAAACATTATTAGCACGCGTTAAACATTTTTTACATGAGACAAGCTTAGAGAAACTTTCTGAAAACGGGTAAATTTTGTTACAAATTACAAATAACCATGTGAATTATTTATTCACCCCTCGTACGATCAATAACCTTGAAGACTTGCGACTCGCATATGCATGGTAAGGAGCTTCTGTTATAGCATTTAAGATATTATTTTAAAGTGTTTTAAGCCAGCAAAACCATATATTTAACAAATTTCGTACGACACTAAATCTTCCTAATTCCTAATCAGAAAATCTATCTTAAATTGTTCTCATTTTAAAGTTTCAATTATGTAGACCATTTACAAAAACACACAATTAGAATGAGCACACGAAAAGCATTAATTTTAATTAAGTTCACTTATCTTCTTTCTTCAACCAAAATCTTATCAGCAATTTGCAAGCCATAGCCAAAAAACCCCTTTTAGCTGCTCGTCTTTTGCCAGCAGCAGCAGCAGCAATCAACAGTATTTAAATGGATTCAAGGAAAACCTTAACAAAGTGCTGTTAATCATAATTAAAACCAACAACACAAGATAAGACAAAAACAATCACAGGCACCTGTAGATAAGCGAAGAAACAAAAAAAAAAAAAAAGAAAATTAATCTCTGGAATAAGAAACACAATGATGAGAGTAAATTTTGCATGATGACTTGACAAGTCAAAGAATAAAAGATAAAAACAGAAGAAAAATGAAGAAAGAAATTGAATGGAATGGAAAAAAAACGATTTCTTTTTAAGTAAGAAAAGAACGATAAGCGCCTACAAAAATATTTGGCCAAAACGAAAAGAAAACTTGGAGGAAATAAAAGAAAACAAAATGAAAGTTAATTTGAAGACAATTTGTAGACAAGTTCAAGAAAGGCCAGACAATGTGTCTGGGAGAAAGCTTGAGACAAATTCAGGTTATAACTTTATTCGAAATAATTATTTCGGTGTTAATTGTAAATGCTGCTAAATGCTCGCCACGGCTGCGGTGGCATACCTCTATCCTCAATGACTCTGAGACATAATTGAGGTTCAATGTCGTTAATGTGCCGAATTATCTCTTTCTTTAACTGTTAAATTGTTCTTGGTTTATTGACGTACACTTTTTCGTTTAAATATCCTCAAAGAAAGAAGTCGAATGGTGTCAAATTATTGTTTCATTGACTGTGTGGCAAGTGGGACTACTCCTGTTGGATCCACATATCGTCCAGGTCCATATCCTCAATTTCTGGCCACAATAAGTCCATTATCATCTCGCGATAGCTAACACCAGCCGCTGTAACTACTTGGTCGAACTCATTTTCGAAGAAGCACGGCCCAATGATACCGCCAGCCCATAAACCGCACCAAAAGGTCATTCTTTGTGGATGTATCGCCTTTTCAACAATCACTCGTGGATTTCCATTTGCCCAAATGTGGCAATTTTGATTGTTAACATATGCAATGAGGTGAAAGTCAACATTCACTTCTACCTATTCAACTAACCATTCGGCGTATTAACGACACTTGAAATGGTCCAAAGCTTGTATATTCAAATCTTTATTCAAAATTCGCATCAGTGATGTTCATGAGATGTCCAATTCTTGGGCAGGACAACGAGTCGAGATTGACGGCATTTCTGCCACACTATCGCAAACAACAGTAATATTTTCCGCAGAACGAACTGGGCGGGCATACACAGGTGTTTCCACATTTCTTACAAACCCGGTTTGCTGAAATTTGTGCACAATTCTCCCGATTGTGGGCACATTTGGTCGATTATGCTGACCAAAAAAAAAAAAAAAAAAATGCGAAGTGCACGAAGTGCATTTTAGTAAAAGGCTTCAAGAATCTTAACGCACTGCTCAATTGGGTACCTGTCCATGATTGAATTTGTCAAACACTGAAACAAAGAAATGTCAAATTAAGTTGGGCAAAAATTTTGCTTGACGTATTGTGCATTATGGTTGGAACAAACTTTAGTTATGATCCCTTTGAACAAACATATTAAGCTCAGCCTTGATGTCGAAGTGGAAAAAATTATGCGCATCTGACACAAACTTAGCTCATGCCTAAAATACGTGGAAGAATGAGACTGTAGCGATTCCCTTGGGATACTCTCCCGTTTCGTGTCCACCATATTTGGGCTTCGGAGCGTAGAGACATCCCGGGTATGATGAACTCTCTAATGCATGCACACTTCTTCCGATCATCCACTCGCGTACAAGGTAGACATTAACCACTGACAGATCTCGGGCTAGAATCACCTGGCCTAGATTGGATAGTAAGCGTACCTATTAACTGTTTAAACTGGGCCATGGGACCATATCCTCTGTCGCATCTATTCTCACAGGTAATTGTGTTATGGTTAGTCACGCGCAAAGGCTGCGCTTACCTGCGAATAATTTCGGTCCAAGTAGGGAGTAGGTTGAGAAAGAGGAGAGCATGGCCAACTTCATTTGTCAGTGTCCGTCTCTGGCTCGGCGAAGAGTACTTATATGTGACTCGTCCTTTCTTAATGGCTTATTGTAGCTACCGATCATTGATATTAGGTTAGTAGCCAAGTTCCTTAGGCTGTCCGTTTGGTTTCTAACTTGATTTTAGTGAATTGTGCGAAGACTCTGGTTTATTGCCAAAACCGATTGTCTGGATTTGGTGAATGTAATAGAGACACAGCTTCACGTGTGATATCTCAACGGGCCACTCGTTAAGTGCTCAAGTGTGCCTTGATTTAACGTGACTGCCACTCCCTCTTAACCTAGAGCAATCATGTAAACTTTCAGAGATATAAATCGTACTTCGGTCCTAGGGTCCAACCACTGTCATCTCTATCTTCTCGTACATTCAAGTAGCTGTGAGATGCATTTCGGATATGAATGTTAACTCGAACCTAATAAGAGACTGTCGAGATTTATTAGATTTAGTTTGCAGCAGTTTTGTGTAAACGTCAATATGAATTTCGGGTCATTTTATGGCTGGAGAATTTGCTAAAGCCTTTAGCTGCAAGAGAACTATCGATAATTATGGTTTGACAGCTGAGAATGTCAAACTGTGTTGACATTTCTATTTCGAATGTAAGGTTTGACAAGTCAGAGCTAAATTTCCAAAAATTTACTTAAAAACAAACCACTTCGTCCAGCTCATTTCTGGTTAAACGACTGTGTTTATAAGCAAAATAGCCGTATTTGGAGCGAAGACTATTTTTAAGCCGTTGACCCGTTATTGTCCGACGGTATTTACAAGTACCATTACTTATTTGTGTGCTTTACTTATTATACAGGTACAATTTTGTGATGTATATTCATCAGTTCTATAAAATAACGTATTTTCTTCCAGCAAAAATAAAAAAATTCTGATTTTTTTGCTCCTGGTGTTCATAAGGTCAGTTATCCTTCAACAATTCCAGTGTTTGGAGGTGATTTTGGATTTCGAGTTTTAAAATTGAAAAGTGTGGACTCTGCTTTTTTTTAATACATATACAAAACACATTTTGTTTCTAAAAAAGTTAAATAAAATCAAGATCTATAGGCCCTCGATAATTCTGAATACCAGGACTAAGACTTTTCTTGAGCTTAATTTATGTCAAAAGCAAAGATTATATAAAAAAATAATAGTTTTTTCATGATAAGGGTCTTTGGCAATAAAGGGTTAACGAATCACTATCACATCCATTAAAATCAGGGTTGGCAAAAACCCGGGTCTTAAAAAAAAACCAACCCACTGAGTTTTATTGAGTTCTATAACTGCTTCCACATTTCGTTCAAGTTGACAATATTTTTTGTTTGTTTATACAATAACGTTGCCTTACTATTTATAATGGAATTTTGTATTCTTGGTGGGAGCTATGAGCTGCTAAACCTCGGTGATCAGAGCAAACTCCAATTACTTCGTTTGAACTATGCATTATAAGGAAAACGGTCGGAATATAAAGACAGAAATGATTAAACTACAAGGCCTGGCCTCACGTCGCATAACTTTCAAAACAATTATTAGAAACGATCGAATAACACTTCCACGAACATTGCTCCGTCTGGCTATTGGCTATTGGCGACGAATACAATATACTCATATTTCTTTATACGACATTGCGCTATAACGGCCTGTTTGAATTACGGAACACATCCGCATCACGGCGTAAATTACCTCGTGGATTCACACTTTTTTAACAAAAAGTGTAAGGGAAGCAAACACAACACATCCTCATCTCGTTTTACTGCCTACATTTGCAGAACCTATCTAGGCCGTATAAAGAGATATGAGTTTATCTTCAAGCAAGTCAACAATTCACTTCATTTGAAGAAATATAAAATCGGCTCAAAGTTGGAGCGCCTTAAAAGACGATAAGTTTTTCTGAGACGAGATTTGGTGATTGGCTCAGAGGCGGGGAAAGGATGTAAGCAGTGATACGCAATACGTAAATTATACGAAACTTTAAATTAAAAAATCCATCTGGGTTTTATTGGGTCACTCAGTGGGTTGCCAACCCTGATTAAAATTGAATATTTGGTGCGGCTTACACGCTGGCTGAATCATCGCTCTTTATTTCTTTCTAAATGAGTAAGGAGTTGCCGTTACGGTGCATGGCTAGCGCTATCCAACCACGCTGACTGACATCAAACGATACTGGGTTCCAACAAGATGGCGCATCTTGCCATACAACGCGCAAGCGTTTTATTGTAAAATCAATTTGGTTCACTGGCACCTCGTCGTTCGATTTAACGCCTCTGGATTCCTTTCTATAGGGCTATATTAAGTCACTCGTTTATGCCGATAAACCAGCAATTTTTGAAGCATTGGAGGCCTAATATTCAAGCCACCATTTACGCCATACGGCCGGATTTATTGAACCATAGTCGCAGCGGACATATGCCGGGAACCATATTAAAAAATAAATAACAGGCAATTATCTACCAAATTATTAAAACAACAATATTTCTGTTTTCACCCCATACCTGTCACCCACCCATTGGTGGATATTGGTATCCCTCTTTTTCAGTCAAACTGTATTTTAGGCAGAGATCCTGAGCTTATGGTAAATCTTGCTTCACTGCTAGGCTCACATGGCCTAATTTAGATAGTAAGCTTGCCAATCAACTACTGAAGCTTTATCGTAGGGACGTCTTTAGTGCTGTGTGACATGCAAAAATGCTATGCTTCATTGCAAATGATGTCTTGGATCGATCAAGGAAGAAAAAAGTGTGTCTCAGTTCATAGGCCCATAGGTCTGCCTCCGGCCTTTTTCTGATTTCTGATGTGATATAAATCTTTACCTTAAGTCATAATTACTTTTTTTACGAATAAAAAGCCTAATTTTTCTTAAAATGCTTTTAAGAGAAAAGCCACAAACATTTTAGCTGACTGTGAAGAAAAATTTATGGCAAATAAAAGTGAAATTTAAATTTAAATAAAGAGACAAACCAACACAATTTATAGTTAAAGAACATAATACAGAAGAAGTAATCAGAAAGGAGACAAAGGCAAGAAAAAAACTTAATTTGTTTTTATAAATTCACATCTAAAGTAACAGCACATTATTTATACAAAATTTTCATTGTCATGTTGTTCTTACATTTGTATAGTAAAACTGACAATAACACTGAAGTAAAGAAAAAAGAAAGAAAACATAAATACAATACGACAAGAAAGATAAGAAAAGAGAAGAAAAAAGAGGATATGGCCAGGATTTATGACCATTCAAAACCTGGACATATTGCAATGAACACAAAAAAAAAGAAAAATTAATAAAAAATCTGCACTTGTATCCGTTTAAATAGCCTTCGGTATACCATACAAAGAAACATATACAAATACACACACTAACTATTCTTAATATACACTTACAGGCATGAATACAATAAATTGAAATGTCTATGGGATTTAGAGTTTTTGTGTGTGTTTGTGCGTCTAGGAGAGAGGAAAAGAAAAGAGAACAAGCACACACATACACGTACATATGCATATAATTGTACAATATTTTCTTCTTCATATTTCTTTAAACGTAGAACTTGACTTGTAGCACATTGCCTTGAACTAAAAGTATTGATTAACAATTTCAATTCATACTCCTCGTATCAGTACATACAGTCATACACACATACTTACTCGTATATATATTTTCAAGTAAAGTAGAAAAAAGAAAACGGAAAATAGAAAAACAAATTGGAAAAGAAATTTATACCAATTTTATTTCCTTGTTTTTGTTTTTGTTTTTGTTCTGTTGTTATTCTCTTTTGTATAAGTATTTCATATAAATTTTTTTCTATCGCATACAAACAAGCAAACAACCGTATATTAAACTATTGGGGTATCTCTGGTTATTTAATCGCAAGAAGCAAGCAAAAAAAACAGCGACAACACTTACAAACTGAAAAGAATTACTTAAGAAAGAGGCAAAGAAAGAGAGAGAGAGAGAGAGAAGGAGTAAAGGCAGTTGTACTCGACAAGTGTATATTAAAAAACAGTAACAGCTGCATAGTGTGTGTATGTGTGTGTAAACATATAATGATTTTTCTATACGACCATCTCTATGCATGCGAGTGTGAGTATACAAGTGTGATTCATTGTTTACTTATTTGCATTTCAAGTAAATACTCATATTTAACATGTGTAAGTGAGAATGTTTTTGACACTTTTTGTTTACTGCATGTCTGCCTGTGTGTGTGTGCGTGTGACAATGGAAAAATAAACAACGATAAAAACATTCGAATTTTTAAAAGCATATATTAAAGCTGTTTGTGTTGTTAGTCGCAATCTAAAATAAACAACAACAACAAGTGAATAATACATGTGTTGCCAAATTGTTAAATTAGAAGAAAATAAAAACTAAAAAGAACTGAATGTGTGTGTAGAAAAAAAAGTACATAAACCACAAGCAGAGGGAACAATAATGACAAAATAAATAAAATCAACAGCAATAGAACGTGAAAATAAAGAAAAACAATAAAAAAAACAAATAAACAAATAGCAACAGTGAAAAGGACAACAAGTATAGTTTGTATGGGTGTTTCCATTATGTTGAGCTTTTTTTGCACTTAGTGTTTGCTGGAAGAAAATTACTTTTTAAATTTTCCCATTGAAAGTTATATTTTCACCTAAAATAAAAGCATCATTTACAACATGATGATGAAAGCTTAATATGGCGTTGGGAAATTTTCGAACCATAGATTTTAAAAGAAATTTCTGATACTGTTAGCATCTAGTTTTTTAACATTAATAGTTTTGTTTCAGCCATTAGTATTTTTCCGTTGTAATAGGCATAAGACATATATTAGCAAAGTTTCTTGCAAAACAGTTTCATTTTTGCTAGAACATTGCTAAGAGAAAGACTGTAACGTTCAGAGCAGAGCCTAAATGAACTAATGGAAGAACCTGAAAGATTGTCCAACATCGATAAAAGCTCGCCTAGTTAATCAACTGTCGTGGTTTTGCTTGCTGTTTACTTTGATTATCATAATTCATTTGATAAGCCCTTAGGATGACACATTGATGGCGTTCTTAGAATTTTGTCCATATGATTTTGATTTAGTACTGACCTTTAGACAATACGGGTATAAATGTGACAGCAATATAACTATTGATTCGTAAGTTATAGCATTTTATATGAAGCAACTTTTGTTATAAAACAAACAAACAAAAAAAAATGGAAAAAAGTGAATTTCCAGATTTGATAAAGCATTGCATTTTGATGAAAAAATACAGTGGAAACCAAACAATTGTTTGATAAACATTATCCGAACTCTGCACCATTCAGACAAATAGTAGAGAAGTGGATTACTAAATGTAAACGTGGTCGTACCAGCACAAATGATGTAGAGCGCAGTGGACGCCCAAATGAGGCTGTTATTCTAGAAAACATCAAATCAAAAATTGACAAATTGGTTATGAACGATCGCAAATTGAAGTGGCACGAGCTAACTGGTAGTGTTTTTAGCATTTTACACGAATATTTGGGTAGGCGAAAGCTCCGTACAAAGTAGAGTGTGAGTGTTTGGCGTTGTTAAAACGCAGTAAAATGGAATTCTTTCATCGATGTGTGACAATGATTGAAACATGGCTTCACTATTATATACCAGAAGTTAAAAGACAACCAGCTGAGTGGACGAAAATCGACGAACCGAATCCAAAGCGAGTAAAGACGCAACAGTCGGCGAGTAAGGTGAAGTCGTCTGTATTATGGGACTATCTCCAAAACGAATGAAATCGCAAAGACACTGCAACATTTGCCAAAGAAAAAAAAAATGTTGTTTCACGAAGACAATGCAATTCTTACTTATTGAATGACCTGTTATGTTGCCTGGGCTTAAAACTAAGCTTAAGGGCTACACTGCAGAAAAAGCATATGTATGTATGTATATTCAGTGTTTTTCCAAAAGTACCGACCGTCTGTACAGTTCTGAACTTCATTTCTTTTCAAACGTGCAGTCAGCAGCTCTTTCATATTTGGCGCGTTTCCAAATGCGTAAAAGTTTCACTGCCCGCCTACTATCCTACAAGTTCCACTCAGTCGAATTCCTGGCCACTTACTTTCTTTTACATTTCAACTGGTTGGCACTTCCGCTTAGTTCGGTGTTTGAAGGTTATCCTTAGGCATTTATTGATGAAGATTATATAGATCCAGTGCAGATCTTTACGCTGAAATTGAATATTCTATGCTCAGACTTTTCCGATCTGTGGTGAAGTCCAAACTTGTTTTAGCTGTGCTAACGTGTTTCTTCCTTTATAGATCCGTTGGTATACAGTGGTCGAAGAAATAATAGGGACACTTTCATTTTTTTTAATAATTAGAACAACGTGCAAAGGTCTGAAGAAACGAAGATTAATTTATTTGGGTCAGATAGAAAATCGTATGTATGAACCTCTTTCAATTACAAAGCAATCTTTATTTGATTTTTGTAGTGATAGATAAATATATGAGAAAATTTTAATTTAAGAAATTTTTGATGCGTCCCTATTACTTCTAACACCACTGTATGTATTTCAGCCGATGACTCACCTTAAATAAGGGGTGCTTTTATGGAGGTATAGAACTTTAAGTTGCAATAAAACAACGATGGATTATTCGATTGCCATGAATTTTATTTATCCGAAAGATAATCTTGTCGCATTACATTTTAAATATGATTTCTGGCATATGACCGCCACGGCTGGCACGGATGTAGTCCAATCTGGACGTCCAATTTTCGATGACTTTTTTTCAACATTTGTTACCGTATATCGGTAATAACACGGCGAATGTTGTCTTCCAAATGGTCAAGCGTTTGTGGCTTTACCGCATAGACCATACATAGCCCTACAGAAAGTAGTCTAGCGGTGTCAAATCACAAGATCTTGGAGGCCAATTCACAGGTCCAAAACGTGAAATTAGGCGGTCACCAAACGTGTCTTTCAATAAATCTATTGTGGCACGAGTGTGTGACATGTTGCGCCGTCTTGTTGAAGCCACATCTCCTGGACATCATGATTATTTAATTCAGGAATGAAAAAGTTAGTAGTCATGGCTCTATACCGATCACCATTGACTGTATCGTTCTGGCCACCATAAAGCGCACCAAACAGTCAGTTTTTCTGGACGTAACGGCGTTTCCACATACACTTGAGAATTACCTTCACTCCAAAGGCGGCAGTTTAACCAGAAGTGCGCTTCATCGCTAAACAAAATTCGTTTATGAAAATCGGGAACAACGGTAATCTAGTTTTGGGCCCATTCGACGAATCTACGCCGGGCGTGAGTCTATTCACGATGAATTGCCAAACTAAACTGAGAATAAATCACTTGACAGCTGTTAAATCGGTCACCGTCTTGAAAAGTAATGCCAACTTAAAGTTCTATACCTCTATAAAAAACACGCTTTATATATAGAAATAACTGCACTAATAACAGAGTGAAGATACTTACTCCACTTCTGAGATTTGGATAACGAATTGGAGCTTTATGTACGACAAATAGTTTTGCCTCCATTTCGGAGAGTGTGTGACCTAAGAGGCAAATATCATCCGCGTAGTCTATGTTACCCAATAGTTCACAGCCATGTCGAACTCCTTTTTCGACTGCAATGGTCTTGCTCACCTGGTTTTCATGTAAGACACTACATGCGGCATTCCTGTATAAAGCTGGATTAATTTCATGAAGACACCATTATATTCTAAAGAATTCCATATCGACGACTGGTCGACGGTGTCAAAGGCCTGTTCAAAATCGATCTCCATTCCATTGACTGTTTTACGATGATTCTGAGACTATTTGCAGGGATTTTTCTGGGCGAAAGCCGGATTTAGGCATTAGAGAAGTATACTATTTTTCGAGTTAAACCACGTTTTGTAATAAAAACCAAAAAAATATTTTTTAAGAAAATAGAGTCTTCAGATTATTTGAATAATGATTCCTTTTAAAGAAGCGATTAATTTTGTAGTATAAGGGAAGCACCCATATTTGTATAAAGGAATTAGTGTGTGTTGTTATAAAACTTTTTTTTTTAATTTGTTGCTTGCAATGGAGAAAAACGATCATATAATGAAAACACTTTTTCAAGACTTGAATACAAAAAGAAAAATAGAAAAAAGAAGAAAATAAATTAATGACTTCAGTTCGAATTCTTCTACAGATACGAGTACATACATAAAAACATACATACATATGTACGTAAGTATGAGTGTATGTTTATTATATGTGAACATTTTATTTTCCTAGACAACACACTAATAATGCTATTTTGTAAAAAATAAAGTTAAAAACCAGTTGTAGTATAAGTTCCTTAAAATATTTACAACTTTAATTAAAAACAATTTTAAATTTTGAAATGTCATTGAAACTCGCATAGTTTATGTATATTTAGCAAATTACGCACAACTATCGGGTGCTCTTTTTAGAAGTTCACAGCTTTGAGTTGGCAACACTGCTTTATTTGACAACCGATTTAACAGCTGATAGTTGCTTTTTGTTTAGTTTGGTTTGACATTTCATTATGGATAGACCTACACCAGAGCAACGCTTGCAAATTGTTGAAATTTTTATCAAAATATTAGTTCTGTTCTTTAAACTTTAAAATTTTGCCCTCCGATGAAGCCCATTGTTAGTTGAATGCGTATGTAAATAAGCAGAGCTGTTGCGTTTGCAGTGAGGATAATCCACAAGCTTTTGTCGAAACCCCATTACCATACATCCACAGAAAACCACTATTTGGTGCGCCTTATGGTCCATATGTCTTCAAAAACCATGATGGTCAGAATGTTACTGTCAATGGTGAACGTTATGGTGACATATTCAATCTACCACCCGACTTATGCAAGGAAATAATAAACGATTCTTTCCAGATAAGAGGAAAATGAGCTAATAAGACCGCTCAAGACAACAGCACAGCACTTCAAGACATAGGTTAGAACCCATCGGGCTCTAGTAAGTGTGTTGATTTCAGCCCAGATAAAGACTCGAAAACAGATTCAACACCAAATTCATGAATATTAGAAATTGACACGCTTGTCACAGTATGTGGATACGAAAAATTAACCCCCGAATCCGAGACTGAGTTCAATTTCCTATTCGAAATTTTAAGATGATCAGAAGACGATTCTGATTCACAGATAACTTGCGTTGAACACGAAGAAAGTCATAAAAGCATTTCTGGTTAGCAGCAAAATTCGGCGTGACCCTAACCATGTACTCCATATAATAAAAATGAATCATCCTACTAAATTTAGCACGAGCTCTCGAGTAGAGCATATAAACAGTACTAGATCCCGATTTCGCAAACCTCTAAAAACAACCACGATTTCCTATTCCTCAGTCTCGTTAAACTAGTTGAATTACATAGAGATCCAGAACAATCTGAACGACGGTACGCAAAAGGAACACACTTATCAAAGCATTGGAATAATACCCCGTAAAAAGCTATCGATAATCGTATCAAGGGAACAAGAGTCATATGGCGTTGAGCTGAGTAAAGAGGACCAATCAACAGAAGAGAGCAATGAATTCAAACGACCAAAATCAGTACGACTAAAATCGAAATGACGCAACATATCCAATGAACGTTTCACCCCTGATGATAAACAAAAATCAAGTTCAATACGCAGTAACAGCGTTGGATGATGAACATCCTCACGAAATAATGAAGAATAATTGGGTCCTCAATAAATATAAGACTAAAATCCTACTAATAGAGTTTAATACATGATTCACCTGAAAAAGACCAAGATCAGACATAGCGGGCAGAATTTCACCATAAGATGGGACTGAAAATAGCGAAATCAACGAGCTAAATTCAGGCGAAAAGTTCCAAGAGATATGCGGTAGATTAAAGTCGCCAAGGACCACTATCAGCCCTTCCCACTCCATTGAATTCCTAAACCTAGAAACAATTCAAAATATAGCAAATAAAAATGGGGGTGGCGTGGTGTAGTGGTTAGAGTGCATGCATAACAATACAAACGATCCAGGTTCAAGCACCAGCAGAGGATATGATGAAGAAAAATTTAACTGTGGATTCGAATGTTTAATAAAGAGGCTTCAACTACCTACAACTCCATCTAAAAAATAAAGAAGCTTCTCTGACCTTCCTGCATGCCTCTGGAGAAGATGACAAACATCAAACGAATGATCAGGAAAATACGCCACCTACTAGGAAAAAATTACAATACTAAAGTAAAGATCCACCACCAATTAGCAAGGATCTTCACCACTATGCAAAATTACGAAGCCACGTGCTAAACAGCGTGCATTACAATTAATTTACATAAAGAAACTTTTGGTGAAAGAATTATTTGACGTAATAGTCCAATTAATTCTTCACCAAAATCGTGTCATTCAATCCCATTGGACTATTTTCTTTGGGGCTAATTAAGTCACTTGTCTACATCGATAAAACAGAGACAATTGAACACCTGGAAATCAATATTCAAAGAGTTATTGGCGAAATATGGACGCATATGCTGTAAAAGGTTTATAAAAATTGCCGCCACGTGACTCAAATCATATTTCAACGTGAATGTTATAAAATGTTTTTATATATAGACATGGGAAAAATAATAGGGACACTTATATCAAAATAGTTAAAAATCCAACTCTGTTTTTATATTCAAACATTTATCAAAAAGATCTTATAAATTTTCTACTTGAATTTCGACGACGTAAAGAACCGTTATCTGACAAACAAATTTTGTACTGTTTCCCAGTTGTAATACATTTTTCTGTTAAGCTTTAAGTGACAAACGCAATGTGTCGCTATTATTTTTCACATGACTATATATAAAAATGGATTGTGATTTGTTTGGATGTTTAAAATTTTTAAGCGACTGTATCAAATTGAATACTTGCTTCTCCAAATTTGTTCGTAATTACTACGCGAAGGTTTACGGAAAAAAAAAATCAAAAAAATTTCAACAGATGGCGCTGAAAATCGTCACTGCTTTATCTTTACTCCTTTTAAAGTTATTTGAATAAGATTTGGCACATAGATTCAGTGCTTATATTACAAGTCCTACAGCAAATCTGATAGTACTTCCCATACAAAGTATATATTGATTTTTGTATATTTTGAGAACGGTTAGAATGGAATTTTCCGAATTTGGTCTAAATGACTAAGTAGTTACGTCAAAAAGTGGACGTAATTGGATAAGTGGGCTCGGTGCCTTTCATACAACGTAAGTACTGATTTTTATATATTTGAGAACGGTAAAGGAACAAGTTTATGAATTTGGTCTAAATTACTTGGCAGTCAATACAAATTATCAGTTTTAACATGAGATAAGTGGGTGTAGCATCTCCCATACATAGTAACCATTAATGTTTTCATATTTTGAGAACGGTAACAGTAACAGTTTCTAAATTTGGCTTAAACAACTTCTTGCTCAGGACATATCATTGGGCGTGGCGTGACAGCTACCTTTCATACTAAGTTTGAAATTTTCCATGCGATAAGAACGGTAAGAGTTCAAGTTTCTTTATGTATCCATATCGCCCAAACCTGGAAAGTATCTAGAAACGGGTGTTGCACAAAGTACACCGGGAACCACATAAATGATTTACAAACCAAAAAGTTGTGCGCGTTCCTTTAAGTTCTTCTTATGAGAAATAGATTTTATAGAAATACAACACAAGGGCTTCCGGCAACGCGGGAACCATAATATGAGTAGGCTAGCTTCAACGACTGTGCGAAGACACACAATCAAATGTGTATAACCATAATGTAGTTTATGGTTATAAACTACAGGTTAAGGTTCAGCTATAATATGCGTCGGCTAGCTGAAACGGTTGTGCGAATACACACGATCAAATGTGTATACTTAACAAACTTTTTGTTGAGTTTCGTTCAGCTACATTTGCTTACATTTTGAGCGAACCCAATTTTTATTACGTAAACAGCTGTATTTGTGTTATATGCAAAACAATAAAAGAAACACGTTGTGTAATGGATGCTCTTGCTTTTATTCGTCACTGAAACAGCGACGATTGAACATGCGTAGCGGGTGTATGCAGATTTTTTACTTTTAATTTAAACTATTATGTTTACTGATAATACATAAATTTTTACACAACATATTTAAGTTTTTATATTTTTAATAAATAATAAATTCATCCATATACTAATAATGCTAATTATCCATTCAACTTAACTCTTAGATAGCAATTTTCATGTTCTTACTAACGCAATTATAAAAAAAGTACATCATAGCCACCAAAATGCTGATTAAGTATTTGACATTGAACATGTGTAGCAGGTGTATTCAGATTTTTCTTAAGTTTTTATTTAAACTGTATTATTTTTACTGATAATACTTAAATTTTTACACAAGATATTTGAATTTTTATATTTGTAATAAATAATAAATTCATCCAGATTCAACTCAACTCTCAGATAGCAATTTTCATGTTGTCACTAACACAACTATTCAGAAAGTACATTAAAGCCACCAAAAAGTTGATAAGGTATTTAACGGACATTTCGTTGAGTTTTTGACAGTAGCTTAAGTAAGCAAAATTATATTATGTTTGAGCATTTACTTTAGTTAAATATATATTCCTTTGTTTCATTTCAATTTTATATATCTTGTGTGTGAAATTGCTTCTAAATCCCCTTTAAAACTTTCATAAAAGACCTATAATTTCTAAAGAAGGAAATATCAATGTCACAGTGTCTGTATATAAATCTAAAAATAGCTCCATGCTCGCAGTTTTGTGTTAAATAATGTCCACTTTTTCTTTTTTTTTATTTGTATAGAATTGTAATTTATGGTCAGAGTTTATATTGAATGTTTTTATAGTTTCCACCGATTAAAGCTGTAGTAATTTTCATTTCCGGTTTCTATCGCCATAACGTTTTCAAACTTAACCCTCCCTAAAACAAATTTATCGTATATATTTTATATTGAAACTTACAAGGCTAACAAACCCCAATGTCAGTAGAAATATAACAATACGAGTACTTCTACACCTGGCCAATGCGCAAAATATAAAGAAAAAACAAAAAAACAAAAAATGCCAAGAAAGAAAAACACATGGAATAATCGACTAAACGTCAACTTAACAGCTAGCCAGTCGTCCATCAGCCTGATAGACAGTTAGTCATTTTAATATCAGCCAGCCATTTAAAAGGTAGCCAGGTTCACGTACTAAAGCACGTTCTATTGCTGCACTTTTTTCCCTCCATATTACCCCCCATGAAATAAAATTGTAGTCGTATACCCAATTGCTATGGTGGTGGTGGTACGTAAGTCTCGGACTTATTCACATGTTTGTGTTTTTAAGGCTTTCTTCTAAATAGTAGAGTATTTTATATGATTTTAAGTTGGTGTGTGTGAGGGTATTTATATGCAAACTCATAAAAATACAAGAGGGATAAACAAAGGACATACAGGAGGGCTTTATATAGTATAGAATATAAAGAGCGAGAGGCAAGGAAGGCTAAATGAGAAGGCCAAACAGCAACCTGTTACAAGGCTAAATAATGCCTATTATTTTAAAAATAATAACATTAGAGACTTTATGTTATATCTTATGGTATATGTTATAATAAATCCCTTAAGTTTTTTGTGTTAATTTTTAAATAAATTAAGTTTAATTGTTTTCATTTATTAAATTTCAAATTGTTGCTTTTAACTTTCTTTATTGTTATTTTGTTGTTATTTTTCTAGCAGCCCGAAAACACTCTTTGTATGCCAGAACAAAAAAAAAAAAAGAAAAACAATAATTCCTTTAAGTATTGACCCAGGCAGGCAGGATAAGTTGTGTGTTCAGTTGTGCACATGGAATAATTATTGCTGAAAGCTTTTTTTCAGGTGAGTAAATATTTTTTGAAATTTCTCTTTTGCAGATAACAAAAGAGCGTATTGAGTGCTGTATAAGAGAATTTAAAAATTTCAATACAAAATGTCTGCAAAATGGCACCAACTACACTGAACAAAAATCAATATTATTTACAGTGGCAGATAAGCATGTTAACAATAACTACTCGTATATACAGTGAGTGTCACTTGAAATCGTACAGCACCATTTTGTTAAATAACTTGAAAAATTATATAAAACACTAGAATACTAGAATAGAAAATATGTATTTCAACACACAAAAAAAGTAGCAGTATTACAAAACATTAAAAAATATCGCAAAATGCATGCTTCACTTAAAATCGTACACTTATAAAGGATGGGCAAATTTGAGGTTAGGAATTAAATTGGCTTAAAAAAACACATTTTATTTTCACAAATTCATTCAATAATGGAATATGATGTCGGGCAAATGTCCACCTCTAGCACGCCGGTAGACGTCCGCTCTTTTCACAAAATTTTCAATCACATTTTGCAACAAAGCTTTGCTTATCTCGTCAATGCAGCGCCGAATTTCATCTTTCAGAGTGTCACTTGTTTGTAGTTTGTTCACGTAAACCCAGTCTTTCAAATGGCCCCAGAGAAAATAATCCAGCGGCGTTAAATC
This sequence comes from Wohlfahrtia magnifica, assembly GCA_023159175.1. Taxonomy (NCBI): domain Eukaryota; kingdom Metazoa; phylum Arthropoda; class Insecta; order Diptera; family Sarcophagidae; genus Wohlfahrtia; species Wohlfahrtia magnifica. The sequence continues at coordinate 655,692 of JAKWBJ010000044.1, read as the reverse complement.
ACAAAAACGAGGCGGGCAAATAACATTGCCAAATCAAGAAATTACACGACCTGGAAATATCTCATGCAATAACAGAATCGTTTGGCTGGCTGTGTGGCTCGTGGCGCCATCCTGCTGAAACCAAAGGTGGCTGATGTCAACATTAGCCAATTGTGGCCACAAAAATTGGTTATTATGACTTGGTAGCGCAGAGAATTTACGGTGACGGCGTTTCTTTTCTCATTTTCGGAAAAATACGGGCCGATGATGCCGCCTAACCACAAACCGCACCATACGATCATTTTCTTTGGATGTAATGATTTTTCGAATGTATGCGACAATTTTATTTATTTACATAGCCGCCTAATTGGAAATAGGCCTCATTACTTAAGATGATATTGTTGAAAAATGCATTGTTTTCATTCAATTTCTCACACAGTAAATTTTCACAATTGAAATTCTTTGTTCAAGAGTATAGCGTTCAATACTTAAAATTTCATTTGACAGTCAATTTACGTACTAACCTCAAATTTACCCACCCTGTATAAACTTATAATTAAAGTATAAAAATAAGAGAAATATTAATATGAAATAATTTTAATATTTTGTTGGGTATTCTTCACTATTTGTTAGAGCCTTCTTGGCATGGATTTCACCGGATTTTTGTAAGCTTTTATTATTATTTTATTCCGTTCTTCCTGTTAGATATGGGTATACAATGGCGTTCATAGTTGGTGACTGGGACGCTGAGTCGTCTATAGGCGACCAACACAAAGAGATTACTGTAAATCGTTATAGACGTATGACTTAAAAGTGTTCGAAACACCAAAAAATTTTTGAAAATAATTATGTTATGTAGGTACAGTGGCAAAACTAGCTGAGAACCCCTGACAAAGTAATAATTCCTTCAAGTACACTGAAAAAATGCCAAAAAACAACATTTTACTTCAATAGACAAAAAATTCCATCATTTAGTTACAATCAGCGTTCTCAACTTTTGAATTACAAAATTTAAGTTTCGTAATTTTTTAAAAAAAGCACTAAATTTCAAATTGTTTTTAGTTTTATTTACATTTAATTTTTTGATATTTAGCTGTTTTTATCCCATTTTAATAAAACTTTGATAAATCCAAGCTTGTTTTCATTTTCTGTTCTTTTTACTAATTATTCCAACATAACAATAACTAAATCGATATATTTATTGCTTAATTTGCATCTATTGAACTCAGTTATGTATGAGATACAAAAATGGAAGGTGCTATTCAACGCGGGATAGTTTTTGACTGATGATTTGTAATGAAGTCACTTAGACCACATTCAATAACTTCTACTATTATTTAACTATTTTTGAGTTTAAAACAGCGTACACTAGCATATTGCTATGTAACGAATAAGCAGAGCAGACTGCTGAGTAGTTTCACCAATTTTTTCTTTTTTTTCTCCGTCACTCACTCACCATGGCTTTGTTTCAGTTTCTTTAATCAATTTGATCTTTCAAGCTAAGATTAATCCACTCTAGCTTCCTCCTTATAATTTTGCGTAGTGGTGAAGATTCTTGCTAATTGGTGGTGATCTTTACTTTTAGTATTATAATTTTTAAGATATAGAAAAACATATATTTACTTGGTATGGGCGTGAGTACAGCCCAGTTGAAATTTTTAAAATTAATATATGCTATAGGTCCTTCCATACATAAAGCGAGATACAGTAAAAATTTCAAGAAAATCGGTTCAACCATTTGCTGTCCATAAAGTTCAAACAAACCAACAAACAAACATGCAAACACTTCTTCATTTTTATATATAGGGTCCGCCAAATATATATATATTTTTTTTGAAAATGCTATAAAAAACTACTGAATATTTTCTCAAATTTCTTTTTTTATTTGAAAGTACAATTCTTTCGGTTAATAATGGAAAATAATTTCATTCAAATGGCTGCCTCGGCTGGCCATGCAGTAGCCTACACGATCGGTCGAATTTTTAAGCACATTATCGATTGTGTGCAGCTGTATTTCACCAATGGCTTTACCAATATTGTCTTTTAAAGCGTCAATTGTCTCTGGCTTGTTGGCGTAACACTTATCTTTGACGGCACCCCACAAATAATAGTCCAACGGTGTCAAATCGCAGCTGCGAGGTGGCCAAACGGCTGATAATGCGATCTTCAAAAACAGGGCGCAAAACATCGAGTGTAGTTTCGGCTGTGTGGCACGTAGCGCCGTCCTGTTGTACCAAAGGTTGCCAATATCCTCCTCTTCAGTTTTTGTGAACAAAAATTCGTTCAACATGCCACTCCTTGCTCATTTTCGAAGAAAAATGGCCCAATTATACCTCTGGACCAAAATCCGCACCAAACAGTGACTCGTCTTGGGTATATCATGCACAACCATATTCGTTCAGCGGAAGGATAAAACTAATTATCTGTCAAATCAGACATGAGCTAAGTGTTACCATTCACGAAATAAGCACTAGTTGAAAAAATACGTTAGATGGCGATCCCTTTATAAGAAGATATCGCTTAATATAGAAAGGGCGTATCTCCATTTTTTTCAAAATTGCGTTTTTAACTATTTCTGGTAGTATACCTCCAAAGACTTCTATATTATTATAAAGAAGTCTCAATTCAATATACTTTTTTTTAAATAAAAAAAAATAATAATAAAAAAACCTCCTTAAAACTTAAAATAAATGGCAAAAGAAACCACCAGCACTGAATTTATTGCTCGCTTTGAGCTAAAATTGCGTTATTTTTTTCTTGTATCGAATATTTGCAGGTTTTCCAGTTTCTTCTTTCTCCTCTAAAATAACAAAAAATCCAGATACGCCCTTTCTATATTAAGACGTCGATATGAAGAAGACAAAATATGTTAAAAATTGCTTTAAAGATTACGAAAACCTATTTGATTAAAATATTAAACAAAAGATGTTAGGCTGTATTTACATAACAGGTCATTTAATAAGTCCGTAATATAAGTAAGAAAAAACAAAAGTCGATTTTATTATTCAACATAGTTGCCGATATAACAAGTATAACGATTTCCAAACTTTTCAAAACCACTTTTATAGCACAATTTCTCTTTCGGGTCAAAATAGGCTTCAGTTTTAGCGATTACTTCATTATTGGATTTAAATTTCTTTGCTGAAACAGGAAAAAGTCGCTGGGGCTAAATCTGGAGAATACGGTGGGTGGGTTAGCAACTCGAAGCCAAATTCATTCAATTTTGACATGGTTTTCATCCATTTGTGACACGATTTGTGAGCTCATGCGGCAACCACTTTGAACAGAGCCTTCGCATACTCATATGCGTATAAAATGGTAAAAACCCTATCATCTGATATCCTTACAATGTCAGCTAGCTCGTGCACCTTCAATTTACAATCGTTCATAATAATAACAGCCTCATTTGGGCAACTACTGCGCACTGTATTATTTGTGCTGGTACTACCACATTTAAATTCAGCCATCCATTTCTCTACCATTTGGCTCGTTGCAGCAGAGTTCAGATAATGTTTTTCAAGTCATTGTTTGGTTTCCACTGCATTTTTTCATTAAAAAGCAATGCTCTATCGAAATTAGAAATTCATTTTTTTAATTTTTTTTTTTTTCAATAACAAAGGCTGCTTCACACAAAATGCTATAACTCACGAATCAATAGTTAGATTGCTATCAAATTTATACACGTATTGTGTGAAGGTAGGTGGCGTGGCGTAGTGGTTAGAGCGCAAGTATAGCTAAACAAAAGCGACCCAGGTTCAAGCCCCAGCAGAGAACATGACGAAGAAAAATTTAGTTGTGGTTTCGAATGTTTAATAAAGAGGCTTTGACTTCCCTCTAGACAACTCCATCTAAAAAATAAAGAAGAAGCCATACTGACAGGGTTGAAAGAGTTGGTATAATTGTACTCTTTTTGGTACAATTTCACACTCAAAAGTACAATGATACACCAATTACTCTTTTGGTGCAATTTACTAACTTTCTCCATTTATTTTTTTAAATGTATTTTCCCAGTTTATCATTTGTGATTTATTAAAACGAAAGAATGAAATAGGCTTCATGTGTCTACAGTTTCTGGTCTTATTCAGACAAAAGATTTGTCTGAATTTTAGTTTTAAACTATCAAATTATTTGTTATTAAAAACAATTTGATCTCATGAATATGTACATATGCATATCGATAGACTTTTTTTGTACATTATAAAGGGTCCGCCAAATATATTTTTTTTTTTTTGAAAATGCGAAGCGAAAACGCATTGGACATGACCATATTCGTTCAGCAGAAGGATAAAACTAATTATCTGTCAAATCAGACATGAGCTAAGTGTTACCATTCACGAAATAAGCACTAGTGGAAAAAAAACGTTAGATGGCGGACCCTTTATTTAAACATGTACCTTAGTGTTGCATACATTAACCCTGTTTTTTTAACCCTCTGCACTATCGTGCACGAATTGTAATAATTGTATTGACGTGAAGTCGAATAGACACCATTTTTAAACTCATATATTTATGTTGACGTTTCCGAATATCACCTTATTTGCCTTATTTATTTCGTAATTTATTTATTACAGTAAAGCTAACGTGAGTTTTAAATTTAAAATAAAAAACATTATTCTTGAAAATATAATATGATTGATGTTATTAATACGAATTGTACGAAGTTAAGCAAAAAAAAAGTTACAGAGGGTTGAAGATATACCTTTAGAGTAGAAATGAACCTTTAATTTTATTATTATAAAAACGAATTTTTATGTAAAATTTCTTTGTTTTTAATAAAATTAAAAATAATTTAAACAAAATATTTTTTTGGTACAATTCGGGTCGAAAAAGTACAATTTTATGAGCTTCTGAGTACAATTTTGATGTTCTCATTTTGCAACACTGCCCACTGACCTCTGGAAATGATGAAAAATATCAGACAAATGATCAGGAAAGCACGCCACCTACTGGGAATAAGTAACAATGCTAAAAGTAAAAATCACAACCAATTAGCAAGGATTTTCACCACTACGCAAAATCATATGGAAGAAGCTACAGTGGATTAATCATCTACTTAGCTTAAAAGATCAAATTGATTGAAGAAACTGAATACAAAGCAATGGACACTTTGTGAAAAGCCAATATGCTACCCAAAGAAGTGACGGAGAAAAAAAAATTGTTTGAAGGTTAGTACTAAATAAAAATCATATGGAAAAAATTCTAGTAACGCCATCTATGTGTCATCCTACGGACATATTGAGTGACCTGATATGTATGCATGTATATTGTAGTAAAGCAAACAGGGTACCACACTATCGATATTGACCTACTAACTATGCCTCTTTATTATTTTATTGATTCAATTTGCTGACGTTTGAGATGTCGTTTACAACGTTTTGTTTAAATTATCAAAGAGCTTAAGCCAGTGAATTGGATTATTTTTAAGGCAATCAATTATTAATAATGAATAATATTTTAATTAAAAAAAAAAAATTTTTTTATGTCTTAAATAAAAATTGTATATAAATTTAGGAATTAATTATAAAATAAAACCAAAATATTAAATTCATTCGAAACTCATCCATTTGTGTGTACCTTAAACCTGTTTCGTTAAATAAAAAAATCTAGTGAATTAATTTTCTTTGTCAAAGTCAAGCTTTAAAATTTGTTGTTTTTTAAATCCATTCATTGGCTGGTTACTACTTGGACTACTACAAGTGGCATTTGAATTTTATAATAATTAATATTTATATCGCTGTAGAGTATTTATTAAATTAAAATTTTTTTTCTTTCATATTTCGCTTTGGTTATATACAATGATACAAGATGTTATAAAATAATACCAAAAATTATAATTTAAATTGAAAGAATTCATTATAATTTTTAAACAGGAAAGAGAAATAACTTTAAATATAATTTATGTATATAAAAATGTCAACCAAATCAACTCTTGAACAGATATAATAAACCCTTAATATAGGGTACGCCATCTCACGTTTTGTTTCTCAACTAGTGCTTATTTCGTGAATGGTAACACTTAGCTCGTGACTGATTTGACAGATAATTCGTTTTATCCTTCCGCTGAATGAATACGATTGTGTATACGCTTGAACAACGCTGGGAAATATTGCGACATTACTTTGAAAATCACGGTAATGTTGCAGAATGTGTGCGATGTGTTCAGATGAAGCTCATTTTGATCTTGGCGGGTATGTAAACAAGCAAAATTGTCGCATTTGGGGCATAGAAAACCCGCACGCATACATTGAAAAGCCGATACACCCAAGACGAGTCACTGTTTGGTGCGGATTTTGGTCCAGTGACATATTTGGGCCATTTTTCTTCGAAAATAAGCAAAGAGTGGCCGTTAAAGTCAATGGCGATCGTCATCGGGCCATGTTGAACGAATTTTTGTTCACAAAAATTGAAGAGGAGGATATTAGCAACATTTGGTTTCAACAGGACGGCGCTATGTGCCACATAGCCGAAGCTACAGTCGATGTTTTGCGCCTTGTTTTTGAAGATCGCATTATCAGCCGCAGAGCTGATGTCGTTTGGCCACCTCGCAGCTGCGATTTGACACCGTTGGACTATTATTTGTGGGGTGCCGTCAAAGATAAGTGTTAGGCCAACAAGCCAGAAACAATTGACGCTTTAAAGGACAATATTCGTAAAGCCATTGGTGAAATACAGCTGCACACAATCGATAATGTATTTAAAAATTGGACCGATCGTGTAGGCTACTGCATGGCCAGCCGAGGCAGCCATTTGAATGAAATTATTTTCCATTATTAATCGGAAGGATTGTACTTTCAAATAAAAAAAGAAATTTGAGAATATATTCAGTAGTTTTTTTTATAGCATTTTTAAAACAAAAAAAAATTATTTGGCGGACCCTTTATTTTTCTTCATCACTGCCAATAACACTGGTCTACAAAAACAAGCAATTTTCTGGCCTTTAAATAAAACTACATGGAATGTAAAGGTTTTGAGGCGCTGAATTCAGATCCGTTTACAGTTTTTTTTCCACCGGGCTTAAATTTTTTTATGGGCGTGGCAAATTTTTCCACTAAAATATGGTAGTTAAAGCAATATCATTCATCATAATTTGAAAACGACTTGACCGATTTTAGTCCAGATACCAGCAAATGTTTAGGAATAAAATTTCATATAAATCACCTGAATAATTTTTTGTCTTTGTATTTTCAACAGTTTCGGAGTTATTCATAACCTAGTTGCGAATTTTTTTTTTCAAAAAGTCATAAAAATTTGTTGAGAATGATAATGTGTCAAAATTGGATATCAGCCTTTATGGATTATTTCACTTTCAACAAAACTGGTTTTTATTAAAATGGCTTTATTTAAAATGTAAAACTTATATTCTAAGAATTTCTTTATAACTTTTTGAAAATAAAAAAAAATTCACTAATTTTGCAAGAAAAAAATTTTCCGCTTAAGAAATTAAAAACCAAAGTTAAGTACCTGCATTAAATTTTGAATAAAATCAGCAATAGCCAACCGATTTCCATGATTTATAACTTATTTTATTCTAAACAGTTTAAGCTTCAATTTAATGCTTAACATGTACAATTTTCATTATGTAAAATTTTTTATGACTTAAAAAAAAAATTGCTCTAATTTTGCTCGAAAAAAATTATTTTTTCGCAACTAAATTATGAATAATTCCGAAAGTATTGAAAATAAAAAAAAATTTTATTCATAAACATTTGCTGGTACTTACATTGAAATCGGTCAAGTAGTTTTCAAATCATGATTAAATATCGGGTCCGCCATCTAACGCTTTTTTTTCAACTAGTGCTTATTTCGTGAATGGTACACTTAGCTCGTGACTGATTTGACAGATAATTCGTTTTATCCCTCCGCTGAACGAATATGGTTGTGTATGCGCTTGAACAAAGCTGGGAAATATTGCGACATTACTTTGAAAATCATGGTAATGTTACAGAATGTGTGCGATGTGTTCAGATGAAGCTCATTTTGATCTTGGCGGGTATGTAAACAAGCAAAATTGTCGCATTTGGGGTACAGAAAACCCGCACGCATACATTGAAAAGCTGATACACCCAAGACGAGTCACTGTTTGGTGCGGATTTTGGTCCAGAGGCATAATTCGGCCATTTTTCTTCGAAAATAAGCAAGGAGTGGCCGTTACAGTCAATGGCGTTCGTTATCGGGCCATGTTGAACGAATTTTTGTTCACAATAATTGAAGAGGAGGATATTAGCAACATTTGTTTTCAACAGGAAGGCGCTACGTGCCACACAGCTGTAGCTACATTCGATGTTTTGCGCCCTGTTTATGAAGATCGCATTATCAGCCGCAGAGCTGATGTCGTTTGGCCACCTCGGAGCTGCGAGTTGACACCGTTGGACTTTTATTTGTGGGGTGCCGTCAAAGATAAGTGTTACGCCAACAAGCCAGAGACAATTGACGCTTTAAAGGACAATATTCGTGAAGCCATTGGTGAAATACAGTTGCACGCAATCGATAATGTGCTTAAAAATTGGACCAATCGTGTAGGCTACTGCATGGCCAGACGAGGCAGCCATTTGAATGAAATTATTTTTCATTATTAACCGGAAGGATTGTGCTTTAAATAAAAAAAGAAATTTGAGCAAATATTCAGTAGATTTTTTTATAGCATTTTCGAAAAAAAAAAAAATATATTTGGCGAACCTTTTTATATTGACATAACTGCCATATTTTAGGCGAGAAAGTGGTACGCCTATAAAAAAATTAAGCCCGATAAAAAAAAAACTGAAAACGGATTTGAATTCAGCGCATAAAAATCGTTATACTCCATATAGTTTTATTTAAAGGCTTTTTTTGGTGTAGACCAGTGTATATTTTATTTTATTTTTTTTCATCGATTTTTAAGCAAAAGTTTAAAAATATTTTCTTCAGCTGCTAAAAAAAATTCAATTTTGTTTAATTTTTTTTTATTTTTTTATTTTATTTTTTTCATTTTTCCTAATTTAATATTCTTTGAAGGATGTATCTATTTAGTGCATGCGATTTATTTTCAACATCATTATGTTTTTTTTTTTTAATTTTAAATAAAAATAATGACGATAGCGTTGATTACAATTATTACATTTATCGCATGTATGTTCACTTTTTATACCCTACACGCAGCTATGATGTTGTGCGGAACATGTAAAAACAATGCAAGATAATTTTATCGAAATTCGGCAGCATGTCTTTAGTGCAAATTGTTTCTTTATTTCATGACTTTTTAGTCTTAAATCTACATTTGTAAAGAGCTCAAGATGATAACACCAGAAATGCAATAGACTGGAACCCTCACCATAGTCGCAGTAAGGGCCGACCGAGTCACACACAACGTGGACAACTAAATACTGAATCGGCCAGAGTTAGCAGAAGGTGGAACGAGTTGAGGGTACACGCTTTGTTGTCCCCGTAGTAAGAATTATCTCAAATTTGCTGTGTTCAGTCTTATTGACTTAGGTTACATAGGTTATATGGGTCCCCTGCGGCTAGCAAGAACACTCGGAGGCCCTATATCCCGTTGTGATAAATTGGTTCATTATAATTATCAATATATTGACCAGGTACTATTGCAAGACATTGCAACCCATGGGATCTATTGTGCCCCTTTCGGTCTATAGTTTACTCAGCAGATTTGCTGCCTTCCTAATGCACACGATATGCTGTTGAATAGGTCTCCTTAAACCTATCAAGAACCACACATTCACACAATATGTGTTCCATTATCTGTAATGCCTGTGAGCAGAGTCTACAGTCGTCCTCTTCAGATGCGCTCTTAGTCTATTACAATGTCCCGTAAGAAACTTCGTAAGAAATTTAAAGTCCGACCTGTCATACATGAGAACCTCAGTACAGTGCCCAAATTGCGGACTACTCACCGCTATAGATTGGCGAAGTCTCCAAGCATCGAGGATTAGATTGAGCACTCTAATGAGCTGTGCTGCACAGCAAGATTTCGCACCGATATAGAGTGTCATGGAAAACTTTCTGGCCAATGCATCCGCTAGCTCATTACCATCTATTCCACAGTGTCCAGGTGCATAAAACAACTGGACCTTATTTCCAAGAAAAAGCTTTTGCAATGTAGCGTAGCAATATTCGACCAATCTAGATGTCATACTATTCGAGCCAACTGCCCTTAATTCAGCTTGGCTGTCAGAGAATATATTATTGGTCTTACTCTTGAGCCAACTCTCCAGCTTAATCTTCTTACACATAGCAATGGCCATGATCTTAGCCTGAAAACCACTCAGTGTACTTCCAAGTGGGATCGACAAGTCTCAGGTGGGTCCATAAATACCAGCATCAACACAGTCGCTCATTTTGGAGCTATCGGTATACCAGTTTAGATCGAAAACACTAGGCTAACAATACCGGTTTGGGAATTCAACCCATAACAAAACATCCAGGATCGAAGATGGTCCTCCGACCACACTGCGTAGATTGGACAGACAATCCGACGCATTGCAGAATCCTTTGAAAAAAATTTTGTCGCCGAATATACCGTCACCATCGTCACATGGATGTGAAGCGGTGTTAAACCAATCAAGGCTTCTAAGGCCGCTGTTGCACATGTTCTCATTGCCCCAGTTATACCGAGGCAGGCGAGTCTCTGTACCCTGCCTAATTTGTTCATGTTGGTAGCTTTCCCGCACCAAAGAGTCACACGTAATGGGTGCATTGGCTTCTGTAAGGCCACGTATGGGTTTTCTGAGCCCCAAATACGGCAATTTTACTTATTAACGTACCCACCAAGAGCTTCAACCGAAAAGATGATTTGTTTTTTTCAAAATCGACATCATCGTGCAGTTTCTCGTTGGCCCATCTAGCGAAGCGAAAACGAAGGGATGGTCATGCGGGTTTAAATCTTGATTCAATTGAACTTTTTAAAGCGTGAAACCGAGATCTTTTCGCAAAATTCGACGTAAACTGGTGGGTGAAATGTTCAATTTCACCTTCAGAACGATGACGAGTTGATATTGATGGATTCTCACGCACACTCTCGGCCACAGCTTTATTCGGGTGTACGTGCATCAACAATGAAACCAGTTTCACGAATAAACTTGCAATAAACTTGCGTATAACGGGCACTGTTGGTCCTTCTCTGCGACCAAATTTTGTACAACATTTTCGTGCAATTTCCGAGCAATTGTCTTTGTTTTGTAAATAAATTTCCCGTAAATCCCAACGTTCCTCAAGCGTAAATCGATTCATTTCGTTCAGTGGAGATAATATGCTGAATTTTGTAAAAGAATAGAATGACATAAGTATGGCCAGATTCGAAATAACCGCTGGTTCAAAATTAAAGCGATAGTTGACCCACCTCATAAATCTAGCTGTTATACAAAAATTTAACCAAAAATTGTTTAAAATTTAGAAAAACGTATTCATAGTAGAAAACTTCAAATTCGAATTAAATTATGATTCAGACCCTTTTTATAACTGTAAGGTGTAGCACAACGAATAGTCGTTTTTGATCGACTACAACTTCTTTTACTTGTTTATTTTCTTGTAAAAAATATTGTGGCTTTTCTCCATAAAAAAAATTAAGTTAAAAACTTGTAATAGTAAGAGCAAATTGTTGTTGTTTTATTTTTAGTTCGTGGCAATTAAATGTTGCTTGAAATCGTTTTTTTATGTATTTGGGACATGCAAAGTAATTGTAAACCTTTTCATACGTATTGTACTTTTAGTTACCTATTGTTAAAATATTTTTAAACAAGGCGATAACAAGCTCTTTTGGCAAATTTTTAACCTTTAAACTTTAGTCCACACAGTCAGTATAAATGTAATTTTTAAATAATTTTTTTATTATTATTTTTGTAATGTTTTAATATTTCACCAGCCTTTATATCAGAAGCAGCAAAGTTAAGGATTGATCTGATATCTTTGGTGTCCTGGCTTTCGGCCAAAACCATTACCAACAACCTCTAGCTTTGACGGAGGATCCGTAGTGATATAGGTTTAACTGATGCCTAAGGGAGTTGACACAGTACACAAAACAGTTGAATTCTTAGGCTCTAATCTCTTTACAACTGCTGAAAAAATCAGATTTCTTGACGTCTGATATCGTTTTTAAACATGATAATGATTCCAAGCTAATGGCAAGCTTAGACAAAATTAAATTAATGACAACGGTTACTATGATTTCGATTGGCTGCCACAGTCAGCCTGTTTAAACTCCATAGAACCCATGTGAGGAGTTCTCAAAAACAGTATTGTTGGTAGACCTCGAAATGTGGGCTAATATGCGACCTGCTTCAACTTTCCTCCAAACAAATACATAAAGAAGAAACGTCCGATGACAAACATCAGACGACTTATCAGGAAAACACGCCACCTACTGGGAAAAAATTACAATGCTAAAGTAAAGATCACCGCCAATTAGCAAGGATCTTCACCACTACGCAATCATATGGAGGGAACTATAGTGGATTAATCATCTACTTTACTTGAAAACTTAGCTTCAAACTGAAACAAAGTAATGGATGCTTTAGTGCAAAGCTAATATGCTCCCTAGCGGAGTGACGTAGAAAAAAATCAAGGTCAACGGATATTAGAATTATTAGTAACGATAACAGTGCAAGAGACTGTTTACAAAACCGAATTTTGACAGCAAGCAAATAATTTTTTGCTCATAATACGATATTTAAATCAAAACTGTCGTCCTGATCACCAGTGCACTCCGGTCTACTGCAACCAAGGCCTTATTTGCTATGCTTAACTGGCCCCCCACCGAACTTCTTCTCAAGCAGTGGGCTAAGTTGGTGGTGGTGAGGCTAAATGCAGATGTAACTCTTGGCCAAATCTGGACTTTGGTCATGCTGCGATTATTGGGGATCTCAGACATCTTCGGATCGATTACATGAACCCTCATAACTTTCTCGATGGGAGATTTCACGTTGATATACCTACGAGAGAATTCTGGTCGGGTGGACGGGAGTTCCCTCAGAATGCCCATGAGGTTTATACCGACGGCTCTAAGATGCGGGGCAGAGTGGGAGGTAGTATATTCATGTGAAATTCTGACACAAGACTGTCTTATAGGTTGCTTGATCATTGCAGTGTGTTTCAGGCAGAGGTTATGGCCATACTGTTGGACAGAGAGATTCTATCTGGGTCTGCGAAAAGGTCTCTCGCTATTGTCACTTCAATGTCTATCCTAGTCAACGAATGTCGCAGGTTTCTTATGGAAATCTAGGTTTATTCGAAGGTAACTCTTATATGGGTTCCGGAAGAAGGATATTGCCGAAAATTGCGTTGCTGACGAATTGGCCAGGATGGGTACTGAGCTCGATACTATAGAACAAGGTCCCATCATTGGTGTTCCGATTGCCTCGGTTAAGCTGGATATTCTCCGGTCAGTTTATGTCAACGCTCAATATCGTTGGCAACATAATGGCACGTGCGATATCGCCAGGCTCTGCTGGACCGACCTCGACGAAAGGAGGACTAAATGCCTTCTCTACCAAAGTCAGGTGGCCATACGCCACACAATTGTGGCCCTAACGGGTCACTGTCTGATCGGGAGGCATGCCGATGGACTTGGCATTCCCTCGAATGATTTTTGCAAGCGTTGTGGTTTCAAAGAGAAGGAGGAGACTGTCTTTTACCTTATGTGTCAATGTCCGGCTCTTGCTGCCAGAAGGCGAACGTTCTTGCTCTGCTACTTTTTGTCATCTTTGACTGAACTCTCCAGGATAAAAGTGGCCGCAGTTGCGAGATTTATTTTGGAGGCTAAATGGTGTCCTATGGAAACTGTTTGATCCTCGGGTTGGCATTTATGCATGTGGCATCATAATGGGCCAAATATCTGGCCTAAGTGGAGTCCATCACCTTACCTAACCTAACCTAACTCAGCTTGTTGGCTTATTACTATGGCAAACAAACTCAGAAAAAAATTATGATTAATTTCTAATCAATTTGGTTCAAATTCTATAGCTTAATGGGCCGATTTTAGACGTATCATAATTTTATATAAGAAGAGTCGTCCAAAAAAGAATTTGCCGATATTACTCGATTGAAAAAATGAACTTAAATAGCGATCAAGGTCACATAACTAAGATGTATAATATTTATAGCACATCGAGTATCTTTTTTGATAAACTATCTGCTGCTCAATTTCTCGAGATGTTGGTTGTAAAAAATGTATCATATGATTCACTTTTCTTGAATACTCGTAATAGTGAACTAATTAAGTGATGAGTTCGTACCAAAAAACAGAAAAAAAAAACAAAAAAAGAACACTAATTATTATAGTTTAAGGCCAGTTTAAACGCCTCTTTGCTTTAAGTTTTTTTCACAATAACCTTCATAAAGTAGATAAAGATTTGATTAAAAAGATCTATTAATTAAAAAATACAGTTTTTTAAATAGAAAATTATGACATTAAGATATTTAACTTATAATTTATTATAGAAGGTCAAGGAGGAACTGTAGATTTAATATAAGAAATATTATGTTTTTTTTAGTCCCTAACGCAAAGCAAGGGGCAACCCTTTCGACACATAAGATGATATAATTTGCAAGCCCCTGGTGTTGCCCATAAGAAATATAAATAATTAAATAATCATTTACTTAATTTACTTAAAACAAAAATGCTTTAAACATACAAATGAAATAACTTCATTTAAGAAATTAATCATTTTGTGACTTTTTTTCTTATTTAGAAGCAATTCTGGGCATTTGTTTTTGTTTAATTTTTTTTTTATATTTTTTATTTGAAAATGTTTGTGAGATACATACGAATGTAGATACAGAAATTTATGCCCGTGTTGGCAGTTCTTAAGATTTTTTTGTAGTGGTACTGTTTTAAAATGCTTAACGATTGATGGCTCAAGGTCAGCTTAGTTATTAGAAGAAAAAAAATAGAAAAAATCTACTCTTCAGCGTCATCAACTTAATAAAAACAACAACAACAAAATGTTATTTCCACTGATTTTGTAAAGTTATAAGAAAAAAAAGAAGAAAAAAACATTAAAAAACATTTTAAATCAAAACATCATTTATTAAACAAAAGACAAAAAACAAAAAAAGCTACACGAGAAAGACTATAAATGATGACGAACTATTGACGACAATAAAAAAATATAATGATTTAAGGTTACTTTGCAAACTATAAAACAACAACAACGAAACAAAAAACGTTTAAACAACAACAACAACAACTACAACAAATTATAAAATGATAAATATTCAAGAAATTATAAAGTTAAAGGTGTAACCCCAACCACGGCATGATTAGAAAAAAAAGAAAAAAAAAATACTTTACAGTGTAACGAATGATTACACAAACAGCGTTTGATTCATGGTATTGATAAATTAAAAAAAAAAATGATAATTTGAAAAAAAAAAACACTAATTATGTGAAAAATTGTTATTAACCTTTTAGACCTAAACGTGTATAACACAAGTACTGTATTAAACCAAGAAGTTAATTTCAATATCATAAGAATTCATGTACGTTCATGTTTCATAAACGTTTACATACTCGTACATCTTTAGAATCAATAGCAAATTATTAAAAATTATAAAATTTCAAAAATAAATCATGACTTAGTATTGTTGTTTGTGCTATAAAACCTTTTAATTGGTTGAAGAGATTTTTTTAAACCATAGCACATTAGTTCAAAGGCAAATATTGCACTTTTTGTTGCTGTAATTTTCTAGGAAGTACTCCAAACAAACTAAAGCTAGGATCATGCGATTGACGCAAATGTACCAATATGACACAATTTCAATTGTGCTCTATTGTCGTAAAATATTTCATTTTATTCTGCGAAAACAAATTTCAAAATTTAAAATATTGGTACGTATTGTCAACATCGATTGTCGCACAAGAGCACAATAAATGTTGGCGCATTTTTGATATTTTGAATGTCGCATTATTTCTGTTGCATTACGACAATCGTGTAATCAAGCTTTAAATCAGTTATTTTTTTTTTTTTTTTTTTTGGACAACACGCAGTCAAAGAAAAGCCTGTATTGCTTTCAAGGATTCAAGGGCTTGTGTAATAATTTAATAATTTCGCGAATTATAAAGAAGAAACTGAAAATGGAGAACATTAAGTTAAATGAGTAATAATGTTTTTTGTTAAAAAAAAATGATAATTTTGTTTAACTTGCTTGCCACTTCTTTAACATAACCTCAAAAGAGCTGCGATTGTAACTTCGTAGCAGCTTTTAAAATTCGGCAAAGTTCGGCGGATTGAATGCAACCATAAATGAGTATTTTGAAATGTTATGAAACAATTTCCATTTACATCCAATAGACAATTTTAGCCGAATTTGGCTTAACGAAAATTCAAGGCAAGAAAAGCAGAATAAAGTTATGGATTTTATAGTCGACAAAAATGGTAAAAATTATATTTTCGCTGACTGCACCAAATGTATTACGGAAAAAGTGTGTCTTTTCTGTAAAATGTGGGCGAAATATGGCAAAAGTATTGGGAAGAGTGTTGGCAAAAACCCGGGTTTTAAAAAAAACCAACCCAACGGGTTTTATTGGATTTTATAAATGCTTACAAGTTTCGTTCAAATCGACAATATTTTTTGTTTGTTTATACAATCACGTTGTTTAGTATTTAGAATGCAATTTTGCACTCTTGGTGTGATCAAGGCGTCATTGTGTACTATAAGCTGCTTAAACTGGATGATCTAAGCAGACTGCCATTACTTTGTTTGAATCATTGATTATGAGAAAAACGTCCGGAATATAAAGGCAGACATGATTAAGTTATTCTTTTGTATGATAATACCCGACCTCATGTCGAAACGATCAAATGCCGCATCCGCCAATACAAAATACTCACACCTCTTTATAAGGGCCTTCTTTACATGGCATTTCGCTATAACGGCTGCTTGTATTATGGAACACATTCGCCTTAAGAGCAAATTATCTCATTCTATGGTTAAAAAACGTGGGTTCTCGTTTTTTTTTTTTTTTTTTTTTTTTTTGAATAAGTGTAGGGGAAGCAAACGCAATGCATATTCATCTCGCTTAAAAGCATTTCGATTTACGCCCTACATTTTCAGAAACTACCTAGGCCGTCGTCATCGAATCATTGCCTTTGAGGTAAGACAAAATTAGCTTCAAAATTGGAGCGCCTTAAAAGACGAGAAGTTTTCTGAGATGGGATTTGGAAATTGGCTCAGAGGTGGAGATAGACGTTAGCAGTGATTTTGATAAATTTGTTATTTCATTATCTGTTTGAGGTCAAAAACGGAATAAATAAATTTGTAGTTCCAATGCATAAAAAAAACTACGAGTACCATTAAGTAAAAAAAACCCTCCACCACCACCAGTATGTTACCAACCCAGATTGGAAAGGAGTATGTCATTTGGCTAAACGCTGAAATAAGCTTCGACATTTAAAATAAATCTAGCAAAGTGACGTTTTCCGTCTTCAATTTCCATTTTTGCGGAAAGTCTGAGTACGGAACGGTGAAAGCAGCAGCAGACCTTTCAAGCGGAACCAATAACACAAAGCATCAAGCAAAAATACCTTTGATATATACTTTGAAACGACTTATGCGATTTTTTAAGGCCATATGTTAAAAAATTCCAAATTATATCGGTCTTAAGTCATTCTAATATAATTTTTTAATACAACCAACATATTTAGAGGTATAGAGAAACATATTATAAACAATTATTATTATATTTTTCGCTCGAAAATAATTTTATCAAAAAGCATTATAATACAATATGTCGATTAAGCAAATTAAGAAGCTCCCCATTACAACGAAGTTGCTGCTGCAAAATTAATGCAAGCGAGACATTAGCAAGAGTAGCCTTGATTTCGCTTTTATCATATACTGCCAAGAGAATTGTTGAAATGCAGAAGAAGGTTGTTAAAGGCTATTTAAGGTGTAAGTTGATATTAAGCTACAGTTTCGATAGTAGCACTGGTCAAGCGAAATTTAAGCAAATTTTTAATGAGCCAAGCACATCGAAATTGTCCCCTTAAAAAGTATGCTTACGAGGGCGGATTGACATTGAAGCTACCTAGCGCTAGATGGCAGCACAAACACAAAAACTTTTTCTTTTTTAGAAATTACAATCTGTCAAACGTTAACGTCAATTTTGCCCAAATTCATCGATTAGTTTATTTGTTGTAGTCGTTTGAAGTAAGCAACTTTTGTGTTTCTTGGAAAATGGAAAAAAGTGAATTTCGTGTAGTGATTAAACACTATTATTTGAAACGGGGAAAGAGACAAAAGAAAAGCTTGATAAACATTACGGCGAATCTGCTCCGTCAGATTATATGGTACAATATTGGATTGCTGAATTTAAACGGGGCCCAACAAGCACGGCAACAATACCATCAACAGGAAGGCCAAAAGAGGTGGTTACTGAAGAAAATACCAAGAAAATCCTCGATATCGTTATGAATGATTGCCGGGTCAAAATACGTGAGAAAATACGTGTGCTCTACAGTTTGCATGAACATTTGCATATGAAAAAGCTATTGGCAAGATAGGTGCCGCGTTTGCTCAGTGTTGAACAAAAACGAGTTCGACAGATCACTTCACAGCGGTGTTTGGACATGATAAGGCATAATCCTGCTGATTTTTGGCGTAGATTAATAACTGTTGATGAAACGTGGATCAACCACTACATACCTGAAACCAAAAATCAATCGAAGCGATGGGTGGAAGCTGGTGGAAGTGCTCTGAAGAAGGCGAAGACAGCGAAATCGGCTGACAATCACAGGAGAGTATTATCGTGCATTATTGGATCAATTGGTTGATGCAATCAAGGAAAAGCGACCACATTTAAAGAAGAAAAAAGTGCTCTTTCTTCAGGACAACGCACCGGTTCACACAGCATTAGATACGATGCTAAAACTACTAGAAATCCACTTCGAATTGGTTGACCATCCACCTTATAGTCCAGATTTAGCCCCTAGTGACTTTTTCCTGTTTCCAAACTTGAAAAAATTGCTCGCAGGAAAAAGATTCAAAGAAGTGATTACCGAAACTAATGCGTATTTTGAGGAGTTCCCAAAATCGTATTACTTAGATGGTATAAACAAGTTGGAAAATCGTCTTACTAAGTGTATTGAGCTAAAAGAAGACTATGTCGAGAAATGAATGGTTTTTGAAAAAAAAATGTTTTTTCCCTACTTAGGTAGCTTCAATATCAATCCGCCCTCGTAGCCTTGATTTCGCTTTTATCACATACTGCTAAGAGAATTGTCGAAATGCAGAAGAAGGTTATTGAAGGTTATTTAAGGTGTAAGTTGATATTAAGCTACAGTTTCTATAGTAGCACTGGTCAAGCGAAATTTAAGCAAATTTTTAACGAGCCAAGCACATCGAAATTTTCGCCTTAAAAAGTATGCTTATTACTATCAGCGAAGGGAAAATTGTGTTAACGTACTTTAAATTGTATTGAACACTTATTGAAGGGAAAGTTTTGAACATTCTGACATTCTGATGTGGTTACATCAAATCAAACTCGCCCTATTTGCTATTCATTACTAAAAGACTTCTTGAATGTAACTGAATACACCTCTGAAAGATTTCGTGCAAAAGATTTTAATTGTAAATTTGGTTTCATTAAACAGCCGATCTAATCAAATTTCGGATATATTGAACATAGCTACTGATACGTCCGATCCCCTTATCTCAACAAGATATTTAAGCAGACACATGCGGAAGCAGAAGCTATTACACTTTCCTACACTGAATCTATCGAGTTGTTAAGCATTGAGAGCCCAACAGAAGACTTCAATGAAAACGACAAAACAAACATTTTATCTCCAAAATCTTATTTTTGCTGAATGAAACTGAAGATTAAAAAATTACAGATTTTTTTGATTTTTTTCTTTTTTTTTTTGTCCTTGGAAGCTCAAGGAACATAGGGAGCTTAATGTTTTTTGCTTACTTTGTAGCAGGTTGTAATATAAATTTTCATAAAACTCGACGAAAATTATAAAAATAAACAAAAACAATATGTATTATATGTGAGCATGTAATTCAGTTTTTTTTTATATAAATTTTGTTTCCGTTATAGCTTACCTGGCTTTTTATTTTAATTTTCTTTAAAATTAAAAGTAGCCATGTGACCTATAATACATAGTTAAGAACATGACATGGATAATGACAGCATTCTTACAGCGTCAATGGTTTTAGATTACTGTAGTTTCCAAAAATATACTTTGATTTCCACTTAATTTTCATTGCTTTTTGTCATACATTTTATTTCAATTTGAGTCAACGTTTTATAATTATCAGCACAAATACCATATCAAGAACGGCTTACAAACAAAAAACCCTTCACAAATCCTTTATACGTAAGTGCTAACAATTTAAATTAGAATGCAATTACAAATTATGTTACAAGCATTACAAAAATGTCAACTAAGACCACAGTCTCTGGTGGGCATCCATTTGCGAACTGACAGACTAGCACACTACATACTCGTACTAGCATATGGAGGTAAAAATACATAAAACGAAAATCAATTTTCGTTGCACTGTCATGAAGTTCATGAAGCATTAACAGTTTTATGCCCACATTTAATAACAATTTTAAATACTTTTTTAATTATTTTTACATTTTGTTTCAATTTTGGCTACAACATTAATACATTTGCTATATACGATCTGTCCGTTTCTGTATGTTCCTCCACCTATACACAGTTTTTGAGTATGAAATGGTTGGTTGAATTATATCTTTACTAACATCCCATATACAGAGATTAAAAACATCTCATGTACATACATATATGCTATAAAAGCCATGCATGAATATAGATGCTGTAACATGATTTGTCTGTTGATATTAAGTGTCAAAAATAGTGGCACACTTTTATAGCCAAAATAATAAAATAAAATAAAAACCGAAAAGCAATTTTTTTATATAAAAATTTTAAGAAAAACCAAGAAATTGTTGAGGATTTTGTATAAAATCAAGGTCGTCTTATAAAATCAACTAGTTTTTTCACTTTTTTTGTTTGTTTTTTTTTTTTTCATTTTATTGCGATGACAAACATGCTATTGCTGATTATACCACAACTACAACGACTACAATTGTATGGCAGCAGATAACTTTATGCCATAAACGTTTGTCTGTTAAATTTGCACAAGAAATGGGAGCTTTAAAATGCAATTTGTTGTGTTATTTCATATATATAACACGTTTTTTATTAAAAAACAAAAACAAAAACAAAAAAAGAGTAAAAGAGAAGATGTTGCCTTCATGCAAATTTGACTGGTATAATTATTATTTAAATAACACCAACAATGTTAATGATTTTGAAGACGATGACAAATAATATACCAGCTTTCAGGATTTTGTGGGAATTTTAAATTATTTTTTTTTTAAATTAATTTATTTTTTATTTCATATTTTTTTAATAATTTAAAATCAATCTTAAAGTTATTGTTAGTTGTTGTTGTTATTTAGTTTTTTTTAATGTAGTTTTTAAATCGATTACAAACAAGCCAACAAAAGAAATTATTAAACAAAAGACTTAAGACACAAACTATATTTACATGCATTACTTAATCAACATACAGCACCACAATACACGTTCAACGGCAATAGCAGCAACCACTACTACTAAACTACTACAATAACAAATAAGCTATTACCACATCGACAACACAACACTCATTCATTCTTACATTTACACACCATCGTCACACCACTACCTGTATAATTGTCATACGAGTGGGGGCTATTACTACTACTACTAATGCTCCTTTGTTTATCGCCGCATATTTAATGTAAAACCTGTTCGTTTTGTCTTTACCAAAGAGCCACCTTAAGAAAAAAGCTACAAAATTACACTCATTACTCACATTGTTAGTAATTAGAGAGAGAGAGCGTAATATACATATGTATGTGTATTTCCCCTACAGCCTAGTTTTTCGAAATTCACCACAGTGGTTTGAAAATATTAAAATTACCCCTTATAATGCAAGGTTTGCATTTGATTATAAAAACCCTGCTGACGTGCGCAAGGCGCTCTCTCGTGTTTTGTGGCACGTCGCGTTACGTACATTTAAAGTTAACAAAGAAAACAACAAGTGGCGTTCAAACAAACAAACAAACGATCAAAAATACAACAACGGTAATAAAAGATTAACAACAATTTTAAGTTTTTGAAAGAGTGATATTCGTTTTGTTAAAAAAAATTAAGGAAAAAAAATTAAAATCAAAACGAGATTTTATTTTTAAACAAATTTGCATAAATAAAACTTCGTTATTTGCTCTCTCGCTCTTTTTTATTGTTCCGTTGCGTTTCGCTTATATGTTTTAAATGCCGCAATAAAAAGCTCTATTTTGAACAGACAGAATACATTCAAAATATTACCTCTGTGCCTATGTATGTGTGAGAGTGTTGTTTTTTTTTATGAGTTAAAGTTGAATTTGAAGCGTATTTCACCACCACAATATATGGTTTGAATGTGTTATTGTTTTTTGTAGTTTTTTGCATACGACTTTTTGTAATAAAAGAAGAAGAAAATCACTGTTCACTCTTTAACTTTTAAAAGAAGTTCGAGAAATTTTTGTGTGCTGCGTTTGAAAGTGTCAGTGTAAATGAAACATTGATACCGATCGGAAGGACAAATTGCAGCTCTGTGATCTTGTGCTTGAAGATCAATTTTTTTTTATTAAAAAATTGTTTCGTTTATTAATTTAAAAATATATATATATTTTCACATATAAATAAGAGTGTTTTAACTTTAAATTAAAACAGTTTAAAAATTCTTTTTTTCAATCAACAGAACGAAAAAATAGTTCAAGTGTAAAAATAATATCTAACGAAAAGAAAAGTTAATACAAAAATACACAACAAATATGGCAAAACTTTTTGTAGTTTTTGCCGTTTTTGCTTTGGCTGTTACAGCAGGTAAGTTTTATATAAAAAAAACATTTTTTTCTTTAATTTTTAAATAATTACTTAAGAAAATCTACGAAAAACTTGTTAAGAAATTGGAAATGTATGAAAAAAATAAAATAATTTTAAATGAAGAAACAAAAGTTAACAGTTAAATTTTAAAGGAATTTTTTTTTTTTAATATTATTAAATATAAAAAATATTTTTTTCTGAAAATATTTTTGAAACCTCCATATTCATAAAAAATATTTTCGATTTATAAAAGGTTTATAAAACATAAATTGTTTTATAAACCCTTTAATTTTTATGAATAAGGAGTTTAATGTATAATGAAAATCGGTTGTATGAAAAATATTGAAAATTATTCTCAAATTAAATGAAAATACATATCCTGTTTAAACAATAGTTCAGTCGACTAACTTGTATTTTTTTAAACCAATAAAATAATAAAATTTAAATTGGAAATTTTGAAGAAGATTTGTAAGCTAAACTACTTTTAAAGTTAATGTTTTTACCCTCATATTCATAAAAAATATTTTCGATTTATAAAAGGTTTTTAAAACATATATTGTTTTACGAAACATGAATTGTTTTTTAAACCCTTTATAAATCTAAAATAGTTTTTATGAGTAAGGTGTTTAATGTATAATGAATATCGGTTGTATGAAAAAACATTGAAAATTATTCTCTAATTAAATTCGAATACATATTCTGTTTAAACAATAACTCAGTAGATAATAAGATTAAAATTGGGGAATTTTAAGGATTTTATTTCCTTTATTAATAATTAACTAATAAATATTTTTCTTATTGACAAAAAGTCCTACATTCTCAATCTTAACACTTACAAAAAAATAATACCTACTATTTTTCAACACAATGTTGCATATTTCTTTTCATTTATCTAAAAAAGAGGAGTAAATAACAAAAATTAAATAAAATGTCACATATACATTTTTTTTTAATAAAAACTTTGAACTTTTGTATGAATGAAAAGTTTAATGTCAAAACATTTTGTTTAATTAGATAGATGTAAAGTTCTAGAAATAGCTAAGAAAACAAATATGGTAATAATTGTCTGAAAAGATGACATTTTAAGTGATTGATTGCTGTTTGTTTATCTCTCATTCTACATTTTATAGGCAGATGATGAAAATTTTTAATATTAAAAAAACGCAACAAACGCAACACTGGCAATCACTTTTACTTTTATTTTTGGCTATAAATCAAAACAAACAAATTTCTTAGCAATGCACAGCACAGACAACCTTGATAACAAAACCAACCAAAAATGGTATAAGAAAAGGACAACTTGATTATAATTTAAAGTAAATGATTAAATCTTTAACAAAAAAAAACAAAAAAAAATGGATTTAAAATTATTTCAAAAAAATATATTCATACGAAAATGTAGTATAAACAACTTTCATTTTTTTCGCCAACGCTGCCAACTATAAAAAAAAACCGAAACAAATAACAGAAATATTTTTATTTTTATCAAAAAACTAAAATTCAATACCTAAAGGCTTGAAAGTAACACACAAATCGAAATAAAAAGTAACATACGGGCAAACAGGCATTTGTACTTAATAAATAGATACACACATAAACACACATGCATGGATGCATGGATGCATGTGTGTTAATGTTTATATAATCTCTCTCACTCTCTATTTCTCTCATATGCATTCAACTATTAGCGCTTATTTACAGATATTTTTAAAAGTAAAAAAAGCAACAACAATAATAATAATAGTAAAAACACCTTTGACATTTGAGATAAATGTTAGGTATGCCTATGCATGTATAAACCATTGAAGTTATTAAAACTTCAACACATCACATCTGTTTCTCTATTACTCTGTTTCTCACCTTATGTGGATCATTTTTCTTACACATATTCACCACTTTCACAGGCTTAAGGCAAACAATAACATGTGTTGTGGTGTATGTTTTATTATTCATTATATTCATTAGGAAAAACGACATTTTCCTGTGTGTTAATAAAAACAAAAAGGCCAACTTATGTAATCGGCAAAGTGAAGTTTATTAAATAGATAAAAAGCAATATGTTTACTTTGTTAATAAATTAAAAACAAAATTCCTTAAATAGTTCAGTTAAGCAACAACTAATTAAACATATTTTTGTTTTCAAACTGCTATTCATGAGTAAAATTACAATAAATTGAAGTGTAAAATGTTTAAATTAACGAGTTATGTGCAAGTAAAATGGTATTTTATTTCATACTTCATAAAATGGTATACAATTATAAAAGCAAATGAAAAAAAAAGATTTGTATTATTTAATGGACCTGCTGCATTTAATTAATAGACAAATGTTAATAACAAAACAAGTATTGTGCATAATTTATGATGGTCTATGCATATTATTTAAAAAGACAAGCTGTGTTGTTGTTATTCAAAAACATCACTTAAGCACTGTTGTTGCCAAGTTGCTGTTTGTGATACTGAAGAACAGTTAACATTAAATGTCAAAGAATTACTAGTTTGTGTTTTATAAAGAAAAAAGTAAAGAAACATAAACACAATTAAATCAAAGACATTTATATGATTTTTTATTTCTTTTAATTGTTTAAAGCATTTTATGCAATTTAAAACTTATACTTGACTATTTAGTGTCTTTCTTTCAAGCTTTTAAATTAGCCATGATTAGCCTTTTAAGCATTTGTAACATATTTTTTTTTCTCTTTAACAAATTTAGTAAAATTTTATAGAATGTCGTTTGAACAGGAAGTTAACGTAACTTTTGTCTAAGCCATGGTAGTTAGTTTTAAAAAAAAAAAATTTTTTTTTTTGCTTTATTTTGTAGTGTGTTAGAAACCTAGATTTGAAAAGCACGGTTTTAAATGCTAATGCTAATGATAATAATTATTATTTTAAAATAGACACCTAAAAACACAGCTAAGCAACATTTCCGCTTAAAGAATATATTTAAACAATTTAATTGTGGATCTAAACAGAACAATTAAACAAATTATATTTGTAGAATTTTTATAATACGTTTGAAAACTCTCATACATTTTTAATTTCCAACTGATTTTTTATTAAAAAGAAAAAAAATTTATGATAAAAACATTGGTACTTACCTTACTTTAACATTTTCTTTTCACTTTCACTTTAGCTACTGCCTCAAACTCTGAACGTGTTAAACGTCAAGCCACCACAGAAGAGCCCAAAAAAGAAGAATCTTTTGAAAAGGAATTGTGTAAAGATAAGGATGCTGGTGAATGGTTCCGTTTGGTAGCCGGTGAAGGTGATAATTGTCGTGATGTTATCCAATGTACATCATCGGTAAGTTGAAAAAAAGAAAAGTATTTCCTACAAAAAAAAAAACTTCCTTTACAAACGCAATGAGTTTTCGTAATCAATTAAAAAAAGTACATTTTGCACTTGCACCAGTCTAAGGTATTGGCATGAACAAGTTTATAGCAATTGTTCAAACGGTTTATACAAAAATGCAAATATACTCCTTAGCAATTTTTCAAGGAAAACGAAATTTTACGAATTTTATAAGTCTATGGCACTTATGAAAACCATAGCAAACAAGAACAAAATACAACTTTCGAGAACAAATTACAAAATCCGACCTCAAAAATGCTCGCCTTTACAATTTCTTGAACAATGTTTAAACACATAACTCACAGCAAGCAGCAGACAGCAAAATATCAAAATTAGAGTTCATAGGTTTATATGAAAGCAATTATTTTAAAGGCAGCACAATAAAAGCCTAGACAACAATCTCTGCTGCTGCTGCTAAACATAAAATAATTTCTATTGTTTTAGGTAGCAAAACAACAATTAGTGTTACCAATACAATATAAAATTTTAAATAAAAAAATTTAAAAATAAAATTTTTTATTTATCAGAAAACAACAGCATAAAATTAAAATATTGTATGAAACAACATGTATGTTAATAATTAAAAAGTTTTATACACAGAATTTCATTAATTTTTATATTCTTGCGTAATATTAAAAAAAGCGATTTTATTTTGGTTGATTTGAAAAGCTTGAGTTTTAACACTGAAAAATATTTTTCTTAAACAAATATTTTTATGACAAATAAAACAGATGATTTCAAAATAATTTATAAAGCAAATGCTGCCAACAAAAACATGCCGCTTGCTTTCATGTTGCTTGCTGTTGTCTATGTATTTAAACTAATAAGTTAGTTTTCTGTTTTCTTGGACTAGAGGTGACATAAACATTCACGATTCGCCATCATTCTTTCAATCACTCTCTCTACGCGGAACTGTCGCTAGGTATTACTTCACGGAGGGCTTGTTAGCATTAATGCTACTTTGCAACAAATTAATCTCTTGATCCGTTCTTCTGTCTCTCCGTGGTCATTTGAGACTTACACTGGCAGTACCATTTACGTTACGAAACCTGACCGGAGGCTTAATTCTGGTACTACGGGAGTCAGAAGCCCCAGGGATCTAGGTCCCGTTTTGACCATGGTGAGGACCCTTGTGGAAGCAATGTGGTGGCTGTGGTTTATATCCAAATCGCGTGGAGAGCATAGGTGTGATATTACACTCACAGATCGGTAAGAGTTTAGGTAGTCTCCGGCACTTTACCAAGATGTGGAGGTCATGACCAAATACATTGCCTTCAAATTTGGCACTCGCTGGTGATTATCATCTTAGGTGGCGGCATTGATTGACGCATTATATTCACTCAGCGTGGGCTATGCCAGCGTCATGTTAAACTGTGATTTACTATCTCTCCGACATTCTGAGCTGTGCGTGTAGCACCTTAAAACGCTTGACGTTAGGTAGGCCGACATTTGGTTCACATAATAAACAAATAATTTAAGATGTGTTATAGTATTGGACCAAACAGTTGTACAAGCGGCTGGCACAAAAATTCATAATTAGAATTTTTTTTACTGGAAATCAAAGTATATTTCGCATATTAACTGATGAACAGTCACAACTCAAAATTTAATTTTTTTTATAAACAAATTCACAGATCTAATCTCTAGCGACTTCGAAAATTTCGTTTGGAGCACTGTCTTCCCTACATGAGAAATAAATATTATGACTGTTTTTATGTTCCGTGTGCCGCTTGTACTATTTTTAGTTGTGACAGTAAGATTATGATTAATTGAATCGTTTTATTTCACATAAATAGTATTATTTCGAGTTGTGACGTTATTAATGAACAAAATTTTGAGTTAAT
The DNA here is from genome assembly GCA_023159175.1 of Wohlfahrtia magnifica. Classification (NCBI taxonomy): domain Eukaryota; kingdom Metazoa; phylum Arthropoda; class Insecta; order Diptera; family Sarcophagidae; genus Wohlfahrtia; species Wohlfahrtia magnifica. The sequence continues at coordinate 627,644 of JAKWBJ010000044.1, read as the reverse complement.
CAAAATACATTGAACAGTTACAACTCAATTTTACCTCCTATTGGCAAAATTATTACATAACATTAAACAAGAAATAAGTAAACTGTGTTCTAAGACGGATTACTTCAATGTGGTGCTCATGTTTTTAGAAGCAGTTTTTTCGCCTCTCATATATTACATATGTTTTCCTTTAATCAAACTTTATATAGTTTAAAAGGCTTTTATAATGTAATTTTTTTTCATTTTATTTTTTTAAGGGTCTCCAAGCTATCCGTTGCCCAGCTGGTTTGTATTTCGATATTGAAAAGCAAACTTGTGACTGGAAGGAAGCCGTTAAGAATTGTAAATTCAAGAACAAGGAACGTCGTGTGAAACCTTTGTTGCATACCGATGAACCTTTGTGTCAAGATGGTTTCTTAGCTTGCGGTGATGGTAACTGTATCGAACGTGGTCTTTTCTGTAACGGTGAAAAGGATTGCTCAGATGGTTCTGATGAAAACACTTGCGGTAAGTCAAAAACTAGAATTATAAGAAACTAAAAAACAAAATTTGATTTTTTTATTATAAGCCTTCTGTTGTTAAATAGAGCCTCACCACTTAAAAAATTTTTAACATAAATACAACGTAATAAAAAAAGCTATGATCATGGCATCTTCTTTCGGTTCATGTTTTTGAGTATTTAACCTTGCTCTGAAAACCTTAAAAATCAATAATAACAATAAATTAACACATTTCAAAGATTACATAAATTTTGATGCCGGTTGTTAGTAATAATGCGTATAAATATACAACTAATTATGGCTTTCAAAATAATATATTGAAAAAAAGAAACAAAATAACCAAAAATAATAATAACAAAAAAAGAAAATATTAAGCAAAAGAGAAATGTTAATACATTAAAAAAATAACAAGGAAACCAAAGATGAAAAAAATACTTTACAAAAAAGCGCTATAAAATACATAAATCATTATGAAAAGGCCATAAAACTTTAACGAAATAAACAGAGCGGCCAGTAAAGCCAGTAAAAATATAATTTTTATTTCCTTTTGACATAAAACTATAAATTTATGTGTGTGTTATATCATGTTCACACATAAGCTTTAATTGCCAATTAAGAGGCTTTACAATTGTATAAATTGCGCAATTAGTACTTAATTGTACAATTACTTGCATAAAATTCAACATGCAACTCTGCGTAAAGAGTGTAGAATGAGGAGTGGCAGCTCTGGGTAAAGTACATATGTTCAGTGAGGAGTGACAACTATATACAGTAAGAAAAATATATATTCATACAGGATGTATGAAAATCATTACTTTTTAATAAAATAAATATTGAAAAATAATATTTTTTATGCGAGATTAATTAAATGAGGAGGTTTTATAACTTAAAACATATAAAAAATGGCACTTAAAGCATTTTGTTTTGTAGCAAAATGTTTACAAATATCAAGTAAATACATTTTTTTAAAGTTGTATGAATAAGGACTTCTCATACGGTACAATGTCATAAGAAATAAAAATTTCTGTATATTGAAATTAAGTTTTTTTTTACTAAATTTCACATTCTTTTTAACGCTAAAGTCTTATTAATTCTAAGTTCCATATGTGTCTTAGCATTTTCAGCTGTCAAATGCTAATTGTGTAACGTTAATTGCGCAATTTAAAAATTAATTGACTCAATTAAAACGTATGTGTGAACGTGGTATTATGAAAAAAAATACTTTTGTTGTTTACACTTTTTTTAGTACTTACAATTTCGTTTTGGCAACTCTGTTACAATTTCGCTTGACTTCTGCTGTCATTCCAAATTGAAATTACTGCCTTAGGTTTTCCATTGTTTTGAAAGCCACAACATAACACACAATAACACTCTAAAAGTACTATATGAAGGCTTTTAAAAAGACGAGTTATAGCGTTTATGGCTCAAGTGAAGCGTGGTATAAAGGAAGAATTATACTGATTAATACACTTACAAGGTGTTAAGCATTACAAAGTTACAATTTGTGTTTCTTGGCCTTACCCTACTACCCCCTTCTCAAACTACATCTAAATTGCTATGCAATTTAAAAGCAATTAAAAAATAAAAATAGAAAATGAAAAAGAAAAAAAAACTTCAGTTAGATTGTGAAAATTAAAAACCCACCAACCAACCCAACCAAACAATAATGTGCACAAAACCATAAATTACAGAAAATTGTTAAACATAAATGGTCAATTAATTAAACAATTCAAATGCCAGACTGTAGTATTTTTCAATGAAAATAAATAGTGAATATGTACGTAATATAAAAATAAATAGAATTTATTTATTTTTATTTATTTTTTTCTGTAAGAGAACCTATACTTATCGCTTCCTTTCTTTAAAACTTCTCTCAACATGATAATTTCATTGGAATTAAACAATTGCTTTAAAGATTTTCGAAAAACTGATTTAAATTCAGTTTTTTAAGGCATATTTTTAAGTTTCCAAAAGGCTTGAAATGCTGTTAAAACATTTCGCAATTTATGTATTTAATCCACATGGCTGGATGGATAGATGGTGCAACTTTAGCCAGTAACGTGTTATGATGACATAACTTCTTCTTCACAAGCGTGCAGTGCAATATAAATTTACTTTACATTTGTTTTTGTTTTTACACATAATCTTTTCAACAAAAACTGGCAAAACAAACTGATTAAATGATATTTTAAAACGAAAAACATTTTTGGTTTTTTAACGCGTGTCAGCAATTTTTAAATTGCTCGTCTCGCATTTTTTCTATATTTTTTTTTTTTGGTGGTATTTTTGTTCGTTTTTACACAGATTTGTTAAGATTAAATCGTAAAATAAATTTAAAACCTGTACAGAATTTCAAATTAAATTGTTTGCGGTCTAATAAAAATGCATAATAAGGCTTATACAATACTCTTGTATACAAAAAAAAAATGTTAATATGTATCTGGTCTAAAATACATGTCTCATACGAGTATGTGTAGCCTTAAACTCAAGATAATAAAATTCAAATTAAAACTTTAATACGAAACAAAAAAACAAAATTGAGAATGATTAACATTTAAAAATAGAACTGGTTAGACCAGAAATATAAAATTTAATAATAAATTCTGACAAACAAGTAGTATTTTTCCATTAAAATATTAAAACGTGCACGGCAACACTTAAGCTTAAATAAACGCCAATTGCTTTGTTTTTCACCACTATCACCACTGATAATGACTTGTATGATGTCTAAGTGGAAATAGGGTAACCAATTGCTTTTGTTTATTGACTTTTAAATGTTAATTTAAAATTTCCAATCACGCAAATATCGTTATAAGCAAGAAAATACAGAAAAAAAGGAAATTTATTTACAATTGCTTGTAAATTGCAGACAATGAATCCAAAAATAAAACACAAAAGAAACTTGAACTTTCGCAAAATTCCTAGAAAATAATGCAGACAAAAAAATTGAAAAACAAAAGCAGAAAACCTGTTAAACATAAATATTTGAGTCATGCAACAATATTTAACCAACAAACGAAAAACTAAAACAATTTGAAGTAAAAGTATTGATATTTCATGGTTAATTTGAGGGTCTATTGCAAGACATTTGTGTTTTAAGCTTTTGAGGCTTAAAAACCATTATTATAATAATAATGTAGCCTCTAATTTGAAAAGTAAACACTTAACGTTTTAACAAAACGTGACAAAAATTTATAAATTAAACAAAAAAAAAAGAAACCAATGACGTCATCATTAATTGTTTTTGGAAAAAGTGTTCAATAAGGTGTAGCCACTTATCACTTATTTTTCATCATTAACATTCATTGGTTGTAGAAAATAATAACTTTTATTTTATATGTCAAATATTTGTTGTTGTTACTGCTCTTTTGTACATACATACATATGCATGTTTGTACATACATATTTTTCAAATTCAAATTAATTTTCTTTAATTTTCTTTTTGTCTTCACATTGTGTTTTCGCCTCATTACACATTACAAATGTACAGAAAAAAGCCACAATAATAATAACCGTCAATACAAAAAATGAAAAAAAAGTTCAATGACATTTATGAAGACAAACATAAAATGGGGATTTTTAATAACACTTTACCGTTATTTTTAAGAGTTTTTATTATAACTGTTCAAATACAAAAATGAAAAAAACAACGACACAACGTTTGAAAGAGATTTTTTTAAATGCATACGTAAGGTTTAATGAACCTAAAATGCATTTCACTTGTTTATTATCCAAATTTAATCAGCTTTAAAGCTTTTCTTAAATCCCCAACAAATATTTTTTTAACAATCATATAAAAATGTTATTTCTTTTATAGATATTGATAACGATCCTAACCGTGCCCCTCCTTGTGATCCTACTGTTTGTGTCTTGCCTGACTGTTTCTGTTCCGAAGATGGTACCGCCATTCCCGGTGATTTGCCCGCCAAGAATGTGCCCATGATGGTTACCATCACTTTCGATGATGCCATTAACAATAACAACATTGAATTGTACAAGGAAATCTTCAAGGGTCGTAAGAATCCCAATGGTTGTGACATTAAGGCTACTTTCTTCATTTCCCACAAATACACCAACTACTCAGCTGTACAAGAAACCCACCGCAAGGGTCATGAAGTAGCTGTACACTCTATCACGTAAGTTTTCAATAAAATTCACAATAAAATTATTTTAAAAATGTTTTTTCTCTCTCTCTACTGTATTCATTATTAATATTAACTAACGAACTTTGCTTTTCTCCTCTCTCCCTCTTTCTCTCTTCAGCCATAATGACGATGAACGTTTCTGGTCTAATGCCACCGTCGATGACTGGGCCAAGGAAATGGCTGGTATGCGTATTATTATGGAGAAATTCTCTAACATTACCGATAATTCTGTTGTGGGTGTACGTGCTCCTTACTTGCGTGTTGGTGGCAACAACCAATTCACCATGATGGAAGAACAAGCTTTCTTATACGATTCCACCATTACTGCTCCTTTGTCGAATCCACCACTATGGCCTTATACTATGTACTTCCGTATGCCTCATCGTTGTCACGGTAACTTGCAAAGCTGCCCTACCCGTTCTCATGCCGTTTGGGAAATGGTCATGAACGAATTGGATCGTCGTGAAGATCCTGCCAATGATGAATATTTGCCCGGTTGTGCTATGGTTGATTCCTGTTCCAATATTTTGACCGGTGATCAATTCTATAACTTCTTGAATCACAACTTTGATCGTCACTACGATCAAAATCGTGCTCCTCTTGGTTTGTACTTCCATGCCGCTTGGTTGAAGAACAATCCCGAATTTTTAGATGCCTTCTTGTACTGGATCGATGAAGTCTTGGCCAACCACGATGATGTTTACTTTGTAACCATGACCCAAGTTATCCAATGGATGCAAAATCCACGCACCGTCAGTGAAGTCAAGAACTTCGAACCCTGGAGGGAGAAGTGTGTCGTTGAAGGCAAACCTTCCTGTTGGGTACCCAACGCCTGCAAGCTCACTTCCAAGGAAATTCCCGGAGAAACTATTAATCTACAGACCTGTGTAAGATGTCCCAACAATTACCCATGGATTAACGATCCAACCGGTGATGGTTTCTTCTAAGTCAATTAAACAACAACAAAAGCCTTAAACATTAAACTTTAAGCACAAAAATTTCTCCAACTTCTCTTTCTGCTATTTTTTTTTTCGAAATCGCTTTTCTTCTGCATACTAATGCTGTTGCTACTGCTACTGCTCTCAACAATGCCAGCAATTTTCAACATTGACTTGTAAATACATTTTTTTATCAAATATTTTTCTTAAAAAAAAACTTTTCTCTTACGAATATACCTTTCGTTTAAATATTTTTTAGTTTCTATTTTTTTTATATGAATTTTTTTTTTATTGTTACAAAATGAAAATTTTTATTACTCACCTTGCAAGACTTTTTTAGTTGCGTCTTTTAAACTTTTTGTTTTTATTGAAGTTTAAAAGTCATTGCTGTGTTAATTATACATTAATAAAAACAAAAAAAACAAAGAAAAAAACAAAAATCATAAATTGAAAACAAAATTTTTTAGCGATGTGGATAAACTAACTATTGAAGAAATTATAAAATGGAATTAAAAAAAATTGTTTTTTTTTTCTTTTGTAATTTGTAGAATATTATGTTATTTGTAACGTACTTATATATTTAAATATATATTTTTTATAATAATAAATACATATTGTATCGTTCAATTTATATAAATTATAAGAAAATTTAAAAAAATCAAACAAATAAAACATATAAATTGTAATTATACAAAACAAACAAACAAAAAATAAATAAAAAATTGAAAAACAAAAATAATTTTGCAAATTGTTTTCATTTCTACTACTGCTACTGTAGTAGTAGTAGTACGCTAGTGAGAGTAAATGGATTCAATGAAAAGTAAGTAAAGTGGTAAGTTAACTTTTGCATATTCACCACAAACAAGATGTTTTTTTTAAAGAAAATCGTGGAAAGTAATATGAATCATGATCTAGATCATGACTACTTCGAATTTAGCACCGAGACTAATTATTTTGGACTACAAATTTCATTTAAATAGAAATAGTGCAACGAAACAATTGAACGCTTTTTGGACAGGAAGCTATTATAGAAGCTGCGATCATTCACAACAAACTGTTTGAAACTTTGTGTTTTAGAAAAGATGTATGTTACTGTTACTTGGAGAAGAATAAAAAAAAAAAAAACGTAAGACTGAAAATAAGGGACGCGGTAGAAGCACTTTTAGGCTCTTTTGATGTTCAATATACATCTGTTGCCCATTTAGGATATTGTATTCAGCAAGACGCCATGTTAAGTTAAAGGTGGAAAGAAGTACATGTCACGCGTTAGTGCCCGTGTCAGCTCTAGACTTCTGTCAACAAAAGTTAAGCTAATGTATGTATTTACATAGAACAAGTAACATAAAAAACATTATGACGCCTTGGTGGTAGAAATTGGCTTAACTTTGAACTTTTAACGCGTTATGGATTTCTGACAGTTATCAGCTGACAATAAAAGAATTAATTAGAGGAATATGAATCATTTGCCAATGTACTAACAGGAAAACAAATAAAGAACAGCTGACAGAAAATGTGTCTGTAACGCATGTTGTGTAGCTTGTGAGTTTTTCATGCTCGTAAATTCTTAAGCGCACGATAGTCGTCGACGAATTAACGCGTGTAAGGTACCTCTACCTTTAGGGACATAAAGGCAGCATAGTCTTCACATATAAAAATTAAGCTCTACTATAGCAAATACGATGTTTGTTTAGTATTTAAGAAAGACAGCCTTGAAAATTCCTTTATATGTATCACCGATTGATTGACTGAGGTTATATAGGGTGCTTTTTTAAGAGCTTCAGAACTTAAGATGATAGGTAGCTAGGTAGGTAGAAGTGGCCCGTTGAGATAGCACAATGGATCGTCATCCCCCTATACCCGGAACCATCCAGAACGCATAATAAAATCGCTAAGTATCTAATGTCCCTGCCAGATAACTCCGTGAGCTCAGTCGCCTGTTGGAATCCAAGATGCCTCTTTCTCCTGCCACATAACGCCGGGCATATGCATAATAGGTGAAGAATTGTTTCTTCCTCATCTCTGCAGCTTCTGCAGAAGTCATTGACCAGATGACCGCCTGGCATGAGTGCCTAGTAATGACACCGACAATTACGCTGAGTGTGCTTTTTGGAGATTGGGCAGATCTTTTGTGCGCTTGAGTTTCAGCTTTGGCCAGATTTGCTGCGCTATCTTGCCCGCCTACGAAGCTGCACATGCGGCGTTGACTAAGTCTACTACGGCTTTGTAAATCATAAGCTTGCAGCTTCCGAATGGGAAGCACAACGTAGAAAAATCGGTTTTTAGTTCGATAGTAATGCCATGCCTGGCTAGTTCATTAGCCCTACAATTTTCCGGAATATCACTATGATCCGAAACCCATATAATATGAATATTATGCTGCTCAGTCATCTCATTGAGAGATCTGCGGCAATCTATAACCATTCTTAAGGTCAACACGTAAGATCCCACAGCTTTCGTAGCCGCCTGGCTATCCAAAAGTATACTAAATGTTTCTCCTGGAGACGCTGCCCTTGCCTATGAACGTCAAAGCTTAAAATGATAATACAAAATAGAAATATTGTTCGAATGAAATTTTTTTATTCTAATCTGATAGTTAATTTCACGTCATTTATTTTTTAAAGATAATTTACGGCATATGTCCACTGCGGCTACGAGTTACATGTTCACTCACAATCACTCACATTTTTGACTAATTTTTCAAGAGTTGCTGGTTTTTCGGCATAGACCAATGACTTAAAATAGTCCCATCAAAAGTAATCCAAAGGCGTTAAATCGCAGAAACGAGGGGGCCTGTTTGTTTTTCTTTTTGCATTAAGTCAAATGTTGTGAACGCTGTATGACAATTTGCGCCGTCTTGTTAGAAGCAAATGTTGTTGATCTTTAGGTGAATAATTTTGGAAAACAAAGATTCAGTGAGGCGTCTTCATTAACCAGAAATCAGCTGGACAAAGTGCTTTATGAACTTTGCGAAGAGATATAATTTTTTCGCACAAAATTTCCACAATTTGAAAACATTGTTCTGGTGTTAAACGATTCGTGATGACTGGTCAAATCTTACTGAACAGAAATATCAAAACAGTTTGATATTCTCAGCTGTCAAACCATAGTTATCGATAGTTCTCATGCAGCTAAAAAAATCATCTTATATTGTATTAAAAATGGTAATAAGAAGATGGTCTGTATCTTAGCCGATTAGATATATAAAATTCTAAAAATCACACAATGCTAAGTAAAGACAGATCGGTAAATGGTAATGGGGTTGATATAAGGCTCTGGAAAATAATATGAAACTGGATGTCAAAAGATTTTAGACAGTTTTTGAAAGGTTATATAATGAATTGCAGAAGTCTAAGACTTATAATTCATAAGCTAAAACAGGTATTTGTGCATATCGTAAGCAGTTTAAGTGATAAAATATCATAGAAAACATAATTGAAAGTGAATATTTTAGTTAATTGCGCTCCGCAAGATTCTTTACGGCTATTAAAAGTATTTGAACTTGTTTTGAAAGTAGCATAGCGACACTTTTATAAAGCAATCAGGTTAGAAATATCATTTATATGCTAACGGTTAATTCTATTAAATAAGTTTTAAAATTAAACATGAATCGAGCAGCAGTTTTTAACTGTACCTTAGACTGCAAACACGTACATTTTAGTATTACTTATGGCGATTTAATTAAAATTTTGTTTAAGGCCTAAATATAAAGGAATTATACAAAAATTTTTTTTATGTAAATATATAATATATATAAATATTAATATTTTATTTATTTAAATAAAAAATAAATAATAATTTTTTTATGTTTTTTTTGTGATAAAAGGAAAGTGTTTTTGACTAAATTGGGTTTAAACACGTGTTTCGTTTTCAAAATTAACATTATTTTTTAGTCAAATATTAAGATTTTATGGAATTAATTTTAATTTCTTGTTTCGGAATTGCTATGAATTTTGAAACACATGACATTTAAGATTTTTATAGCGACAAATGGTCTTTGTTTTTGCCCAATTTTTGTATAGATTTACGTCAGTTTTTTAGGTTTAAACCTATTATCGAATCAATATGAATACATACCAAAGATAAAGACATACGTTGAGGTAATTTAAAAATCAACATAAAAAAACCTACTAACTCAGTAACCAGTTTTACGATAATATTTTTGTTGTTTTTTTTTTCAATATATTTCACACTCTTTTGATACTGGCTGCCAACTCAATTTGTTGGCTATTTTTTTGAAAAGATCTTTACAAAAAAAAAAAAAAAATAGTAAAAAACGAATTTTCAATGAGCTATAGTTAAGACATAATGTATGTAAATATGTGCCCATTACGTAGTATATGACGTAAAGGTATATATTTCAAAAATCAAAAATTTTTCAAAAATATTTGAATTTTCTATGGTTCATAGCTCTCTCTCACAAAAAGTGTTTTATTTCATTTATTTTTTACATTTTTCCAATGAAAAAAAAAATATTTTGAAGGCAAATTTAAAATTTTATTTAAAAATAGATTTAAAACAAAACTTGAATTTATGTTTAAATATTTATATATATACTCGTATAAATATATATTTTTTTGTATTAAATATAAACCTATTATGCCTGAACCTCCAATATAATAGGGTACTACACAAAAATATGCAAATTAAAAAAAATTAATTTTAAAATTATTCAATAAACGAAACTGAAATTAATTCAAATATACTCTCAAAACAGGTACAGCTGCTATTTAGTATTTTTTTTTTACTTTTTTTTTTTTATTTTTTTATTTTCACTTAACAAACTTTTAATATTTAAATAATATTGAAACTAAGAGTGAAAATTATAATATACATGTGATGATTGAACAATGATTTCTTTTCAAATTCTAGACACTTCATTTCAATTTTCTACAAATCATTTCGCTATCATTTATATTCAATATTTATTTCAAAAAGTTCCCAAGAGAATTTTAATTTTAAGCAAATCGTTACTTAGAAACGAACAATTTTTTTTTTGGTTTTTTCAAATTTATCAGAACTAGATAAGTTAGTTTTTGTTTTTGCTTCTTTATTTTAATTTTAATAAGAAAAACGAACAATAAAAATTGTTTAAATTAAAACTTGTTGTGTGATTTTACTTATTTTTTTCTTTTTTTGTTACTGAAATTTAAAGTTAAATTTGCGGTTGTTGGTTTGTCAAAATATGCAACAACAACAAACACTATTTATGCATGCCAACCTCACCAACAAGCAACACAAAGAATAATGGCGACACAATAGCACCTACAAAAAGAGAAACAACAACAACATGTTTATGATTTTTGACATTTTGCGTAAGTAAATGTCAAATATGAACTTAAATATTAAGAAACAAGGAAATTGTAGAGTTAAATTGTTTCAAAGAATTTAAAATGAATCAGACAAAAAGAATTTATAATAATTAAGAAAACAAAGAAAAACAAAGTCTATTAACAGCTCAATACAGTGGTATGCAATGACATTTTTTTTTTAGTTTTTCTGCATAAAATTTCAAAGACTGCTCTTCTCACGTAACGCATAAATTTCTTTTGAACCTAAAAGTGCTTAATATGGCTGTTCAAGGCAGCTATGCAGGCAATCTCCATTCACAGAAAAGGAAAACTTAAACTTAAACATTTTCAATATTGTTACGAAAATAAGGTTGGACACCACAGCGTTTATTACATTTATGCGTTCTCACGTAACGCATAAATTTCTTTTGAACCTAAAACTGCTTAATATGGCTGTTCAAGGGCAGGCAGCTATGCAAGCAGTCTCCATTCATAGAAAAGGAAAACTTAAACTTAAACATTTTCAATATTGTTACGAAAATAAGGTTGGACACCACAGCGTTTATTACATCGCTTAAATAAATAAATAAAAGCTGCGGGAACAACTCTATATGTGCTGTTTGCAAATAACCAAATCTACAACAACAACCATTAGCAGAGATAAAAATAACACGGCAACAACAATAATTAAGCAGCAAGGAAAACAAGTAACAGACAATAAACAAGCAACAACAAATACTAAGAGCTGAAAGAGGTAGACGTTCACATACGCATGGCTATAAAAGAACTCAAAAGAAATTAAAAGAAAGAAATGGAATCTACCTGAAATATCTAGAGATTCGAGAGCTTTCGATGTTTTGTTTACTCAGCCATCGATGCGAACAGCAATCAGTTTATGTGTCGCAAACTCAGCGAGGGCAGTTTAAGTAAAGTAAACTCAGCGAGGGCAGTTTGTGTGAAGAGAGTTTACAAGGAGTAAACTCGTGAAGTGAATTGTGAAGTAAAAAACCAGTTTAGTGGGAGCTAACTCAGTAAAGAGAGTTAAGTGTGGATAACCTCTGGTTGAAAAGTTTGTGATCGAACCTAAGTTATAGCTACGATCGGGTTGGAAGATCTTTAGGAAGAAAAATCTGTCGAGTAATTGTTGTTGTTTACAAAGTTGTAAACAGACAAAGTTGTAAAAATTGTTATTGCCTGTAAAAAGATTACAAGCAGTGATGCACGTAACTGTGTTGAATAAAGGATTTTTAATTAAAACCAAACACGAAATTTATTTTATTTTAACTACAATCTACGAACTCATAACAACACGTTTTTAAAAAGGTAAAAACGTAACAATATTGATACGTATTGTCCACATCGACTGATGCACAAGCACACAATAAATGTTGTCACACTTTCGCGTGATTATTTATCGGTCCGTTACACAATTGTCCTCCCAGTAATTGCTGCATTGTAACAATCGTGTGATCGCAACTTAGAACAGGCGACCTTATTGGTCATCGTAAGCTGGATCAAGGACATACCTAATATATTCTAAAATCATGTGTGCAGCTTATCCGGAAGCGTCATCTTTCCGACAAGAGAAAAATGACGCGCAAAACCAAAATTCTTACAAGATGACTTACAAAAGTGGTACACGGAGTGGGGACAGAAAAAGTGTGGCCAAGGGCATACAGATTGATAAATTTAAGCAGGGATAAAGCACAACCTTATAGGCCGAACTTTATGTAATATTGCAAACTGTGGGAATCCTGTGCGAAACGAGACTCACAGAAGTAAGAATCAAAATACCAGGTGTATCGGTATAAAACAAGCGCTTTTTGTGAAAATAAAACATTAATTTTTAATGGAAAAGTATAAAACATTTTAATTAAAGTATTGGCCATTGCTGGCTATACATTTTTCCAATCTGTCAGGCAATTTGTGGGTTTCACGCCAATAAGACTGATCATCGTTTGAAGCAAACCAATTAGTCACCCAATTTTCGGCTTTCTCGTAGGAATCGAAGTACTGCTCAGCCAATGCGTGTTCCATCAATGAAAACAAATAATAGTCGGAAGATGCCAAGTCTGGTGAATACTGCGGATGAGGTAGCAGCTACCAGCCTCATGGTTGGTATGCAGGAGCATTGTCATGTTGCAAAATTACCTTGCCGTGTCAGAGGACAGAGGACATGTCGTAAGTGTCAGAAATTGTTCCACAACCGAACAGTGCGACCAAAGGTCGAATTCTCCCTATAATGCGTTGTGCGATTGACTGGACAATCAACTATAAAGGGATGCGCCCTAAGAGAAGTACGAGTACTACGTAAAAATATATGATTTTTTAGGAATTAATTCCTTAATTTCGTCAAAACACATACCGTTATAGTACCGGTAGAACAATGCACATGCCATATTGGGACGGTGCTCTAATGAATCGATAGTGTTGGCCACAATGCTGTCATTAACGAGCATTTTCGTCCTCTCCTGTACGCGGTCGAGAAAATCTAAAATAGACTTTGAGAGTTGTATTGTATTCCAGCTCAACTTACAGTGTGATGTGCAGTATCATTAAACTGTGTCGTCGGGCTCTGTATCTGTATATTGTTATTTAAAACTATTTCAGAAATCTTCTTTTTATGAAATGCTCTAAAAGATAGTTCCAATTCAAATAAAATTATTTTCATTGGACATCCTGGTCTCTGCATCTAAGTGTAGCAAATTTTTTCCTGTGGGGTTACCGTAAACAGAAAGTGTATTAATCGAAATCAGTAAATTTCATTTATTGAAAACAGTTAATTCAATCAAAAACTGAAACCGTTTCGACATCAAATCTGCAGGTAATCATGAATAGCTTTAATAAAAAGCTATCACACGTGCGCATCTCAGCGTGAATGCTATATAAAATGAATTATTTTTAAAAACTACTAGCTTTACTCATCTTAAACTGATGATTCGTATTGACTGCCAAGTCATTTAGACCAAATCCAGAAAATTCCTCTCAAGATAAACAAAAATCAGTATTTATTTGTATGGGAGGTACGTACAATGCATTCTTATTCGATTATTATGCGCCCACTTATTCGCTGATGATCGATTGTGTGCTGCTGTATTTCACCAATGGCTTCACGAATATTGTCCTTTAAAGCGTCAATTGTCTCTGACTTATTGGCGTAACACTTGTCTTTGACGGCACGCCACAAATAATAGTCCAACGGTGTCAAATCGCAGCTCCGAGATGGCCCAACGACATCAGCTCTGCGGCTGATAATGCGATCATCGAAAAAAGGGCGCAAAATATCGAGTATAGCTTCGACTGTGTGGCACGTAGCGCAGTCCTGTTGAAACCAAATGTTGCTAATATCCTCCTCTGCAATTTTTGTGAACAAAAATTCGTTCAACATGGCCCGATAACGATCGCCATTGACTGTAACGGCCACTTTTTGCTCATTTTCGAAGAAAAATGGCCCAATTATGCCTCTGGACCAAAATCCGCACCAAACAGTGACTCGTCTTGGGTGTATCGGCTTTTCAATGTATGCGTGAGTGTTTTCTGTGCCCCAAATGCGACAAATTTGCTTGTTTACATATCCACCAAGATCAAGCTTCATCTGAAAAGATGATTTTTTTGGCAAAATCGGCATCTTCTGTAAGTCGATCGCAGGCCCAGATTCCCAGCGTTGTTCAAGCGTATACACAACCATATTCGTTCAGCGGAAGGATGAAACTAATTATCTGTCAAATCAGACATGAGCTAAGTGTTTCCATTCACGAAATAAGCAATAGTTGAAAAAAAAACGTTGGATGGCGGACCTATATTTACTGCACAACTTAGAATATGTGCACTGAATCTACGCGCCAAATCTTAATCAAATACCTTTTACAGGATTAGAGATAAACGAATGACAACCAATAGCGCCATCTGTTGAAAATTTTCGGCTCTTCCTTTTTCTTAAACCTTCGCGTAGCAATTACGAACAAAATCGCTGAAGGAAGTATCGAATTTGGTTCAGTCGTTTTCAAGTTTTAGGCATCCCAGCAAACCACTATCTATTTTCATATACGAGGGCGGATTGACATTGAAGCTACCTAGCGCTGGATGGCAGCACAAACACAAAACCTTTTCCTTTCTTAGAAATTACGATCTGTTAAACGCCAGCTGTTAAAATTTTAGCCAAATTCATCGATTAGTTTATTTGTTGTAGTCGTTTGAAGTAAGCAAATTTTGTGTTTCTTGGAAACTGCAAAAAAGTGAATTTCGTGTAGTGATTAAACACTATTATTTGAAAGGCAAAACGGCGAAAGAGACAAAAGAAAAGCTTGATAAACATTACGGCGAATCTGCTCCGTCAGATTGCTGAAATGGTAAACATATCATATGAACGTGTGTTCAACATTTTGCATGAACATTTGCATATGAAAAAGCTATCGGCAAGATGGGTGCCGCGTTTGCTCAGTGTTGAACAAACACGAGTTCGACAGATCACTTCACAGGGGTGTTTGGACATGATAAAGCATAATCCTGCTGTTTTTTGGCGTAAATTAATAACTGTTGATGAAACGTGGGTCCACCACTACACACCTGAAACCAAAAATCAATTGAAGCAATGGAAGGAAGCTGGTAAAAGTGCTCCGAAGAAAGCGAAGACAGCGATATCGGCTGGCAAAGTTATGTCCACTGTATTTCGATATGCACAG
The DNA here is from genome assembly GCA_023159175.1 of Wohlfahrtia magnifica. Lineage (NCBI taxonomy): Eukaryota > Metazoa > Arthropoda > Insecta > Diptera > Sarcophagidae > Wohlfahrtia > Wohlfahrtia magnifica. Next base: position 612,112 of record JAKWBJ010000044.1, on the reverse strand, counting down.
GGAATATTGCTCATCGATTATCTTGAAAAGGGATCCACAATCACAGGAGAGTACTATCGTTCATTATTGGATCAATTGGTTGATGCCATCAAGGAAAAACGTCCACATTTAAACAAGAAAAAAGTGTTCTTTGTTCAAGACAACGCACCGGTGTGATGCTGTGATTAGATACGATGCTAAAACTACGAGAAAACCACTTCGAATTAGTTGATCATCCACCTTATGGTCCAGATTTAGCCCCTAGTGACTTTTTCTTGTTACCAAACTTGAAAAAATGGCTCGAAGGAAAAAGATTCATCTCAAACGAAGAAGTGATTACCGAAACTAATGCGTATTTTGAGGAGTTCCCAAAATCGTATTATTCGATGGTATAAAAAAGTTGGAAAATCGTCTTACTAAGTGTATTGAGCTAATAGGAGACTATGTTGAGAAATAAATGGTTTTTGATAAAAAAATGTTTTTTTCCTACTTAGGTAGCTTCATTATCAATCCGCCCTCGTATATTGATAGAAAATATTTAATAAAATAAAACTATCCATCAAATGAAATAAAACTCAATTATTTGCAAGTTATTTGAGTTTCCTAATTTAGCAAAATTCATCAGCCACCCTGTGTTATAGGATTAGACTAAGAACTGTAATTGTAGTTCTTCCATCTGGGTTGCTTCATAATTATCTTTCTTATTCACATATTGCCAAGATTGTCTACACTTTCTTGCGAATAAAAATGCCGGAAACTTGTTTAGAAAGTTGTCTGGTCTCAGGTTTTAATTTAAATTTAATCCAAAGAAAACCCTTTCACAGACTCGCGTTGAAGTTAACAAAATTATTTTGATTGGAAAACTAGAATTAAGGAAGTAATAACGGTGGTACAGGAAGTTTAAATAAATTTCAATATTTCTTTAATAGAATTTCATTTTTTTATAACTTCCTTGATACTAAGTATGGAAAAAAATAAATAAATATTAATTACTTATGTAGTTTAGGCTCAATAATGCATAAGTTTAAGTTTGTCAAACCACTATGCTTTTACCAGAAAAGAAACATTAAATCAAGGTCAGCTCTTTCGTTATAAACGATAATATAAGCCATGTTTCTTAAACTTCATCATTTTAATGTTGTAATAGTTGCAGTATTTCCTGTAAACTTAATTCTATTTCTTAAACACACACACACACACACACACATACACACATACATACACGAACAATATAAACTAGTTTTCTTTACAAAGCCCACAAAACTAAAAGCAAAAATAAAAAAAACTTCGAATACTCAATGCTATATTGTAAATATGTATGTATGTATGTATGTATGCATAGAAAGAAATACATCATGATTATTTTGCACTTCATAGCAAGAAAAGACCACCCCCTTCTTTTAAAACATTTTATTGAGTTTAAATCATAGCGACCTGCTTGCCTGCAAAGTAATTGAAATAGAAAAAAAATAGAACTAAAAATACAAGCAGCAACACGAATAGAGTAGAATATGCAGTTTTTGTCAGTAGTACTCATAGACTACTTACATATCTACTGCAATTTGCTATTGCCAATTGCTATTCGAACAAATAAAATTACAAGACGCCAAAGAATTTAAATGCCAGCACAATTGTTAAGACAAGAAAAAAATCTAAAAAAAAGTCTGCGCCCTCGCCTTTCAAACACAAAAAAAATTCCATACAATTTACTCAGATATTGTACTGCACTTACTCGCAGGCAGGCCAAGCCAGGCCAGGCTGTGTTAACAATAATAAAGTTTGAAGTGAAAAATTCTTGGAATTATAATGAGCTCATTAATCGCTAGTCAATTGATGGTGTTCATCATCAAGAGGGAGTAGACAGAGTTTTATTAAGTAAACCGTGTTTTTTTTTCTTTGTTTTTCTTCATTTTCTGTTATTGCCAATATTTTTATAATTGTTGTTGTTGTTGTTGTTCTTCTTCTTCTTCTTTTTTTTTGGTTAATAATACAAATTATTTGCAATAATATTTGCTATACCAAATGTATTTGTGTTTGTTTATGAGAATACTGTATAATTGAAATTAAGAATAAAGCAAGATTAAGGTATTTTTTATACGAGGTTAGGTTGGAAATTGGTTCATCATTTAAGTTGTCCTAAACACGGTCTGAATGTATAAATAAAAGGTCTAAACATAGAGGGTTTGCCAAATAATTTTTTTTTTTTTTTTTTGAAAACAGGGCGCAAAACATCGAGTGTATCTTCGGCTGTGTGGCACGTAGCGCCGCCCTGTTCAAACCAAATGTTGCTATTATCCTCCTCTTTAATTTTTGTGAACAAAAATTCGTTCAACATGACCCGATAACGATTGCCATTGACTGTAACGGCCACTCCTTGCTCATTTTCGAAGAAAAATGGCCACTTATGCCTCTGGACCAAAATCCGCACCAAACAGTGACACGTCTTGGATGTATCGGCTTTTCAATGTATGCGTGCGGGTTTTCAGTGCCCTCAAATGCGACAATATGGCTTGTTTACATACCCGCCAAGATCAAAATGAGCTTCATCTGAAAATCGGCATCTTCTGTAAGACGATCACAGGCCTACTTAGCGAAGCGAAAAAAGCGTATACACAACCATATTCGTTCAGCGGAAGGATAAAACTAATTATCTGTCAAAGTGTTACAATTCACGAAATAAGCACTAGTTGAAAAAAAAACGTTAGATGGCGGACCCTATAGAAGGTCTTGTTGAATAAAATATTTTTTTTACAATTTTTAACAATTATTCACTAAAAAATGAAAATACATACAGTATGCGACAAAATATATGCACAAGCTTGCACTTACTATCATATCCAGCCATAACCGACAAAAAAAAAAAACGTAAGCGACAAAAAACAGAGAAGAAAATAGGAGAAGATTTTTTTAAGTTTGTGTGCTGTAAAATGCACGAAAAAACGAGTACTATCGATTTTTATCAAAAAACGAAAATCGATAATAATGGCGTTTACGTCTTTTTGGCGTTTTTAGCTCGATATATATTCATAACGTGCAATCGATGTGCCGCTGTGGTATGATAGGTAAGACACCCACCTACCAACCGGAAAATCGTCGGTTCAATACCAGGCCAGACCAACTTAAAAAAGAAAAAGTTATTCGACACTAACTCACAACATTAGTTAGTAACTGGTTATGAATATAAATACTATTGAAAACTTTTCTAAATGCATTTGCCGTTAAATGCGGAGCCGGCCTTAAACTGTAGGTCCCTTTCAATGAGCTTAAAAATAGAATCTGGTGCAGTTCATTGACTAAGAGAAGTCCACATGTTCCTTCATGGAATGTTATGGGAATTAATATAACATCTTCATAACATAGAAAAGATCATTCGAACTTGAATTTGATTTCTTAATTTATAACGAGAATATAAGAGGAATAATTAGAGAAAATTTCAATGTCTTTTCAATCGTACCGAATCTATTTCTGTCCATAGCCAACAATATTTAGCAATTAGAAGAATAGATAATAAGTGATAATAAACCAAAAATGAATCATTGCCATCAATCGCAAACAAATTTGGAATTCAACACAGTATTATTTACCGTATTATAAGCCGTGTCCGTTCATCAAGGTTCCTTGACAATCATATACAGAGGTGGTAGACCCCTAAAAAAAAACAAACTCCGTTCTGTACTCCGTTTAACAAAAAGGTATGTCTTTACATCAGAAAGGTCTATTACAAATTAGTGAAAATTAAATGTTTCAATTAAATGCATCCAAACACGTAGACAGTGGATTCAAGATTCAGACATGCCGAAGTGCAAAAAGACAAAATACAGATTGGCCGGAAATGAATTTACAAAAGAGCAAGTAAACTTAGGTATACTTGTAATGCAAGACCGTACTATTCTCTGAGGAATCTAAGCTTAATGTGAGACGTTCTTATTGATTTAGACTGTTAAGCGGAATAGGAAGGAAGCGAATGACCACCAATAGCGACATCTGTTGAAAATAATCGGCTTTTCCCTTTTCTTAAACCTTCGCGTAGCAATTACGAACAAAATCGCTGAAGGAAGTATCGAATTTGGTTCAGTCATTTTCAAGTTTTAGGCATCCAAGCAAACCACTATCTATTTTCATATACGAGGGCGGATTGACATTGAAGCTACCTAGCGCTAGATGGCAGCACAAACACAAAAACTTTTTCTTTCTTAGAAATTACGATCTGTTAAACGCCAGCTGTTAAAATTTTAGCCAAATTCATCGATTAGTTTATTTGTTGTAGTCGTTTGAAGTAAGCAACTTTTGTGTTTCTTGGAAAATGGAAAAAGTGAATTTCGTTTAGTGATTATACACTATTATTTGAAAGGCAAAATGGCGAAAGAGACAAAAGAAAAGCTTGATAAACATTCGGCGAATCTGCTCCTCAGATTATATAGTAAAATATTGGATTGCTGAATTTAAACGGGGCCCAACAAGCACTGCAACAATACCATCAACAGGAAGGCCAAAAGAGGTGGTTACTGAAGAAAATATCAAGAAAATCCTCGATATCGTTATGAATGATCGCCGGGTCAAAATACGTGAGATTGCTGAAATGGTAAACATATCATATGAACGTGTGTTCAACATTTTGCATGAACATTTGCATATGAAAAAGCTATCGGCAAGATGGGTGCCGCGTTTGCTCAGTGTTGAACAAAAACGAGTTCGACAGATCACTTCACAGCGGTGTTTGGACATGATAAAGCATAATCCTGCTGATTTTTGGCGTAGATTAATAACTGTTGATGAAACGTGGGTCCACCACTACACACCTGAAACCAAAAATCAATTGAAGCAATGGAAGGAAGCTGGTAAAAGTGCTCCGAAGAAAGCGAAGACAGCGATATCGGCTGGCAAAGTTATGTCCACTGTATTTCGATATGCACAGGGAATATTGCTCATCGATTATCTTGAAAAGGGATTTACAATCACAGGAGAGTATTAACGTGCATTATTGGATCAATTGGTTGATGCAATCAAGGAAAAACGACCACATTTAAACAAGAAATAAGTGCCCTTTCTTCAAGACAACGCACCGGTGTGATGCTGTGATTAGATACGATGCTAAAACTACGAGAAAACCACTTCGAATTAATTAATTAAATGTTTCAATTAAATGCATCCAAACACGTAGACAGTGGATTCAAGATTCAGACATGCCGAAGTGCAAAAAGACAAAATACAGATTGGCCGGAAATGAATTTACAAAAGAGCAAGTAAACTTAGGTATACTTGTAATGCAAGACCGTACTATTCTCTGAGGAATCTAAGCTTAATGTGAGACGTTCTTATTGATTTAGACTGTTAAGCGGAATAGGAAGGAAAACATCTTAATCCTCGGTATACCAAAGACACGGTAAGACATAAAGAACCAACTCTATCGATTCATTGGAGCACCGTCGCAATGTGGCGTGTGTTTTATTGTTCTATCGGTACTATAACGGAATGTGTTCTAACGAAATTAAGGAATTAATTCCCAAAAATCATATATTTTTACGTAGTACTCGTATTTCTCGTAGAGCGCATCCCTTTATAGTTGATTGTCCAGTAAATCGGTGAATAGGGTGAAATAGGGTGAATTCGTTCTTTGGTCGCACTGTTCGGTTGTGGAATAATCTTCCAGCGAAAGTATTTCCTGCCACTTACGACATGAGTAAATTTAAATCTAACGTCCATAAACACTACTCCCTCTGTCCTTCTTCCAATAACCTATTTTCCTAGTACCAGCACAATGCACTGCATGAGTAGGGGCCATCCCCTGGGTGCTGGTCTTATATAAAAAAAGACATAAAGAAGGAAGTGTTTTAGCCTGGGAACGCATTTCTTACCATAAAATTGGGCCAATATACAAAGTAAACGGTGAAATGCATGCAGAGAAAAAAATGCCACTTGATTGGAGTTATCAACAGAACAACTATTCAAAATGCGCGGATAAATGAAGGAAAGAGTGCTTTGTAAGCATACAAATCAACGTTTTGAAATGTCTAGCGCAATCGCCAGATCTCAATCCCCCAGAAAATCTATGGGAAATTGTAGATCTTAAAATATACCGCTACAATTTCTGGTGAAACATTATCGAATCTAATCGAGTCCATAACATTAATATGTAAAGAACTTTACAAAAATAAGGACTATGTAACTAAATATTAGTTAAACTAATATTTTAAGTGAATTTATTGAAGGTGAACTAATGTTTTGTCGCATTCAAAAAACTGTGTTCAACGTACAAAATGATTTTTTCTAAGTTCAATATGAATTCTTTTCATTCGCTCATCATGCTCTCGTTCCAAAATTCTTGATATCGTCTATTGATTTCGATAAATCTAAATCATGAATCAAGTCATTCAGTTGACTTAGCGAAAGTAAATGTTTTCCCTTCACGTTCAAATCTTTCGTCGATGATGAACTCTTCATCGGTGATGAACTTCCTGGACAAATCGGCAAGGAGTCATTGCTCCTATGTAGAACTGGCTGGGATACCTATAAAACGTCAGAATTTTTATACTCTGCTAGTTATTTCTTTTTTTTTTTTTTGCTGTTGGAACGACCATATCTATAGAGCAAATATAACAAATATCTACTGTCTTCGTAGCGTTAAAAATGGAAAGTGGCCACTTCTACAGTTTTGTGCTACACGCCTTACAAAATAATTTCAGCACGCAAAACTGGTGAGTGTTTGCTACAGAGACACCAATATAATGAAAATATGCATCTCTCATCACGTTTGTAATATTTTTACCGCTTTTACTTATAAAAACCCTTGGCATCGACTTTGCACTTTTCTCTTTGCATTTCAACACGTTGGCTGCCATGTGTACCATCGGAGTGTCACATTTTTTTAAAGTTATTTTGTTTGTTGATCACATATTTTTCGATTTGTTGATGATAGACAATAGTGGTGCCTTTGTAAAGATACAATTTTTAACATGTTCAAGCAAGTCGAATTTTCGCATTGATTTTTTTTCGTTTTCTTTTTTATATGGTGGCAGTCAACGTGTTAACAGGTTTTTTTTTAACAAAAAATAACATTAAGAATAAACCGAAATCATGTTTATAGCGATGACAACAGCTTATTGTCGTACGACAGTGTAATGCTGCCAATATGCCAGAACTCGAAACTAGAAATATTCTTGAAAAACGAAACCCGGATTCGAATTTAGCGCCTCAAATAATGTTAATATTTTTTCTTATCGGCTTTGATTCAAAAGTTGACCGTAATTTGTAAACTTAAGTAATAGATTGAAATTGTATTCCCGTTGTAGTATGGTAGGTAAGACATCAGCCTACCAACCAAGAAGTTCTCAGTTCAATTCCAGCAGTATGGCCTCATAGCACTAACTACCGACTGGTTGTGAGTATTACACTATGAAAACTTCTCTAACTAATGCAGCTGTCATTTGGAGGCGGCGTTAAACTGTAGGTGCCTTTCAATAAGTCTAAAAATAGAAGCGGGTGCAGCTCATTCCCATTTATTCCAGTTGAGTTATTGCAGGAATTATGTATGCATGTAGTGCACTAAAGTAGCTGTTCCTGGGCAATAGTAAAACTTTATTAGACAAAACATTAGCCTTTTAAGTCATTTCGCAAACGAACGAGAGAACGAAATAATCCTTATCCAAAAATTCTGCATTATCACCGAGAGTGAATAATTCGCATACAATAGGGTTTGCTTTCAGTCTTACAGCGATCGGTAAAGAGTCTGCAAACTAAACAACAAATAAGGAATTTTGAAACGTTTAGCTGCCCATATCGTATTTTTGAATGAGAATGCTTATAAAACAATGAGGCAAAAGACGTTTAACAGCATTTATTAATTAAAGTTTATAATAATCAGCAGAAAAACAAAAGCTTTATTGATAGAAAGGCCTTATTGTTTTCGTCCGCACGAGTTTTTCTATTATAAAAACCAGAGAATACCCTAAGCCAACAACGGGTGATTTTTTTTGGCAATTTTATTTTTGGCAACACTGTCTGTACTCTAATGTCAAAAAGTTTTCTTTTCATTTCATTTGACGTTAATTGCAATTTGAATGTGGTTACATTACATTATATTTTTTGACAGATCATTCATATTGTTTACCACAGCGTTGCATTTTTGTGACAGCGGAGTAAAGTGTTGACACGGTGTTGTATTCAAAATTAAAATGAGTCCACCTCTTTATTGCATTATGGTTTGGTCTATAATTTAACCATGAATTGGCTTACAAACGAACAACGCTGGCAAGTTATTGAACTTTATTATCAAAATTTATGATCGGTTAAGAACCTTTTATCGGAAAATTGTGTTCAATGACGAAGCTCATTTCTGGTTGAATGGATATGTGAACAAGCAATACGTGCCGTATTTAGTACGAAGAGCAGCCAGAAGCATTGCAAGAACTGCCAAGGCATTACCAAAAATTCACTGTTTGTGCCGCACTTTCCACAAAGCATCCATTCCTACGAGTATGTTTTAATTTCATTAATGAAATTGATTTTCAAAGCTAAGCAGATGATTAATCCAATGTAGCTCCCTTCCATATGATTGTGTAGTGGTGAAAATCCTTGCTAAGTAGTGGTGTGTGATCTCTACTTAGCATTGTCATTTTTACCCAGTAAGTGGCCTTGTTGCTAATCATTCGTCTAATGACAAGCATCAGAAGAGCCTGATTAATCCTCTTTATTAAACACATGAAACCATAATTAAATTTCTTCGTCATGTTCTTTGCTTTGGCTCGAACCTAGGCCACTCGTGTTGTTAGGCGTGAGCTCTAACCCTTACACCACGCCACCCCCCAAGGCAACTATTAAATCTGGAAAAAAAAAATTAATTTTTGCTATAACTTTCAGAACGAAAAGTTAAAATATTGTTATTCAAATATTTATAATCTCAACTTGTAAATGGTTAAAGCCTAAGCTTATAATTTATAAATCAAAGATCAAACGTATACATATGCACATAACTTAACTGGTATATGTATCTTATTTTTTTTTAATTTCACAATTTCGTATAGAGAATTAAATACTCAATAATACCTTAAACCTGTGTAACACTCGAAATATTTCTTGAAAAAAAAATAAAATAAAATGTTGTGTGTGCTAAAAACCTACATCTTAAACCTAGAAATACTTGTATCTCGTACTCTGATGATGATGATGATGATGATGATGATGATGACAAAGGCGAGGTTGATATGTTGGCTGCTTGGCTGACTGGTTGGCGGTTAGTAAATTTGTGTGCAAATAATACAACGTGATGCCTTTAAGGCGATAAACTTTGACTTGAAAAACAAAAAAAATTTTTTAACATTTAATTGTAAGTGTGAGAAATGATTTCAGACTATTTTCATTTTACTAAACAAAAGTAGAAAAAAATATACGAGTAGATATAGGGTCCGCCATATACATTTTTTTTTTTTTTTTTGAAAATGCTATAAAAAAACAACTGAATATTTTCTCAAATTTCTTTTTTTATTTGAAAGTACAATCCTTCCAGTTAATAATGAAAAATAATTGTCACGGCTGGCCATGCAGTAGCCTATTGTGCCGCTGTATTTCACCAATGGCTTCACGAATATTGTCCTTTAAAGCGTCAATTGTCTCCGGCTTATTGGCGTAACACCTATCTTTGACGACACCCCACAAATAATAGTCCAACGGTGTCAAATCGCAGCTCCGAGGTGGCCAAACGACATCAGCTCTGCGGCTGATAATGCGATCTTTAAAAACAGGGCGCAAAACATCGAGTGTAGCTTCGGCTGTGTGGCACCAAATGTTGCTAATATCCTCCTCTTCAATTTTTGTGAACAAAAATTCATTCAACATGGCCCGATAACGATCGCCATTGACTGTAACGGCCACTTCTTGCTCATTTTCGAAGAAAAATGTCCCAATTATGCCTCGGGACCAAAATCCGCACCAAACAGTGACTCGTCTTGGGTGTATCGACTTTTCAATGTATGCGTGCGGGTTTTTTGTGCCCCAAATGCGACAATTTTGCTTGTTTACATACCCGTCAAGATCAAAATGAGCTTCATGTGAAAAGATGATTTTTTTTTTGGCAAAATCGGCATCTTCTGTAAGTCGATCGCAGGCCCAGATTCCCAGCGTTGTTCAAGCGTATACACAACTATATTCGTTCAGCGGAAGGATAAAACTAATTATCTGTCAAATCAGACATGAGCTAAGTGTTACCATTCATGAAATAAGCACTAGTTGAACAAAAAACGTTAGATGGCTGACCCTTTACAAACTTTTTTTTGTTTTTTTTTTTTTTTTTTGTTTGCTTATGTATGTAAAATTACGTAAATTTTGAAAAACAGACTCATTTCATTACATACACCATCCAGAAAAAATCTGCCTACAAAACATTTTATTACATTCTGGACTCAAAATTTAAGCCTTTTTGCGAATTCTTAGAAATATATTGATCTCGCAATATGTCTGAGATCCCTCTAATATATTGTTAAGAAAATAAAAATGCCTAAAAAGAAAAAACACCACATTAGTGCCTTTGGGACTGTATTGTAGTATTTTTGTCTATTGGTTAGTGTCAAGGTTGACAATGTGCAACCCTGGTATTGCCGTTCTGATTTGTGTATTTGACAGCATTTCCAATTCGACCGTCTTTGGGTAACACAATTTTACGTGCTTAAAATTAACGGATATGAAATAGAGGATATGAGAACGTTTGAGACATTTTCGGAACTTTCCAGACTGTAGGCAGTTAGGCTGCTTTGCCTACGTCGATATAATTATCGTTTTGCAGTCATAAAGTAAAGTCATGTTTAGGCGTAAAAAAAGTGTTGTATAAGGTAAAGTCAGGTAAGGTGGTTGATCCCCCTAAAGGGAAGGCGTCCCACTTAGACCAGATATTTGGCCCATTGTAATACCACAAGCGTAAATCCTAACCCGACGATCAAACAGTCTCCAAAATAAATCTCGCAATTGCGACAACCTTTATTCCGGAGAATTCAGTTAAAGATGGCAAAAATAGGGAGTCCAAGAATCGAACTCTGATACATAAGGTGAAACACAGTCTCCTCCTCCTCTTCGGATTCCTCCTGCACAAATCGTTCGAGGGAATGCCAAGTCTATCGACATGCCTCCCAATCAGACTGTGATCCGTCAGTACCGCACTACCTAAGGAGAGAAGATATTTAGTCCTCCTTTCTTCAAGGTTGGTCCAGCAGAGCCTGGCAATACCGCGCAAAATAAATAAGTTTCTGTATTAAGCTAAACTGTATAAAGATAATGTGAGGAAATAAAGACTGTAACACAACAACAAGGTGGTGTTTGTTTTATTTTGACGCAATTAAAAAGAAAATCAAACGTCTTAAAAAGGTTTAAACGTAACAATATTATTACCAAAGTTTGTATTAGAAAATAAAGTAGATTCATTGTTTAGCATCATAATTAAGAAAAAAAAGTAGATTCATTGTTTAGCATCATAATTAAGAAAAGGACATTCATTCTCTCAGAAAAAGTCTGCGTACGTATTGGCCTTCTGGAGTTGCGCGGTCTGAATGGAGTAGCCAAGACGAATTATTAATATTGGAATCACCAGTAACAACAATTCCCCTGTTAGGGTAATTCGCAAGGATACTCGATATAGAATCGGAAAGAGAGTCAAAGCCAGATATGGAAACCAGCGCTTGGGCTTCTATACAAGAACCCGAAATTAGCTGGCACTAATCTTGCTGACTCGTAAAATATTAATCTAGTAACCGGTGTCTTTTTATATATATGTGGCTGGCTATTAATTCCGTTGTAGGCGTCTGTTTATTATTGAGCCCAAACAAACATTATCATCAAGAATCATTAGTGATTTATTCTTTAACGGAGAGGTGTAGCAGATAAAATCTTTTATCGTTCAGCATGTAGTCGGCTCAGCTTTCCTTAGTATGGTGACATTACAATAAAGTTTGTCATACATAAATCTCTTTATTTGCGTCATTGGCACTAGGATTTATCAAATGAAATTTTCCATTTACGATAATTTAATACAAATTTCGACTTTATACTGATATTGTGACGCTGACTTATCGACGAAAATATCATCGTAGCAATGTTTGCTCAAATACACCACCGGGTTAATTTGTGCGAAAAGGTTTAAAAAATGCGGTCGATACTTATATGCTTTCAACTCAAAAACTGTTGCTGTGACTCACTTTTGGTTGCTGAATAATAATTTACCCGACAGTATCAATATACGACTCTTCACAATCATCGTTATCTTCCGTACTTTGATCCTTGATCCAATTTTCAATGTCATCAATGCTGATGCTAACATTTGCACCCATCTCGTTGGTTTAAAAAATTCGTACGCTTAGAAAAGTTTATTTTTATTGTTTAATAAGTTAACTTGATAGAGCGGTGCCTGAACGCTCAAATTCGGTTAACTTAGCCGAGCTATTAACTTTAATGCGAGTTAACTTTTTCGAGATTCTACTGTAATATGATTTTGTTAAACAAGAATAACTAGTGTGCAGCATTTAGTAAGAAAAATATTGCTAACACTGTGGCTTTGTTATCAATAAAATTTGAATGGATAAAATTTTCTGTTTTTTTGTATAGGGTGTTTTTTTAAGAGCTTAAAAACCTAACATGATAATACAAGAGAGAGTTATTAAGTCAGTGGTTTAACGTGAGTACCTGCCCTAGGACGTTACCTCACGGTGCCAAAGCACGAGTGAATACAATGCGTCCACCAACGCCCCCACCTATGATCAAAATCACCAGTGAGTACCAATTTAAAGCCATGTTTTTTAACTCCACACCGAGCCAGCATAGCTCTCCCCGCGATTTGGGTTTAAACCACAGCCACCACGTTGCTCCCACAAAGGGGGCCTCACCATAGTCAGGCAGGAACCGAAATTCCTGAGGCTCCCGACACCCGTGGCACCAGAATTAAGCCTCCGGTCAGGCCTCGTAGCATAAATGCTACTACCAGTGTAAGTCCCAAGCAACTTCGGACTGGTGACCAAGATGGTAATTACAACAAACAACACGACAATAAACGAAGCCGCCCTCACGGTAGAACTCAAAGTGACATCGTGCGCCACGGACACAATACACAAAAACAAGAACACAACCAGTCAAAGCAGACCAGTACAAACACACAACACCCAAAGCTGCAGCCACAAATCAAGCCGCAAACAGCAGGCCGGGAAACAGCAAACAGCAGACAATCACAGCAAGCAGCATAACACATCAACCGTCAGCACCCCAGCGGGACGCCAAGCTAGAAAAAGGCTAGCCAGGAGACCGCTAAGATGGTGATGCAGGTTCAACCTCCGCTAATAGTGCCGTCCTTCTACGTCTAAACACCTCAAGGGCAAAAACGCCCAGCCTACCATAAGTACGATCGTCCAACAATACCCTACTGAAATCCCACATCCACCAGTATGAGTAATACCCATACTATCTAAATCCTTAACGTCATCACACACCGACAGTCCGCTGATTCAGTCTGGCCAATTCGATGCAAAAATGCATTGAAAGAGCCATGTCCCGTCAGTATGAACCCCAGACTCAAGCCAAAGCCAAAGTCAGGGTGTTCCCGTACGAACGTACAGAAAAAATCGGAACGAAGGGAATTAATTTTTTTTATTATAATCTGGTATATAATTTAATGGCATTTATTTTTTTAAAAATGAGATCCGGCATATGTCCGTCGCAGCTACATGGTCAATTCAATCACTCACAGTTTTAAAAATTGTTTCCAATCAATCTGGACGTATGGTGGCTTGAGTATTGGCTTCCAATGCTTCAAAAGTTGTTGGTCCGTCGATAAACCAATGACTTAATATAACTTCATAAAAAGTAATGGATAGGCGCACGATGGGCCATTGAGCATACAAGTGGTATGGAGAGAAAGTTGTTACCAAATTGATTTTGCAATAAATCAATTGCTAAACGTTCTATATGGCAAGTTGCACCATCTTGTTAGAACCAAATGTCGTTGATGTTTAACACATGGACTGAAAAGTGCCGAGCATAACACCTAGATGGCGCTAAATTTTTGCATTCACCTCTTTTTTAGTTAGTTAGTGCTAACCTTCAAAAGAGTTATTGTGCTAAGAGTGACGCTACTTATTATTATTATTTTCAGAACAATGAATCAAAAACAATTACGTGTTTTAATTCTACACTACTTCTTGGGGAAAAATACCGTTCAAGCAAAGCAATGGCTTGAAAAATGTCATGTGAACACCACTTTATCAGAAAAAAAATATAAAATGTGGTCGTAGAGACACCTCATGTGGACGCAACGGACATCCATATGATATGGTAACACCAGAAAACATCAACAAAAATCCACAAAATCGTTTTGAATGATCGAAAAATAAAGATGCGTGAGTTAGCTAACATCGTAAATATATCAAAAGAACGTGTTGGCTTTATATGGCGTAAACTATGTATGGACTATGAGAAAGCTCTACTTAAAATGGGCGCCTCGTTTGCTCACTCTTGACCAAAAACAAGAACGTGTTGATGATTCTGAGCAGTGTTTGGCCATGCTGATTATTATTGGAAACAAAAATTCAGCATTTGCCATTCACTATAGCGGCAGCTCCTTGCACATTTCGAAAAGAAATAAGAACCGAAGATGCTGTCAGTGTGTAAACCGCAGCAAGCGATCAATTTTATCGGATGTTATGTTGATTCGTTAACGGCTTGATAATTTAACCAGAAATAAGCTTCATCACTAAGCACAAAGACCTCTATGAACTTCACTGTAAATTTTCACAAATTGAAAGCGTTATTATGGCGTTAAACGATTCAGGGTGACTTTACAGACAGAAATTAACACAAATATTAACACAGTTTGTCATTATCATTAGTTATCGATAACGATATTTCTCATGCAGCTAAAAAAACACCCTATAATTACTGCTGTTTATATGTAAAAAAATGAGTATAAGAAAAATATGTAATTTGGTTGTAAGGTTGTCATTTTTTTAAAAAAGAAAAGGCAGAAGTACAAAAACAGCAAAAGGCAACAATTTTCACTTGAAATTTGTGAGGAACCAGTTTTTGTTGTGTTTTTTTTGGGATACAATATTGAACTAA
Source organism: Wohlfahrtia magnifica (assembly GCA_023159175.1). Taxonomy (NCBI): domain Eukaryota; kingdom Metazoa; phylum Arthropoda; class Insecta; order Diptera; family Sarcophagidae; genus Wohlfahrtia; species Wohlfahrtia magnifica. The sequence goes on along the minus strand of JAKWBJ010000044.1, from coordinate 597,052 downwards.
ATACCAAAGCTACAACGCAGCCATAGTCGCAGTTGCCGCATAGAAAAGCCAAATCAACTGGCACTACACTCAAAAGAAGTTTTTCTGAATTAAATGCTGCTCTGTTCCTCGAGTGCTACTGCCAGTATGGTGTATTGGTTTATAAGTACATAGTTGGTGGCAATGGTTGGGTATTGGTTACAACAACGTTATATCACTTTTGGTTTCATTTTTTTATAATTTTTCTTTTTTCCTTACAAATTCATTGAAAATAAAAATTTTTGTACTATTTTTGTAGAGTTTGTTGATAACATAGTTTGGCTTCTCCGCTTTGCAAAAATAATTATGCAATTTTTTTTCTTTCTTTTTCACATCAGAGAATTAAGAAAACGATATATATTGAGTTAATAAAATAATATAATATTTTATTATTTTAATACTATTACTTGTATGCAAAAAATTAAATAAAAATAAAATCATCAACTACAACCTCAACCTTTAGCAAAAACACAAAAAACACTTCGTTTGCAGACTGATGTTTACCACACAAACAAACCGTCATCTTCATATTCAACATCACCACCATCATTTGGATCGGAAATACCCAAGTGGAATAAAACAAATAAAAAATAAAATAAAGATAAAAATAAAAGCCATATAAAATACAAATAATATTTTAAAGGCTCTGGCATAAAATTAGCTGGTATGACTTTAACAATGAAGTACCTACTTACAGCAGATGATCAAGATACCTTTGTTTTTGTGTTTGTTTTTTTATATTAAAACTTTTTATTGAGTAGGGCTCAACAATACCATTAAAGTTAGTAAGTAAGACAGTGTAAATATTCCATATGTACTTTGTTTTTGTGTAAAATGCATAACAACTTTTGTACACATTTTTTTTTAGCGATTTTTACCAAAGTCAAAAATTACATAATATTTCGTATAAATTGATTACTTTTTTTGCTTCCAGTATATGGTTGATTGGCTATATGCGATTGCGAGACGGATATTTAAAAATGTACAAGAAAAAATACGTTTTTATTTTTTTATTTTTCGAACACACCTTTAGCCATTACTTCAGCATCATTATCTTCATTAATACCATCATCAGTTTTTTTCTTTTTCATAAATAACATTTTTGATGGGTAGATGGATAAGCATGCGTAGTGTTACAAAGTAATTGAGTAACGTAGCTAACAAAAAAAATATCATTATACATATTAAAAAAAAAACTAAACCTTGTCCTCGTAGAAACTATGTTATCCAGTCCGAAGGACCATTAACATAGTTACAATGCAGTTGCCACTTAACAAGGACTTAAATGCTGTAAAAAACCACCAAAAATTTATTATGCTTATTCGTCTGATGCTTTTAAACCTTGTAGTTTTATGCAGTCCCATAAAAACTAGAAACTACAAGTTCTGTCAAAAAGCATCATGAATAGTTTTGGGCCATTAAAAGTTTGCAAACCTTAAATTTCCATTTTTGTTTCTTAAATGATTGATTTTCGCAAAACCTGAAAAAAAACAAAAAAGCACAGTACGTAAAACTCGACTTGTGAACAGAATTTTTTTTGGGTCGCTCGTTTGCTCGTTTTATACTTCAATTCTTGAACGCGAATCGTGTTTTTCGATCAAAATATTTTTTGCTCGACTCGTGAGCACAAATTTAGAATTTTTAAAATTCGCATTTTAATTTTTTTTCGCCAGTAGGTGGCGTAGGATGTCGTCTGATGATTGTCATCATCGCCAGAGATATGTCGGAAGGTCAGGGGGGCTCTAACCACTACACCACGCCACCCCAAAGTTTTGCAATGAATTATGATACAGCTTCCATTGCCAAATGAATATAAATCCTCCACAGTGAGACTAAAGGTCATGCTGAGGAATGACTACAAATATCAAGACTTGTAAATGTTTTTGGGTATGAGAAAGGTACTCTAGAGAATGAATCTTCTTAACTTATCCATTTTATAAAAACTTTAATTTTAAAACTATAGTTCTTTCTTGGGGGTGGCGTGGTGTAGTGTTTAGGGCGCACGCATAACAACACAATCGACCCAGGTTCGAGCCCCAGCAGAGGACATGACGAGGAAAAAATGTAATTTTAGTTTCGAATGTTTAATAATAAAAAACAGGCTTCAACTTCTTCCCTCCAGATAACTTCATCTAAAAACAAGCCCCCTGACCCTTCTCGCATACCTCTGGCGATGATGACAAACATCAGACGAATGATCAGGAAAAACACGCCACCTACTGGGGAAAAATTACAATGCTAAAGTAAAGATCACCACCAATTAGCAAGGATCTTCACCACTACACAAAAAAAATCGTATGGAGGAAGCTACAGCGGATTAATCATCTACTTAGCTTGATACATCAAATTGATTAAAGAAACTGAAACAAAACAATAGATGCTTTGTGGAAAGCCAGTATGCTCCCTAGAGGAGTGACGGAGGAAAAAAAGTTCTTTCTTACTAGTTCGTAGTAGAAAAAGATGACATACTGATTTAGATATTATTGATGTAGTGTTGAATAACACATGGGCTGAAAAGTCCCGGGCCTAACACATTGATGCCTCTAGTTTTCTTGCATTCACCTCTTTTTCTGTTAGTACTAACTTTCGAAAGACAACTGATAAAATATCATGATATTCTATTAATTAGTTCGTGAGTTATTGAGCTAAGAGTGACGTTATTTTTGTTATTTTCAGAACAATGGATCAAAAACAATTTGGCATTTTAATTCTACACTACTTCTTGGTGGGCAAAAACACCGATCAAGCAAAGCAATGGCTTGAAATGTATTATGACTCCGCTCTATCAGAAACAATAATAAAACGCTGTTAGCTCACTTCAAACGTGGTTGTGAGGCAGATTCAGGCAAGAAGCTGTTATTCTCATCTATTTTCATACGTACGTACTCACACGAATAGGCAAAACATAAGCACAAAATAAACACTAGTAAAACCCTATCACCACCTAAACCTATCAAAAACCCTACATTCACGCAATATGTGTTCCGCTGTCTCTGATTTTTGTGAGAACAGTCTACAAACATCCATATCTATGACCGTCATTCTCTACAGATGTGCTCTTAGTCGACAATGGCCCGTAAGAAACTCTGTAAGGAGTTTCAAGTCAAGTCTGCCATACTTGAGACCCTCAGAATGACGCCCAAGCATCTGGCAATTTCCCAATTCTTGATTAGATTGAGGATCCTAGTGAGAAAAAGATAAAACAAATGGAAAAATTAAGTACAAAGTGGTTTGAGTGGGAGACCACAACTGCAAAATGCATTAATGTTAGTTTGCTTGACAGTGTCGTAGAGACACCGATGGTCTGCAGTGGATGTCCAAATTAGGCAGTAACACCAGAAAACATTAAAAAAATCCACAAAAACGGTTTGAATGATCGAAAAGTGAAGTTGCGTACGAGTAGCTAACATCGTAAAGATATCAAAATGACTATGAGAAATCGCCAGATTTAGCTCCCAGCGACTACTGGCTGTTCTCAGAGCTCAAAAACAAATGTTCGCTGGTAAGAAATTTCGCTGAAACTGAGGCCTATTTTGAGGCAAAAGATAAATCGTTTTACAAAAGTGGTATTCTTGATGGAAATTACGTTGATGAATAAAGCTAATTTTGAACAAAAAATGGTGTTTTTCCGCCCATATGTTGTTATTCCATAATCTTATTATGATACAAAACGTCATTAATAACATTAAACATTAATAAGCAAAAAGACCATCACAAGATGAAAATGAATAAATAAATGGAAATGTAATGAATGCATATGTAATCTAAGCAGCATGGAAGCATATGGGTGTGTATGCAAATCGAATGATAAGTAATTATCAATTAAAAATGAAATTTTACATAAATAAGGGTGTAATAGTAATAATACGAGTAGTACGTAACATGAAGTTCCGCATTAATTAATAAAATAAAAGAAAATAAAATAAAATGTCATGATGCCAAATAACAATCAATGTCAAGATAAAAAAGAATTTTACAAATGCTGTCGAAATAGTTTTATGATGAATTGAAGGCAAAGCTAATTGTATGAAAGGTATAAAGAAATAAAGTGGGTGCCGCACAGTAGGCAAGAATGGTCTTAGAACAAAATCTGTTATACTTTGTATCATTTATTCATAATTAATTAATAAAAGTTAATATTGTTAAATATTTCAAAGCTATTATAGGGTCCGCCAAATATTTTTTTTTTTTTTTTAAACAGGTCGCAAAACATCGGCTGTGTGGCACGTAGCGCCGTCCTGTTGAAACTAAATGTTGCTAATATTCTCCTCTTCAACTTTTGTGAACAAAAATTCGTTCAACATGGCCCTATAACGATCGCCATTGACTGTAACGACCACTCCTTGCTCATTTTCGAATTATGCCTCTAGACCAAAATCCGCACCAAACAGTGACTTGTCTTGGGTGTATCGGCTTTTCAATGTATGCGTACGGGTTTTCTGTGCCCCAAATGCGACAATTTTGCTTGTTTACATACCCAAGATCAAAATGAGCTTCATCTGAAAAGATGATTTTTTTGGCAAAATCGGCGAAGCGAAAAAAGCGTATACACAACCATATTCGTTTAGCGGAAGGATAAAACTAATTATCTGTCAAATCAGACATGAGCTAAGTGTTACCAATCACGAAATAAGCACTAGTTGAGAAAACAAACGTTAGATGCCGGACCCGTTAGAAGCCAAATAAATCAATTTCAACCTGGTGGATGAGAAATTTGAAGAAACTGGAAACGTTCATGATAACAGAAACAGATTTCATCAACGTAGTGGTCGTTCAATGGATAATATATCAGCTGTAAGCAGAAGTGTTGAAAAAGATCTGAAAACATCGATTCGTCAATGGAAATCGCTACAGACAGATGATACGAAGGTTATTGTTGCGGAAAATTGATGATTTAAACGTAGATGATATGCGGTTTCAACAGGATGGTGCCACTTCTCACACAGCAAGAGAAACAATGGATTTTTTGAAAGAAAGGTTCGAAAATCGCTTTATTTCTCGTAGAGGAGAAGTAAATTGGCCACCAAGATCGTGTGATTTGACACCTTTAGACCCACAACAGTTCAAGAGCTTAAAACCAACATTATTGATCAGATATCAACCACTGACAACAGTTTATTGAAAAACGTGATTGATAATTTTGGTAAAAGTTTGGAAGCCTGCCGAGCCAGCAGAGGGGGGTTAGGTGACCGAGATAATTATTCATTTTTAACCGAAATCCTTCCTGTCCATTATTGTTTTGCCCTGTTTCAGTTTCGTCAATCATTTTTAGTTACAAGCTAAGAAGATGATTAGTCTACTGTAGCCCGTTCCAGGATGATGGGGCTGTCATTTTATTGCCGCCTAGAAATGACGCCTCCATTGTATTGTATTGTGTAGTGGTGGTGAGGATCCTTGCTAAGCGTGTTGGTGGTGGTGATCCTTACTTAGCACTGCCGTTAGGTGGCGTTTATCCTGATCATTCCTGTGATGACTGTCATCGTCGCCAGAGGTAAAGCTGAAATGTCAGGGAGGCTTCTTTTGAATGTTTTGGTGCGTAGGGACTGAAGTCTCTTAATGAAATATTCGAAAACCGCAATTAAATTTTTCCCTCTGCTGGGGCTCGAACCTGTGTGTTTGAGTTGTCTGCCGACACTCTAACCACTACACCACTGGCGCTTGATAGTATAAGGCTATATGGAAAGCACTAAGAACCAAAGGAGTACCCCAGAAGATAATTCGAATGATTAGAGCGATGTCTGAGGATGCAGAACTTTCAGTTCTTCACAACGGAAACATCAGCCAACCATTCCACACCAAAGCTGGAGTTAAACAAGGTTGCCCACTATCATCTGATATGATGATCTTGGCGGGTATGTAAACAAGCAAAATTGTCGCATTTAGGGCACAGAAAACCCGCACGCATACATTGAAAAGCCGACAACACCCAAGACGAGTCACTGTTTGGTCGGATTTTGGTCCAGAGGCATAATTGGGCCATTTTTCTTTGGAAGTGAGCAAGGAGTGGCGGTTACAGTCAATAGCGATCGTTATCGGGCCATGTTGAACGAATTTTTGTTCACAAAAATTGAAGAAGAGGATATTAGCAACATTTGGTTTCAACAGGATGGCGCTACGTGCCACACAGCCGAAGCTACACTCGATGTTTTGCGCCCTGTTTTTGAAGATCGTATTATCAGCCGCAGGACTGATGCCGTTTGACCACCTCGGAGCTGCGATTTGACACCGTTGGACTATTATTTGTGGGGTGCCGTCAAAGATAAGTGTTACGCCAACAAGCCAGAGACAATTGACGCTTTAAAGGACAATATTCGTGAAGCCATTGGTGAAATACAGCTGCACACAATCGATAATGTGCTTAAAAATTGGACCGATCGTGTAGGCTACTGCATGGTCAGCCGAGGCAGCCATTTGAATGAAATTATTTTCCATTATTAATCGGAAGGATTGTACTTTCAAATAAAAAAAGAAATTTGAGAAAATATTCAGTAGTTTTTTTATAGCATTTTCCAAAAAAAAATTATTTAGCGGACCCTTTATATAATATTTGAAAAAAAAACTATTTTATTACAATTAAAATGATACCTCAATTTTGGACACCATTTATAACTAAATAATTTCTATTTGTAAGTTTAGTTTTTAATTTTATAAAACTTTGTTTTTATATTTAAAGTGTATTTCAATCAACATCAACTAAAATATGTTTTTTTTTTAATTAAAAAATAACCTTTTTTTAAACATAAACATGTAAACAACTTTAGTATGATCAATTATTATTTAAACATAAATTCAAGCATTACATAAACAAGAATTAGCAGATTAAAAAACCTTAAAAAAAGAAATCTTAACATACGCACAGAATTTGGCAGATAAAATATGCGAGAACATAAAACTGTCCGTTTGAATTAAGATTTTAATTCCTTTTAAGCCATTTAACATGAATTCTAAGACGCGTAATAATTTACATAAAATTCCACTGTGAATGTTAATTAAATTTACTCATATTGCAAAATTTTATGGAAAAAAATAAAAATAAAAAAATCCATTTCATGACAATATTATTGACAAATTCCAAGTATCTCAAAAATATACTACAACATGGATACACACGCAAAGAAATATATAATAAAAATCAACAAAAATTTTATAAATATGATCAACAAAAAATGGTTTTCTTTCTTTGTTAAAAAGAAAAAAAAAATAAAATTAACAAAAATATATGAATAAATAAAATCTTAAAGAACCAGTATATGTTAAGGGCAAAAAACTGAATACAATATAATGAGAAGCAGAGATGAAATTTGTGAGCAGTACTTTTTATAAATACATATGATACATGATGACACATGATGATACATGACTCAAGATTATATATCGTATATATGTATGTACATATGTACGAGGGCGGATTGACATTGAAGCTACCTAGCGCTAGATGGCAGCACAAACACAAAAACTTTTTCTTTCTTAGAAATTACGATCTGTCAAATGTCAGCTATTAAGCCAAATTCATCGATTAGTTTATTTGTTGTAGTCGTTTGAAGTAAGCAACTTTTGTGTTTTTTGGAAAATGGAAAAAAGTGAATTTAGTGTAGTGATTAAACACCATTATTTGAAAGGCAAAACGGCGAAAGAGACAAAAGCAAAGCTTGATAAACATTACGGCGAATGTGCTCCGTCAGATTATATGGTAAAATATTGGATTGCTGAATTTAAACAGGGTCCAACAAGCACTGCAACAATACCATCAACAGGAAGGCCAAAAGAGGTGGTTACTGAAGAAAATACCAAGAAAATCCTCGATATCGTTATGAATGATCGCCGGGTCAAAATACGTGAGATTGCTGAAATGGTAAACATATCATATGAACGTGTGTTCAACATTTTACATGAACATTTGCATATGAAAAAGCTTTCGGCAAGATGGGGTGCCGCGTTTGCTCAGTGTTCGACAGATCACTTCACAGCGGTGTTTGGACATGATGAAGCACAATCCTGCTGATTTTTGGCGTAGTAGTAATAACTGTTGATGAAAGGTGGGTACACCACCACATACCTGAAACCAAAAATCAATCGAAGCAATGGGTGGAAGTTGGTGGAAGTGCTCCGAAGAAGGCGAAGACAGCGAAATCGCCTGGCAAGGTTATGGCCACTGTATTTTGTGATGCACACGGAATATTGCTCATCGATTATCTTGAAAAGGGATCCACAATCACAGGAGAGTATTATCGTGCATTATTGGATCAATTGGTTGACGCAATCAAGGAAAAACGACAACATTTAAACAAGAAAAAAGTGCTCTTTCTTCAAGACAATGCACCGGTTCACACAGCATTAGATACGATGCTAAAACTACGAGAAATCCATTTCGAATTGGTTGATCAACCACCTTATAGTCCAGATTTAGCCCCTAGTGACTTTTTCATCTCAAACGAAGAAGTGATTATCGAAACTAGTGCGTATTTTGAGGAGTTCCCAAAATCGTAGTATTCAGATGGTATAAAAAAGTTGGAAAATCGTCTTACTAAGTGTATTGAGCTAAAAGGAGACTATGTTGAGAAATGAATGGTTTTTGAAAAAAAAAAATGTTTTTTTCCTACTTAGATAATGATAATTTCCGACTGATGTTCGTCACGGATGTGTTCTCTCGCCTTTACTATTCAACTTCACGCTTGACACAATAATGAATCAAGTGAGAAACAGCAACATCGCTATTAAATAAATGAGGCTTTCGAGGTACACTTGAAGATCTTCAATATACAGATGACTTTTGTCTTCATACACATAAACACTTTTGCGATATTTGGATATGAAATCTGTAAACCCAAACCCTTTCTGCTTGAAATGTTCTCTGTATGTATCTCACCAGAGCCGCTAATTTGACCCGATCCTATTTAGGTATTTACGAACGGGCCAAAATCCTCGGAAGGGGTCGGCGAGAGTATCCTTTAAACTTCCGGATCAGATCTCTGCGATTAAGAGGGCAGCGAACTATAGGATATTTAATGTTGATATCCGGATCTGTACGGACAATCAGGCTGCAATTGACATCGCGACTGGCATGTTAATCTCGGGCTTCTCTAAACGACAGGGCGGGACATTCAGACCTAGAGATAATCTGGTAAGTGGTCACTCTGTCGCCTGGCAGAATTGTGTGGCGGACGAACTAGCGAGGGAAGGCTTTCTCCTTGGCAAGGGGGGATTGACCATCTGAGTTGAGTTAAGTTGAGTTGAGTAGTTGAGATGCCACTTTCCTCTTGCAGGCTTCTAGTTCTGCGATACATGTTGGCAGCAGATTCAACATTGCAAAATTCTTGGCATTAAAAAAAATCTTGACAGTCAAACTTATTGGTGGTTCGAGAAACTTTCGCTGCAAATTGTCGGTAGATGGCTTTAAAATGTAATATCTATTAATTAATTATTATTAATTTCATCAGTTCCGAATGATTACGCTCGATGAAAAATGTGCGAAAAAAATTGCGAACGAAGCAACGTAAAGGTTCGCTAACGGTGGCAAAGCCAGACTTAACGCCAAGAAAAGTAATGTTGCGAGTCTGAAGGGATTGTCCAGAACTGACCAACAGAAAACGTGTTGTGTTCCATCATTATGAGAGTTGGGCTGGGTCTGGCCTTTAGATTAGCATTAATAGAGGAAATTTCAATTTCGTAGAAAGAGACCTGCAAAACACAATTGAAACAGTTTTTCGCTCAAAAGTTCTACACTGATAGAATAATGGCTTCACCCTAAAAAGCTCTAAAAAATGTAAGAAAAAGGTGTTGCATTTTCGGTAAAATTCGATCGAAAACTTAAAAAAATTTGCTTTAAAAAATCTTGACAAACCATACTTCTTCTTGATTCTTGACAAGCTTTAAAAATTTTTGTAAATCAAGCGAAATCAAGGCCATCTGGCAGGCCTAATGCCAAGACATAGGCTGCGAATTCTGGTGGCTGTCATCACTGGGCAATGGGCTGGGGAGCATGCTAGAAGACTGGGTCTACCGTTCAATGGTTACTGTAGAAGTTGTCAGTTCTTGTGTCGATGTCCGAATCTTTCGGATATTACAGTAGGACTGTTTTCCTTAGCAGTCCGTATCTATATGCCATATCAGACCTAGCTGATGTATCAGCGGGCTTTCTTTTGTGTATAGATCTGTTTGGATGCTACATTCTATGGGCATCACAGTGGTATCAATATTGGATCCAAGTAGGCTGGATCAGTGTCTGGCTACCCGCTGTACCTAACTAACTAACGTAAACACTCCCACATCGAGGCAAAATGTTAGCATCTGAGCGACTGTGCAGCTAAATCAGGTCTTAGGATAAATATTGCAAAAACCAAGCTAATGGGCATTAATAACGTTAATATCCAACCTATATTTCTTAGCGGCAACCCTGTAGAAGTTCTCCACTCTTTCTGCTACTTGGAAAGTATTTGCAGCAATGGAGGAGCAAGTAATGATTTAAGATCCCGCATCACAAAGGGTAGAGCATCGCTTGGAATGCTGAATAAACTTTGGCGGTCTGCATTGATTTCAAAGTGCTTCAAGTGACGCTTGTGATAAATCCGTTTTTCTGTTTGGGTGAAAAAATGCACTCCAAATGTTCATAAACCGTTGCCTGAGGCCACTGCTAAAAAAAAAAACAAAATTCGACAAAGTAAATGGAATTGAATTAAACACACTTTGAGAAAGTCCACCGACTACCTTGCCTTAAAGGCGCTTGACTGGAACCCACATGGTAGCCATAGAAAGACTAGCTAATACATGGACGGATTAGTAACAGGGCGTACATGGCGTAAAAGCTTTAGCATTAGGTGAACCAAATTTTTAATTGTTAATTGAGGTCCTATGTTCTAACGGGTCCGCCATCTAACGTTTTTTTTTCAACTATTGCTTATTTCGTGAATGGTAACACTTAGCTCATGTCTGGTTTGACAGATAATTAGATTTATCCCTCCGCTGAACGAATATGGTTGTGTATACGCTTGAACAACGCTGGGAATCTGGGCCTGCGATCGACTTACAGAAGATGCCGATTTTGCCAAAAAAAAAAATCATCTTTTCACATGAAGCTCATTTTGATCTTGGCAGCTATATAAACAAGCAAAATTGTCGCATTTGGGGCACAGAAAACCCGCACGCATACATTGAAAAGCCGATACACCCAAGGCGAGTCACTGTTTGGTGCGGATTTTGGTCCAGAGGCATAATTGGGCCATTTTTCTTCGAAAATGAGCAAGGAGTGGCCGTTACAGTCAATGGCGATCATTATCGGGCCATGTTGGACGAATTTTTGTTCACAAAAATTGAAGAGGAGGATATTAGCAACATTTGGTTTCAACAGGACGGCGCTGCGTGCCACACAGCCGAAGCTACATTCGATGTTTTGCGCCGTGTTTTCGGTCACCTCGGAGCTGCGATTTGACACCGTTGGACTATTATTTGTGGGGTGCCGTCAATGATAAGTGTTACGCCAACAAGCCAGAGACAATTGACGCTTTAAAGGACAATATTCGTGAAGCCACTGGTAAAATACAGCTGCATACAATCGATTGAAGAGGGGGTTATTAGCAACATTTGGTTTCAACAGGACGGCGCTACGTGCCACACAGCCGAAGCTACACTCGATGTTTTGCGCCGTGTTTTTGGCCACCTCGGAGCTGCGATTTGACACCGTTGGACTATTATTTGTGGGGTGTCGTCAAAGATAAGTGTTACGCCAACAAGCCAGAGACAATTGACGCTTTAAAGCACAATATTCGTGAAGCCATTGGTGAAATACAGCAGCACACAATCGATAAAAATTGGAGCGATCGTGTAGGCTACTGCATGGCCAGCCGAGGTAGCCATTTGAATGAAATTATTTTCCATTATTAACCGGAAGGATTGTACTTTCAAATAAAAAAAGAAATTCGAGAAAATATTCAGTAGTTTTTTTTATAGCATTTAAAAAAAAAAAAGTTATATGGCGGAGCCTTTAGTATGCATAGATTTAAAGCAGCACTGCTTTTCATTTGTATAAACAAATATAGGAGTAAAATAATGAAGTCAAGTTGTTTTAAAGCGCATAATATTATGATGCAAGGCAGTAATGCATTTGCGAACAGGCCCATATTTAGAAACATCTGTTATGCACTATGATTATTTAAAATTCCTTTTTAACAATTATCGATAGACAGAAAAGAAAAACAATTGTTGGGCATTTTAAAGACAAGTGAATGGATTTTGATAAGTGATTCTAAAAATTTTTTTCAGATGATGGATGATGACATATCTAAAAACCAACTAACATTTCTTTGTATTAGCTGGTAGAACCACTTGTATAACTTAATTGTTTTTAACTTAAACAGAAGAAAGAAACATACTAAATAATATCAATTTAATGACGCACAAAATTATTTGTTATGCAAAAGAAAAAAAAAAGAAACAAAACTAAAGAAAAAATTATAAGAATCTTACAAAATAATAAATTAAATCAAAAAGCAGAAAAATAGCGTAAACAAATTCACAATTTATTGTAATTTTTAAAGAAACACGAGTACCTACTCGTTTAAAGAAAAACCACATCTGTTATTGTGTACCTTTTGTAATCAATAAGAGCAGGAAGAATGTTTCAACAAGTATTTAATCATTATTTAGAATAAATTTTTTCCTTTTTTTTGTTTTTGTTTTTGTTTTGAATCTACATAAATTCTATTTTCTCATGCACGTTTACGATATACTATAAACATTTAAAAAATTTGTCATGTTTTATTCAAGAATTCACGAACAAAGTAATGTTGAAGTACTAAATCAAGTCATTTACTAGTCTTTTAAAGAATTCTTATTGGATTCTATACTGTGTTATAGACATATACGAGTATATATACATAAATGACAAGTATTTATTTTGTTTGTTATAAAACATTTTAATATTCTTTTGTTATTTGTCTTTATTAATCATTATCAATTCAATTTTTTCTTTTTCTTCATGTTGTACTCGTATATTAGAGAACTTTGTTCTTTTGTATGTTTATATAAAGCAATCGAAGTATTTAACGTTCGTGTAATGCACATGTGTGTGCATATGTACATACATAGATATGTATGTATATATAAAAGTACATAAATAAGCAAACAAGGTGCAAAATAAATGTTAAGCAAAAAGTAAAAGTTTCCTTAGCTACAAAATGTACTTTTTTTAGCACATGAAATACAGTTTCAAGTACCACTTTGGAATTAAGAATAATGTGACCAACTTTTAATAACGTTAACATTTAAGAAACGATTTTTTTTTTTTCAGAAAATTTAAAATACAAGTTTATTGTTCCAAATCTATATTGTCCCCTTCAAAGTAATTCCCATCGACTGCAACACACTTATACCAGCGCTTGATGCAATCCTCGAAGCATTTTTTATATTCGGTTTTCGGTATATTCATCAGTTCTTCTTGCGATTTTTCCATTATTTGCTCTCGGCTGCTGAAACGCGTTTCCTGCAATGGTTTTTTAACTTGATTGAACAGAAAGTAGTTACAGGGAGCCAAATCAAGAGAATTTGTTAGCTGTTGGATGGTATTTATTGCATTTTTGCCAAACAATTTTAAATGAATACGAGGGCGGGTTGACATTGAAGCTACCTAGCGCTAGATGGCAGCACAAACACAAAAACTTTTTCTTTCTTAGAAATTACGATCTTTTTAACGTCAGCTGTTAAAATTTTAGCCAAATTCATCGATTAGTTTATTTGTTGTAGTCGTTTGAAGTAAGCAACTTTTGTGTTTCTTGGAAAATGGAAAAAAGTGAATTTCGTGTAGTGATTAAACACTATTATTTGAAAGGCAAAACGGCGAAAGAGACAAAAGAATAGCTTGATAAACATTACGGCAAATCTGCTCCGTCAGATTATATGGTAAAATATTGGATTGCTGAACTTAAACGGGGCCCAACAAGCACTGCAACAATACCATCAACAGGAAGGCCGAAAGAGGTGGTTACTGAAGAAAATATCAAGAAAATCCTCGATATCGTTATGAATGATCGCCGGGTCAAAATACGTGAGATTGCTGAAATGGTATGCATATGAAAAAGCTATCGGCAAGATGGGTGCCGCTCAGTGTTGAACAAAAACGAGTTCGACAGATCACTTCACAGCTGTGTTTGGACATGATAAAGCATAATCCTATTGATTTTTGGCGTAGATTAATAACTGTTGATGAAACGTGGGTCCACCACTACATACCTGAAACCAAAAATCAATCGAAGCAATGGGTGGAAGCTGGTGGAAGTCCTCCGAAGAAGGCGAAGACAGCGAAATCGGCTGGCAAGGTTATGGCCACTGTATTTTGGGATTCAAACGGAATATTGCTCATCGATTATCTTGAAAAGGGGTCCACAATCATCAGAGTATTATCGTGCATTATTGGATCAATTGGTCGATGCAATCAAGGAAAAACGACCACAGTTAAATAAGAAAAAAAAGCTCTTTCTTCAAGACAACGCACCGGTGTGATGCTGTGATTAGATACGATGCTAAAACTACGAGAAAACCAAATTGAATTGGTTGATCATCCACCTTATAGTCCAGATTTAGCCCCTATTGACTTTTTCCTGTTTCCAAACTTGAAAAAACGGCTCGCAGGAAAAAGATTCATCTCAAACGAAGAAGTGATTATCGAAACTAATGCGTATTTTGAGGAGTTCTCAAAATCATATTATTCAAATGGTATAAAAAAGTTGAAAAATCGTGTTACTAAGTGCATTGAGCTAAAAGGAAACTATGTTGAGAAATGAATGGTTTTGAACGGTGCGTTATCATGGTCTCACAATGCTCAAATAATACTCTTTGTTTACTGTCTGGTCTTCTGGTAAAAATTCATGATGCACTACACCGTTGTAATCCATGACCACCGTGAGCATTGCCTTCTTTTGTGACTGAAAACAACATAGTTTTTTTGGTCTCGGCTCATTTGGTGAACGACATTCACTAACCTGATGTCTGGATTGCGCGTCATACTCATAAACCCACGTCTCGTCTCCACGACTGATCCTTTTGATGAATGTGGGATCGGATTCAGCCTCGCAAATCATATCTTTTGCCACAACACGGTTTCTTTTCTGCATGAAATTGAGGTCTTGCGGCATCAACTTTGCTGTTACACGACGGAAACCAAAATCATTAACCAAAATGTGTTGGACGAATCCATAAGCAATGTTCAAGTCCTCCGCTATCTCTCCGATGGTTAATTTGCGGTTATTAACCAACATTTTCTTTACTTTAACAACGTTTTCGTCGGTTTTCGTTGTCGATGATCTGACACAGCGTTAATCATCTTCGATTGACTCACAAGCACATTTGAACCGCTCGTGCCATAGGTAAACGACCGTTTTCTTTAGAGAATGGTTGCCGAAACAATTTTAAAATATTTCCAACGTTCGCACACCATTAAAACCGTGTTTTATGCAAAATACAAGTTCGTTGTTGCAAATTTAAATCCACTTCTAAAAATTGTAAAAAAAATCACCAACGCACACAGAGATAGATGTACTCTTGGCTACGTAGCTTTTGCAAATATCAAGCCATGACGCTAAGATTTACTGGGAATATAAAAAAAATAATCAAAAAAACTCTAATCGGAAAGATGGGACCGCCACACGGGGATCCACCTTTTTAATCAAGGTGGTATTTTAAGATTTTCGTTGTGCCTTTGTGGCTTACTGCAGAGCAAGGGTCTGAGCTATCTCCAGAGTTTGCAATGTCGATTTACTCGATTTGAAAATCAGCACTAAGTGCAACGGTGAAAAAACCATGCGTTATTTACGAAGGTGGTACTCTTAGTGAGCCAGAATGAAATAATGGAGCATCAGGAAATAACAAATAAGATAGAAGAGTTCTTCTAAAGGCTGATGGATATTTTGCTTTGTTCTCCATATTTTTACTTGGATAAAGCGCTAGCTTAGAGAAACATACGTCACCACTCAACATGGTGGTTATAAAGGTCACTTGCGCCTAGATTCTGACACAAAACTGTTCCAAAACTACAGATATTGTCTCATTTATATGTCTGAGGTTCTTTGGATAGCTTGGAAGACTTCAAATCCAACTGGGAGAGAATTTCAGTACAGACAACATATGATAATCGAAGTTATGCTTAGATCGTTGAAAAATTGGTTTGCTGTTAATGAGTGCTTAAGCGGTATAAACCGGAGGCTGCATTATTCAGAGAACCATCGTACATCGACGAGAGCAATAGAGAATGGGTAATAGCGGTAGCGGCGAAGGGTGACACTCCCCACGAAGTAACACCTGATGGCTATTGACTAATGCCCGTAATTTCTACAAACAGATATCTGGTCGTGCTCATACCTAACAGTTATCTTTAACCCTTCGCTATAACAACTTTGGTAATTTCGTTACATTTGCTTACGTGTTTATATCTTTAAAAATATGGCAACATTCGTTTAATATATTTGTGATTTCATATTATTTCTAGCACATGCCCGGCATGCTTCGCTACTACTATTTTCATTTTTATTTCAACTCTTATATTTGTTAGAATTTTTAAATTTGTTTCACCATTTTATTTATTTATTTCAGTCCAAGTTCAGACATTTAAGATTGCCTTTGGTTCTTCCCGAAGAACATTGCAAAAATTTCAAGATAATTGCTTCTGCCTACAAACATACAAACACACATACAATTTTATGTAGAAGGTTATGTATAAATTATTTGACACTTCAATAAAACATACTCATATGTATCGAAAATCGAGGGAGTAAAACACACTAAACTTTAATTATGAAAAATTCGTTGCACCCTAGATAACTGTACACAGTGTAGAAATGACGGGCATACGTGTGTAGTTACATAGACCTTAACATCTGTGAAAAAAGGGGCAGTAAACGCAGACAGTGTATTCATAAATTGCGACTCGTATATCTCTTACAGCAGAACAATGGGTAATCCTTTATTTTCGGCAAATTCATAATAATACCTGGGCTGAAAAGCACATAGAAAAAAAACTAGTGCCTTTTCATGATATTCTATTTATTAGTTTGTGAGTTATTGTGCTAAGAGTGACGCTACTTTTGTTATTTTCAGAACAATGGATCAAAAACAATTGCGTGTTTTAATTCTACACTGCTTCTTGATGGAAAAAAATATCGTTCAAGAGAAGCAATGGCTTGAAAAGTATTATGGAGACTCCGCTCCATTAGAACAAATATCGGTTTGCTAATTTCAAACGTGGCCGCAGAGACACCAATGAAAACATCAAAAAATTTTACCAAATTAATTTAAAGGAACGAAAAGTGAAGTTGCATGAGTTAGCTGACATCGTAAAAATATCGAAAGAACGTGTTGGATTTATATTGCATGAGCATTTGACTACGAGAAAGCTTTGTTCAAAGTGGGTGTGGACCAAAAACAAGAACGTGTTGATGATTTTGAAACAATAGCAAAAGTACATGAATGGAACTTCGAGTTGCTTCCACATTCACCGTATTCACCAGATAGGGCTTAAGAAATGCTCGTCTGTAAGAAATTTCGCACGAAACTGAGGCTTATTTTGAGGCGAAAGATAAATCGTTCTACCAAAGTGGTATTGAAATGTTGGAGCGGCGCTGGAATGATTGCACTGCTCTTGATGGAGATTACGCTGACGAATAAAGCTAATTTTGAACAAAGAAAAAGTGTTTGTTTTCTTTGTTAGGCCCGAGACTTTTCAGCCCATCTATTCAACTTAAAACAGGAAAACAAAATCTCAACAGTAAAGCCATGTCAAAACTATCTGCCTAATTGCTAAAATAGTCAAACAATAGTTACTAAATAACAATATCAGTTGGTTACATTATTCACCATTAACTGTTGTAATATTAATTTCATACTTTGAAATTGCATTCAGTGGTCAGTTAATACAAGTTTTTTTCTTCAATATTTTTTAGACCATGTGCAAATAATAACAACAACAACAAAAAAAATTGTTTAAACGAGTACATATCTATTCCATCGACACCATCATGATGATCTACAGCTGCAGCAATAGTGGCAGCAGCGGTAAAATAAATATTAGAAATATACTAAAACCGCAATACAAAACAACCTGTACACCACCCTTGGCAACTTCGTCTTCATTTCTTTATTAGATTGATTGCTACGTCTTCTAAAGTTTTTAGCTGCTATGGCTAAAGCTGTAGCGCTAATGCCTCTCCTACTTCTTCTTCGTCTCCAATAAATACCTTAATACGACGAATCTAATTTGTATTAAAAGCTAAGTTTCATTGATTTGCTTGTTTTTCTCTTCTTTTTTTTTCTCAACTCGTATTATTATTTTAAAATTATTTCGTTTGTAAATTTCAATTTCAATTTTATTTATTAATTTTTTTTCATATAATTTTTTTATCTTTTACGAGTATAATTCGCAAAGTGGTAGTTGAAATGGTAATGGTAGAGGAGTATGTTTGGATAGATGGATGGTTGTTTGGTTGTATATGATTGTAAGAGTATATCTATTTGTCTTGGATTATGTATCTATATAATATTGTGGTGTCATGCCGTGTCGTGCACTCTGCAGTTTTTAAGTCCAGACTTGTTTCAATCGATCGATCGTTTCATTTCGTTATATCGAAGCCGCTCACCTTGAGCAGTGATAAAAGTTATTTATTTGTGTGCGCAAGCATTTTTGATACGCTTTTGCAAAAATATTTTTATTTTTATTATCCAAATACATACAGATACAGCTCATATAGCTCATATGTACAATATCTACAAGACAGCTAGGCAAGAGAGCTTTAGCCGAATTTTGAAAACAAAATCAAGAAGCCAAAGAAATCGAAAATTGTTAATTTGGCAAAAAAATAAAATTTTTAAAAATATTAAAGATGAACACGCAAAAAGAAAAAATTGCTGTAATAAAAAAATCTTTATATCCAGCTTGCCATGGGTAATTCCCAGTAACAAGTTTTTGTGTTCCATTTTTTAAAAATTGCCTTTCAATTGTAGGAAGTTCTTAGAATTTTATTTCACTTCACTTTTTAAAGCGTAATTGTGTATTTCGAGGGTTTGCTTATTATTCCTTTTATATATTAATTGCTGTAATTAAGCTGAATAATGAAATGGAACATACATATAATATTGTATTTAAAAAAAAGAAACAATAATATTTTATGACGGTTATTAATTAATAAGAAATATCATTTATTATCTGAAAATAAAGGTGTTTTTTATACTAATAATTGAGCTTTAGATATAACGTTAGAAGTATTTGGTCGTGGGTTTAGCTTTTTTAATAAAACAAGAGTTTTTGTTGAATTTACTTTTGATCTGCTTTTTATCCTCCACAAGAATTGTAATTGAATTACGACATATTTTTTTTTTTGGCTTTTCTCAAAGCATTCATTGCTTTGTTTCAGTTTCTTTAATTAATTTTCTCTTTCAAGTTAAGTAGATGATTAATCCACTGTTGCTTCCTCCATATGATTTAGCGTAGTGGTTATGATCCTTGCTAATCGGTGGTGATCTTTGCTTTAGTAATGCAATTTTTTCCCACTAGGTGGCGTGTTTTTCTGATAATTAGTCTTATGTTTGTCATCATCGCCAGAGGTATGCGAGAAGATCAGGTGGACTTCTTCTTTAATTATTTTTTTTTAGATGGAGTTGTCTAGAGGGATGTTGAGCCTCTGTATTAAACATTCAAAACTACAATGAAATTTTTCTTCGTCATATCCTCTGCTGGGGCTCGAAATTAACAAAACTTATCAAACATCATTCCAGCGAGAGGTGCACATCAGGAAATGGCAATGGTTCTGGCATGCTGTCCAAATACCCAACGATGGCATCATAGGCAACGTGATCGACTGGATCTAGGCTTGCCAGACGGCCTTGATTTCGCTTAATTTACAAGAATTTTTACAGCTTGTCAGGAATCAAGAAAAAAATATGATTTGTCAAGATTTTTTAACACACCCTTTTTAAAGTTTTCGTTACACTCGGTCTTGTAGAGAACTATTAAGCATTTTAGTATTCTAATAAGGTAACAACGTTTTAAGTCTAAAAATTTATAGTTAAATTTAACAGTATGTGTTCGAAAAAGTTTGTTGACCAATTTGACCAAAAACACCGTTTTTACCCTTGTAACGAGGTTTATTAAACCTAAAATATGTGCCGTTTTGATCGATAACTTTTTGAGATTTTTGGGCTAAAGCCATTATTCCATCAGTGTATGTTTTGAAGGTCTCTACGGAATTTAAATTACACAATTAAAAAAGTTCTGCAGAGATCAAAACAAATAATAATCTGAAGGTGCAAGGTCCGGGCTATACGGCTGATGCAATAAAACTTTCCATGTGTGTAGTAACCTTATCTTTTGATCAATTCTGACCATTTTGAACCTTTGTAACCGTCTGAGAAGCTTTACCTTGCTTGGTATACGTTATGTTTGGCAGATTATTGTAGTACGTGATGGTTTGAATCTATCAGACAAGATATAGTGTTGCCTGATGCAATAAATATTACCAGATATTATTTCAGAGCCATCTACCGCCGACTCCTCAGATGAAAAGATGTACTGCATGCTCTTGGTACAGTTTTTGCGATACCAATGCACGTCATGAAGATGATAAGTAGCTATTTGAAGGACAGCGAGCTGATGTACGATACGACCGAGGGACGAGGGAGGATCGGAATCGGCCCAAGGTTTAATCTTGGGTTAAGCTAGGATGGAATTCTTAGAATCGAGATGCCACACGACACCTTCCTTGTGGTATCGCCAGAGATATTGCAGCGATATTCAGCGTAAACTCCGTTTGTGCTCACACCTGACTTACAGCTGGCCATGCACAAAATGGCGATCATTTTTCTAACAAGAGGGCACACTGCTTTAGAGGTAAACTTTTGGATAGGCGAGGTGAAAATATCGACCTTAAGATCAGTTAAGTACCTCGGCTTAAGACTGAACCCGAGACTGACATACTCTAGTCAGATCGAATATGCGGCGAACAGAGTGGCAGAAATAACAACAAGACTAAGCTGGCTAATTGCGAACAATGGAGGACTTCTGGCTTGTAAACGTAGGCTGTTGATATAAACTAGCAATAGCGTTTTAATATAAGGGAGCGAAATATGGGCTAGAACTTTTAGTACTTTTGCGGTGCAGCGGCTAGCGGCATTAAAAGTGACTTCAGTCAACAGAACAGTATCAGCGGTCGCAGTCCTTGTAAGAGCAGGGATGATCTCGATAGCATGCAAGCACGAGAGCGCAATACACTATGAAAACTGATGGAGAGTGGTTGACTCGATGCTTCATCGAATAGAGCGGCAAGGCAGCAGACCATTGCAGACTGACAAAATTGCTGGGCAAATGAGCAGAGTGGTAGATCCACGGAGAAACTTATTCCAAATGTTGCCAAATAGTTGACGAAGCGAAACGACGTTACAGCCGTCACCCAGCTGTTAACGGTACATGTGTACTTTTGAAAATACCCACACAGAATGCAGAAATGCCAAACGCCTTATGAAAAAGAAGAAATAATAGACGATGCTGAAGATACCCTATTTCATTGTACTCGCTGGACGCAAAATCGCCAAGAACTGCAACAAATACTGGGTGAAGTAACAATTGAGAAGTGAAGGTGGCCTCCCGACAAAATAAGGAGGGTTTTTCTCGCTGTGCTAAAGAAGTGACTCCGACATGCAGCCAATTTGTAACGGAAATTTGTCGAACACTAATACTACTCTAACAACTTGAGTTTCGTACGGCGATTATATGAGACTTTTTTTTTCTTTTTTTAGTATAGCTGTGTAATAGTACCTTAATATGCACAGTGAACATTTTACTACTAAAATGCAACGGTTTTTGAAAAACTTTTAAAAGGAGTATTTTTGATCATGACCATTTAAGTTTCGTACCCTTTTTTTTCACCTTTAAGTTGAGTAAAGTCAAGTCTTATACATTAATAAGTGAATTGTACAGTTATAAAAATGTTAAAATAAAATGCCAAGTGGACACGCTATCTCAAGAGAGATATGTGAATTGGTTGTTCAAAAAGTAAATACTGGCCGATCTTTTAAGGATATTGGAACAGACTTAAATTTGCCAAAATCTACTGTGCGGTACATTTTCAAACCTTATAAGGAAAACAATTCATTGGACACTGATTATAAAAATGGCGGTACAATTTCCAATATCATGCAACGTGATATACGGCCATTGGACTGTATAATAAAGAACAATAGGAGAAGTACCGTTCAAAGCTTGGCTGGTGAGTGGTCATTAGTGGTTGGAAGAACCATAGGACGAGAAACAACCAGAAAATATGTAAAAAAAACTAAAATACGGATTTTACAGAGTAAGTATGAGTTGATTTTACGATTTAATTGTTATAAGGAAGGGGTGAGGGAAATGTCCCATATTTTAGCCACAAGCAAAACTTTACTTAACTGCAACACAGAGAAAAGCGACTGTTATTATCGATAAGCCTGGACTCAGCGACGGAGGCAGTCCATGATTTTTGGCGACGAATCTAGGTGTGAGATGTCCGTAGGAGACACTCGCAGTAAAGTAATACGGACCAAAAGGCATATGAAAGGGATTGCCTCAAACGTATGGTTATATTTCCCGTAAGCATCGTATGGTTAAGTTTCCGCAAAGGGCTTAGGAAACTTTTGTTTTATAGAATCGACAGTAAATGCTTCTGCCATCTGTGGCAAGTTTAGTTACTTTCGACAAATACATGTTTCAGCGAGATGGACCACCACCAAAACAACAACAAAGTGGTTTTATGACAACAATATCAATGTTTTTGAGTGGCCATCGTTTAGTTCAGACTTGAATCTCATCGAATCAATTTGGACTGTTATGAAAAGATGGTTAAGAGCTGTCAGGTTTCAAAAAAAAAAAATAAATAAATAAATAAATACAGGAAAATATTGGATTCTATTACTACTGAAGAAAGCTCTGATTTAATAGAATCCATGGACCGACGGCTCGTTGCAGTTATCAATGCCAGAGGCAATGATTTATATTTTTAAAATTGTACCAGAATTTTTAATTTTATTAAAATAAGTAAAGGGATCACCTAATTTTTATGTTTGTGGGTTTGAATAAATAATTAATTTGTGTTTAAAAAAGTAATCATTTTATTTAATCGGGCCCATAGTATGAATGATAAGTAACTAATAAACGAAAATAGCAAAGGGTACGAAACTCAAGTTGTTAGCGTAGTAAAAAAAAAAAAATTTTTTTTTAAATCGAGTTTTTTTTTCTATAAATGCTAAGAATTTTGCAATGTTAAATCTGGCAATGCTAACTGCAACCCACAAGGTAGACAGAGACACACATGAAGGCCGCAACTTGATGTAAAGGCAGCGAAGTTTAGTAAAACGTGCAATGAATAGAAAACGAAGGGTTAGATAAACGACGATGGAATGCATTCGTTGAGGCCCTATTTGCTTTGTGTGAAACAAAGAAATACACAATATAATGATCGAATTAAGTAGCTTGTAGGGAGATCGGACGGTTATTATTTGACCGGTTTTAACCGTCTTTTTTTTTGGTTTTGTCGAATACGGTTATTTCAAAAACTTAATTTTTCGAATACCGCATAAACCGGTTAATTTAAGTATAATTTTTATACGTTTTTACGTTTTTTTATTGAAAATATGCTCATCGTTTAACTATTTGTACGAGTATAACTTTAATTATTTTTGTATTTATGACAACCTTGAACATCCCACAAAGAACTTGAAAGTAACCTTTCCTCATCTTCTGTAAATAAATATGAATTTTTATATTGGAGAATGATCAACTAGACTTATTGATAGCCAAGAAACCCACAGACGCCGGTTCCGAACGGCAGATATATTAGTTAGTGAAGTTTTTCGCAGAGCAAATACACATAACCAGTCGCCAGTAATGTTGTGAGGTGACATCGCTGTTGAAAATTGTCAGATGGTGTGACCTGGGATTGAACCGACGACTTCTTCGTTGGAAGGTGGGTTCTTACCTAACATACCACAGTGACACACACACTATTAAATATGTGGTGCATAAATTTACATACAGTGCTGCTCGAAATCTAAGCAAATTTTCTTGTCGAGGCAATTAAGGACTCGTATATTACTAATAAAGGGTCCGCCATCTAACGTTTTTGCTTATTTCGTGAATGGTAACAGTTAGGTCATGTCTGATTTGACAGATAATTCGTTTTATCCTTCCGCTAAACGAATATGGTTGTGTATACGCTTGAACAACGCTGGGAAACATTGCGACATTACTTTGAAAATTTGCCAAAAAAAAAATCATCTTTTCAAATGAAGCTCATTTTGATCTTGGCTGGTATGTAGACAAGCAAAATTGTCGCATTTGGGGCAAGGAAAACCCGCACGCATACATTTAAAAGCCGATACACCCAAGACGAGTCACTGTTTGGTGCGGAGTTCGGTCCAGAGGTATAATTGGGCCATTTTTCTTTGAAAATGAGCAAGGAGTGGTAGTTACAGTCAATGGCGATCGTTATCGGGCCATGTTAAACGAAGTTATGTTCACAAAAAATGAAGAGGAGGATTTTAGCAACATTTGGTTTCAACAGGACGGCAATCGATGTTTTGCGCCCTGTTTTTGAAAATCGCATTATCAGCCGCAGAACTGATATCGTTTGCCCACCTCGGAGCTGCGATTTGACACCGTTGGACTATTATTTGTGGGGTGCCGTCAAAGATAATTGTTACGCCAACAAGCCAGAGACAATTGACGCTTTAAATGACAATATTCGTGAAGCCATTGGTGAAATACAGCTGCACACAATCGATAATGTGCTTAAAAATTGGACCGATCGTGTAGGCTACTGCATGGCCAGCCGAGGCAGCCATTTGAATGAAATTATTTTCCATTATTAACCAGAAGGATTGTACTTTCAAATAAAAACAGGATTTTGAGAAAATATTCAGTAGTTTTTTTTAAAGCATTTTCAAAAAAAAAAATTATTTGGCGGACCCTTTAGATGTATTCAAAGTAAAACATTTAATTTTTGCTAATTTTAGGCACCTAAATTATAACTATAATAACAAACTTTTAACTCCATTCTCTATCAAGTAATACAACAACAAAAATGAAATTAGCTGCTTGAGTAGCTGTTCGAAACTTAAGCATTTCTCAGTACTTTGTGTAATAAACTTTGTTTTTTATGGCCTCTACCACCGTTTTGGCATAGTTTTTATGAGATTTGATAGAATTATTATTAGTATTGATTGTTGCTTTAATTTAAAGTTCTCCATCAGTTTCTGCTTATTTTTAAAACGACGTGGTCCAGCTCTGCGTTTCAAGAATTAAGAACAATTTCATTTAAATAAAAGAACCGGTTAACCGGTTATTTGAATTATTATTAATCGAAAATTGGTTTTTTAAAAAGTGCTACCATTTAAATTATTCGAAAACTGGTTTAAAAAAAAAATCGAATAATCGATCTCCCTAATGCCTTGACCATTATAGATATTATAAGAATCGATTGTCAAGATTGTTTTTTATATACAGAAAAGTATAGGGTCCGTCAAATAATTTTTTGTTTAAATGCTATAAAAAAAACTACTGAATATTTTCTCAAATTTCTTTTTTTATTTGAAAGTACGAGTACAATCCGGTTAATAATGGAAAATAATTTCATTCAAATGGCTGCCTCGGCTGACCATGCAGTAGCCTACACGATCGGTCCAATTTTTAAGCATATTATCGATTGTGTGCAGCTGTATTTCACCAATGGCTTCACGAATATTGTCCTTTAAAGCGTCAATTGTCTCTGGCTTGTTGGCGTAACACTTATCTTTGACGGCACCCTTACAAATAATAGTCCAATGGTGTCAAATCGCAGCTCCGAGGTGGCCAAACGACAGCAGCTCTGCGGCTGATAATGCCACTCCTTGCTCATTTTCGAAGAAAAATAGCCCAATTATGGCTCTGGACCAAAATCCGCACCAAACAGTAACTCGTCTTGGGTGTATCGGCTTTTCAATGTAGGCGTGCGAGTTTTCTGTACCCCAAATGCGACAATTTTGCTTGTTTACATACCCGCCAAGATCAATATGAGCTTCATCTGAAAAGTTGTTTTTTTTTTGGGCAAAATCGGCATCTTCTGTAAGTCGATCGCAGGCCCACTCAGCGAAGCGAAAACGCATTGGATACGACTATATTCGTTCAGCGGAAGGATAAAACTATTTATCTGTCAAATCAGACATGAGCTAAGTGTTACCATTCACGAAATAAGCACTAGTTTTTCTTATACTTCATGAGATGACGCTACAATTATAAGTAAATCTTTGGCAAAAAATAAGAAGTCTATACAAAGGCTACTTAACTTTAATTTGAAATCTTTCAAAACTATGTTCCAAACCTTTGTGGTATTTTTCAAGACTGATGCCTTGAAACCATGTAAATTGTATGTTTTTATGAAAACTAAACTTCAACTACAGAACTCCGTATTATATTATATTTAAAGCAAAATTAAATCATCATATACTTTTATATCCAAACACAAAGCACCACCACTGGCAGTAGGCGTGCGCGTTTGCTGATGACATGATAATGTCAGTTAAATTATTTAAAAGTCATATTTTTAAATAATCTTTTTTAAAAAATCTTACTTCTTTAGGCTTTTTCTCTTTGTCTTATATATATGTGTGCGTGTGTTTTTTATTACAATTTTATATATAATTTTGTAAGTTTAATAACCTTTTTATGGAACCTATAAAAATATATATTTTTTTTTTTATTACATACCATTGAAAACCGTTTTTCATTTTCTTCATCTTGTTCCAAGTTGTAAAAGCAGTTGATGTATATTTTTAAATTAAAGTACAAATAAATGAATTGTTTATTATTGATTTGAACATATGGTGGGTTGGCTAGTTTATTTAGAAAATCTAGTCAGTACTAGGCAAAAGATATACTTATACAAAATAATAATAATAATAAAAATACCAAAATTACTGCCACATTAAAAAAACTTTGGACGTGCTGTGCATTTTTAAAATTTATTTTTTTTTTCTAAAAAAAATTTAATACAAAAACCTCATAGATAAAGTTTGTTTTAAAAAAGAACAAGTGTAGAGTGTATGTTTGTTTTATATGCATAAATAGTTGTTGGTTTTTGCTAGAAAGAACCACAAGAAACGCGTTAAATTTTAAACGAAATAATATCATAATTAGTATTCACCCCAAGAAGTGGTGAAAATCAGTTATAAATATTATACAAGCAAACCGGCAATCATAAAAAGAATTTTATTTTTTTGTGTTTTATAAAAATAATAGATTTTAATAAGAGGATAACATTTGTAAGACCTTTTTAAAAATAAATAAAATATTTGTTTAAGTTTCTATTTTCCAAACAACTACTGCTGATTTATTATAATTGCTTATTTATTGTAGTTTTGTTGTAGCCAAGTAAAATTTATAGTTTTTTTTTCTTGTAATAATATGACATTTAAATGGTTTTCTAATTTGTTATTTATTTTTCTTTGAAAAAAAGAAGAGAAAAATGTTGTACACAAACGCCTGCACGACATTAAATGTCAATTTCATCATTTACGTCTTGCTTATGCCGTATGACACTCCTTTATTTTAATAATAAAAAACAACAACAACAAAATGCTTAAGTAATAACAAATTATGAATTTTTCTTTTAATTTGATAAAAATTCAAATAACTTTTGAAATAGAAATTCAAGCTGAAATTGATTTTTTGTTAAGAAAAAACATTTTTTCATCTTTTTTGTGGATGAATTTAAATAATTTGCGTAATTTTGGTTATTTTTGATAAATATAAAATAAATATTAAAAAAAAAATTAAATAATAATAAAACTGGATTTAAATACGTTGAAAATAACGAAACAATAACAACAACATGGGTTTTATGATTATTTTTAAAATATTTAATCAAAAGACTTAAGCAACATACTTGACTGGCTCTTCTCTCAACAAATACAAACGCGCATACACACAGCAGCAGATGTGGTGAATTTCATGTCGTATTGGAGTTGGTATTCAAATTTTTCTCTTTCCCCTGTTAAGGTTTTGAAATACTTTTTGTTTACATAGTATTTCGTTATATAAACAGACAAAGATGAGCTCCTTTTTTCTTTGTAATAACATTAAGAAAAAACTGGATTTAAATTAGTTTTGTTAAAAAAAAATGCATTTTTGCATATTAATTTAAAAAAAGCTTTTTGTTTTCTTTAAATCAGTTAAGGTTTTTAAACTCAATTTCCCCTTTTAAAAAAAAAAACCAAATTCACCTTGTGGTAAAGAGCAATATGAACAACAAATAAAACCTCTCTTTTAGTGTGGTGGTGGTGTTGCTGTTTAAATTAAAGACAAGTTTATGGGTTTTTTTTTTGGCTTTTTGAACCAACTCAACAATTCACCATTCTGCAAAAGTTTAACACTTTGTATGTGAGTTTAAAGCGTTTTGTGCATCTTAATAAATAGAACTTGCTGCTATCAGCCAACACCTAGTGTAATCGTGGCTGTGTATTGAACAAGTACGCTAGCTAACGTTTATAGTTTAAATTAAACTATAAAACTTAAGAAGAAAAGTTAGTATTGGTGTATTAAAGTGTTTTCTTTTTATGTTACAACTTTTTGGTGACAAGTGCTAAGAAACTAATTTTTTATTTTAAAATACAATATTTTTTCTTAAAGGTCTCAGTCGTTTACTAAACAAAGAAAAAGCACATACGCAAAGAATGGCGCGTGTGTGGCCTGTTTTAGGTTTATTTATGCTGTGCTGTGCCTTAGGTAAGTTGAACAATAATATTAAATTTTATTTTAATTAAAAAAAAATACTTAAAAAAGTGTTAAATAAACGTTTAAAAACTTAAAAAAATAAGCAAGGAGTACGTTAGTTTATGAAAAAAATAAAATAAAAATGAAAACAGTGATTATTATTACATTATTGAAATATTTTTTAAGTGAAATTTAAAACCCTAAAATACATACAAACTTTTACGTAAACTTGTTTAGCATATTAATTACAAAAGTGTCTCAAGTTAACATTTACCAAGCAAACAACATGAGTAAAATTTCAGATACATAATGGCAAAGTTTCTAGTCATGTGATGGAAAATTAAAAATTAAGTTCAAAGTATAACTTCAAATCAATTGCTTACCTCAGCTGACCTTTAGTTGTTGTTTCTGTTTAACATTGCGTTCTTTTTGCAATTTAAATTCTGAAAATTCATTTTTCATTTTTCATGTTTTTTTCTTTTAATGGTCCATAATTAACGTATTTTTTCAATTGAAAGCCGCTAACAAGGTTAACCAGCTATAGGCTGCAAGCTAAAAAGAAACAAACAAATAGATTTAGTAAATAAACAAAAGTTTAAACTCAAGATCATTTTTATAAAAAAAATATTAACAAAAAAATATAAATGTTAAATGCTTAGTTCATTTAAAATTAATTTATTAGGGTGCAGTTGCTGAATTATTTATTAATTTTGTTTTATTTTACCTTTTGTAAGCCATACTCAACTTTGCATATAAATTTACATAATTATCTGTCATAATATCCTCAATATAATGACTGAAGTAACCATCATAAGTCAAGCCAACCACTGGTAAAGCAATTTGTGCTTCATTTATGCAATATTCCAATAAAACTGGTTAAACCACTTTATTTGGCTTGGATGCTTTGATTTGTTTTTTTTCTTTTTCGTCTTCTTCTTCTTCATCTTCTTTCATTTAAAGCCAGATTTTTCTTCTTACAACCTATTGAATATCTATCTTAACATACAATAATACGTTTACTCTTTATATGGCTGTTTAATGACTGATTGGATTTTTTTTTTGTTTTTTTGTATATGCGGAAAGAAACTGGTTACTTTATAGTTTACATACATACATTTGCTAGATAAAAACGTATAAAATTTCCTTTCATTTTCATAGCATTTTAAAATATAATAGAAAAAAAAAACATACAAACGCAAGATATATGATGAAACCTGCTTTACAAACTTATTATTACAAAATTAAAATGCCGGTCTATTACTTAATTATAAATAAATTCATAAAAACATAAGCGAACTTGCCATAACTAGAATTAATGAAGTAAATTAAAGCAAAACGCAACGTTTATATACATTTGTAAAATATAAGCAGCCATATTCATAAATAATTGAAATATATTTGAAATATATTTAAAAAAATAAAAATAAATAATTTTATACAAAAAACATTTCAAACTTATATAAAAAATTATGAATATGAGGGCAAATATTACACTATAAACATTAATTGTTAATAAAATAACATTTATATACACTTGTAAAATATAAACCGCCATATTCAAAAAAAAAAATGTAATTGAAAATTATTTTTCAAAGATTTTTAAATAAAAAATTGAAATAAAAAACATTTCAAACTCAAGTTAAATTTTATGAATATGGAGGTAAATATTTTACTTTAAACATTTATTATTAATAAAATAACATTTACACACACTTGTAAAATATAAGCAGCCATATTCATAAATAATTGAAATGTATTTGAAATATATTTAAAAAAATAAAAATAAAAAATTTTATATAAAAAAACATTTCAAACTTATATAAAATTTTATGAATATGGGGGTAAATATTTTACTTTAAGCATTTATTATTAATAAAATAACGTTTATATACCATTTTTTTTTTTAATAAAACGCCATATTCATAAAAAATTAAAATGTAATTGAAAATTATATTTCAGTGATTTTTAAATAAAAACCATTTCAAACTCCTGCTAAATTTTATGAATATGGGGGTAAATATTTTACTTTAAGCATTTATTATTAATAAAATAACGTTTATATACCATTTTTTTTTTTAATAAAACGCCATATTCATAAAAAATTAGAATGTAATTGAAAACTATATTTCAAAGATTTTTAAATAAAAAATTTGATATAAAAAACATTTCAAACTCCTGCTAAATTTTATGAATATGGGGGTAAATATTTGACTTAAAACATTTATTATAAAAAAAAATCTTTCTTCTTTATTTTAGCTGCCAGTCAAGAAACTAATGACAAATTAGAAGGCATTGATATTGAAGAAGCGTGTGCGGATAGACCCGCCGATGAATATTTCCGTTTGGATACTGAAGGCGATTGTCGTGAAGTCTATAGGTATGTTATGAATGTTCTATAATCTCCTACTCAGCATTTATGTCGTAAACATTTTAAATGAATTTCATGAAATATCTTTTGTTAAACTATTCCGAAATTCTTCATGCAACACAAAAGTCTCATTTTGTACAGCATTAAGCTGTATTTTTTTCGAAAATGTTCATTTTACTTTCACAAAATTTAAAATTATTTTATAAAGAAACCTCCTCCATACCTTACCTTACCATATACATAAAAAAAAAATGCTGATAGAATTTTAAAATTTACAAATTATTTCCTCCTCATCCCCTATATTTTAAATAAAGATGTGATAGAGGCGAAACGGGTAAAACTCGTTTAGCATCAATTAAATGTTCTGGCGGTTTGGCATTTGACATTACCAGACAAACCTGTGATTGGCGAACAAATGTCAAAAACTGTGATGAAGTTGAGAGTAAGTCTAGTCAAATGTCCTCTTCTACTACAATACTACTACGTTTTCCATATGTACATACTACTTCTAAGGCATCTAACTTTGATGTTTCCATTCCCTGTACTCTACATATATATTATAGTGTATTTCTTTTTCTAATATTCTTTTTTTCTACATATAAAAAAGATGAAAAACAAAAAGATTGAAGAAAACAAATTCCATTTTTTCAATTGACAGTATAAAAGATGTCAAAGCTATTTAATTATGATTGGCCTTCTTCTATATACATTCGATCTTTTGTTGTCTCTCTGTGTCTTATTTCTGTGTATTAAAAAGAAAAGGAAATTGTGGTGATTTGTGTATAGTATTTAAATAACTCGAAAACCTATCAAAAATAAAATAAAAAAAAAACAAAAAAATTATTTTAAATTTGAATATTTTTTCTAAGTGTCTCTAACTAACTCAATTACTCACTCTGTGGTAATTATTCTCTCTTATATTCGAATATACATATTTATTATTTAAATTTAAGTGTGTGTGTGTGTGTTTATGCTATCTCTCTCTGTCTCTGTTTCTGTATTTGTGTATATATATTTATTTATATATTTTTTCTCTCTGTGTATTTATAATCGGTAAGAAAAAAAAAACATACTTATTTCCGCTTTCTACAAACCAAAGTTCTGAATAAAAATTTAAAAAAAAAGCTGACATAAAAGCCCAACCAGACCCGTGTTCGTTACATTTTAAAAATGTTTTTGTGTGTTTCTGAAATTAAAAAACAAACAACAATGAAAAGGAAGAAAACGCTTTAAAGATTATTTGTGGAAAAAATAAATTCATTTGAAAAGTTGTATGCATTGAAGAAGAAAAGAAAACTGAAATGCATTAACAAAAAATTATTTTTTTTTTTAACAATAAAGTCCCCTAAATATCTTGCATTTTCCACCTTTTTCTGTGTGTTTTTAGATGTACGAAATCAGGTTTGAAAGAAATCCAATGCCCCTCTGGTTTGGCCTTCGATATTATGAAACAAACTTGTGACTGGAAGGCTAAAGTAACTAACTGCAATGAAAAAGAAAGTAAGTGGTCAAGCTCTACACTAAAAATACCAAACAACCAACAAACAACCAACAAACAAACAAATAAACAAACAAACTTTAAATAAAACGCTAAACAAATAACAGCATAATAGCATAACAAATAAATAAGAAAAAACAAAACACAATTTGGCAACGGACACCGGACACACGCATAGACAGTTAAACTTTAAAAAAACAACAACAAAAACAACAACAATATTAAGTCCCATTAATACTAAGAACTTTGGTTTTGGTTAAAGTTACATGACTACACTTTGAATTAACCCACTTGAAACTGATTGTTACTAACACTCTGCTAAGAAACGAAAACTAACCTTTAACCACCTAACTGTCCTTTTAAAACTTAAAATCTATTCTTAGTACTGCTTCTAATAACTAAAAACTAACTCTCATTTAAAATCTCTAACATATACCAAAAATATTTGTAATTTCTTAAAAACAAAATAGAGCCACGCAAGGTTAAGCCCATCTTGAAAACCGATGAACCCATTTGCCCTGAGGGTAAATTATCTTGCGGTGATGGTGAATGTCTTGACAAAGAACTTTTCTGTAACGGCAAACCCGACTGCAAGGATGAATCTGATGAAAATGCTTGCTGTGAGTACATCCACGTGCTTAACAAATCGTTCTATAAATTAACTTTAATTTTTTTTGTTCCCTCTCTACAGCTGTTGATGATGATCCTAACCGTGCCCCTGAATGTGATCCCACCCAGTGTGCTTTGCCCGATTGTTTCTGTTCTGCTGATGGTACCCGTATACCCGGTGGTATTGAACCCCAACAAGTACCTCAAATGATTACCATCACCTTCAACGGTGCCGTCAATGTTGACAACATCGACTTGTACGAAGATATCTTCAATGGCCAACGTCAAAATCCTAATGGTTGCTCCATCAAGGGTACTTTCTTCGTTTCACACAAATACACCAACTACTCTGCCGTACAAGATTTACACCGTCGCGGTCATGAAATCTCTGTCTTCTCCTTGACCCACAAAGATGATCCCAACTACTGGACCAGCGGTACCTACGATGATTGGTTAGCTGAAATGGCTGGTGCTCGTTTGATCATTGAACGTTTCGCCAACATTACTGATGGTTCTATTATTGGTATGCGTGCTCCCTATTTGCGTGTAGGTGGCAACAAACAATTCGAAATGATGGCTGATCAATTCTTCGTATACGATGCTTCCATTACCGCCTCTTTGGGTCGCGTACCCATCTGGCCCTACACCTTGTACTTCCGCATGCCACACAAATGTAACGGCAATGCTCACAACTGCCCATCTCGTAGTCACCCTGTCTGGGAAATGGTCATGAACGAACTCGATCGTCGTGATGATCCCACTTTCGACGAATCATTGCCCGGTTGTCATATGGTAGACTCTTGTTCCAACATTGCCACCGGTGAACAATTCGGTAGACTATTGCGTCACAACTTCAACCGTCACTACAATAGCAACCGTGCTCCTTTGGGTCTCCACTTCCACGCCTCCTGGTTGAAATCCAAAAAGGAATATCGCGATGAATTGATCAAATTCATTGAAGAAATGTTGGGTCGCAACGACGTCTTCTTCGTCACCAACTTGCAAGTCATCCAATGGATGCAAAACCCCACTGAATTGAACGCTTTACGTGACTTCCAAGAATGGAAAGAAAAGTGTGACGTCAAGGGTCAACCCTACTGCTCTCTACCCAATGCCTGCCCCTTGACCACCAGGGAATTGCCCGGTGAAACTTTACGTCTCTTCACCTGTATGGAGTGCCCCAACAACTATCCTTGGATCTTGGATCCCACTGGTGATGGTTTCTCCGTTTAAGTCGCCCGCCCTAACCACACTCACTAGCTAGGCAAGAGAAGTAATTTATATAATTTTTAAGTTTTTTGTTAGGATTCTATTTTTGTAGAAACTCTTTAAAAAGAAAAAAAACAAACATAATTTTTATATAAAATTAAAAAAAAAAAAAAACAAAGAGAAAAGAAAGAAAAATAATCGAAAATCAAGAATTACGTTTTTAAAGTAATTCTAAACTAAAACTAGAGTCTGAATATTGAAATAATAATTCACAAAATATATAGAATAAAAATGCTTTATATATATAAATATATGAGTAATTCTAAATCCTAAAACTTAAAAAATCCACAAAATACTCAAATTACTACAAACTTTCATTTTTCTATTGCTATACTTGCTTTCATTTTATCACATAAATTTCTTACTGTGTAGCCTAATCTATTCTATCTATTCTTCTGTTGTTACAATTGTATGAAATTCCTGTTTATTATTATTTTTTTTTTTTTTAAGAATAAGTGAAATTGTTCCCCTTAATTTTTTGTTTTGACCAGAAATTTTTTATGAAAAAAGAAAAATGCTGCCCAAACTTGTTTCCACAGTTTGTTATAAGAACCAAAAAAAAAAAAAAAATATTTCAAAAGCAGCTGCAATAATTTTTTTTTAATTATTTTAGTATTTTTTTATGAAATACAAAGAAAAAAATAATTTTGTAAAATAGAAATAAAATAAATAAAAAAATTTAAAAAAAATATAAAAAATATATAAAAAAATGTTTTTGATTTTACCTAAGGGAGGAAATATGATCGGAATCATACACCGTTAACGCTAATATCTCCACCGACAGCCCCAATATCAATGAAATTTTCACAGCAATAAGATAATCCAAAAACAACATACACTGAGAAAATCTATATACAGTGTGCGGCAAAACATATGCACGAACTTCTGTTTAATAGAAAACGTTAAACTTATTTATTTATTTTTCAGTTAATCATCTAAATTCACTAATAAAAAATATAAAATAAAACAAAGAAAATTCCTATTTAACTTGAACACAGTCTTTTGAATGCGTCAAAACATAAGCACATCCTCAATAAATTCACTTAAAATATTAATTTTACCAATATTTAGTTGCCTGGCCCTTATTCTTTTTTTTTTAAATTCTTTACATACTCATGTTACGAACTCGATTAGATTCGATAATGTTTCACTAGAAATTTCCATTCAATGCTATTTTCATTTGCCAAAGAAGTTGGTCCTTATTTCTGCAATTATAGCGCTATATCTTGAGATCTATAATTCCCCATAGATTTTCTGGGGGATTGAGATCTAACGTTTGCTCTAGACATTTCAAAACGTTGACTTCTTTGCTTACAAAGCACTCTTTGACTCATTTATCAGTGTTTTTTGCTTAGTTGTTCTGTTGATAGCTCCAATCAAGTGGCACTCCTCTGCACGCGGCATCAGTATGTATACATTTCACCTTTTGTTTTGTGTATTGGCCCAATTCCATGGTAAGAAATGCCTTGCCGGACTAAAACACTTTCTTCTTTATATTTTACAGTGTCTTTGGTATACCAAGTATCCTGATATAAAGACAAATCTTTTATTAAACGGCTTATCACCTGGTTGTGCCGTTTGCTAGTTTTCATTGGTCTACCACCTCTGTGTATGTACGATTTATGTCACGGATTCAGCTCTATTATAATCATTTATTATCTTTTCTTTTAATTGCTAATTACTGTTAGTCAACTTTTTAAATATTGCAAAAAATCGTTTTTTGAAATTATCGTTCTATTTAACTATTTCGTGCTATTCTATTGGCGCATGCAAAATAGCGGTTTTGTAACTTCAACATAAATGTTTACTGTTACAAATTTGTTTTCAAAATTCAAAATTCAATTCAATTGTCAAAATTCGAATGAGGTTTTCTATGTTATGAAGATATATGATAGTAAGTACAAGCTCGTACATATGCTTAGTCGCATACTGTATGTATATAAGTAAGTTGTCCTATATCCGTAATTAAATAATTCAAGAACCACTTAACCGATTTACAAACCAATACATGCGTTGAAGAGGTTTACTTTCACTGAATGTCAAACAGGCGGTGCTACGCTCATACAAATAATTATTTGTATATAAAGGGTCCGCCATCTAACGTTTTTTTTCCAACTAGTGCTTATTTCGTGCATGGTAACACTTAGCTCATATCTGATTTGACAGATAATTAGTTTTATCCTTGAGCTGAACGAATATGGTTGTGTATAAGCTTGAACAACGCTGGGATATATTGCGACATTACTTTGAAAATCATGGTAATGTTGCAGAATCAAAAATCATCTTTACAGATGAAGCTCATTTTGATCTTGGCGGGTATGTAAACAAGCAAAATTGTCGCATTTGGGGCACAGAAAACCCGCACGCATACATTGAAAAGCCGATACACTCAAGACGAGTCACTGTTTGGTGCGGATTTTGGTCCAGAGGCATAATTGGGCCATTTTTCTTCGAAAATGAGCAAGGAGTGGCAGTTACAGTCAATGGCGATCGTTATCGGACCATGTTGAACGAATTTTTGTTTACAAAATTGAAGAGGAGGATATTAGCAACATTTGGTTTCAACAGGACGGCGCTACATGCCACACAGCCGAAGCTACACTCGATGTTTTGCGCTTTGTTTTTGAAGATCGCATTATCAGCCGCAGAGCTGATGTCGTTTGGCCATCTCGGAGCTGCGATTTGACACCCTTGGACTATTATTTGTGGAGTGCCGTCAAAGATAAGTATTACGCCAACAAGCCAGAGAAATTAACGCTTTAAAGGATAATATTCGTGAAGCCATTGGTGAAATACAGCTGCACACAATCGACAATGTGCTTAAAAATTAGACCGATCGTGTAGGCCACTGCATGGCCAGCCGAGGCAGCCATTTGAAATTATTTTCTATTATTAACCGGAAGGATTGTACTTTCGAATAAAAACAGAAACTTGAGAAAATATTCGGTAGTATTTTTTTAGCATTTTCAAAAAAAAAAATTATTTGGCGGACCCTTTATCCTGAAAACAGCAACAATAAGAGCCTCTGAATATGATTCAAATAGGTTCATAGTCAATACAAATCCTCAGTAAAAAGTGCGAGGAATCGACAAGTGCGCATGGTACCTCCCATACAAAGTAAATATTGATTTTATATATCTTGAGAACGGTAAAAGAAGAAGTTTTTGAATTTGGACGAAATGACTTGGCAGTCAATACAATTTATCAGTCTTAAACTGAGAGCAATTGGATAAGTAGGCGTGGTATCTCTCATACATAATAGCTATTAATTTTTGTATATCTTGAGAACGGTAATAGTACAAGTATATAAATTTGGCTTAAACAACTTCTTGAACAGGAAGTCAATAACTGGGAGATATTAAATAAATGAGTGTGACACCTCCCATTTTTACTAAATATGGTATTTTGTATGTGTGGAAAACGATAACAGTTAAAGCTTCGTTATATATATCCACATCAGTCAAAAAGCGGAAGACACATTTTATAGGCATACAACCCAAAGGCTCCCAGAATAGCGAGAAGGGTTACTCTAGTTGCTAATAATTATACTTATTTTTAGTTAATAAATTACAGAATTAAAGAACTGGAGACTGTGGGGCCTGTCTAATACAGTGATACTGTATCTTCGAACCACTTGTTTGTACACTTTGCAGTGGAACTCCTATCAAAGTGACATATTCTTTTTGGGCTAAAATAGCATACAAGTTCGGAGGATTTCAAAATAGTCAGTTGCTTTCACAAGTTTCTGAATACGATAATAGTGTCCCAACACTATACATAGTATGAATATTATCATGCTTCACTGTCTTAAGTCTTATATGCTTATTAAAAGGCTTATAAATTAGTTAAATTTATTCATATCGAGGACTTCATCCTTATAGTTTTTTACAAAAAAATGTAATTTAACATATTGGTAACAACCTTATTAAACAACAAATGTAAGTTTTAAGAAACTAATGGTGGACAGGGAGCACCATTGTTACTAAGTTTTGCGTTTTACTAAAGAGGCTACAGACTCGAACCCAAAAGGCTGCCAAGGTAGCAACCCTATGATTCTTGGGGTGTTAGAGATTAAACCAGGCACTACGAGCTGCCAAGACGTACTCTGTAGTGGTCGACAAATTAGGATGCATATGCCAGAAACGGTTAATAAAATTCACAAAATGCTATTGGCTGATCGTCGGCTTAATTTCTGTACAACACATAATGGCCTAAAATTTGGAGATGAGAAGGTTATGCGCGAGTTAAGTGCTGCTTTTGTTCACAATATAACAAAAACTTGTTTTACTAAAATAAAGCACAATTTTTGCTTCGGATGAGGCCAGGGTCACACTTTTATACTATACACTGACTGGGCGTTACATCAACTAAAGACAGGTTTCATCTTGCAGGAAGGCACACATGTCGCTCCTGGACAGGTACTGTGTTAAACTCTGTTGAGTTCTCGGGCACTGTGACATAGTAGGGAACGAGACTGCAGATGAATTGGCGAGAGAACGCACGACGAAATGTGCAGATCTGGCAAGAGTTTGTAAGATCACCGATCGGCTTGTTTGCTGGTTTAATAGACCTCTGGATTAGTCGAAGAATTAATGGGTCATGTAGAAGCAGACTAAATTGTCGAATCTTCAGGCTAGTAAGGCCCAAAATGAACCGCTCGAGGACGGAATGGGTCCTGAATCTAGTAGGTAGGGAGCACTCGCCACCGTGCTCTGAGGACAAGACCCCTGATTTCTGCACAGTGTGTGACAATGAAAT
The DNA here is from genome assembly GCA_023159175.1 of Wohlfahrtia magnifica. Lineage (NCBI taxonomy): Eukaryota > Metazoa > Arthropoda > Insecta > Diptera > Sarcophagidae > Wohlfahrtia > Wohlfahrtia magnifica. Next base: position 557,785 of record JAKWBJ010000044.1, on the reverse strand, counting down.
GGAGTCTAAGATGGTTGAATACATCCTGTGCCTTTGTCATGGACTTCAGAAACGCAGGCTCAAGCTAATGGGTTAGGGCTTTTTTGATGGTCTTACTGTAGTTTCGTCTGCCAGTATTTCTGACCTGGAGGGATTTCTATTAGGCATAAACTGCCTGGTGAGGTGATGTCCGGTGTAAGAGTTCATTTTTTATTTTTTTTTATTTCCTCATTTATAGTTGATTCTTTCTCCTTTTCCTGCTCTTTATTCTTGTTTATCTGCTTTTTTAATTAGAAAGTTTTCACAATAAACCACTTATTCTGGTCTCTGGGTAGGGTGCTTGAGCGCCGCTTCCACGACCTAAGATTACCTAGAGTGTTATGCTAACTTACGCAATGTTGAAGTGATTAAATTAAGGAAATTGATTTGAAAATGCACTCGCTACGTTGATTTCATTTGCTAACACCTAGAAAGGTGCCGTGCGAAGGGGAGAATCCAAATAAGTAATACAAACAGAGAGCTGAGTAATCTGAAGTCTCGACTATAAACTGAAGATATTGAATATCGCTATGAAAAGTGTAACGAGCTAAAAAAGGCTATGGCTGCCTTCCTAAACGTATCTATACAACGTCAAAGCAGTGTTTGAAACTCTGCAAATCAAATTCATGGTCATTGTAAACTTTGTAAAACTTTAGTTTTTTATCTAAAATTTTTATTTGAACTAAAATTTTTAACTATATCTTTCCGGCAGTGTTAATAAAAAGTATTGCGAATTTTTATAATGCTCTAGTTGCGGTTTTTGCGCATCAGCTACGAAACGAATAACTTTAGGAATGCAATGCATTGTCAAAGTTTGCATGGTTGCGTTTAGGAATATGTGTCACTGTAGCACTGAAAAAGCAACTTGCCTTTAGAAAGGCAGCCTATGTTTAGAAATAAAGAATAACTTTATCATTTTTTTTTTTTTAAGGTCTACAAGCTTACAAAAGCAACAATTTAAAAAAATAAAATGTTAAAATAATAATCTATAGACGCAGTACAAAAGAAAAAATATGTATTTTCATAGATTTTTTTTTCATTTCAAACAAATCGATATTTGTTTCAAATTTCAATATCATCCACAGTATGGCACACCACCACCGCCAAAGGTATACGATTTTTCATCTTTAAATCATAAAAAAATTATTTTCATTTTTTAATTTCTGCCAAACGCAAAATCGTTACTGCTCTAATTTGGTTTGCGCCACATTTAGTCGTCGTCGAATTTAACAAACAATATGAATGTAAATCCAATTAAAATCGTACTAATTGCATTAGTTGGTTGAAATAAAGGTAACATAACATTTCTGAAAATTCACTTGGTTAGTCGAAAAACATTCGCGGTAACGACAACTTAGTAAAATTGGACTAGAAATAATATAAAAATAATTTATTACTAGAATCGGAGAAAAAAATAAGACAAAATGCCGAAAGTTGACCCCGAAACACAAAAATTATACGATGAAATTAATGGATTAATACAAAAATTTCAGGTGAGGAAATCAAAATTTGTTCGATTGCGGGCTGTAACGAATCTTTCGTTGTTTCATATTCTATGATACTTCTGGAATATGTATGTGTAGAATAGAAGATAATTTTTATTAATCAGTAAACCTATTTTCTAAACTTAGGATGATCAAAAAACCAAAGCTGATTGTACGCTTCAAGAAAAATGTGGCGATATGTCGGACATACCTAAGATACGTTTAGCCCCCAAGAAAATTTTAAAAGGACATATTAATAAAGTAAATTCCGTACATTTTGCTGGTGATTCTAGACATTGTGTTACAGGTTCTCTAGATGGCAAACTGATTATATGGGATACATGGACTGCTAATAAAGTTCAGGTATGTTGTGTAAACAAATTATTCTGTTACATACTTTTTGAAAGAGATACATAAATGCTATCTTTTTCAGGTCATCCCTTTACGTTCAGCTTGGGTTATGACTGTGGCGTTTTCACCATCGGGAAACTTTGTAGCTTGCGGCGGTATGGACAATCAATGTACAGTCTATGATGTCAATAATCGTGATGCATCGGGTGTGGCAAAAATGACTAGAGAATTGTTGGGTTATGAAGGTTTCTTGAGTTCATGTCGTTTTCTGGATGATACCCATCTAATAACAGGATCGGGTGATATGAAAATGTATATAAAAATGTCAATTATTGAACAGTTTTGGTTTCATGTAAAAATTTTTGTTTTTCAGTTGCCATTGGGATTTGGAAAAGGGTGTAAAGACAATGGATTTTAATGGTCATGCGGGTGACATTGCTGGTTTATCTTTATCGCCCGATATGAATACATATATTACGGGCTCAGTAGATAAAACTGCTAAATTATGGGATGTACGTGAAGATACGCATAAACAAATGTTTTTTGGTCATGAAATGGATGTGAATTCGGTTTGCGTAAGTATTTTTTTTAATAATAAATAGAAAAAAATTATTGTTGCAATATATGTATTTATTTTTCTTCCTTTTAAGTATCATCCCAATGGCAATGCATTTGCTTCAGCATCTGAAGATCAAACTGCTCGCTTATATGATATAAGATCGGATCAACAAATTGCCTTATATGAGCCACCTCAAAAAAATACTGGCTTTACCTCATGTGGTTAGTGTCTGGCAAAAGGTTTTCAATTCAATTTTCAATTACTAATTTTTAAATTATTTTCTTTTTATTTTTAAGCGTTATCGACAAGTGGACGTTATTTATTGTGTTCAGGCATAGAGGGCAATATACATTCTTTTGATACCATGAAAGTGTGTCATAACGGTTGGTATTTTTAATTAATATTGATTTTTTTTTTGCACTTTAACTATTTTTCAATTTTGCCGTTGCTGTTTAATAGGTTTAATGCAGGGCCATGAAAATCGTATAACTTGCATTAGTTTATCACCAAATGGTATGTGTTTGGCCTCTACCAGTTGGGATCAACACGTACGCTTATGGCTGTAAACATGTCTTTTTTTGTTTAAGTGTATGTTTAATTACATGGTAGCAGCAGATAGTCTTTATCTATTGAACGTATAAAGATATAAAGGTACTTCGAAAGCATTATTAAAGTAAAAATACTAGAAGAAAGAACTATGAGAAAAACTACCGATAATAAAATTAACTGATTTTAAAAATTTAACATATTAAACCAAAGATTACATATATACAAAAATTTTAAATAAAGATTATAAGAAAACAATATGAAGGCACGTTTTTCACAATTTATCATGAAGAAAGCGCGTCGAAATTTTAAAAATATCGTTCACAAATCGAAGTTTTTACGCTTCTTATTTTTTAGAAGTTACCAACACAAATTCCTTCAACAACTATTAGTTCGAAATATATTTCGACTTTTATTTACAGAATGTCATGGTTATTTGTTTATTAGAAGACAATGGGAAGAGGTTGAAAGGGTTTTATGTTTTACACTTGACTTTTTAAAAATAATGATTTATTAATCAGAAATACGTGAAGATTATATTTAAGTAATAATAAACAAAAAATGTGTAGATGTACGTACACATGTACTTATGTATATACACTTGTGAACAAATACTTAAGTCACGTATGTGCTTTTACTATTAATCATTAATATAAAACAGTTTTCATTAAAAGGATAACAAAAACATATTTTATTTATTACGTTAATATTCTTAGAAAAACATAACTGATAACAAAACCCTAAAAAATTATGAATTTTTTCTTTTCAAAACTGAATTCAATCTCCAACTTAAGTTGACATATAAACCCAATGTATTTTTTTCGAAACGAAGACTTAACGACTCAAGGTATAGACTTCGGGTCGTTCTCTCACTAGAATATCCACGTAAGAGGCAAATCGTCAGCGTGATCTTTGTCTAAATTATAATGTAGGTTGTTTGTAAATTTCTCGAATTATTTTGTCATCTATTTTTACGAATAGACCAAACCCGGGAAAAATAAAATAACCCGTCACCATTACTGACGATCCTTCGTGCTTGCCAGCCAGCTTTGTGTATTTTGGATCTAAATGTGTCAGGATATTAAGTCGTTTGCAATAACATTAAACTTTGACCCAACACTCCTGAAAGTTTTCAAAAATTTGACTTATTTTCTAGCTATACGACCACAAAGGTTATTTTCTGTGAGACATTTTCTTTCACTGTGTTCAGACTCCATATTTGATCTTATCTTAGACTATTGATTTTTCTTCCGAGATAACTTAAATGTTTTTATTACCTTAGCACCGAAAATTTACAAAAGTTGCATATTATCAATAAAAAATGTGTTATACAGAAATGGGTGAGGGATTAATAAACAAACAAAAAAAACAAGCACAGTGAGAAAAATATAAATGTTTATGCAAATAAAATATAGATTCGATATGGAAAAATTTCAAAAATCTACGTTACCTTTCTACACCCTAATCACAAATACGAAATGTTTTTAGATTTTTTTTCTTTTAATAATTATTCTATTAATTGCACCTTAAATCTAAAAATGTTGAACAAGAGGGGAAAGGGGCGAATAAATAAATACACAATTCAATACATGGCCATGATTTGATTTAAATCACGATTTAAAAATTGATTTGTCCAATCATTTTCTGGATTATCTAAATGGTTATCAAAATCAACGACGTCCTTCATCGCCCCCCTTTTCAATAGAGCCGACACTGCCTGTAATGTTTTTTCCGACTGCAAAAGTTTAAAGTCCGCCTTTGACCAACGTCCAGAGTCTGTAGAACAAGAGAATACTTTAATTGCGGGAATCTCCTGGCCCAAAGTCATCAATTTATTGTCGATTAGAACAAAACAAGCATTTCTATAATTCTCTTGGATCTTATCTGCAATTTTGGCAGCTGGAGCTTTATCTATGGTATTATCGTAGAAGTTCTCCGCGGCACAATAATAACCGGCCACAACTAAATTATCACGTTCAGCGTAAGCATCAATCTAATTTTGTTATACGTTTATTGAAAGGAAATTAATAATTTAAATTTATTAAAAACAAGAGGGGAAACAAAAAATATGTCACTTGCCTGCATAAGGGCTATTTCTACCATGGGGGTGACATACAAACATTGATGAAATAGCGGAATGGCATCAATAATTTCGCCGTCAGACTTGCTGGCTAATAAAACACCATTTACAGCCAGATGGGGATATTTTGCCGCATGAAATATCATTTTCGCATAAGCACGTTCTCTTATTTTATACAGAGTCATTTTATTTTACACAATTTTGTTTTAAAATAAATCACAAGTAAAAACACGTATTTGTGCAAGGGATAACAGTAATGAAAAAAAAATATGGAGGGCAAGTAAAAAACAGCTGTCAAAACGAAAAAAAAAATATTCGCAATTAAGGTAATCTCAAATGCAACTCTGTCTTTATTTTGTATCTTTCACATTAGTAAACAAATATTTATATAACAAACCTGTTTTTGTGGTGTGGTGAAAAAAGATACGAAAACAATTTGACGTCGTTTGTACTGTCAAATTTTGACATTTAGATTAGATTTCATCATAAAAAATAAAAGGAAAATAGAAAAGAAAACTTTGTTTTTATTAAAACTTTTGTTGTAATATTTTAACAAACTTTTTACAAAGTAAACAATTTGGAGTGCTTTTATTCGTAAATATGACGAAAAAATGTGTAGGCTTGAAAGCAATTAAACAAAAACAATGATGGAAACATTGACTTTGAGCTCTGCAGACAACCAAAACCATCAAACAACACTCCACGTAGCAGAGGGTAAAAAAATGACAATTTTTCTTTTAAAGTAACAACTTGTAACTTTGTGGGAATTAGTTTTAGGCAATCATCACCATCATCATCACTCACCGGTGGACGAAGAACATATGATGAATCTCAATGATATGACAGATTTGTCACAAGAAATTGAAGACATTGATGGATACGTGCCAGTGGCCAAAGAAGTCATATTCATTTCTCTGGTCTCCCAGGAACAGGCACTCTATAATCCAAAACATGAAAACTATAGAAATACCCATAAGAGGGATATGAAATGGTTGGAAATTGCAGAAAGAGTAGGCTGGACGGGTAAGTTAATATGCGTAAATAAAACAACCAAAAATACATTTTCTTTTCCTACTAGAAATGCAGTGCAAGTCAAAATGGAAAGCAATGAGAGATCAATACTGCCGTGAATTAAAGCGATCCAAATCGAATATCAAGGCCAATATAAAATGGAAGTATTTTAAGGAATTAGATTTTTTGAGGCCTTATGCCTTAGCCAGAAAGTAAGCTGAAGCTCTTAATAGCTTTTGTATTAATTTTACTAATAATTTTTGTCTTGTCTTAAAAGTTATCGTCCCCGTAATTCACTTGCCATAAACAGCAATATAAACAACAATAATAACAACCACAACAATAATTTCAATTGTTCTCCTGGTACTAATACACCAAATGGTATTTCAGCCGATCCCACGGAAAACAATAATTCACCTCCTAAGTTTCCTACAATTAAACTTGAATCCGGTACACCCACCATTAATTTTACCAATTGTGACTTTTCCTCTGCCAAATCCGATACGTCTAATAATCTAACAGAGGAACAACTGACAAATGTATTGCAACAGCAAAATGACGATAATAATTGGAATTACATTACTGCTACCAATAGTAACTCCGCTGCCAATAGTACGCGTTTAGATAATCATACTTTAAGTGATACACAACATTTGCTTAATGTGCATCATCATCATCAGCATCACAGTTCACAACAGCAACAACAGACTACGGATGAAGCCTTTTATAATGCCTTAGTTGATTGTGTGGGACAAATACAACAACAGCAGCAGCAACAACAGCATGAGCAACAAATGTGCCAACAGCAAAATACCACTAACCAAGATCATAATCAACAGCAATCATCATCATTAGCGGCAAATAATAACGACGAAGAAGATGATGACCCCATACATACGTTCTTAAATATAGAAAGTTATTTCGAAAAGGAATTAATCGCCTTAATACGTAGCGAAGACGTTCTCTACAATAGTTCCAACCCAAATTATCGTAATGTGAAGTTAAAATTGGTAATATGGGATGAAATTGCCCGTAAATTAAAAAAGACTGTCAAACAGTGCCGTTTAAAATGGAAAGCTTTAAGGGATCAATTCATAAGGGAACATAAACGTTTAAAAAATCGCAATGATATTGAAACTCTGTCAAAATGGAAACATTATGATGCCTTGATATTTTTACAAAATTTTATGAAACAAAAGCCCAAGTAAGTATAGCGTGTAGATGTTCAAATTAGAACGCAAATCATTATTAAAAAAAGTTGTATTTTCAGTGATTTTGTGATCACCAAGGATATGCTGCAAATAATGCCTAAAACAGAAATCGATACCGATATTACTGAAGAAAATGAGCAACTTAATATCAGCAATAGTTCACCTCTAAGAACGCCCTTGGAAAATATTAAATGTGATCTCTCCGAACCTCAATTACAAATGCAACATATAACGGCGGTAAACAACAACGACCAGGCGGCAATGCAACACTCCACAGACCATACAGATAATCTATGTGTTAATCCAGGCAGTGTGGGCGGTTATGATGATATGGATATAGACAATTATATTATAGGCGATAGTGGCAGTGTGGTGAATGAACATAACGATGGCGATAACGAAACGGATACAGAGGAAGATCGTAAATCCCAACAAGAATTCTCTGTCTTTAATAATCATAATACAAGTATAAGTAATGATATGGCTACGACAGCAGCTCTGGGACAAACAAGTCCGGCATTTGAAGATACACAACAACAACAGCAACAAGACCAACAGCGTACACAACATATCAATATGCCATCATTGGATTTAAATGAAGCCACAGCAAGTGTTTTAATAAATCCAGATAATTTAAATGCAAATACAAATTCCAATAATTCCTATCAGCAAAATCATTTAACAACAAATACAAATAATATTACATTGGCCTCAGCTGTAAGCACGCTGGATTTGTGTACAGCTGCAGTCACAACTTCAACGCAACAACAACAGCAGCAGCAGCAACAGCTACAACAACCAAGTGTTTCTCCACCCACAACATGTGAAGCTTCTACTAATACCCTACCCTTAGCAGACAATAGCATTAGTAGTTGTTCCAGTAACACAAACGCCACTAACATTACCAGCTTTAATCATCCGCAGCAACAAGACGATGATGAAGTGGGTGCATTTTTTAAAGCTGTAGCCATGAAAATACGTAATGCCAAACTATCGCCAGTGGCCTTTACCGATCTACAAATTGAAATATTACGTGTGATAAATAGTTCTTTGCGTAATCATTAATATGTAAGAGAGATTTTTGACTCGTGGACTAAATTTTGTTTGCAAAACAAAAACACAAAAGTATACAAACTCGTGTATATATGGTAGACGGGATCAATTACTATATTTTTGGGATAGATTCCTTTTCTCTCAATTATTATAGACGTATATTGAAAAAAGTTATTTTTTAGTTTTTCTTTCGTAAATACTTAAGAATTGTTAGTTATTATTATTATTCTTTATGAATTTTGCAAAAAAAAAACACTTTAATTAGTTTTTAAATGTTTAATATTGTTTTTATTTAATTTATTGTTTATTACTTTTATTTCGTTTTTGTTTTTTTTTTTTAATTAATCTTTAAAAAAAATATTTATAGAGGAAAAGCACAAATTGTTAATTAAAAACAACAAAGTCCCTATTGATTTAAACCATAACAACAACTAAATATATATCATAATATAGTAGATTCTTTTTTTTTGTAATGAATTGAAAAACGTTTTAGCAATAATATTACTTCTTAGAAATATTTTGTAAAAAAAAATTCTGTAAATATAGTGAAAAAACAAACATCAATTTTATGCCAAAAACAAAAATATGAAATCAAAATAGAAATTCTGTTTATTTTCTTAATTGTTGAAGTGAAATATTTGCTATAAGCCGCCATCAGGAGTAGGAGGTGTGTATGATAAGTTTGTAAGCGGAATTAAAAAAAAAGATGTTTGGACTCGAAGAAAAACATTCGATATAAATATATAAGAGAAACTCCACAGAACCAGTTGGAGATGGAAAAAGAATCTTTCGAAATGTGTACAAATAGCTTTGTTTCATAACAAAACCAGTTATTTCGTTGAAATCATATTGACTTTCCACCAAGAGCTTTCACTGTTGCGTTTAAAGATAAGAGAAATACCAGTAGAATTCATAAAATGCTTGTGAATTAATCGATTCAACAATCTTGTAAGCAGTCCTATATAGCAAGTTACTGCTGTGAACAGAGCCAGCTATTCTGAGTCTATTGGCATTACTAAAGCTTCTCCCAAATGGTGAATAGAATCAATACTATGCTATAATCTGTACTGATTAATTTCAACATTTCACACAATATCTTGCTGCTATCTAAGACCGCTATAACAGGTAAATAAACTAGTTCTTAACCCAAGCTCTTATTAAGCGCCGTCCTGTTGAAACCAAATGTTGCTAATATTCTCCTCTTCAATTTTTGTGAACAAAAGTTCGTTCAACATGGCCCGATAACGATCGCCATTGACTGTAACGGCCACTCCTTGCTCATTTTCGAAGAAAAATGGCCCAATTATGCCTCTGAACCAAAATCCGCACCAAACAGTGACTCGTCTTGGGTGTATCGGCTTTTCAATGTATGCGTGCGGGTTTTCTGTGGCAATTGCGACAATTTTGCTTGCTTACATATCCGCCAAGATCAAAATGAGCTTCATCTGAACAACTGAGCAACTTACACGATGTACCAGGTGATAGTGAAACAAACTGCTTCGTTAGTCTCAGTGCTGCTTCTGAAAGTTTTTTTTTTTTTTTTTTTTTTTTTTTTTTTGAAGAAAGTTGGATTGCCATTTTGAAAGATGATAATTTCAGCATTATAAACGACATCCAAGATACAATTTTGGACCAAATGCTTGAAAAAAAACATGCTACCTTAGTCACAAAGTTTGCGGAATAACCCCCGTGTGTTGGTCTCATCGTTCCGATTTGAGTTTTTTTTTTTTTTGTAAAGTTGGTACGTCTTAGCGTCATAGCCTGAGACTTGCAAAAGCTACGTAGCCAAGAGTACATCTATCTCTATATGTGTTGCCGATTTTTTTTTAATTTTCGAAGCGGCTGCTGAAATGCGTTGCTTTATTAACTCGATTGAACATCAGCAAGTCACAGGGAGCCGAATGAGGTGAATTCAGTGGCTGCATTTTTCGCCATATAATTTCGAATAATGATGGCACTCTGCGACGATGTGTTATCATGGTGCAAAATCCACGAGTTTTCTGTCCACAATTCTGGTTTCTTTCGGTGAATTGCTTCACGCAAATGCCTCATAACACACGAATAATACTCTTTGTTTGCTGTCCGGCCTTCTAGCAAATCCATGAAAACCGTGAGCATTGCCTTATTTTTTTTACAGAAAACAACGTTTTTTTGGTCTCGGCTCCTTTGGTGAACGCCATTCACTTGTCTGATGTCTGGATTGAAGTCGTACTCACAAACCCATGTCTCGTCTCCAGTGATGATTCCTTTGTAGAATGTGGGATCGGAATCAGCCTCGCAAAATTTAAAAAAATCGCCAACACATATGGAGATACTCTTGGCTACGTAGCTTTTGCAAATGTCAAGGTATGAAGCTAAGATTAAGCAGGAATATCAAAAAAAAAAAAAAAAAAAAAAAAATACAAATCGGAACGATGGGACCGCCACAAGGGGGCGATAGTATATGTATGTAAATTGAAGCCAGAAAAAAAAACGAAAACAAAGAATTTCTGCTAAGCCAGGCTTGAAAAACTAGTTTGCTTAGCCAATCGCCTTCAGTCACATTAAATAAATGTTCAAAAATCACTGCTGGCGTATTGTACATTTTGAAATACTACAGCCTGACCACTCGATTATAGCCAATCGATTTATAAGACAGGCATTACCTGCAAAATTAAGAAAAAATATGTGGCAAATGGTGTTAATTTGATGAAAAATTAACTCGTCTCGGTTTTTTACGGGAATTAAGGTTTTGGATTACACTCATTCAAGAACTATAACTGCTTGTAGAAACTCTAAGAAAAGCTGAAATGGTTGGTTGCTACTACTGCTTTAAAACCGAACTATGGGTCTATTATTGTTATTGTTTATCAGGGTCGGAGAGGCCCAATTGGCCATGACACTGCGACCTAAAATGATCTATTGTGCCAGCTACTTCGGGGTAAGCCGCTACTGCACTAACTGCAATGGGTGACAATCACTCATCTAATCCTCCATGGAGTTAATATCTAAGGTCGGAAGGCCACCCGCTCGGTCTGGAAACATCAACCAGAACAGTCTCCAGAAGAATACAGTCAACTTTATATAAAGGGTCCGCCAAATATATTTTTTTTTTTTTTTTGAAAATGCTATACAAAAAAAAACTACTGAATATTTTCTCAAATTTCTTTTTTTATTTGAAAGTACAATCCTTCCGGTTAATAATGGAAAATAATTTCATTCAAATGGCTGTCTCGGCTGGCCATGCAGTAGCCTACACGATCGGTCTAATTTTTAAGCACATTGTCGATTGTGTGCAGCTGTATTTCACCAATGGCTTCACGAATATTGTCCTTTAAAGCGTCAATTGTCTCTACCTTGTTGACGTAACACTTATCTTTGACGGCACCCCACAAATAATAGTCCAACGGTGTCAAATCGCAGCTCCGAGGTGGCCAAACGACATCAGCTCTGCGGCTGATAATGCGATCTTCAAATACAAGGCGCAAAACATCGAGTGTAGCTTCGGCTGTGTGGCACGTAGCGCCGTCCTGTTGAAACCAAACCAACTGTTGCTAATATCCTCCTCTTCAATTTTTATGAACAAAAATTCGTTCTACATGGCCCGATAACGATCGCCATTGACTGTAACGGCCACTCCTTGCTCATTTTCGAGGAAAAATGTCCCAATTATGCCTCTGGACCAAAATCCGCACCAAACAGTGACTCGTCTTGGGTGTATCGGCTTTTCAATGTATGCTTTCGGGTTTTCTGTGCCCCAAATGCGACAAATTTGCTTGTTTACATACCCGCCAAGATCAAGCTTCATCTGAAAAGATGATTTTTTTTGGCAAAATCGGCATCTTCTGTAAGTCGATCGCAGGCCCAGATTCCCAGTGTTGTTCAAGCGTATACACAACCATATTCGTTCAGCGGAAGGATAAAACTAATTATCTGTCAAATCAGACATGAGCTAAGTGTTACCATTCACGAAATAAGCACTGGTTGAAAAAAAACGTTAGTTGGCGGACCCTTTATGAAGTTAAACGAGTTTGAAGTTTTCGTTATAAATTGACTTTATTCTGTGGATTAAACACCAGCATAAAAGCATGAAAAATATAAACCTTAACCTGCATTTGTCACCCAAGTACTTCATTATTATACTTTAATGCAACCCCACATCTATCCAGGAAAACTGCTTCTCTATTGTTACTTCAACAAAAGCAGTATATACACCAGATTCAGGCAAAGAGCTGCTCTTCTCTTGTATTTTCACACGTACGTAGTCACACGCATAGGCAAAACATAAGCAAAGAGAAGTAAAGAGAAAGCATTGAAGAAGTAAAGAGAAAGCATTGAAGAAGTAAAGAGAAAGCATTGAAGAAGTAGTTTAAAGTGGGCCTGAGTGAAATACTCTCAAATTACTACCACAATTGTAAAATGTGTTAAAATTATCCTGTTTGACCACGACATTCGATAATAAAATCACCTTCGAACGTTTGGCAAACATTTCTCTGATAAAATAAATAAATATTCGAAAACGGCTATTGGAAGCGAAACGAAAAAAAAAACTCATAGAGTTCAGCCGCCGCTCAGTTTGTGGCAGCAAATCTTTCTATCTCGAGCACTTGTCTGTAAAACATCATCCTCGGTAGTCTTACGCTTTCTACTCATAGCATTCTTCGGCTCAGTCATCACTGTTAGACTAGCTATCTCTACTTAAATTTCCTGCCCAGCGCTACTGCTGCCATCATCCACCTAATCAAACGATCGAGATGGTGATACATTGGCAAGCATTTGTTTGCAAGCATCGCAAATAACCAATCGCATTCAAGGAGAAGTAAGTTATCCATGTATTGCCCCTTAAAAGTAAGAATATAGTTGTGTTAGTGAGAACGTGGAAATTACTTTCTCAGAGAGAGTAAAGTAAACTTTTTAAAGAAATTACAAAAAAAACAATCAGCATGCATCCGTCACACATGTGCAAGTTCGTAAGAAACTTTTTAAATGATTGTTCTGTGCCTAAAAGAAGTTTGCGTACATTCTCCACGCATGTGCATTCGTCGCTGATCCATTGCCGACTAAAAGCAAGAGCATAAGAATACGTGTGAATTGAATGTGAACAATTGTTTTATGATAAGCCCATGGCTGCTGTAATATCAACAGCAAACCTTTAGCGAACGTTTATCTGAAGCGGCGATTAGACGATCCAGCGCAGCTTGTCAGCACGGCTTGATGGCAAGCCAACGAGTTCGTTTAATAACATGTTGATGGTTGGCTTGCCATTAAGCCGTGCTGACAGTCTAATCGCCGCTTAAAGCGAATAATTTTGTTTTGCTCGCTCTCTCCTGTTTTTGCCGTTACTTTTGCTTTTGCAAAATGCTAAAGTGGGTGATACATTGTCAAACATTACATGGATAACTTACTTATCCGTGAATGCGATTGGCTATTTGCGATGTTTGCAAACAAATGTTTGCCCATGTATCACCCCTACAAAGAAACAAGAAAACAACAACAAAAATAGAAAAATATCAACATATGGCCGATACACGTGTTCATTCGTCGCTGTTCCTGTGATGTGTAGAGAAGGAACAAAAATCGTATGAAATGAATAGCAATGTTCTATGCTCTTTGAAGCATTTTCGTGCGGCAAAAACAAATACCTATTAATGTTTCGAAAATTCTTCGCTAATAGCGAACAATCGTTTATTGCGAATCTCAGGTCAAGTGATTGCTGATATACACGCAATATTCGCCAATAACCGCAACAAATATGCTAAATAGCAATCCATATGAAAAATATTAAAAAAAATTACTTAACAATTTGACAAAAAATAAAAAAAAACTCACTACGTACCCCTATACCCTAATCAAGATCAAGAAGATATTTTCTATTTATTTCCATCTTGAAATTCGTTATACAATAAAACTCTGTAAAATTGAAAAAATTATATAAAATTTTGTTGTTATATAATTATAAATGTACCCTCGTAACTGTAGCGAAACCATTTTTATTAAATTCTTTTTTTCTCTGCTTCGACTAACTAAATACAAAACTACAGGAAGTTAATTGCAGTCCTTAAGAAGATACCAACAAATATGGGTACAAACATAACAAAAAGTAAACAAAATCACACTGCACAACAGCAAACTTTACTTGTCACAATAAAAGGAGAGCAAAAAAAAAAAAAACGACAGCAAACGAACACATGCATACCTATACCAAGCAAAAACAAAGGCAGAGAGAGAAAAAAGGCAATAGCAACTATATAAAATACTTGATGACTATGAAATAACTGCCAGGAATAAGTTGACTTTCTCACACTCGCCCATAAACACACACACACACCCATACACATGGAAAAAACAGATGCCTATTAATAAATACAGCAACAATGATTTTCTTATAGACTCTGTTCTCTACACACTGAACTTTACTGCACATACATAGTACTCGTGCAATAAAGACTACACAAATCAACACAATTCATAAATTTTTCTCGAAATAAAAACAAAAAAACAAGCAGGTTCACATACATCCCTACATTCACCAGTAAAAAAAAGAAAGAGCTGTAGCTGTAGTATACAGCGCAGTCGTTAGTAATTGGTTTAAAGACAAACACCAATAAGCTTTAAGCATATAAAGAGAGACAGAAAGAGAAGAGCCAAGAAGAGAGTGAGAAAAACAGTGTAGGGGAAATTCTATATTCGAAAAAAAAAATCCTCAAAAATAATGCGTAGGTAGTATGGGTATAAAAAAAAAAATTCTTTGTTTTTTTTCTTCTTGCCTTCTCTGCTCAACTAAATCATTTGTTTTTCGTTTTAATTTTTTTAGTTGCCATTTTGTGTGTGTGTGTGTGTGTGTGTTTTGTTTAGGCTATTGCTTTTGTTGTTTTACAATTGTTTTCGTTGTTTAGTGATGCATTACTTTTAAGCGCTTGATTGATTTTCAACATTTTTTTTTCTTTGGCTATAAAATTATATGCCCAATGTTATTGTTGTTGTTTTAAAGTGGTGAGAATATTTGTGTGTGGCTGTGTGTAAAGGTGTGGTTCCTACATTTGTTCGTTCATTTATTGTGCAAATGTTTGTTGCTTTGCTTTGTATCAGTTCGTCGTCATCAACGTTCCTGTCCTCCCTACTAATTCATATTCGATTGTTTTTTTCACATTTCGTTCAATGATTTTTAGAGGGTTTTTGTTTTTGTTTTTGTTTTTGTCTTTCAAGTAAATTTTATTGCAATAAAATATCACAACAATAGCAGGCAGGCAGTTTGCAATTCATCATTCATCAGATTTAAATGATTATTTACGCAACAAAAATACAAAAAAATAAAAATTTATTTTTTCACAATCAGAAACTGCCATTTATGTAGAGTTTCAAACGCATTAAAATAAAAATCGATTAGCAATAGAAATTTAAAGTCTATACCCATTGCAGCAACAACAGTATCATTTAAATTGATGAGAATAAAACATAAATAAATAAAAAAGAAAACAAATTAAAGAATAATTACTTTTTAAACAGGGCCACCATTAAACGTTTCAAAAATAGATAAAAAATATTTAAAAGTTTAAATTTAAAAATGAATTAAAATAAAAACGGTTTGAAATTTTGCCGAATTTTTTTTACATTGAAAAGCCGATACACCCAAGACGAGTCACTATTTGGTGCGGATTTTGGCCATTTTTCTTCGTTACAGACAATGGCGATCGTTATCGGGCGATGTTGAACGAATTTTTGTTCACAAAAATTGAGGAGGAGGATATTAGCAACATTTGGTTTCAACAGGACGGCGCTACGTGCCACACAGCTGAAGCTACACTCGATGCTTTGCGCCCTGTGTTCGAAGATCACATTATCAGCCGCAGAGCTGATGTCGTTTGGCCACCGTTGGACTATTATTTGTGGGATGCCGTCAAAGGTAAGTGTTACGCCAACAAGCCAGAGACAATTGACGCTTTAAAGGACAATATTCGTGAAGCCATTGGTGAAATACAGCTGCACACAATCGATAATGTGCTTAAAAAATGGACCGATCGTGTAGGCTACTGCATGGCCAGCCGAGGCAGCCATTTGAATGAAATTATTTTCCATTATTAACCGGAAGGATTGTACTTTCAAATAAAAAAAAGAAATTTGAGAAAATATTCAGTAGTTTTTTGTATAACATTTTCAAAACAAAAAAAATTATTTGGCGGATCCTTTATTATTTCATTTATATGACTGCCACGACTGGCCTCACAGTACTCCATTCGATCGGAGCAACTTTTGAGAATTTTTTCAAGTGTATGTGGTCGTACCTCGGCAATGGCATGGCGAATGTTGGTCTTCAAATGCGCAATTGTCTAACACTTGTGTTTAATGGCGCCCCACAGAAGTTAGTCAAATCGATACATGGATAACTTACTTTTCCTTGAATGCGATTGGCTATTTGCGATGTTTGCAAACAAATGTTTGCCAATGTATCACCCTCTTTAGACTATCGCAAAATCAAATCACAGCTTCTTGGCGTTCAATTGACATCGCCATTTGGGCTAATTAAACGGCCATCAAACGTTTGACGCGATAAATAGATTGTGGCATGAGATGTGTGGCAAGTTTCACCATCCTGTTGAAACCAAATATCGTTCACATCAATACCATGAAGAGCGGGCTCAAAAAAATCGCTTATCATGATGCGCTAGGTGTCTTCATTGACTGTAATGGTTGCGCCGTCCTCATTTTCAAAGAAATAAGGGCCAATGATGCCTCGGTTTAACAAGCCGCACCAAACAGTCAATCGTAATGGGTGCATTGGCTTCTGTAAGACCACGTTTGGGTTTTCTGAGGTCTAAATATGCCAATTTTGGTTTTTAACGTACCCACCAAGATGAAAATTAACTTCATCCGAAAAGATGATTTTTTTTTTTTTTGGCAAAAACGACATCATCGTGCAGTTTCTCGAAACGAAGCGGACGGTCAAGCGGCTTCAAATCTTGAACCAATTGAACTTTGTAAGATCTTTTTGCAAAATTCGAAGTAAATTTCTTGAGAAGGATGACGAGTTGATGTTGATGGATTCTCACGCTCACTCTCAGCCACAGCTTCGATATTTTCCGGTGTACGCGCATCAACAATGAAACTTGTAACGTGTTGCTAATGTAACGCCAATCCCCAAAAAGGGCGAGGCTAGTAACCCTGAGAACTACCGTCCAATAGCAGTTTGTTCTGCACTCTCCAACGTTATGGAGAGTATGAGTAATCACCACCTTGTGAGATATCTGGAGTCCAACGATTTACTTAGCGATCGTCAGTACGGTTTCCGAAAAGGCCGTTCTACTGGTGACCAGCTGGCGTTGCTCTCGGAGAAGTGGAACAAGTCCATTCAGGGTTTTGGCAAGAGTAAGGTTGTGGCTTTGGATATCCCTAAGGCGTTTGATAGAGTTTGGCACGAGGCTCTCATTTCGAAACTTAATGCTTTCGGTGTCGGTAGTCACTTCTCTCGATTTCTATCGAGTTTTCTCAGAGATCGCTCTATAAGGGTGGTTATAAATGGCTCTCATTCGACGAGTTTAGGGTAAACTCAGGGGTATCGCAAGGCTCTGTTCTTTCTCCTACTCTTTTTCTAATATTTCTTAACGACTTTCTTCTTCTCACTTCTAATCCCATCTACTCTCTTGCGGATGACAGCAACATTTGTCACTCATATTCTTTTGATCGTAGACCGAGCCTTTTGGAGGTTGGGGCAAGAAGAATGAATATGAACGACACACTCACAAGTGACCTGGTGAAGGTCTTCGAGTGGGGTCGTGCGAACAGGGTCGATTTTAATGTACGCAAGACTCAATGTTGTTTTTTAACACACAGACGTGGTAGTGTGCTGTCATCTGTGTCAATGGGTAATGTGGATATTGAGGAATCAGATGCTCTTGATGTTCTGGGCATGAATGATCACATATTTCAAGTGTCGAAAGTAGCATTCAAGTGCCTTGGTTTTTTGAGACGGTGCAAGAAATACTTCACTCCATCTGATCTCCTTAATATTTACAGGACCTATATCCGACCCAAAATGGAATACAACTCTCATGTATAGGCCGGTGTTTCAAAGTCTATTTTGGAGCTTCTCGACCTCGTACAGGCGAGGACGAAGATGCTCATCAATGACGGTAGGGTAGCCAATTCAATCGATTCATTGAAGCACCGTCGCAATGTGGCGTGTGTTTCATTGTTCTATCGGTACTATAACGGAATGTGTTCTAACGAAATTAAGGAATTAATTACTAAAAATCATATACTTTTAACGTAGTACTCGTATTTCTCGTAGAGCGCATGCCTTTGTAGTTGATTGTCCAGTAAATCGCACAACGCATTATAGGGAGAATTCGTTCTTTGGTCGCACAGTTCGGTTGTGGACTAATCTTCCAGTGAAAGTATTTCCTGCCACTTACGACATGAGTAAATTTAAATCAAACGTCCATAAACACTACTCCCTCTGTCCTCCTTCCCATAACCTATTTTCATAGTACCAGCACAATGCACTGTATGAGTAGGGGCCATCCCCTGGGTGCTGGTCTTATATAAAAAAATAAATATACCACATCCCACTCTGCCCCGCATCTTAGAGCCATCGGTATAAACCTCAAAGGCATTCTGAGGAAACTCCCATCCATCCGACCAGAATTCTCTCGTAGGTATATCAACGTGAAAACTCCTATCGAGAAAGTTATGAGGGATCATGTAGACCATATCCTGCAGTATGAAGAACAGTATGAAGAATAATATATTATTGTATACCTACTAAAAGAAAGCACGTCGTTGCCACTGCGTTTTTAAAGAACTTTTTTAATTTGCCAAAAGTTATCGATATTGCTCCGGCACTGCCATATTTAAAAAAAAATTAAAGTCCACTTTAGCTGAAGTTACCTTTTACTAAATCCAACTTTAAAGGCAAGTTGTAATAATGGCCCTAAATGTACTAATGTTGTTGAAGCTTTTCTTTGGTCATTTTTATTTTCGCAACAATATGATCTGATTTTCGTTAATAAAATTCTTTATAATATTCTTTGCTATGATTTTCAGTCTTCTATTGCTTTCACAATTACAATTGAATTTTGATATTAACTTAGATGACCTACAGGGTGTCCGCCGGGAAGGTATACTACTTTGTTAGTTTATAATTTTTGATTATATGAAAGATAATGGATTTTATATCGATAAATGTTTCGGCAATTACGAGGGCGGATTGACATTGAAGCAACCTAGCGCTAGATGGCGGCGCAAACACAAAAACTTTTTCTTTCTTAGAAATTACGATCTGTCAAACGTCAGCTGTTAAAATTTTAGCCAAATTCATCGATTAGTTTATTTGTTGTTGCAGTTTATTTGTTTATTTGTTGTAGTTTTGTGTTTCTTGGAAAATGGAAAAAAGTGAATTTCGTGTAGTGATTAAACACTATTATTTGAAAGGCAAAATGGCGAAAGAGACAAAAGCAAAGCTTGATAAACATTACGGCGAATCTGCTCCGTCAGATTATATGGTAAAATATTGGAGTGCTGAACTTAAACGCGGCCGAACAAGCACTGCAACAATACCATCAACAAGAAGGCCAAAAGAGGTGGTGTGCTTAACATTTTGCATGAACATTTGCATATGGAAAAGCTATCGGCAAGATGGGTGCCGCGTTTGCTCAGTGTTGAACAAAAACGAGTTCGACAGAGCACTTCACAGCGGTGTTTGGACATGATAAAGCATAATCCTGCTGATTTTTGGCGTAGATTAATAACTGTTGAAACTATACACCTGAAACCAAAAATCAATCGAAGCAATGGGTGGAATATTGCTGGTGGAAGTGCTCCGAAGAAGGCGAAGACAGCGAAATCGGCTGGCAAGTTTATGGCCACTGTATTTTGGTATGCGCATGGAATATTGCTCATCGATTATCTTGAAAAGGGATCCACAAGCACAGGAGAGTATTATCGTGCATTATTGGATCAATTGGTTGATGCAATCAAGGAAAAACGACCACATTTAAACAAGAAAAAGTGCTCTTTCTTCAGGACAACGCACCGGTTCACACAGCATTATATACGATGCTAAAACTACGAGAAATCCACTTCGAATTGGTTGATCATCCACCTTATAGTCCAGATTTAGCCCCTAGTGACTTTTTCCTGTTTCCAAACTTGAAAAAATCAGGCGACCGTGGTCTCTACTACACGACTGCCAAAATGGCGACAAAACAAAGTAGTATACCTTCCCGGCGGACACCCTGTATAAGACTGGCTGACTGACTGACTGGTTGGCTGACTAATCAATAAAAGCACAGCAAGCAGATGTGAATCAGCAAATAAAACAATTTTTTTCTTTTTTTTTAGGTTATTTGACAAATAATTTGTGTTGTTCTTATTGTTGTCTGTCATGCGACGAGTATCTCGCATACGTTTTTATTCAGTGTTGCCAAATCAGATTGTATTGCACAATAAGAAAAAGAAGATTTGCTCTTGTAAACCTCACGATTTGTTTGATT
Organism: Wohlfahrtia magnifica; assembly: GCA_023159175.1. Lineage (NCBI taxonomy): Eukaryota > Metazoa > Arthropoda > Insecta > Diptera > Sarcophagidae > Wohlfahrtia > Wohlfahrtia magnifica. The sequence continues at coordinate 537,005 of JAKWBJ010000044.1, read as the reverse complement.
TTATTTTTATTTTTATGATTCTCTAGAGTGGCGGCAAACTATGAAGCAGAAACGACAATAACAACAACAAAAACGTTTTGTTTGTATATTTAAAAATTTGAATAAATCCAATCACCTATAGGGGAGTTTTGAGTACACCATAGGTTAAATAGGGTCCGCCAAATAAATTTTTTTTCTTGAAAATGCTATAAAAAAAACTACTGAATATTTTCTCAAATTTCTTTCATTCAAATGGCTGCCTCGGCTGGTTATGCAGTAGCCTACAAGATCGGTCCAATTTTTAAGCACATTATCGATTGTGTGCAGCTGTATTTCACCAATAGCTTCACGAATATTGTCCTTTTAAGCGCCAATTGTCTCTGGCTTCTTGACGTTACACTTATCTTTGACGGCACCCCACAAATAATAGTCCAACGGTGTCAAACGAAATCAGCTCTGCGGCTGATAATGTGATCTTCAAAAACAGGGCGCAAAACATCGAGTGTAGCTTCGGCTGTGTGGCACGTAGCGCCGTCCTATTGAAGCCAACTGTTGCTAATATCCTCCTCTTCAATTTTTGTGAACAAAAATTCGTTCAACATGGCCCGATAACGATCGCCATTGACTGTAACAGCCACTCCTTGCTCATTTTCGAAGTAAAATGACCCTATTATGCCTCTGGACCAAAATCCGCACCAAACAGTGACTCATCTTGGGTGTATCGGCTTTTTAATGTATGCGTGCGGGTTTTCTGTGCCCCAAATGCGACAATTTTGCTTGTTTACATACCCGCCAAGATCAAAATGAGCTTCATCTGAAAAGATGATTTTTGATTCTGCAATATTACCATGATTTTCAAAGTAATGTCGCAATATTTCCCAGCGTTGTTCAAGTGTATACACAACCATATTCGTTCAGCGGAAGGATAAAACTAATTATCTGTCAAATCAGACATGAGCTAAGTGTTACCATTCACGAAATAAGCACTGGTTGAAAAAAAAAACGTTAGATGGCGGACCCTTTATTATTATTGAAACCATGTAATGTCTTGCTGTACTGAAGTCGAATGGCGAGTTTTCAAAAGTATAGCTCATACGAGTACATACAGTATGGGATTATACACCATAAACAATTGATTGATATTTGTTGGGTTTTTTTTTTTTTGGTTTGCAGAGTAACCTGATGAATGATGTGTGAATTTATGATTAATAAGTAAAGTTGTTTGGCTTAAGACCAAAAAAGCCGGTATCAGTGACTCGTTGTTGGTCTTTAGCAAGGCGTATTCAAACTAGGTGACCTTGGTTTGCTGCGTAAGCAACAGCTAATAAGTGACTATATGTCAAAATGATATGTGTGACACACAGGGTTGTCAGATTTCGCCAATATGAAATATCGAGAGGTTCGAGAGCTTTCGATGTGTTGTTTACTCAGCCATATAAAAAGCACATCGATGCGAACAGCAATCAGTTGATGTGTCGTAAACTCAGCGAGTGGAGTTTAAGTAAAGTAAACCCAGCGAGCGCAGTTTGTGTGAAGAGAGTTTATAAGAAGTAAACTTGTGAAGTGAATCGTGAAGTAAAAAACCAGTTTAGTGGGAGCTAACTCAGTAAAGTGAGTTAAGTGTGGATAACCTCTGGTTGAAAAGGTTGTGAGCGAACCTAAGTTATAACTACGATCGGGTTGGAAGATCTTTAAGTAGAAATATCTGTCGAGTAATTGTTGTAAACAGACGGAGTAATTAAGAATAGAAAATTGTTATTGCCTGTAAAAAGCTTACAAGCAGTGGCGCACAAAACTGTGTTGAATAAAGAATTTTTAATTAAAACCAAACACAAAATTTATTTTATTTTAACTACAAGCTACGAACTCATAACAACACGTTTTTCAAAAGGTAAAAACGTAACACTACTATCCGATTTTAAGCTTTTCAGTGGACTTATAGAGAGGAAGAGTAGACCTTATAAATAACGATATGATATACTTCACAGCACTGAGGTGTGCATATGTAACAATTTTTCAAGCAAAAACATTAATTTTTTTCCACATTTGTCAAGAAGTTTAGAGCTTTTTTCGTACCATCTATGAATTTAGATCTGTCGTTACCAGTTACCGACAATTGCATTATATAAGTAAACTGGAACCTACAAATCTATTAATTTCAGTTCCATATAGGCAACTAAAAATTTCTCGTTGCCGAGAACATAATTAAAGTTCAGCAGCCATTTATAACCGACACATTAAAATGACTATTTTCACGAATTCCGTACATAAAAATACAAAATAATAATTTTGATTTTTCGTATTTTTTTTAATCAAAAATAGCCAACAATATCGCCAATTAATTTGCAAATCGCCAAAGAGGCGCCATGTCGCCAAACCGAAAATGAAGACGCCAAATAACTTTTAAAATCGCCACGTTTGGCGAGAAATCGCCAGACAGACAGTTTATTTGTTTACTATTTGCTTACTACAGTGTTGCATTATTTTTTTTATATAAGACCAGCATCCGGTGGATGGCCCCCACTCATGCAGGGCATTGTGCTTGTACTAGGAAAATAGGTTATTGGAAGGAGGACAGAGGGAGTAATGTCTATGGACGTTAGATTTAAATTTACTCATGTCGTAATTGGCAGGAAATACTTTCGCTGGAAGATTATTCCACAACCGAACAGTGCGACCAAAGAACGAATTCTGCCTATAATGCGTTGTGCGATTTACTGGACAATCAACTACAAAGGGATGCGCTCTACGAGAAATACTAGTAGTACGTAAAAATATATGGTTTTTGGGAATTAATTCCTTAATTTCGTTAGAACACATTCCGTTATAGTACCGATAGAACAAGGAAACACACGTCATATTGCGACAGTGCTCCAATGAATCGATTGAATTGGCTACCCTAACGTCATTGATGAGCTTCTTCGCCCTCTCCTGTACGCGGTCGAGAAGCTCCAAAATAGACTTTGAAGCACCGGCCCATACATGAGAGTTGTATTCCATTTTGGGTCGGATATAGGTCCTGTAAATATTAAGGAGATCAGATGGAGTGAAGTATTTCTTGCCCCGTCTCAAAAAACCAAGGCACTTGAATGCTTCTTTCGACACTTGAAATATGTGATCATTCATGCCCAGAACATCAAGAGCATCTGATTCCTCAATATCCACATTACCCATTGACACAGATGACAGCACACCACCACGTCTGTGTGTTAAAAAACAACATTGAGTCTTACGTGCATTAAAAAATTTTGACTCGACTTTAAGGTCTGTTTACAGTGTTGTATTCGTTTTCAAAATGAGGCCGCCTTGTTAAATTCGCTTTGGTCTTTGGAAACTAAAATAAGCTGCAAAACTGTCTTTAACACATTCAAGATCGGTGCTATACACTTTTAAAAATTCACACAATTCGCATTCGTAATTGTTTAACCCACATTGATTTCGCTCGTAAGCCTTTAATTTGTAGGGTATCGAATAAAAGAAGACAAAATGCCGCTTTTTGTCCTTTGGCTGTAGCAGATATGATGCTGTTACACAGCAAAAATTGCTTATGTTGCACAAACAAATGTTTAACCACACTTGGTGTAGAAGAAAAGTAGCAGCGAGAGATATTAACGTGAAGATATGTAATGTGATTCGAAATAAACGAACAAAAAACAACAAATAGGGAATTAGCATAGTAAGAAACAAGTCAAGCGAGGCACAAAGAAAAAAATTCATGAATAAAACATTTTTATTGCCACACTGCCACAACAACGTACGAAGAACTGCATTAAGTGTGAGGAGTAAAAAGAGAGTAACAGGCAAAGCACCACAGAAGCTTAGCTTAGAGATGCTCAACCAGGAGATGTTAACTGTGGTGTTTTACAATTATAGCAACATTTGTAGCAGCAACAAATATATCTATACAAGCAGTAAGAACATCTGCGGCACATACATCGAAAATGCTACATACTATGCTATGATGCACCATTTTTAATTCAGACAGCTGATCACATGCTTTTCTTATTTTTACAGCAGATTCAGATCTACATTTTGTAGTAAAATGTAATGAAGGTTGGGTCAGGCCTAACACGAACACCGTTGGTATATTGTTTCTCCCCTTGTCATTTGCGGGTTTAATACGCCATGGTAGCGGATCAGCTGCGTACATGAGTGTAGCCTATACTTCCTGTGTACCAGTGCCATACAGTTAGTGATCAAGTGCTCCATTTGACTTTCTCACTGAAGAATTTGCCAGCGGTAGTGTTTTATATGACCATTCTTTGCAGGTGCTTATTACAGGCTACAGAGGATATTTCACCCTCTTAACGTTGGAGCTCAGAAACCTTTTGCAATGGCTGGATGTTGACTATTTTCTCATCTCTACCTTCGGGAGACTCCTGTTGAAGTAAAAGGCTAGAGTGAATCTACTGAAAGTGCCCATAGCCCCTGTCTTGGTATAGATGTTCGCCATTTCATATCCCTTAAGTCACGGCACCCATATGAGGGTAATCTGGTTCTGAGTAGCCAGGTTATTAAGCGAGTTGAGACATTTCAGTAATGCTGCAAAAGTATATGCACAAGTGCTATGAGCCTTTAGGACTAATTACTGTACGAGAGAATTTTGATCCTTACAGTTTAAAATATTGCGTAAAGTTTCGGGTTCATTGCTCAAGATCATCCAAATACACGTTCTGGACCCTCATTATTCCTGCTACTACTCTGTGAAGCTTTTTGAATCCATCCGTGTACCAGTTTTCTGAGTAATTTTGTAACCTCTTAGTGTATGTTTCCCAATTCTTCCTTCTGTCAACATCGTGCACAGGATTCATGTGATCGCCCGATCGAGACATATAAAGTATGTCTCCGATTTCAACCAGAATTGCAAGTTGGCCAACAAGATTACCCGCCTCAAGTTTCTCTCTCCTGTGAATAGAGATTGCCTGCATAGCAGCTACCTCTTGTATAGTCACATTAAGCGGAATGAGGTTCAGAAGAGTATTCATACTCATCTTTGGCTTAGATTCCATAGCTCCTGTGATGCATAGGCATATAAACCGCTGTCTTCTAGGTGGCCGTTGTTTTCCCACCATACTAGAGCGCCTTATACTGCCTTGACCAAAAAGCTTCTGGAATAATCCCCGTGTGGTGATCCCATTGTTCCGATTTCATTTTTTTTGTTAGGTTGGTACAGTTATTGTTGATATTCCCGCTAAATCTTAGTGTCATAGCTTGAGATTTGTGTTATTCCATAAATAACCCTATTCTATGTACTTTACGATTCAATTAAAAAATAATAATCAAAAGACTAAAAACTGTGTTTTATATTTGATTAAAATTTTGCGTAAATTTTGGGACACCCTTTAGATGCAATTCCTTACATTGTAAATATGTTCACATTTTATATTGTTACGAAAATAAAAAATGACTAAAAACAAAATACACCACTTCAGCGCCTTTTAAACCGTATTGTGGGATTTTGGATTTAATGTGGCTCCCTGACAATGCCGTACTTATTTGCGTATTTGGCAGCACTGTCAATTCGACCAAATTTGTGTGTTACATTTGAATTAACGGCTATAAAATAGAGGATATGAAAGTGTTTGAGACATTTCCGTAACTTTCCAAACTGTAGGCAGTTAGGCTGCTTTGCCTAAGTCGATATAGTTATCGTTTAGCAGTCATAAAGTAAAGTCGTGTTTAGGCGTAAATAAAAGTGTTGTATAAACGAAAATTAGGTTAGGTTAGGTAAGGTGGTGGACTCCCTAAAAAGAAGGCGTCCAACTTAGACCAGATATTTGGCCCAATGTGATGCCACAAGCATAAATGCCAAGCCGACGATGAAACAGTTTCCATAGGATACCATTTAGACTCCAAAATAAAACTAGCAATTATGGCAACCTTTAACCCGGAGAGTTCAGTCAAAGATGGCAAAAAGAGGGAGTTCAAGAACCACCGCCGTCAGGCAGCAAGAGCCGGACACTGACACATAAGGTTAAGGACAGTCTCCTCCTCCTCTTCGGAACCACAACTCCTGCCAAAATCGTTCGAGGGAATGCCAAGTCTATCGGCATGCTTCACAATCAAACAGTCACCCGTCAGGACCGCACGACTTAGGGAGAGAAGACATTTAGTCCTCCTTTCGAAGAGGTGGGTCCAGCAGAGACTGGCGATACCGCACAAACGAAAATTAAGTGCAAGATAAATAAGTTGCTGTATTAAGATAAACAACAACAAGATGGAGTTTATTTTATTCTTACGCAATTGAAAAGAACTCCAGCATTTTAAAAAGGTTAAAAAGTAACAAATAATAAACAAGTAATAAACACTGCTCCCTCTTTTTCTTTCTCTCAAACTAAAAGTTTCAATAATACGAGTAATATCTAGCAAGTATTTAATTTTAAAGACCTTTTGAGTTTTCTTGATGCAAACCCTCACCTCAGGCCTCAAAACAGTTAGTGATTTAAAAAAAAATAAAAAATATCAAGAAAATATTTTTCCATAGTGTTTTAAAGGGTCCGCCATCTAACGTTTTTTTTCCACTAGTGCCTATTTTGTGAATGGTAACACTTAGCTCATGTCTGATTTGACAGATAATTAGTTTTGTCTTTCGCTGAACGAATATGGTCGTGTATACGCTTGAACAACGCTGGGAAATATTGCGACATTACTTTGAAAATCATGGTACTGCTGCAGAATCAAAAATCATTTTTTCAGATGAAGTTCATTTTGAACTTGGCGGGTATGTAAACAAGCAAAAAAGCCGATACACCCAAGACGAGTTACTGTTTGACGCGGATTTTGGTCCAGAGGCATAATTGAGCCATTTTTCTTCGAAAATGAGCAAGGAGTGGCCGTTAAAGTCAATGGCGATTGTTGTCAGGCCATGTTGAACGAATTTTTGTTCACAAAAATTGAAGAGGAGGATATTAGCAACAGTTGGCTTCAATAGGACGATGCTACATGCCACACAGCCGAAGCTACACTCGATGTTTTGCGCCCTGTTTTTGAAGGTCGCATTATCAGCCGCAGAGCTGATGTCGGAGTTGCGATTTGACACAGTCGGACTATTATTTGTGGGGTGCCGTCAAAGATAAGTGTTACGTCAACAAGCCAGAGACAATTGGCGCTTTAAAGGACAATATTCGTCAAGCCATTGGTGAAATACAGCTGCACACAATCGATAATGTGCTTAAAAATTGGACCGATCGTGTAGGCTACTGCATGGCCAGCCGAGGCAGCCATTTGAATGAAATTAAATTCCATTATTAACCGAAAGGATTGTACTTTCAAATAAAAAAAGAAATTTGAGAAACTATTCAGTAATTTTTGTTATAGCATTTTCAAAAAAAAAAAAAAAAAAAAATATTTGGCGGACCCTTTAAAAAGAAAATTGCACATTTACCCGTAGCTTAAGGCAAATTTTTTTTCATTTTCATTTTTTCACATATTTTGCCACTTTTTTTCAGTTTCCATCGCACAGCACAGATTATCAACGTAATCATCATCACTGGCATTTGTGTCACACACTTATTTTTCTATTTTAAAAAGTGAAGAAGAAGTGGTAGTGGTGGTCGGTCTCCCGTCAATCCCCCAGATGAAAAACTTATGATTTTTTTCTTTTTTTTTTTGAAATCTACCATATTTGATATCTATTACTAAAATATATTCGTTTTTCCATTAAGAAAAAAAAAATGGAAAATTAGTGCAACCAGGCGCGAAAATAGTTTCCGTTTTTCTAAAGCAAATTATAGGGCACAGACGCTTCTTTTTCTTTAAATCGCAAAGTAAAAATAAAATATATTTTTTAAAGCAATTTTAAGTTCTTTAAATGTAAACAAATTAGAAATGTTAACAGATTAGATTTAAAAAAAAAATATTTAAAAATTATTTGAAAAACAAGGCGTTGTGAGCAAGTGTTTTAACTTTTTGGAAAGTTTTTATTAAAAAAAAAATTATTTTATTAAATTGTCGTAATTTTTAACTTTAAAAATAAACTTTCTTTTGCCCGCACTTTAAAATTCCAAAAATTTATCTTTACAATCAACCCAAAAAGAATGATAAAAGTAAAGGATTTCATATGATATAAGAAAGAAAAAAAAAACAATCAAAAGGGATGTTTAAACGATGGATGGTTGGTTGGTTACGCTTTAAAAAATCTCAAATGGTGCAGAAGACTTAAACGTACTAAACGATTGTGGTGACAATAGTTTTCCACACAAAATAAAAGGCACTAACGACCGCTTTGAACAATAAAGTTAAAAAAATGAGCTACAAAGTGTCAAGTATGATTGTTTTAGGATAGAAAATGGGAGTCAAAATCGACTATATGATAACCTACACAGCAATGTACTTACCTTAGAGAATAATAAGTTTTTTTTCGCGTGAAATTTAGGGGCGAAGGACCATTAATATAAAAATGTAATTATTAATTGTTGTCAAGAAGAAAATGTTTCGCTTTTGGGCCACATTCATTTATAATCTGATGGCAATTAGGGAACGCAAAGTCAAGTCATAGTCATAGCTTGAGTCTTTAAAATGCCCACCAGTCTGTGAAAAAAACAAAAACTCAGCACAAGTCGAATTCCACCGTTCACGTTTTGCCAAAGCCCTCCGTCACTTTGAGATATGCGTGAATTAAAATCTACACGTGCAGAATATCGTTGACATTATGCTTAAGTCCAAAGAAAACTGGCAAATCAATTTATCGAAAGGCTAAACCAAATGTTACGTAAAGCTGAAGTGCAGCAAATATTTGCCAAAAGTAACTGTTGAAATAGTGAACAGAAAGCGATGAATAGCCATAATAGGCTCACCTTTTTTACGAAGTAATTTCGATAGGCAGCTCCGTAGGGCCTGGGGATGTAAAGGGAGATGTGTTCTAGTGCATAAGAGTCATGCTATACATGACAGCTTAAGGTCTGAAACTTTTTTTTGTTTGTTTGAGACCAGAACTGAGGGGTTAACCCCTACTCCTGCAGTGAATTGTGCTCGTACGGGGAAAATAGGTTGTGAAAAGGAGGATAGAGGGAGTAGTGTTTATAGACGTCCGATTTAAATTTACTCATGTCGTAAGTGGCAGGGAAGACATACGCACGAACAGTGCGACCAAAGAACGAATTCACCCTATAATGCGTTGTGCGATTCACTGGACAATCAACTACAAAGGGATGCGCTCTACGAGAAATACGAGTATTACGTAAGAATATATAATTTTTAGGAATTAATTCCTTAATTTCGTTAGAACACATATAGTATAGTACCGATAGAACAATGAAACACGCGACACTTTGCGACGATGCTATAATGAATCGATACGGTTGCGCTACCCTACCGTCAATAATAAGAATATTCGGCCTGTCTTGTACGCGATCGAGAAGCTCCGAAATAGACTTTAAAGCACCCGCCCAAACATGAGAGTGGTATTCCATTTTGGGTCTTGTAAATATTAAGGAGATCAGATGGAGTGAAGTAATTCTTACACCGTCTTAAAAAGCCGAAGCACTTGAAGTATTCGACACTCGAAATATGTGCTCGTTCCAAAGAACGTCACAGTGAATTCTCATGCCTTCAATATCTACATTATGCACAGATACATATGACAACAAACCACCACGTCTGTGTGTCAGAAAACAACATTAAAGGCGATACTGTTCGCGCGACCCCACTCAGAGATTTTCGCCAGGTCGCTTGTAAGCGTTTCGTTCATATTCTGCCTTTTCGCCCCAATCTCTAAAAGGCTCGGCCTACAATCAAAAGAGTATGAATGACAAATGTTGTTGTCATTTGCAAGAAAGTTGATAGAATTGGAAGTGAGAAAAAGAAAGTCATTAAGAAATATTAGAAATAGCGAAGGAGAAAAGCTAGAGCCCTGCGGTATCCCTGAATTTATCCTGAACTCGTCGGATGAGATTCCATCTATAACCACTCTTATAGTGCGATTTCTGAGAAAGCTTGATATGAATTGAGAGAAGTGACCATTGACACCAAAAGCAATAAGTTTGGATATGAGAGCCTAGTGCCAGACTCTGTCGAACGCTTTGGAAATATTCACCAAAACCACCTTTCAGAGAGTAGCGCCAGCACATCACCAGTAGAGCGACCCTTATGGAAACCATATTGGCGATCGCTCAGCAAATTTTTGGATTCTAAATATTTCACAAGGTGCCGAACAAACTGCTACTGGGAGGTAGTTTTCAAAATTACTAGCCTCACTCTTTTTAGCGATTGGTGTTACATTGTTTCCAGCATGAAGGAAATACACCCGCACGATAACACGCACTGAAAAGATTAGCCAATGGACGCGCAAGCGTCGAAGAGTACTGCTTCAGAACTAACGCTGGAATTCCATCCGGCCGAGAAGACTTATTAACGCCGAGATTTGCAAGAACTTGTTTAGACTCTGAAAGGAAGTTTCAATACCGAACACTATATAATCCAAAGAACGCATGACACCCACGGATGATGATTTCTGTAAAACCTGTTAGGATATCTGTATATCAGGTGTACCGGTATGAAGTGAGTGTCAAGTGAATCTTATTTTTTTTTTTTTTTTTTTTTTTTTTTTTGTTGGCAATGACATCTGTCAAATATATTCAGTATAAATCAAATTATTGAACAAACAACATCATATCAGGTTGGCCATTTAAAAGTTTACATTTAAATGCCGGTGTGAAATTTTGTCAAATTTTGTTTTTGGTTGTGAATAACAATTGTTCCGGTTAGAAATGAAATATTATTTCATTCATATGGCTGCCGCGGCTGGCCTCACAGTACCCCTTTCGATCGGATCAATTTTCGAGAACTCTTCGAGTGTATGGGGTCGTATCTCGGCACTACGAATGTTGGCATTTAAATGCTCAATTGTCTCTGGTTTGTCGACATAACACTTGTCTTTAACGGCGCCCCACAAAAAATACTCCAACGGTGTTATAACGCAACTTTTTGGCGGCAAAGTGACATCAACATTTCGGCTAATTAAACGACCATCAAACGTTTGACGCAATAAATCGATTGTCGCATGAGATGTGTGGCAAGTTCACATCAATATCATTAAGAGCGGGCATAAAAAATCATGGTACGATAGGTATCTCCATTGACCGTAATGGTTGTGCCATCCTCAAATTCAAAGAAATGATGTCTCCGCTCCATAAGCTGCACCAAACAGTCTCTCGTAATGGGTGCATTGGCTTCTGTAAGACCACGTTTGGGTTTTCCGAGCCCCAAATACGGCAATTTTGCTTATTAACGTACCCACCAAGATGAAAATGAGCTTCATCAGAAAAGATGATCATGGTGCAGTTTTTCGTTGGCCCATCTAGAGAAGCGAAAACGAAACGGATGGTCATGCGGCTTCAACTCTTGAACCAACTGAACTTTGGAACTTTCGTCATACCGAAATCTTTTCGCAAAATTCGAGGTAAATTGGTGCGTAAAATGTTCAATTCTTGAGAACGATGACGAGTTGATGTTGATGGATTCTCACGCACACTAGAACTCAGTTTTACACCGTTCTTTAAGAAATTTAGCATTGCAGGAGAGGAGACATCATTTAGGAAAGAGCGGGCATAAAAAATCATGGTACGATAGGTATCTCCATTGACCGTAATGGTTGTGCCATCCTCAAATTCAAAGAAATATGTGCCAATGATGCCTCCGCTCCACAAGCTGCACCAAACAGTCTCTCGTAATGCGTGCATTGGTTTCTGTAAGGCCACGTTTGGGTTTTCTGAGCCCCAAATGCGGCAGTTTTGCTTATTAACATACCCACCAGGATGAAAATGAGCTTCATCCGGAAAGATGATTTTTATTTTGGCAAAATCGACATCATCGTGCAGTTTTTTGTTGGCCCATCTAGAAAGCGAAAACGAAGCGGATGGTCATGCGGCTTCAACTCTTGAACCAATTGAACTTTGGAACTTTCGTCATACCGAAATCTTTTCGCAAAATTCGACGTAAATTGGGGTGTGAAATGTTCAATTCTTGAGAACGATGACGAGTTGATGTGGATGGATTATCACGCACACTCTCAGCTACAGCTTCGATACTATCGGGTGTACGTACTGTACGAACATGCTTAGGTCTTGGCGTATCAACGATGACATCAGTTTCACGAACTTTAGCAAGAGTGAGAGTGTGCGTGTGAATCCATCATCCTTAGTGTTGAGTCCCATTTTCAATTAGGCGGTCACGTAAACAAACGAAATTGTCACATATAGGGCTCACAAGATCTACCAGTCCTCGAAAAACCATTACATCCAAAGAAACGCCGTCACCGTTAATTCTCTGCGCTACCAAATCATGATTTTGTGGCTAATGTTGACATCAGTGACCTTTGGTTTCAGCAGGACGGCGCCACAAGCCACACAGCCAGCCAAACAATTCAGTTATTGCATGAGAAATTTCCATCATTTTGTGATTTAACGCCGTTGGATTATTTTCTCTGGAGCCATTTGAAAGACCGGGTTTACGTGAACAAACCGCAAGCAAATGACACTCTGAAAGATGAAACTCGGCGCTGCATTGACGAGATGAGCGAAGCTTTGTTGAAAATGTCGTTCAATATTTTGCGAAAAAAGCAGTCGTCTACTGACGTGCTAGAGGTGGACATTTGCTTAACATCGTATTCCTTTATTAAATCCCATATTTCTGTTTGATATTGTTTTGAATAAAACTGAATTTGTCAGAAAAAAAGGTGTTTTTAAGCCAATTTACTTGCTAACCTCAAACTGGCCCAGCCTTTAAAACCTAGCAGAGTTGATTGTTTAGCGAACAGAGAAACTCAACGGGAAAATTGGCTTCTGGGTTAAGAAGGATTCATTCGGCTTTGGAGCAGTGCATCTGATATGAGACAAGCAAAAAAGTTTGTTTCCCTAAATGCGAGAGACTGTTATTGCTCAACAGGAGTGAACTTAGAGTACTATCGGGTCTATTTACAGAACATTATGGTTTTAGATACAAGCATCTGGGCTAGTACTTTCTGTGTACCTTGTTATTTCGGCACAGAGGACGTTGGTCCTGGGGAAGGAATTCTATAGTAACTTCAAATGAGGCATTTCTTCTCTCACCAAGTAATTATTCGAATAACATTCGATGGAAGAATACAAGGACTTCTCTTAGTCAATGAGCTGCACCGGATTCTATTTTTAGACACCTTGTAAGGAGTCTACAAATGCATTAAAGCGAAGGGTTCACTAGTAGTAATACTGATAAGCAGTTACTAGCGAATGTTATGTTCGTTGTTAGGCAGGGTATCTTACCTACCATACTACAGCGGTTGCACACAGCACTGCTGTGACAACTTCTGTGATGCATTTGCCGTTCGAAGCCGGCGTTAAACTGTAGGTCCCTTTCAATGAGTCTAAAAATAGAATCGGGTAAATTGGGTAAATCGGTGCGTTTTAGCCCTAATCAACGTGACATAACATAAGGTGTTTACATATTCGTTATTATCCATTAAGTAAACGTAAATATAGTGTTTGGAACATTGTTAGAAACATTAGAAAATTGTAAAGCAACTTAAATTTCCACCATAAACAAGGGAAACAGAAAAAACAACAATTCACTTTCAAAAGGAAGTGTAAAACGATAAGGAAAACAACAGCGACGACAGTGTTTACAACGTAAATGATAATAATAATGATGATGATGACAATGATGATGATGCTGACAATATGATCCTTTTTCCTGGTTATTGCTATAGAACAACAGCATTGTGTAAGTGGCCAAAACCATATAGGACATACACATTACAGACAATATTTAGTTGTAAATTTTTTTTTTTTTATAAAAAAAAGTAAAAATTTTCACAAAATAGTTGTTGCTCACAATGTTTGTGAAAAATGTTTCCAACATTTTCTCTCTCATTCTACTTGTATTAACGCCATAGAATACGAGTATAAGCATGACAAAGTTGCCAAAACATATATATTTGGTTACAACGAGTACGAGCGGTGAGGGCATAAGTAAGTGTGCCTTTTCGCTGCATATTTATGTGCGACAAGCCACATGTGTTTAAGTGCGAGTACTTTCAAGTATTTGGGGTAACACCAACTAACAAACATACATACATACGAATATACATACATTTACACATTTTAGAGCTTAAGTTTAGTAGTTTTTCTACAAAATAAATGGATTTTTTTTTCATTCTCAATTACACAAGTGATAAGCGAACAATATATAATGTGTGAGGGAGCTGGGTTAAGTAAAGGATTTATAGTAAAAAGTTATTTTGTTTACAAAAAACAAGGGCATGCGAGTAAAAAGGAAAGAGTTAAAGCGAAAAAAAACAACAATAAAAAGTAGCAAATTGTGGTCAAATGTAGTGTAATGCGTGTAATAATGTCTTGTGTGTGCTGACACGAAATAAAATATCTTTATAGTCCAATGCTTCAATGAGTTCCTTTAGATAATTTAAAAAAATGTGTTTCTTTTTTAAAAGGCAGTGATAAAATTGGCGAAATTCAAATAGGTAAAGGGGTAAACATAATGAAAACGTTAGATATTAAGCGAATAACTACGATTGTTGTACAACTTTGGAGAAATTAAGAGTTAAGCTTAATAATTTCGTGGTTGTCTTGGGGAAAAAACGTTTTATTTTTCAATATAGTTTCGTACATTTAAACCTGGGGTCAAATCACCGCTTAGATGATTAAACAAGTATAGGGTCCGCCATCCAACGTTTTTTTTCAACTGGTGCTTATTTCGTGAATGATAACACTTAGCTCGTGACTGATTTGACAGATAATTAGTTTTATCCTTCCGCTAAACGAATATGGTTGTGTATACACTTGAACTAGGCTGGGAAGTAGTGCGACATTACTTTGAAAATCATGGTAATGTTGCAGAATTGTGCGATGTGTTCAGATGATCATCTGATTTTGATCTTGGCCGGTATGTAAACAAGCAAAGTTGTTGCATTTGGGGCACAGAAAACCCGCACGCATACATTGAAAAGCCGATAAACCCAAGACGAGTCACTGTTTGGTACGGATTTTGGTCCGGAAGCATAATTGGGCCATTTTTCTTCGAAAATGAGCAAGGAGCGGCCGTTACAGTCATTGGCGATCGTTATCGGGCCATGTTGAACGAATTTTTGTTTACAAAAATTGAAGAGGAGGATATTAGCAACATTTGGTTTCAACAGGACGGCGCTACGTGCCACACAGCCGAAGCTACACTCGATGTTTTGCGCCCTGTTTTTGAAGATCGCATTATCAGCCACAGAGCTGATATCGTTTGGCCACCTCGGAGCTGCGATTTGACACCGTTGGACACTTATTTGTGGGTGCCGTCAACAAGCCAGAGACAATTGACGCTTTAAAGGACAATATTCGTGAAGCCATTGGTGAAATACAGCTGCACACAATCGGTAATGTGCTTAAAAATTGGACCGAGTGTGTAGGCTACTGCATGGCCAGCCGAGGTAGCCATTTGAATGAAATTATTTTCCATTATTAACCGGAAGGATTGTACTTTCAAATAAAAAAAAAAATTTGAGAAAATATTCAGTAGTTTTTTTTTTATAGCATTTTCAGGAAAAAAATTTATTTGGCGGATTCTTTATAAACCTGGAGTCATATCACCGCTTATATGATCGAACAAGTATATTGTTACGTTTTAAACTTTTTAAAACGTTTGACTTCGTTTAAATTGCGTTAAAATAAAATAAACACCGCTATTTTTATTGTTTTACAGTTATATTTTTATTTCGAACACAATAACTTTTATACAGTTTACAACAACTTAGTATTCGTTTATACAATACTTTTATTTCCGCTTTAACACGTCTTAACTTACGGCAGCCAAACGATAACTAACTGACTGTAGCTAAAAAAGCCCTTTATATACCTAATTGCCTACAGTTTGGAAGGTTCAGGAAAAATCGACCATCTTCTATTTCCTTTTCCTTTCTTCTTCTTTAACGTAAAGATGGTCGATGTGGCAGTGCTGCCATATTGACATATACCAAAATCCCACAATGCAGTGTTGTATTTTATTTTTGTAACAATATGTAGGTATAAAATAACGATTTACAACGTATCGTGTACATTGCTCCCTGACAAATATCATAGTCTAATACAGTATGGGACAATCGATTAATAAAAGTTAATGAAAAAGCTGGTTTCATAGAGCAAAAAAAATTTTATGATTTAAACTTTTTAAAAAATTTAATTATGCTGCTCAACAGAGAAGTATTTGACTAAGCAAAAATAATATTTTATTTTAGAAAAAATCTATTGAAGTCACGTAAATATTGTTAAACGAAAACTGATGAAAAATTTCATGCAACTCAGTAGAAAATTTATGTAAAATATTTTCATTGATAAGCTTTAAAATGCTGGTTTTATTAATTAAAAATTCATATTCAAAAAAAAAAAAAAAAAAAACATTTAGATTGCATATGCAGTTTATTGAATATGAGCGATTTAAAATGGTATTTTCCATGAAAAAGAAGGTAGCTCCGGCTACCTCCGTCTTCTTACCGGAACCAAATGAAAGGTGAGAGTCTATGTATTCAATTTAGCCAAAAAAGTTCACCGAATTTTACCGATTGCTGAACAAACTTATAAACTTTCTGAAAAGAAATTTGCTTGGGTAGGAAAAATTTTATGCGAAAATTATTTGCATGCATCTTTTGTTTACTTCATAACAGGTATGTAAGAAATTTGAAGTTTCTCTCTTTTGTTTGATGGGAAAAATTTTATGCCATAAAATCGATTCCGGTTCATGGCTGGCGGGAGATGGGCATGACCAATTTAGATGAAATTCCATGCTTTTCTTAATTTAATCAATAGAATGCTCAGTGAAAACTCTTATACACCGTACTCACTAGACTTGGCTTCTAACGATTACTGTTCTGAATCTAAAAAAGTGTCTGTCTAAAGTGACAAAGTGATTACAGCTGGTTGCAGATTGGATGATTATTTTAAAGACCTTCCGGAATCTCTCTTTAATGAAGGTATAGAGCAAGTGTATTATAGTATTGATGGGTTATATTGACAAATCAAACCTATTTTAAGCCAAACATAGTTGTCTCTCACTGCTAAAGCAGAAACTTTTTAAATTACCTCTACCTTTTGTAAAAAAAACTCGACTAAATCATTTAATTATCAAAAGAGCCGAATAGACGCGCGCAGTTTCCTAATTTTTCTTTACTATTTTCTCCATATAAAATAGGCACTAGAATTCCTTTCAATAAAGGAATTTTCTTTTAATCCATATCATTTCTTAAAATTGTTTAACAGAAAATAGTTACAAGTTACCGAAATGGAAGAGTCTCATGCAGTTCGTAGTCCAATTCAATACATATTGATCATAGTGACTGTACACGTATGTACATGAGCACCCATAAATTGAAGGCACAGCTTAATTTGTTTTAATATATAAGGTCGTTATTGCTTCAAATCAATATGGAATCTGCCCTTAGCCTATCACGGTAATCAATGTGAGTAACACCAATGTAATTCACATTCAAACAAACTGTGAACATTACCTTGTATAGCGACAAACTTACCAACGCTTTCTTTGGTCCATTTTGACTCTTAGAAATCGAATGTTTTGCTTGTTCTTTGGTGTATGGTGTACTGTGGCGAATACAAAACGGAGTAAAAAAGGTTCTAACATTGACAAACAGCCCTTTTGAAGTAATCACTTGCTTCCGCTTATGGTCGAATGTGATCAAACGTGACACCTAAGACGCTGTTAACTTTTTTATATCGAAATATTCAGGCAAAATGTAAAGAAGCAGCTTTTATACGGTCTATAGTCTCTGTTAGTTAGTTACAACGGGTAGCCGGACACTGTTTCAGCTCACTTGGGTCCAATACTGATCCCACTGTGACACCCATAGAAAGTAGCGTCCAGGTTGACCGACATATCCGCATAGAAGCGGGCAGTCATAATATACGAAAGATTCGTACACTGACATAGAAAATATTCGACAGTTTCCTCCTCTTCCTCATCCTGACAACTCCTACAGTAGTTATTCACCCTAGACCCAGCTTCCCATAATGTGCACCAGCCACCTAGTGCCCAGTGATAACAGCCACTAGGATTCGCATTCTATGTCGCGACATCTAGACGCCAAATTTGTCTTGATACAGAGCCACCACCATATCTGTACCCTGCCCAGCAAGAAGTCTGCAAGAGGAAAATGGCATCCCAACTAGATGGCCAATCTTTACGTTGCCAAGAAGGGAATTTTCTCTCACTACTGCATCCGCCACACAATTCACCCGGATGTCAGAGTAACTTCTTACCCAGAAAATCTCTAGGTCTGAATGTCTCGCCAACTCCGGCATTCACATTCACATACCAGACGCGATGTCGAGTAGACACCGCAGAGCGTCCTGACTGTCCTTACAGATCAAATACGCTGTAGTACATCAAACAGTCCGCTGCCGTTTGGTTTTAATGCCGGTTTTTTACACAAATCAACACGAAAAAAATTAATGGAGGAGTTTGCTCGATTTACGAAAATAATCCAATAGTAGCAGCGTCGCTTTGAAAACTACTGTGCTGGCAGTATACACAGTTACGGGCAGTTAAACTGCAACTTGGTCGACTGTGTATACCGGTGTAATTGTAAGGTGATAGACAGGGTGCGCAGGTACCAGTGTACTCTGCTCCACTCCAACCAAAACCTTATTTGTTATACTTAACTGACTCACCACCTTCAGAGGACTAAGCTCCTGTTCAAATCTGGACTATGAACACGCTGTAATCATTGGGGACCACAGACATCTTCGGATCGATTACATGGTCTCCGAAAACGTTCTCGATAGGAGATATGACTTTGATGTACGTACGAGAGAATTTTAGTCTGATAAACAGAAGTTTCCTCAAAATGACCTTGAGGTATATATACCGATGGTTCTAAGATACAGAGCAGAGTGGGTTGTAGTATATTCATAAAAAATTCTGTCACTACACTGTCTTATAAGTTTGCCTGACCACTGCAGTGTATTCCAGGTGGATGACATGGCTACACTGAGGGTCGTGTAATGCTTGTTAAATGACGTGATTTTCCCTGAGAATTTTTTGAACTTTTCGGAAAGTCGGGCTGCGATTAGGTCTCAGGCGAGCGTCAACTCAACGTCTATCCTAGTCCTGAATGCAGCAGGTTTCTCACGGAAATATCGACATATTCGAGAGTAACTCTCATATGGGTTCCGGGACACAGGAATATCGTCGGGAATTACGTTGCTGACGAACTGGCCAGGGTGGGTACTGAGCGCAATATTTTCGAACGAGAACCTATCACTGATGTACCTATTGCTTCGGTTAAGTTAGATATTCTCCGGTCAGTGTGTAGCGGTGCGGTATCGCCAGGCTGTGCTGGACCGACTTCGATGAAAAAAGGACTAAATGTCTTCTCTCTCTAAGTCGCATGACCATCCATCGCACAATTGCGTCATGCCGATAGACTCGGCATCCCCTCGAATGATTTGTGCAGAAGTTGTAGTTTCAGAGAAGAGGAAAATACTGTTTTACACCTTTTGTGTCAGTGTCAGCCCTCTGCAGAATAAAGGTCACTGCAATTTCGAGCTTTATTTTCGAGTCAAAATGGTTTCCTATGGAAACTGTTGGATCCCCGGGTTAGCAACTATGCTTGTGGCATCACAATGAGCCAAATCTACAGCCCAAGTGTAAAGGGAAAAAAGTACTCTAGAGGGAAAAAAGGACTTTAAGAAAATATATAAAAATCCCTCAATATTTAAATCGACTATGAAACATCTATTTGCGCAGCTTCTAAAGATACCCAGAAATGAAAAAAAAAAGTTTTTTTTTATTAAAAATTTCCAAAAGAATATTGAAAAAAATAAGAATTTAAAAGAATATGTACTTCCACTGATTTTAAAATTGAGATAAAACTAAAAGGCATAAATCTTGACAAAAGGGATCCAAAAAAAAAAAAAAACAAAAAAGATTTCAAATAAAAATCAAATAGGAAACGGATGTAGCGGATAGAAGGAAATAAACATGAGGAATTTAAAATATACATATAAGCGACCGCCCACCCATCTACACAACGCAATATGTACGTAACACGTGACTTACAACATATGAGGCAGATAAAAAAAAAATAAATAAACAAATAACACAGCAGTGTATGTACGAGTATGTGTAAGTATGTATGTAATGAATGATTTGAATTTAACAAAATTGCCAACAAACAGCAGTCAACAACAACAATAACAATTCTAATAAAATCTCATAATGCGTTGCAAAATCTATTTTAAATGTTGCAAATACGCAAACATCCAAAGAGTACAAAGAGGGATGTAATCGTATCACTCACATTTCCCAGTACAAGAAGTTCACTCGTATATGCGAAACCCCCTATGACAGTTTAAATGGCTGGTGGGGTACATACGAGTACATATGCGTTGCGGATACGAATGCGGGTGCGGTTGTTATATTAACAACAGCAATAGCCAGCAGTAGTAACAGTAAAAACAACAACCAGACAAATTTTATCATTAAAAACCTATTAATTCTTGAAAAGGCACAACAACTAAAACCAATTCGTCATGCTGCATTGAAGACTGATGACATTTCAACTCCAGCCACAAATCACACACTTGAACAGAGCAAAGTGCAGGAAAAAACAAAACAAAAG
The DNA here is from genome assembly GCA_023159175.1 of Wohlfahrtia magnifica. Classification (NCBI taxonomy): domain Eukaryota; kingdom Metazoa; phylum Arthropoda; class Insecta; order Diptera; family Sarcophagidae; genus Wohlfahrtia; species Wohlfahrtia magnifica. Next base: position 516,421 of record JAKWBJ010000044.1, on the reverse strand, counting down.
AAAAAAAGCTACGACTGGTCGAAAACTTCTCTAATGTAATGGTACCACAATAAGGCTTTGTGTAGCAAATGTAATTTGTATGCCAAAGAGGGTAGTAGGAGGGGCATTGAAGGTGTTAAGGTATTAACAGTTTTGATAATTAAGTATTATTTCTCATTACTATTACTTGCTGTTGTTGTTGTTGTTGTTGCCACATATGGTACAGCAATACTTAAGTAAACGACAAACACTCACATCTCACTTTTATTCAATATTAAGCAGACCAGGCTTACGTTCTTAGGCACTTGGAAGTCATTAAACATTTGAAATTTATTATGAAACTATACTCGTAGGTTTGTAATTTCGAAAATATTTTTTAAAATTCTTTTCGGCTTTTCACACCTTTTTCGTGTGTTTAAAGGGCCAAAAGAAAAATCTCTTAACGTAAAAGTTTATTTTTAAAAATATTTCTCTTCTACTCACCGCGGTTTCAAAAAGTGTCCCGTGGTTTTGTCAACTTTTTTCTATGCCCGCTGTTAGTATTGTTGCGATTTCTTGCTGGGAATAACGCGTGAAAATTGCTGCCAAGTTACACGTTTCCATTAAAAAAACGGATTTTTTCTCCATATCATCCTTTACACACTATTCTGTAATGAGAGAATACATAGTTGTTGTTGTTGTTATTATTATTATTGTTATTGCCACTGATTGGTTCAGCAAAAGAAACAGAAATCAAATCATATATGAATCTGTAGACTTTTTAAAGGTACTCGATGAGACTCGGTTGGTCATAGAAATTCAGTATAAACATTTATCGTCAGACGTCTTTTTCATCATCATAATCATTCTGATGAAAGCAAACAACAAAAACAAAAACAAAAAATGCTTTTTAATAAAGATGTCGTTGTGACATCATGCAATTTTTTTTCTTCAAAACAACAATAGGTAATACACCACGAATTATAAAAGTACCCTACATTCAGAATGAATTCCTCAAAGACTTCAGACCCATCCGCCTGTCTTCTTTCCTTTTGAAGACTTTGGAAAGGTTGGTTGACTTATATCTTCACAGTACGATAGAACCTGACCTGTTATCTGCGTCCCAACATGCCAACACTAGGGGCAAATCTGCTTAAACTGTGCTACTTGACCTACAGGCTCATCCACCAGCTTTTTCCCTACCGCGCCTGTACGGGGTAGAGCTGGAGCTGTCGGAAGCGCGATGTAACTGGGGGTAAACCTGGATGCCAAGCTCTCCTGGCTACAGAAAACACGTGCGAGGGCAGAGAGGGCGACCGTGGCGCTGTACACCTGGGAAGTTCTGGGATCTAAATCCTAGGAATTTCAATTGGATTTATAACACGGTGCTAAAGCCCATACTTATGTATAGTGCGATTGTATGGTCGAAATCTCTGGATAAATCCACTTATAGCAGTATTTTTGACAGGGTTCTGCAAAGTGCGGCATTAATGATTAATGCGCTTAGGTCTACTCCTTCGCAGGCCTTGTTCGTATTGCTGAACAAGCTTCCGGTGGACCTGATGGTTAAGCAAATGGCGATTATGTCTGCGATAAAGTTGAGAATGGTGAGAGCATGGTCTGACAGGAATTATGGGCAGAGATGGTCGTTAGAATAATAAAGCTGGGGATGAATATGTTATGTTCCATTCAAACAGATTTCGATTTAATCAAGAAAGAAATCTTGGTTCAATCAGACATGCAGACTAGCTGTCAGATCTAGAGAGGAAGTATTCAGGAATTGCTGCAATGATAAATGCGACCTTACTGATTCACTACGCTCATAGGCGAGATATTCATGTGCCGCAGTACTTAGGCGTGAAAAAACTCTTAACGATCAGCGCCTAACTTTTCCTAGGGGAAGTCAGAACTACTGGTCATTCGTTAAAAGACTTGGGAATAGCGTCAGATCGATTCCAGTTCTTTTAAAGAATGACCAAGTATTCACGAACCCGGTCGAAAAGGCAAACATTTTAGCTGAACTATTGGCAAGTAATTCTCGCTTGGCGAAAAGCCTCCAACCACTGCCTAGTTTATACTTTCGAGCCCTTGCTGTAAAAACGGTTCTTGGAAATCTCAACGTTAACAAGTTTTCTGGACCGGATAGCATACCAGCATTGGTCCTAAAGCAGTGCGTCATATCGCGTCTGTATTTTTCCATCTTGATGGAAAGTTGCTAATGTAACACCAAACCCTAAAAAGGGTGAGGCTTTCAGCCCTGAAAACTACCGCCCAATAGCAGTCTGTTCGCCACTTTTCAAGGTTATGGTGAAATATTTAGAGTTTCACAGTTTGCTGAGCGATGGCAAATATGATTTCCGTAAAAGTCGCTCTACTTGAGATCTGCTGGCGCTACTCTCTGAAAGGTGGAATAGGTCAAATCATTGGTTTGGTGAGAGTAAAGCTGTGGCCCTAGATATTTCCAAGCGTTTGACAGAGTCTAGTACGAGGCTCTCATATTCAAACTTATTGGTTTTTGAGTCGGTAGTCACTTCTCTCGATTCATATAAAGTTTTCTCAGAAATCGGACTATAAGAGTGGTTATAGATGGGATATCATCCGACGAGTTTAGGATAAATTCAAAGGGTACCGCCAGGCTCTGTTTTTCTCCAACTATATTTATAATATTTCTTAACGACTTTCTTTTTAACACTTCCAATCCTATCTACTCTTTTGAAGATGACGGCAACATTTGTGATTCTTATTTTTTTAATCGTAGGCCGAGCAGTATGGAGATTAGGGAGAAAAAGCGGAATATTGAGACACTCTTACAAGCGACCTGGCGAAAATTTCTGAGTGGAGTCGCACGAACTGGGTCGACTTTAATGTGCGCAAGACACAATGTTATTTTCTGACACACAGACGTAGAATCTAGACATTGAGGAAACGAATGCTCTTGACGTTCTGATCATGAGCATTCACTGTGGCGTTCGTTGGAACGTTCACATACATATTTCGAGTGTCAAAAGAAGCATTCAAGTACCTCGGTTTTTTAAGTCGGTGCAAGCATTACTTCACTCCATCTGATCTCCTTAATATTTACAAGATCCAAATTGAAATACCACTCTCATGCTAGTGCTTCGAAGGCTATTTTAGGGCTTCTCGACCGCGTACAGGACAGGCCGAGTATTCTTATGATTGAAGGTAGAGTAGCCAACTCTATCAATTCATTAGAGCATCAATGCAATGTGGCTTGTGCTTCAATGTTCTCTCGGTGCCATAACAGAATGTGTTCTGACGATATTAAGGAGGAACTAATTCCTGGTAATCATATAGTATATTCTTACATAGTACTCTTATTTCTCGAATAGCTCATCCCTTTGTAGTTGATTGTCTAGTGACCATCATTATAGAGAGAATTCGTTCTTTGGTCACACTGTTCGTTTGTGGAATAACCTTCCTGCGAGTGTCTTCCCTGTCACTTACGACATGAGCAAATTTAAATCGAACATTCATAAACGCTACTCCCTCTATGCTCCTTCCCAAAACCTATTTTCCTAGTACCAGCACAATGCACTGCATGATAATATTGTTACGAAAATAAAAAAACACACCATAGTTGGGACTGTATTGTGGTATTTTTGTCTATTGGTTTGTGTCAAAGTTGATAATGTGTTACCATGATTTGTGAATTTGACGGCATTATCAATTCGACCATCTTTGGGTAACACAATCTTCCAAATTGTAAGCAATTAGGTATAAAAGGAGGCTGCTTTGCCTACGTCGAGATAGATATCGTTTTGCCGTCATAAAGTAAGGTCGTGTTTAGACGTGAATAAAAGTGTTGTATGAACGAATATTAAGTGCAAGATAAATAAGTTGCTGTATTAAGATAAACTGTATAAAGATAAAGTGAGGAAATAAAAACTGTGAAACAACAACAAGATGGAGTTTATTTTATTTTGACGCAATCAAAAAGAACTCAAACGTTTTAAAAAGGTTAAAACGTAGCAATGGATAATTACAAGAAACAGAATGGATAATTACAAGAAAGGTCAGTGAATTCGCCAATATCCATATGTAGAAAACCTTAAAAATAGAAAAAAGAACAAATTAGGAACTTAGGTTACATAAGAGCCTTATGCCACTAAAACTTACATAAAATTGAAAATATCATAATGTAAAGCGTGTTTTTATAGAGGTATAGAACTTAAAGTTGGCATTACTTTGCAAGATGGCGACTGCTTTAACAGCTGTCAAGTGATTTATTCTCAGTTTGAATAAATGAACTGAATTTTTTTTCAATTTTCAATTTTCATAAGCGAATTTTGTTTAGCGATGAAGCGCACTTCTGGTTGAATGGCTACGTCAACAAACAAAATTTGAAGTGACACTAATCCTCAAGTGTATGTGGAAACACCGTTACATCCAGAAAAACTGACTGTTTGGTAGGCTTTATGGGCTGGTGCAATCATTGGTCCGTACTTTTTCAAAAACGTTGGTGGCCAGAACGTTACAGTCAATGGTGAACGGTATAGAGCCATGATTACTAACTTTTTCATTTCTGAATTGAATAACCATGATGTCCAGGAGATGTGGTTTCAACAAGACGGCGCAACATATCACACAGCTCGTGCCACAATAGATTTATTGAAAGACACGTTTGGTGACCGCCTAATTTCACGTTTTGGACCTGTGAATTGGCCTCCAAGACCTTGTGATTTAACACCGCTAGACTACTTCCTGTGGGGCTATGTAAAGTTATTGGTCTATGCGGTAAAGCCACAAACGGTTGACTATTTGGAAGACAACATTAGCCGTGTTATTGCCAATATACGGCCACAAATGTTGGAAAAAGGCAGATTGGCTACCTCCGCGCCAGCCGTGGCAGTCATATGCCAGAAATCATATTTAAAATTTAATGCCACAAGATTATCTTTCGGATAAATAAAATTCATGTCAATCGAATAAACCATCGTTGTTTTATTGCAACTTAAAGTTCTATACCTCTATAAAAAACACCCATTATTTGCATTTCGAAAAAACAAAACTGATTCTACTGATAATCCAATTGTAGTGTCATACTGCAGCTGACTTGTGTTACTTTCCGTAACTTTCAAACTCCTTTCCCTGAAGATATCGAACATACTTGTGTTTTAAGCAGTAGAGTGAGTGCTGGCTAAAGTCTTTCTTTTTAAGCGAAAATTGTAAACGAAGAACAAATGATATCACTTGGGCCATAATACATCTGAGATTTGTGCCGCCTTTTTATTAGTTTTTGTTTGTTGATGTTGTTGTTGTTGTTGTTGTTAATTTTTAACCCACTTTTTTGTCAGTCAATTCTTGGCAAAAGAAATCATAACTTTTTCTTGGTTTTTTTGTGCCCATTAAGTGGTGGTGGTGGTGACTGACTGACTGACTGACTGACTGTCAGTTTGGCCTTAAATTACCAAAAGTTGTTGGTTGACACATGACATCTTCTTTAGTTGCTGCATGTTTTGTTTTTTTTTTCTGCACAATTTTAGAGCTTGAAGTGAACATTTTTCTTGTCTTGTTTTTGTTTTAATTTCCAATAAAATATGAAAAAGTTTTAAAAGTTTTTCTTCACTTTGGCTTTTACAAAAAAAAAAAAAGAACAAAATTGATCGCTTCTTAAATGACGGGAAGTCAATAAAAACCAATTTCTAAAATTATGGCCGAAAAAGGTACCAGAAACAATAAAAAAACCGCAGCAACTGCTCTAAAGGTTTGTGTTTTTTCTTGTGACTGTGAATCAGAAGTAGACATGTTGACGTCTTGTTCATCATCTCTTGTGCTTGCGTTTACAGTAACTGAACTGTGTTTTAGAATCAATCCTTTTTTGGAATTTCAATTAAATTTTCATGACAACATAAAAATATCGTCATCAAAATTGTCCAACTCCCAATGCAGCAACAGCAACACTACACCACATATACAAAAAAAAAAAGTTTTGATCAAAAGTTCGTATCACAAGTCTCCAGAGTCTGCTATAACTACTATCACTGCTACTACTGCAACTGTCGTATGGAATATGTCTTGTCGTGTTTGTCATACCAGAAGGTGCAACAACAGTCGCGTTTCAAAACACGATTTAATCAGACTTTTTTTTCGTGTACGTGTGCGTGTGCGTGTATAAGTTATTTTTACCTTTTTTTCCTTGGTTTGATGGTTTGTGTGCATGCTTTATAGGTCCAGTCAATCCCTTAAGCAATAATTGTAATGAGTTGCTCAACATTTCACTGTGTACAGCAAGTATGTTTGTTTGTATGAGTATGTGTGTTGTAGTGGCAGACAGTTTTTTATGCGCCACAAAGCCAAAGATCCTTTTGAGTTTCTTTCAGCGTTTTTTGTCCACTTAATGATGTGTGATCATGGAATTTTTTTAAGGCACTTTTTCTTTTTCGTTTTTTTTTTCGTTTTTTTGTGTGGCGTGTGTGTTGCACAAACATATAATATGTGCGACAGAATTCCAATATTTAATTTAATTTAATAAAGTTGTCATTTTGGGGCAGGTTGCACAAAAAAAGTGAAATAAAATACAAAACTGTCAAGAAAATAGCCGAAAAGCTGTGGTAGCAAAGCGTTTACACTGGCAGTGCGTTTTCTACACAGAATTTCGTCAGCATCTAGTTCTCTTAATCAACAACAACAACAAATTAATCTAATCAATCTATTCTTAGCCTGCTATCCTCTGTTATTTTAGATATCGGATGAGCCCGGAACCAACGGTTATTTGAATCTGGCAACACTTATGTTATTTAATTCTGTCACAAAATTCGGTATATTATCTCCACTGCACGAAATGAATCAATCGATTTACGCTTGAACAACGTTGGGATTTATTGGAAATTTATCATCATTTAAAATCATCTTTTCGGATGAAACCCATTTCACCTTGGTGGGTACGTTAATAAGCAAAATTGTTGTATTTAGGGCTCAGAAAACCCAAATATGGCCTAACAGAAGCCAAGGCGCCCTTTACGAGTGACTGTTTGGTGTGACTTGTAGATTGAAGGCATCATAGGACGGCGCCACAATTACGGTCAATGGAGATACATATCGCACCATGATAACCGATTTTTTGTGCCCGCTCTTCATGATATTGATGTGAGCGATGTTTGGTTTCAACAGGATGGTGCGATATGCACACATCTCATGCCACAATCGATTTATTTTATATAGTACGGCCCCTATATAAAATGGTGCGCAATAACGCATTTACACTTGTAAAATGTGGAAAAAATTGCATGAAAAATGTGTTTGCTTTAGAATTACAAGCACATTCTTCAAGGCTATTTAAGCAACACATGTATCATTTAAAAGGTCGGTTTCTCTTCTTTCCAAATCCGAAAGGAAACTTATAATCGGGTAATATTCAGCTAAGTTATTAGCTTATAAGTGCATGAAGAATCAATAAACCGGTTTTTTAGCCGTATGATGAGATTCTGAACGTGTTTTGAAAATTCCAAAAACAGATCCTTGTTCTACTCGACAATGCCTATCAGAAAAGGAGTAGTATTTCCACTTCGTTCATTTTTGTCGCACCGTGTAATAAAACATCAGCCTTCTCTGGCAAACATGACCAATTAACGAGTATAGAAGTCGTCTTGAGTCCGATAGTATGAATTCCCACCGATGTCACTCATTAAGCTCCGAAATTCTTTACTGTGTGTACCATAAAACATTTTTACCACTCAACTTCAGCCTTTAATTATGATAACGCCATAAGCCTAGAAAGGCTATCATCCATGAAATCAATGAAACTTGTTTCTGTAATTTATTAACTAAAAATAAGGGCGTTGTGTGCCCTTGTCGACTTTGAGGGGGCCTTTGATAACACTGGCTATTGCTCAATCGAGAGAGCTTTGGTGAAACGGGGGACTGAACTGTGTACTATCTCCAGGGTTCGGACTATGCTAATTGGTCGTGAGATCAACTCCACGCTGGATATGAAGTCGATCTCGATTTGTGCGACAGGGGTTGTCAGCAAGGGGAAGTTCTCTCTCCATTGCTTTGATCCTTAGTCGTTGACATTGTTCTGGCCAGACTACATGTGTGTGGCTATGACGCTATTGGCAAATAGGATGCTGTGTTGTCGGACTTAGTGCAACGATCCCTTAACCTGATATCTGCGTGGTGTGATGCAGATGGGTTGTCGGTCAATCCGAATAAGACGACAATTGTTCCTTTCGCTAGGAAAACGAAATTGAGATGGGGCCTCTTTCATTGAAGGGAACCGAAATTGGACTGTCAAAGGAGGTAAAATACCGGGTGGTTGCCCTCGACAGGAGACTTAATTGAAGCGGAAATTTTGATGCCGTTCAAGGTGTCGTGGTCTTCTCGGCAAGACTTGGTGGATCGTCTATTGGTTGTATACCATGATAGTTAGACCAATAGCTTCTTCTGCATCGATTGTTTGGTGGCTCAAGGTTGAGCAGAGGCTTTGCATAAATAAATGCATGAGGCTTCAGAGGCAGGCCTATTTAGCCTTAACGGGCAGTGGGAGCTTGTGAAGTCTGCTGCTCTGGGGGCTCAGGTTGTTGACATGGTCTTATCTCAGTGGACCATAAGGTTCATATGAGCAAACTGGGGCGTATCCCCGACTTTGAGCTGCTGTGGGGCAGGAGTTACGTGTGCACTGGTGGCTTGAACTTCAGTCGCAAGTTCGAAACTGCCATTCATGATCGCGGGGAGTGGGTCCCTGGGGTTCCTGAAATATGTCCCGGCACCCAGATGCATCTAAAATGGATATTGGTGTGGGTACCGGCATATTCGGGTCCAATACCAAAATCTGGAAACCCAAGGAAAATGGCTCACCGTTTTTCCAGGCTGAGGTCCAGGCAGGAATGTCAATAAACTGGCATTGAGGAATAGGGTAAGGCTTTGTTAGGTTCCTGGGCATACGGGTGTTCTGGGAAACGAATTCGCTGATGAACAGGCAAGGCGGGGTTCGTCCACTGGTTTCGTGGTATTAGCTGGTCCACGGCCAGACGGAAAATCGACGAATGGGAGCATGGTCTATGCTCGTCATACTGGGTACAATGCCCGGGTCTGAGGCAGGCGAAGAGGCTAGTAAGACCCTAAGACGACTTTTAGGAGGCTTATTGGCTTCCAGTCAATCCATTGTTGTCTTAGATGTCACCTCTTCGGCATGGGTGTGGTTGCTGATTCGGAATGCTGCCTGTGTAGTGAGGATGAGGAGACGACAGAGCATATTCTCCGTGAATGTGTTGCTTTGCGAACTTTAATGGAGCCCTTTATTGGGCCTGCACAAGTCCGTCGAGAGGTCGTAGAGGGTATTCTTGTGGAAATTGCTCCGATTAGCGCTTCCGGAGGGGTATTGACTCGATGGGCTTTCTATCTCCGTCGGCCTTTACGCTGGCGCACAAGGGATCTTTTTAGGTAGCAGTGCCTTGGCCATATGAGCCTCTCCGATTTCAATGTACCACATTAGTGTCCTTATTATTTTTCACATCACTGTATGTACTTAAACATCCTCTGCCAGAGTTATTGATCGGCTGTTAAAGATTTAAATTTTGCTTTAAAATACCGAATATTCGTTGCTAATGTGAATGCTTTTTGGTACTGAAGCATTCGGCATGGGAAATGCCTGTCCAACAGTGTGATATTTTTAAGTGGATCATTTAAGGGAATGCATGTTATTAAATTGATACAAAAAAAGTTTATTAAAAGAAATATTTGGAAACAAAACCTAAAAATAAGACTGTTTTAAATAGTTAAGCTAAAATCACTCATTTCAGAAGAAACCTTAAAAAAACAATCTGATAATTTTCTTAAAAATTTGTACTAAAATGTTCAAATTTAACAAAGAAAACAAAATGTTACTTTCGAACGAAGCTGATGTCTAGCGAAGGTTCATATTTTTATTTTTTGCACAAAAGCGATTATGATATCTACGTAAATGCAGCCTATTTAGTCTGATAGCCATGTAGTTTATAATTTTCTCATAATCTAATAAATTTAAGAAATTATTTAAAAAATTTTTATTTTTGTTTGTCCAATTTTAAAACCTATAAATCAATTAATATTTTTCGATTTGTTTGTACTCGTATGTTTAAATCTCATACTGATATCCATATTATACAACTGAAAAACATTTCACCATATGAATAGCCAAACAATGAAAATAAAAAAATATTTTTTTTACATTAAAATCGATTCTGTGAATAGTACAAAAAGAAAAAAACAACGAAAACTTAAATATTTTATTGTTCAAACAGCGATTTTAACTCTTAACAACAATAATAACAACTGTAATATCATACAACAGTATAAAAAAATAAAACATATCGATAACAACAATAAGAAAATACGACAATACAGTAAAGCAACAACATAAATTTACATTTGAACGTTTTTTTCTCTCTTTATTTTTATTTTTGTAAAGTCTAAACATGTTGACATCATTCAAAACCATTCAAAAGCCAAAAACAATTACAATATCAAATAATACCCGTACAACATACAAACAAATACGCGTACATACATATATAAATATATATACGAGTATTAACAATAAGAACAACAATAATATTAACTTATGTTACTGCTACTGTTTTAAGTCGACAAACAAACGAATAACAACAATAGCAACAGCAGCGAGTTTACAAGTACTACATATGAGTATAATTTCTAGGGAACAGAAAATACGAAAAAGAACAGCAGCCGTAAACAGTTAAAGAACAACAATGACAGACAAACCGACGACAAAATAAAAATCTAAATACAATACCAACACTCATACATATACATACAACCGAACAAAACAAAAGTTCCTTCGGCTTTAACAAAATATATATGTATGATATAAAATAAAAATAAATAAAAAAATTTTAAAATATATCGGGTAAAGTAATGTTTTACCAACTCTTTCCTAACTCTCCTTTCTCTTATTACACTGCTCCAACACAGCCTTTTTGAAGACTGTTCAAACAATAAACATACACATACTTACGCAAACACAGTTAGTTTTATTAGTCATTTGTGAGTAGAGAGTATGGTGAATGTACCTAAAGCAAGGCATTGAATATTTTTATTGGAATGTTAAACACTCGCATATAAACAAATAATGATAAATGCTTGGCTTAAACACGTAAAATTTGATACAAAAAAAATGTAAACACACACACATGCTTAAGTAAACACATTTCTACTAAAAATTCTGCAATTGACGATGAACGATGGTCAATGATGCCGATGACAATGACGATGATACTATAAAGCAAAAACAACAAGAACAACAACAACAATAAAAGTTTTAAAGAAAATGTTTGCATTTTTTGTTGTTGTTCTCTTTTTAAAATATGAGGACACTGAAACTGTCAAAATTTTAGGCGATTTATTAGCGCAAATTGAGTTGAAAGAAGGAAAGAAAAGTAAACAAAGCAAATCAAATATAAAAATGAAAAAAAAAAACATCTAAGAGAGTGAGAGAAGATAATAACGAAGTCTAAATACCGTTCGCGGATTAAAATGTCTATTAAGGCTTCTTAATGAACGAAAAATTGTAAATAAAATAATAACAAAGAAGACGGAAATTAATAAGTTATATTAAGCCAGAGATGGAAAAGTTGATATGATATCATACAAATTTCCTTCTTTTAACAAAATTTCAATAGCATTTAAATGAAAATGTTTTACTTTCATATAGTAGAGTACCTTTTGAAAAAATCGGTTTTTTAAGTGAAATCTACACAAAATTATAACATTCTCAGGTTTTTGGAAGGGACGAGTTATTATATGAGAAATGATGACTTCCAAAGAAAAATATCATCACGGCAAACAGACATCAATATACCAAATAAAACAGAAAAAAGTGAAGCAAAAATGAAAGTTATGTTTGGGTTAGGCAATAAACTATCGACCTTTTATTTTGTCAACTCGAATTTTGATTTTATGCAGGTTTTAAATAAAATGGTTACTGATTTTAAAAAGATTGCTTTGTTTTTTAAGAACGGCGGCTTTTAAAAATAGAAAAGTTGAATATTTGCTCTAGCAAATCTATAAAAGAAATGACAAGTGTTTTGAATTTATTGCTGTTGTTTAAAGGTCTATGAAAATTCTTTAAACAATATTTGCTTTTATATTCTCCTTGAGCCCATCTGTCTCTCTGTCCATCAGCCATTCTATGTTACCATGTAAAATTGTTATTGGACAGCAAAGTTACACAGCATCGCTAGTCAACGTTTCAAAAAAAAAAAAACCTATCAAAGCTGTCTTAAATGGTCACTCACAGTGTTTTTATTCTCTTTTTTTAGTTGATTGCTTTGGTGGAAAACTTACAAAGAAAACTGATAAAACAAATAGTGGTCACTGATGACGATGACATGCAAAAAAATCCAAAAAAAGAATCAAACCATGTTTGTTTGTTAAAATGTTTTTTTTTTATAAGGAAAAACATTGATTATCAACATAAACATAAATCGTCAATGTGGTTTTTACTGTTGTTGTTGGTGTTGTTTTAGCTGATTGTAGTTATTGCTTTATGGCGACAACAAACCACAGCAAAAAAACGTTTAAAATGATTGCTTTTAAAATTGTTTGCGACATTTGACTTAAAACTCAACTACAGAGTAACAACAACCCAGCTCTGCATAAGTAATGTTTTCTCACTCCCTTTGTTGCTCTCTTGTAACATATATCAGGCTTACGAGATTGTAACAGGTTGCCAAATATGCAAAAAAATTAACTGTTGGGTCTTTTGTATTGCAAAAAAAGGCGGAAAAGCTAAAGAAAATAAGAAGGAAAGAAGAAAAAAACGTAAAATAATAATAAAATTACCACCCACTAATCAGCATATAAATTTACCACAAAAAATACTTTATCATGCTCTCTCTAATTCTCTCTCTGCCTGTCTTGGAGAAATAAACAAAATCTTAAAAATAATTTCCCTTGGAAAAGAATATTAAACAAACATATACTTTACACATGGCTGAAAAGAAAAGGTTTTTTCCCAAGGAGAAATTAATAAAATTATAACACCAACACACAAACACATGCCTCTCATGTGTAGGCTTATAACAACAACAAGTCATTCTCGTAAACATTTTTTGTAAAAACCAAAAGTAAGTCACAGTCTACGTTTGTATACCTTTTTTTGCAACCACGTGTGCGTGTAAATGTGTATTTTTTGTAAAGCATACTTTTATGGGCTAAGAAAGACTGCTGAACGTATGTGTTATATTATAATCGTTACTATTAGTGTTCTTGTTGTTATTGTTGTTTTCATTATTATTTCTTTACGAAAGAGATGTATGCGAGCATAGCTGTACGTATCTAAAAAGCTAAATTATTACTATGAATTATTATTTTAATTTTACCGTTATAACTTGTACTTGCGGTTATTAATGTGACATTTCATATAATCACACAATACGAGTATTATAGGCCACAGAAAAAAAACGCAAGTGTGTAGTAGTACTCCGATTTATAAGGTATGGGGGTGTGTGCATAAATTCTATTCATAAAAATTGGCAAAATATGATAAATGTGGAGATTTAAAGGCAGAAAAGAAAAGCAAAGGAAAGTTAATCATTTAAAGGTACAATTACAAGCGACTTGACAAGGATGTTTTTTTAAATTTTTGGTACTAAATTAGCTTCTATTTGTTAATTTTCTAAATATTGAAAAGTGGATATCTTCCTAGCGAAATTAAGAATGATGTCGTAGTTAAATTACCAAAAAAAAGGGAGACTTTTCGAATTGTTCTACGTGGCGAGGTATAACACTCCTATACAGCGTCAATAAGATTATAGCCTATACCTTTAGCAAGAGGATCAACAACGCTTACCCTGCATTATTCCGCTAGGTACGTGCAGGCTTCAGACCTCATAAAGCGTGTGGACCAAGTTAACAGCCTGCGCACCGCTAAGTGACAAATAGTGCCGTACAAAATTTCCTACAATAAATTTACTACGATGTTTAGCTAGACCCTTGATCTGCGTCCAATTAAGTTCGTCATCAACAGACTTTATCCATGTGATTCACGGTCGACTGCGGTTTCGCTTTCCGTGCGGATTCCAGTCGAGAGCTTATTTTGCTACATTATCTGTCGGCGTTCGGAATGTGTACACAATCCAGCACCTTTTTCGTAATCTTATCTCCATGGCAATGGGTGTTTGTTTGCATCTTCTGGAAAGCTTCGAGTTGGAAATCCAGTTATGGTCCAGAATATTTCTCAGACATCGGTTGATAAAAGCTTGTAGTTTGTTCATTACCTCCACTTACACAAGCCAAGTTTCACTTACATAAAGGAGTACAGATTTTACATTCCCATCGAATATTCGAATTTTGGTTGCAGATGATAGTTGCCGGCATCGCCATACTTTTTGAAAGATTGCAAATGCGCTTTAGCACCGCCATCTGGTGTTATTTGGCCGCCAAAGTATGTATCTCCTCAATAGGTTTAACATCAAGGAAAATGCTATCAGTGAGTGAGTTGTTTACTCGCATGTTGTTTTATTGACATTGATGCGCAACTGGTATTTTGCAGAACATATTCGCAAGCTATTCTGTTTGTCCTGCATGTGGTTTCACTTCGTGGATATCAACGCAATATCATCAGCATTATTCAGGACGTTAAGCTGTTACATACTGATTGGGGGCCAAAGAATGCCTGTGTCGGGAGTGGTATCTATACTTGTTCGATACCACCCGTGCAACACTCTACACCCGAATGCAGCAAACTGCGTCTGTATGAGGCGCACAAATTTACTTGTAATCCCCTTTCTTAAGAGTGCATCCCAGATACCCTGATGTTTCAGACGGTTGAAAGCTTTCTCGACGTCGTTGAATATCGATTTATTTTAAATTTTTAATTGATTGTGTTCCTGAAAGCATTTGATAAACTACGTTACACTCTGGACTACACTACGATACAACAGCTTTCCTGAGAGTTTATTGTATTAATAAAAGGTACTTACTGAGGTGCGAGCTGCCGTACATTGCGAGAGGGTGAACTGAGTAACAGCATTAATAGGTGTGCGAAAAAGGCTGCATTCTCTATTCAATACTCTTTCATATTTTAGCCAAATTCATCGATTAGTTTATTTGTTGTAGTCGTTTGAAGTAAGCAACTATTGTGTTTCTTGGAAAATGGAAAAAAGTGAATTTCGTGTAGTGATTAAACACTATTATTTGAAAGGCAAAACGGGGAAAGAGACAAAAGAAAAGCTTGATAAACATTACGGCGAATCTGCTCCGTCAGATTATATGGTAAATTATTGGATCGCTGAATTTAAACGGTGCCGAATAAGCACTGCAACAATACCATCAACAGGAAGGCCAAAAGAGGTGGTTACTGAAGAAAATATCAAGAAAATCCTCGATATCGTTATGAATGATCGCCGGGTCAAAATCCGTGAGATTGCTGAAATGGTAAACATATCATATGAACGTGTGTTCAACATTTTGCATGAACATTTGCATATGAAAAAACTATCGGCAAGATGGGTGCCGCGTTTGCTCAGTGTTGAACAGAAACGAGTTCGACAGATCACTTCACAGCTTTGTTTGGACATGATAAAGCATAATCCTATTGATTTTTGGCGTAGATTAATAACTGTTGATGAAACGTGGGTCCACCACTACACACCTGAAACCAAAAATCAATCGAAGCAATGGGTGGAAGCTGGTGGAAGTGCTCCGAAGAAGGCGAAGAGGATCCACAATCACACGAGAGTATTATCGTGCATTATTGGATCAATTGGTTGATGCAATTAAGGAAAAACAACCACATTTAAACAAGAAAAATGTGCTCTTTCTTCAAGACAACGCACCGGTTCACACAGCATTAGATACGATGCTAAAACTACGAGAAATCCACTTCGAATTGGTTGATCATCCACCTTATAGTCCAGATTTAGCCCCTAATGACTTTTACTTGTTTCCAAACTTGAAAAAATGGCTCGCAGGAAAAAGATTCATCTCAAACGAAGAAGTGATTACCGAAACTAATGCATATTTTGAGGAGTTCCAAAAATCGTATTATTCAGATGGTATAAAAAAGTTGGAAAATCGTCTTACTAAGTGTATTGAGCTAAAAGGAGACTATGTTGAGAAATAAATGGTTTTTGAAAAAAAAAATGTTTTGAAAAAAAAATGTTTAGCTTCAATATCAATCCGCCCTCGTATATACCTAACTATCTGCAGTTTGAAAGTTCCGGCAATGTCTTTAACGCTCTCACATTCTTTATTTTATGTCCGTTAATTTTAAACATGAAAGATTGTGTTACTCAATGATGGTCGTATTGGCAATGCCGTCAAATACAGAAATCAGTACGCTATTACCAGGGTAACGCATTATCAATCTTGACAACCAATAGACAAAAGTTCCACAGTACAGCCCCTGATGTGGTGTATTTTCCTTTTAGACGTTTTTATTTTCGTAACAATATGTAATAAAATAATTGATTTAATATTAAACATTCTGCTGAAACAGTTACAAATTAAAACCTTAAATATTTTGTAAATATTTTATTTAAATTTCTTTTTTTTTATCTGTGGATTGTAACTTATTTTCAATATTAATAATTTGAAAAGAAAACAAAACCATGTTTTATTGTTTTACCATTTTTACACTCATAATTGGTATCGATAGCAGTCAATGTTTTGTTTATCATTTATAATATTTGCTCTCTCTCTCTCTCCCTCTGTGTCTCTCTCTCACTCTATTGTACTATGAATTAATAAATTTTTGCCATGTTTTCAATTGAGTTACAAAAAAACATCGTAAAAAAAGTAAAGAAAAAAAGAAAGAAAAAATTGAATTGCAAACATCATAAATCAGTGGCCAACAGTTGTCGTTTGTTGACGTTTAATAAACACCATATTTGGTTAGCCATGATGTTTTTTAAGCCATTTTTAATTTATGTCAATATATGAAAACATGATTTAAAATATACATAAATATGTATACTATATGCTCTGCAAAATCAAACACACACACACACACACACACACCCGCATTTATAGAGAAATGTGCAATTTTGTTGTATTTTTTGGTCTTGTACAATTAAGATGACTTGCTCTGTAATTATGAAGCATTACGGGAGTAAAGGAGTTGAAAAAAAAAAACAACATCAACAACAAAGAGTGAGAATAGCTCAGATTTCTCCATATTTGGAGAGTATGTGAACAGCTGCAAGCAACTTAATGGTTATTAATACTCGTATACCAACAACAAAATTCATGAGCTCTATACAATGGCATATAATTTTTTGCAAAAAATGTGTATGAGTGTGTATAAGTAAATATTATTTTAATTCTTTTAATTTTTTATTCTGCTTTTTTGGTGGTATTTTTTATAGGTCTTTATTTTTTGGTTAATTTTTTATCAAGTGAAGAATGTGTTTTTGTTTTTTTTTTTTTTATTTAAAAACTTAATGCATATTTCATTAACATTCGCAATTATTATTAACAAAAATTTGCAAAAGGAATATTGGTTTTTTTATTTCTTTTTTTTTTTTTGTCCGCCGTCACTCTACCACCGCCACACACATAGGAAACAATACCAAGTGTAAGCAGCAATGCAGCCAACCTATTGTGGTTGTCGTATGTTGGGTGCTGATGGCGATAACGATGATGAGTAGTTGATGAATGATATTCGTGTAACGTTGAGCATTAACGTTAGCAATGTTATTGGTTTTATGACTTTTTTTCCTCTCCGTTTGGGTTTGTTCTATTTGTCTGTGTGTGTTTGTGTGTGTGTGGGATATATTTGGTTTTTCAATGAATGTTTTTCATTGAGATTATGCAAAAATGGTATCAAACGTATTATTTTTAGTTCGTTAACTTTTCGAATCTATAATACTTGTGCTTCTTCTCTCTCTCTCTCTCTCTCCCTTTCTCTCACTCTACTAAAATTCAAATATTGAAGGAATTTAACGCAAATCTTTGACTATATCAGAGAATGGACACACTGGCACAGAGATAATTTTCTAAAAATCTAATAGCACACAATTTTAAACTTGCACAAGCCTAACATATTATATAGTGTTTGCGCAAGTAACTTGATGTTCATACAAAGGATTGTACAAACAATTTTTATTAATTTAACGCTTGAATAAAACAAAACTTTACAAACTTGTAAGTAGTATCAGTTTTTGTACTTGAATAAGCAGTTGTAGTAGTCGTCTGCACAAAACACAAGTCGCTGCAATTGAGCAAAGCCAGACACGTTGCGACAGGGAGATGTGTGCTGATGTTGAAAACAATCCCTGGAGCACGGGGTATAAAATGGTGATAAAGAAATTGAGCAGCTTTCGCCCAAAGGCCACGACATATGTGCATCAGGGCTAAAATCTATCGTCGAAGGTCTTTTTCCTCACAGAACCGCAATAACATATACCACTCAAGACGGGCAGCCCCATGATGAAATTCCGGAGGTCAGCAGCGAGGAATTGGAAGCAGTATGCAGTGAGCTTAAGTTGAAAAAAACACCACGTATTGATGGAATCCCGAACGTGGCATTCAAGACAGCTATTGAAAACAATACTGAGGCGTTTAGGAAAATTTAAAATGCCTGTATAAGAGAGTGAATATTTCACAGAAAATGGAAGAAGCAAAGGTTGGTAATCATTCCAAAAGCCAATAAGACGCAAGATGCATTGGCTTAACATCCGTTCTGTATGATTGACATGGCCGGTAAACTACTGGAGAAAATTATCTGCAGGAGACTGGAGACTGCCTTGGGAAGGGAAAGCTTGTCAGATCGACAATGTGGCTTCTGAAAAGCACGCTCTACGGTAGATGCTATTGAAGCGGTTATGGTGAAGAATACCATCAAGAGCGAACGTTGGCTTGACTTGCCAACATCATCCTGGATGTCAAGAATGCTTGCAACTCGGCAAACTAGGACGCCACGCTGGCTGCTCTCGATGGCAAGAACGTGCAAAAATACTTGGTGGAGATAGTCATCGACTATTTTAATGATAGTTTAAGGCGACCAGCGAATAACATCTTAACATGCGAATGAGGACCTGGGTGTTATAAATTATAATACTTACTTTCAGGGAACATCTGAGATACATTAGTGAGAAATGTGCCTCAACAACTTGCGCACTGACGCGTATAATTCTAAATTTTGGCGGTCTGAAGCAGGAAAATAGGGTATTGCTGAGGCATGTGATCAGCTTTATTGCGATATATGCAGCCTCCTCCTCAGTACACAGGAGGTGTGCCCTAAGAGTCGCTTCTGCATTCCACACAGTGTCTACGGACGCAGCCTTGGTGATTGCAGGATTAATGCCGCTACAGCTTGTAGCGGAAATTGAGACGGAAAAGTATCTCATGAAGAAAACAGGTATAGTTGCCCATCCTAGCCAGATGGATGGTAATTCAATTAAGAGATGACAGCGTGATTGGGCCACTGCCACGAAGGGAAGGAGAACTTATAGACTCATACCGAGGCTAGCGGAATGGATGGAAAGGAAGCATGGGCATGGTGAACTTCTACCTGACCCAAATACGGTCATGACAGCGATTAAATGTGCCTAGAATGCTTTAACGTAAGGGAAACTGCGGAGCTAGATTTCATCGATTGCTCCCAACATGAAAACCAGCGGAACTCTCTGGAAGGTGCAATCCGAGCACGAATCACTCCCTAATGCTAGCGTCCATTGAGCATTGGAACCTAGTGTGTGTTTATACAAGGCAAGTTTTGGTTCCACAAAGAACTACGGAGAGAGCAAGATCTGCAGCAATAGATAGCAGCATTTGCTGAATAACCACACCACTGAAGTAATACTTTACAGTGACTCCAAGAGTGAATGGATGGGAGCTTAACGGACGAGGAGAGGATTTAGTACGAAGGCGCATGGCAAGCCAGAGAGTAAGTACATATAGGCTAGCCCGGGTTACATATATCTTTTGCAGACTCCCTAGCTTTAGCTAGTTAAAGCTAAAAAAGTCGCTGGTACACACCACTGCACAAGTTGTAAGTGCACTTTAATCATACACTAAAAAAAAGAATATAAAGTTTTGCAAGCGTTTTGTGTAAGGTAGAAATCTTCTACAAGCCGCTGTTCAAGCAATTTGCACAAACTTTGAATTAATTTAGATTTTGTTCTCTTTAATGCTGTAAACACACTCAAACTACCAACCATCAGCCACACGACTACGAAAGACGCTTACTACAAAGGTAGCCAAGTAACCAAGTTAATTATTTTAACGACTACAGCTACAAAAAAATGTTAACGAATGTACACATGACTGCTCTTTTTTAGTGGTGCCACGTACATTTTTTTCGCGTTTTTAAAACGTCTATTCATGTATCGGGCTACAATGGTAGTCGTGTAGTCGGTAGTCGCGTTGCGGCTAAAATAATTATTCTCATATGCACACATGTATTTATGTTTGACAGCTTGCAGTCGATGGTCTAACGTTTTTTTTTTTTTATTTAACTAGTGCTTATTTCGTGAATGGTAACACTTAGCTCATGTCTGATTTGACAGATAATTAGTTTTATGGTTGTGTATACGCTCGAACTACGCTGGGAAATAATGCGACATTACTTTGAAAATCATGCTAATGTTGCAAAATGTGTGCGATGTGTTCAGATGAAACTCATTTTGATCTTGGCGGGTATGTAAACAAGCAAAATTGTCGCATTTGGGGCACAGAAAACCCGCACGCATACATTGAAAAGCCGGTACACCCAAGACGAGTCACTGTTTGGTGCGGATTTTGGTCCAGATGCATAATTGGGGCATTTTTCTTCGAAAATTAGCAAGGAGTGGCCGTTACAGTCAATGGCCATCGTTATCGGGCCGTGTTGAACGAATTTCTGTTCACAAAAATTAAAGAGGAGGATATTAGCAACATTTGGTTTCAACAGAACGGCGTTACGTGCCACACAGCCGAAGCTACACTCAGTTGTTTGCACTCTGTTTTTGAAGATCGCATTATCAGCCGCAGAGCTGATGTCGTTTGGCCACCTTGGAGCTGCGATTTGACACCGTTGGACTATTGTTTGTGGGGTGCCGTCAAAGATAAGTGTTACGCCAACAAGCCAGAGACAACTGACGCTTTAAAGGACAATATTCGTGAAGCCATTGGTGAAATATAGCTGCACACAATCGATAATGTGCTTAAAAATTGGACCGATCGTGTAGGCTACTGCATGGCCAGCCGAGGCAGCCATTTCATGTAATGCGTCTACAATGGTAGTCGTGTAGTCGGTAGTCGCGTTGCCGCACATGTATTCTATGTTTGACAGCTTGTAGTCGATGGTCGGTAGCCTTGAATGTGTTTTTAGCAAAAAAAAAAAAAATGTTTTTTAATACCTTTGCTAGTGTAAACCACTTCGCTTAGGTTTTCTACTCTATTGCTTTGGTGTGACCACACGAATTTGTTTCAAAACTGCCAATACTATTTCGCTTTCTAGAGTTCGAGTTGCTTCGTTTACTGTTCCGTTCTCCTGTGTTAAAAAGGCATTATGAGGATGGTCATGATAATAGTGATGATGATGATGGCGTTAAATGATTATTGTTTTGTCTTGTTAGCTTTTGCTAATTTAACCAAAGAATTTTAAATGAATTTTTTCTTTTTTTCCTAATATTTATACGCTTTTATAAAAAGTATTTAATTTAAAAGATTTTTTTCTCAAAGAAAATTATTAAAAAAAAAGTAAAGAAAGCAACAACGATTGACAGTTGGTATTACTAATTAGGTAAAGCAGGCTAATTGGCCAAGTGGAGGAAAAGCGTTTGAAGTTTTTTTTTATTAAAATTTTAATAAATTTTTTTTTTAAGAAATCATGTTACACTTGAGTTGTAGAAGACCACTTAATTTGTGAGGAGCTCTACAGTATCTTTTAGCCTGTAAGTCGTTATAAAAAACACACACATTTCTTCTCAACTTCCTTTAATAAAATTTCATTAAAATAAAATAAATAATAAACGAAGAAATTCTATAACAATCGAACCCAAAAAAATGGTAATTTTTTCTCTCTACCATCTCCCACTCTCATGAAACAATGATAATAAGATAAGACAAGTAAAGATTTTATAGTTGGCAACACCTGTGGGTGTCTATGACACTTAAAGCATAAAAAAATTATAAAGAATTTGTAACAACTTTTAGACAAACGGAAGCGGAAATTATTTTACGGATCAAACTTCAAAATGTGAAATAGAAAACAAAAAAAAAAAGACTGGAAAAAAATCAAAAAATCCTGTTAATCTACTCAAAAAAGAGAAGAAAAATGGGGAAAAATTCGTTAATTGAAAATAAAAAAAGGCCAAAGAAGAAAAAAAAATACTTGAATCACTTTACGCTTGAAAAAAAATCGAAAAAACAATCCAGAAAAAAATGTTCATTACTCGTATACCAGAAAAGGAAAGGGTGTTTAAGAGGAACAAACTGTGTTGTCAAGTATTTATTTAAATTATTTGGAAAATCTTCTTAAGCCGCTAAATGAAAGGGCAGAGGAAGAAATTTTTTTATTTATTTTTTTGTTTTTTGTTTTATTTTTTAAGGAAATTAAGAAAACTGGCTTTAAAACTTTTTATAGACTTCAGATAACATAGAAAGCGTTAAACCTAAGGCTTTTAGTTTTTTCTGTAGATAACAGCAATGAATTCTTTAGATAAACCAACGAAAAGACAAAAAACTCAAAATTTTATACACTTTAGGTGAGCGTTGTCATGCTTGATGGGCTCTCTTCGGGTATACTTATCAGACCACAAGCAAAACTTGTGGCGGTGAGGCTTAGCGCCCTGTAACGGTGGTGTGTTATTCCCTCGGGGCACTCTTCGTTTTTGTGCGAGGAACCCCGATGCTGGATGGGTGCTGGATGTGGGATTTCAGTCCGTGATCCCTGACAGAGATGCGGCGATCCCTGGCGATGCGGTGGAAATCTATACTGATGGCTCTAAATGTGAGGACAGGGTGGGCTGCGGAATTTTTTCGGAAAAGCTCAATCTAAGAGTGTCTCTCCGACTTCCGGACTATTGCAGCGTGTTTCAGGCCGAAGTGATGGCTATCTACCATGCTGCGGAATTGATACGGAGAGGCGGTACTCACACGGCTGATATATGCATTCTTTCTAATAGCCAAGCGAATATTAGATCTCTCTCGGGCGTAATTTTCAGGTCCAGGCTTGTCAGGGACTGTCGTGTTTCCCTTGAGTTACTCCCAGAACAGTTTGGTGTCAATCTCATTTGGGTCGCTGTTCACATATACATTCCGGTTAATTGTGTGGCTGATGAACCTGCTAAAGCGGGCACACTTCTCCCGGACAGTCACCTACTTGTAGGGGCTGGTGTACCGCTGTCCTCCGTTAGACTGTTTATCAGGCGAAAATATTCACTGGACGCTGATAGATCTTGGGCAGAGGATAATTTTTGCTTTACTGCTAGACTCACCTGGCCCAGATTAGATGGTAGGTGTACCAATCAACTTTTTAAGTTGGCTCGTGAGAGCATTTCCTCTGTAGTGTCTATTCTTACGGGGCATTGCATTATGGGTAGACATGCGCAAAGGCTGCGTCTACCGGCGAATGATTTCTGTCGAGGTTGTAGATCGATTGAGGTAGAGGAGAGTGTGGCCCATTTCATTTGCCAATATCCGTCTCTAGCTAGACGTAGACTGATCACACTTGGCTCGCCCTTCCTCGATAGTTTATTGGATCGATCATTGATGTCTGGCTTATGGCCAGATTTATTAAATTGTCGGGCTGATTTCCGACTTGATTTCCGGGAATATGCTTCTATGTGGGATCTCTGGCTGGCGGTTAAGACCGGTTAATTAGGGCTTGGTAGTCGGTACAGAGATCTCGCTTTATTTGCGTCTCACAACGGGCCGCTATGTGTGCTCAAGTGTGCCTTGTCTCAGCGAGGCTGCCACTCCCTCCTAACCTAACCTAGATGAGCGTTTGAGAAGCTGTTTCGTGCCTATTAAAAGGCCCTGTCTAAGCGACTTAATTCAAATTTTAGTAGAAGAGCTCAATATTCATTAGGTTTGGCTTAAAGTCAAACTGTCTACTGTGAAAGGCAAATGTTGTTGTCATCTGGGATTAGTTTGGGTTGGAAGTCAGAAAAAGCTTCATATAATGGCTACCCCTGCCTACAGCTTAATTCAGCTGTATGTTGAAGGTCAAGATTAATGGATATGTGAGCATTTTAAGTCTACTAACTCCAACATTAACTCAACCTGGCTTTCTGCTTCTGATCTTGACATCAGTAGAGATAGGTATAAAGCCCTTTTATAAGTGTACCTCGTAGTTAGGTGGCAGACAAGATGGACGAACAGTGACAATGGAAGGGTTACATATAGGCTTATTCCGGACGTGACGTTCGTACAGGAACACCCAGACTTTGGCTTCGCCTTAAGCCTGGGGCTTATACTGATGGGACATGGCTCTCTCAATGCTTTTTTGCATCGAATTGGCCAAACTGAATCTGCGGACTGCTGGTAAAGGTTATGCACTGAGGACTGGAGGCATGTACTGACTACATGTTTGGACTATGCTGACATTAGGAACATAGATAGTATGGGCATAACTCATACAGGGGAGTTTGGGATTTCAGTAGGTGTTTGCCGGACAATCGGATTCTTGGCAGGTTGGGCGCTTTGGCGCTTGCTGTGTTTGATAGGAGAAGACGGAAAGTTAGAGGAGATACCTCTTCCACTTCTATTACCGGGGCTCACTAAGTGGCTGTTTTTCAGCTCTTTAGCAATTGGTAGTATGGTTGGTGTTGGGTTGGTCTACGGCCTGTTGCGAACTCTAGTTCGTCTCCGGCTTCTGGTCATCGTGTTCTTCCTTTCAACTTGGCTACCCGGAGTCGTTTGGGACTTACACTGGTAGTAGAATTTATGCTACGAAGCCTGACCGAAAGATTAATTCTGGTACCACGGGTATCGGGAGCCCCAGGGACCTAGGTTCCTGCCCGAATACAGTGAGGCCCCCTTGTGACAGCAACGTGGTGGTTGTGTTTTAAACCCAAATCGCGAGGAGAGCCATGCTGGCTCGGTGTGGAGTTACTGTCTTAAGCGGGTGTCGTAACCCATAGAACGGTAGGAGTTTAGATAGTCTTCGACATCTCAACAAGTTGAAGGCAATGTCCAAACAACATGGCTTCGAATTGGTACTTACTGGGGATTTTAATCATAGTTGAGGGCGTTAGTAGATGCATTTTGTTCATTCGTGCATTGGTACCGTGGGACAGGTACTCACGTCAAGCAACTGACTAATTAACCCAATCGTCTGACCTTATTACTCCTTCTACACATTTTAATAGAACGTTAAACGTACGTAGAATGGGTTTTCTGTAACGAGCTTTGGATAGTCATCTCCCATCGTCTTCAAAATGACTGTAGAGTTTTTCAGATCCCTGTTTTTTAAATCCCTTGAAATGAGTACGAGAATCTTGTAATTTACACACATACTGTGCTTCGAATTGAGGATAACACTTTTCACGACTTCTTGTAATGGAAGACTCCCCGGATAGAAAAGATAATGGAATCGAATACCCGTCACCCGATCATATGGAAACCA
The DNA here is from genome assembly GCA_023159175.1 of Wohlfahrtia magnifica. Lineage (NCBI taxonomy): Eukaryota > Metazoa > Arthropoda > Insecta > Diptera > Sarcophagidae > Wohlfahrtia > Wohlfahrtia magnifica. The sequence goes on along the minus strand of JAKWBJ010000044.1, from coordinate 490,947 downwards.
GAAGGACAATATCCTGGATTAAAAACAACAAAGATGCAGTTGGTAGTCACCAACTCAACTTTTCAATAACTGGTTAGGTGGATGCATCATTTTCTATTCACGATATGGCTGAATGAGATCATGCCAAACAGTGCATTTTCACAATGCATTGGCAGTTTTTGCAATGCTTCTGACTGCTTTTTACACCAAATACGTCAATATTGCTTGTTCACGTATCCAATCAACCAGAAATGTGCTTCGTCGCTGAACACAATTGTGGCAAAAACAGTGCTGCCAAAAAGAAAGTTGCTTAAAAATCACTCGATGTTTTCAACCATTTTTATCCAGACATACAGATTTAGAAAATAGGCTTTCGAATTGATATGTCGGAACAGATTGTAAAGTGAACTTCGCAACATATGCTATATTACTTATGCTAAAATGTCATAATACCCAAAGTAGGATTAGGTAGAGGCTTCTGCAAATGCAAAAGCATCTTAACATTGTAGAGTATCTTTAAAATTTGTTAAAATCTCTCGTTCCCCTCTAGAAAAAATGTCTTCGATTGGAATGATTTTATGTTCTAATTTGCATATTATTGTAAACCGAAACATAAAACAACAAAAAACAAAGTTAAAATGCAAATATTTTTATTGTCATTGCCGTGGAAGAAATTTGACCAAAAGCTTATAATATATTTGTATGTACAAACAAGAGCAATACCAACAACAACAACAAGAAGAAAAAAAATCCAAAAAGGAACTGATCTGTAAAAAATAAAGCAGATTTGGTTTTTTACTCAATGAAGCTTAAGCAGTATTTGCTGAACCGAACTTCAGAAATAAAGGAATTGTTTGCATAAATAACACACTCGTACTCAGCTCTCGTACTTGTACATGAACATGAAACAGAAACAGACAAACTGGAGCACAATCTTCTTAAAAAACAACAACAACAGCAATAATTCAATATTATCATCTGATATACGAGTAAGTATTTTACAATGGCAAAGAAGTAAAATCATATCGATCGAAACAACTCCTACTGTGAGGCGGCATTCATTGGCTACTGTTTTTGCACAAACTGCAGGACAAACATTTATTTCCTTCTACTTCCCGTACAACACACACCACACACCACCACCACCATCAGTGGTGAAAGAACATTATTGTACTGCCTGGGCTAATGGTCTTAAACAAAGTTTTTGAAAAATTATTATCGAACACCTGTACAGTATTGCTGCTGATCACTGGCCAGGCAATAAGAAAGCAAGCAAGTAAACATTAAACAGAAGCAGTGTAACTTGAAAACCAACCGACAATACGTACCGCAAGATCAACAAACTAAAACACACACACAAGAGAAGTACTTCTTTTTGGCTAAAAATGGTACATAAAGAAAAGCAATGCACAGTCTCTCGGCTATAATCTTAAGAGAAGAGCAAAAAGTAAAACAAACAAAAAAAGAGTAAAATGTAGAAAGAAAAGATGGAAATAACATTTCCAAGAATAATTCAAATGGATTTGCATATAAATAGCTTTTGATTCTTAAGACATATCGATAAAAATTCATACTATAAAACAGAGATTCCCAAAAGTGACCGTCATATGATTGTTACACCAATGCTTTTACATAAAAGTAACGCTACTTCTTTTGGAAAAGGATGAGAGTGTAAATGAGTGAAGAGTTTCATTTCAGGGTTTAGGGAGGCTAACTAAACCATCGCTGCACAAGTGGCAGCATTGATTGTCATACGAACCCAGTCAATAGTCTCTTCCTATGATTAAGGCTTAAGCCGAAGCCACAAAGCTTATTCTTCCAAGGGGAAGCAACGAGTTCCTGTGACTCCACACTGCTCTTGGTACTAAAATAAGTCTCAAATGAGGTCTCGAAAACTCTATCATTCATTCTCGGTCATCAGACTACCCAGGGGTGGCAAACCCACTCTCCCTCTGTAGTTCAAACCCAAGTTGTGTTAGATTAACAAGATTTATTAGTAGCACCGGGCGCCAGAGTAAAGAAATTCTTAAGTTCAAACGCGAAACTTATAGCAGGTTAACGTCACTCTAGTATTTGGTTAATCGAAACCATTGTCGGCTTTCGAGAATGCCAAAAGGAAACCCTACAAACTGGAAATACGTAATGTCAACACTGTTAGAAGTTCTGTAAAGCTTAAGAAGCCCAAAGTCCCTTGTATCGGGTGATTTTTGTAGCGACTTTCTTTTTGGCAAAACTGTTTTTGGCAGCTTAACTGTTTTCGTGTAACATATTACTGTCAAACCTGTTTAGTTTGGTTTATAATTTAGCCATGAATCGACTTACAAACGAATAACGATAGATAAGATAGATCCATGAATTGCCGTATTTGTTGTGAACTGCATCCTGAAAAATACACTGTTTGGTGTGGATTATGAGCCGGTGGCATCATTGGAGGCGTACTTTATCAAAGGCGACGAAGACAGGAACGTTATTGTGAATGGCGAGCACTATCGTGCGATGATTACAAATTGTTTTTTGCTCAAAGTAGCAGAGCAGGACTTGGCTGACATGTGGTTTCAACAAGATGGTGCGAAGCAATGGCCCAATTGAGAGGCTAGTTCGGCGAACAGTTTATTTCACGTCCGGGGTGATTTAACGCCTTTGGACTAGTTTTTGTATTGCTACGTTAAGACTCATGTCTATATGGACAAGCTCGCAACTGTTGACGCACTGGAATCAAAAATTAAGGAATTTATTCTAGACTTGCTCGGTTGTGTTTTTGACAGCGACTATAGGTTGCTGAAACCCCACTCTGTTTTAGGTTTCATGACTAAAAATCCGGAAAGAAAGGGAGGGGAAAGGACTTGATTTGGAATATACGTTGAAAGGTCGAGGAGCCAAGATAAGGCCGGCTACAAAATTTTCTCATAGCAGTTGGGAGTAACGGACTGAAAGATTACGGACTGAAAGGCCGATTATGTCCATAGCTATAGCCATGTGTTATATTCAACATGAATATCTTCGCTTTTAATTATTGGCAAGCCGTTCATTAGATCCCTAGGAAGTAGTTCCAACACGTCGAAAATTTTTCATGAATACCGGGCGTCTCTGAAGTAAGGGTGACCAAAAAGAAAAATGAATTTTGAAAAACTAAAAAGGTAAACAACAACATATATAAACAACTTTAATGTGCAACCGCTTTCGTCAAAATCGGTTGTATACATATTCTCAGCCCGATAATAGTCAGCCAGATAATACGCTCTGTGAAGATAGCGGGACATTCGATGGTTACGTTTGAATGGTTTCCGGAATATGCGGCCAGATACCACCTTGATTTCGAATAGAACGATTGAGGCCTTCTGTGCTTGGACGGAGGAAATTTGACAAGGACTGCATTGCAACATGCGATCTGAACAAAACCCATGCCTTCATTAGGGTGACTGGATGACTAAAGAATGACAGACAGTAGGAGGTCAATATGGGATTTACAACCTGAACCCAATTGGATCGTTGGTGGCTGCAAGTTTAACCAATCCTAACGATTTCGTTTTGTCGTACCATTATACCAGTATTTTATTGGTGCTCTCGATAACATTAATTAATTAATGTTACAAAGACAGTAGAGTTGCAACAAAAACTCATCTAATCTTTCAGTTTTGGTGGAATAAAAATAGAATTTAAGAACTAGAACTAGAACCACAGATAAAGTCCTTTAGAGTTTAGACGACATCAAGTCGGAAAAAAGGATCATCAGAAAGCTTTCAACGTAGTAGCGAAATTTGATATTATTGGTTCCTATTTCTTCGCAAACAGCGTTTATAAGACTATTGCCGTAAACTTCAAACACTGCAAAAATACGCACGAATGTCACCTGTTCTTACAGGATAGTGCCATATGTGACACTGTGAAAACCACAATGGATGGCATTATTGCCTTATTTGGAAACTATGAACTGTAAATTGTGAACTGATCTTGAGGTTTGATTAATTTTAACTCGTAACTCTTTCTTTTAGCTTTTTTTGATGTAGTAATTGGTTTATAACCCCACGCTCAAATTTAGTGAGTTAAGTGAGTTGTTCAAGACTTCACTTTCAGAATTATTTAGACTGTAGCAGCCTATATTTTAATTTTAATAGACTTCTAAATTATAAATTTTTTCTAAAGGGTCTGCCAAATAATTTTTTTTTTTAAAAACATGGCGCAAAACATCGAGTGTAGCTTCGGCTGTGTGGCACGTAGCGCCGTCCTGTTGAAACCAAATGTTGCTAATATCCTCCTCTTCAATTTTTGTGCACAAAAATTCATTCAACATGGCCCGATAACGATCGCCATTGACTGTAACGGCCACTCCTTGCTCATTTTCGAATTATGCCTCAGGACCAAAATCCACACCAAACAGTGACTTCTCTTGGGTGTATCGGTTTTTCAATGTATGCGTGCGGGTTTTCTGTGCCCCAAATGCGACAATGTTGCTTGTTTACATACCCGCCAAGATCAAAATGAGCTTCATATGAAAAGATTATTTTTTGGCAAAGTCGGCAACTTCTGTAAGTCGTTCGATCAAAGTAATGTCGCAATATTTCCCAGCGTTGTTCAAGCGTATACACAACCATATTCGTTCAGCAGAAGGATAAAACTAATTATCTGTCAAATCAGACATGAGCTAATTGTTACCATTCACGAAATAAGCACGTTAGATGGCGGACCCGTTAATAGGGTCTGCTTTACTGTTATTTTCTAAATTAGAGTTTCTGAAGTAGAGTTAGTCTATGGTGGCAGATTTTCACTTCCGTCACATACATATATGGCGGCATACTATGCTTTATTTCTAGTTTTGTTTCGAAAAACCTTATGCTACGGTTTTCGCGGAACTGTAGCAGAAATTCGGGGAATAGTCCAAACGCTTTAAGCCTCTTCTTTGGGCGTATTTTGAAATAAAAAAGATCGCAAAATATGGTATTAGACTGCCAAAAATTGGATTGAAAATTTTATAAAATTGATAGGGAATAACGATTTGGCAAACTTCATGATAAGATCAGCTTAAGAAACTCTGTGCTTATCCACTATTTGAGTTGTACCAAGCGACTACAATATAAATATTGTAATTTTGGCATTTTGTTTTTGTTTTTGTTTTTGTATTCTTAACTGTTAAGGAATTTTCTTCTTTCTTCCAACTTTTTTTTTTTTTTTTTGTTTAATGCGGTTGTTGTCACTTTTTTTCTCGTTGTAAGTTTAGAACAAACAAAAGCAACAACAACTCTACCAAGTATTCTTAGTGAAACAAACTCTTGACCATAGACAAGATTTGCAAGACAAGACAACAACAGGAAAAAAAAACTGCAAAATTTTACATACAATGGACTTGGCAAAGTGACAGTAGTAACATGTCGAAACACACTCGATATTTTTCAACTTTTTTACTGGATTTTATTTTTTTTCTTACTCGAATATTATAAAAGTGGTGGTGTTGTTGTTGTTATTATTGTTATAACATAGGTAGTGCTGATTTTGAAAATGAATACAATTTCTCTCGGTGTTTCTCTTTTACCTGCAAGAAAAAATATCGTCTTTGAAAGATTTACGAAAAGTTTTTATTTGCATGCATTGAGCGGCAGCCAGCATCAATCGACTAGGGATACTCATGTTACAATATTTTGAAGGTTTTGGTGTGTAAAACAACAAAGTGTTGGCCATGGGGAATTAATTATTTTAAATTAAATTCAAGAAAAAAAAAAGATACATTGCCAACCTAAAGTGTCAACAAGAGATTGAGTATCAGTTTTAGTTTAGTACTAACTAGTGCTAAATAAAAACAAAAACAAAAAAACGGCGCCATATTTCTATTCAAATATTGGATTTATGTATGTATGTATGTATAACCGACAATTTTTTTAATTAATGATTGTAGTTAAGTTGGCAATGCTGAAGATTAAACATAAAGAGTTCATGTACTAAGAAGTAAACACTTTCAATATAACAAATCAACACTCTTAGCATTGTTAACAAAATTTTTAATGACATTTTACAGGTGGGAGGGGGGAGGGGGTGTGCGAGAGACAGCAACATATCTGCGTATTTTTATTTCCTTTATTTGCAACATTAAATAATACACTTGTATTGTGGCGAGTAGTAAAGTGTTGTAAAACAAGTGGCATCATGTGTTTTTACTTCACTATCACACCCCTCATCACCCCTACCAATCATTTTTATTTACATTTACGGTTGTTTGTTATGCCAATACATGAATAATTGCTTTACAATGGCAACAATTTGCCAAAAAATAATATAAAAAAAAAACAAAAGAAAAAAATTCGTGAAAAAAATACCCACATAATCCACAACAAATGGATAACAATTCCGGAACAAGTAAAAACCAAAAAAAGGACAATAAAAATAAACGAACGAATACGAGTAATATGATTTATAATGAAAATAACAAAAAGAACAAAATAGAAACCGGCAATATAAAAATATGAAATAGAAATAAAGGAAAATGGCAAAAAGAAAAATTGCTTTCTTTGTGTGAATTTTAAAGTGAAGTAAAAGAATGAATTCATATATTAAACTATATCATTATTTATCTGCGCTCTAGCTTTTCTCAAACAGCAGTGAATATTAAAAATTGTGAAAAGGTCCACTTATCTGAGGATTATATGCTTAACACTTGCAAAATTATTTGAAGTAAATGAGATCAAGGTATTGAGATGTTTGGAAATTGTAATAATCCGAAGCACAAAGACTCGTATGTGAAGTTTGGCCCACTAGGAAAATCAGAACTAAGGTCGAGAATCCAAATTTGTAGGATATAACATTTATATATATTGTAACGTTTTAACCTTTCTAAAACGTTTGAGTTCGTTTAAATTCTATATCCGCTAATTCAAATGTAACGTAAAGATATTCGATGTGGCAGTGCTGCCAACTTGATATATACCAAAATACCACAATGCAAAGTTGTATTTTTTTGTTCGTAACACTGCCTGCCGCTTAAGCCTGTTCGTCCCGAATAGGCTCATTATTTGTCTTCCCATAGCTTGCAAGTCGTTCTAAATGTATGTACCACTTTCATTTTTGATCGCGGGCTATTGTTCTTCTGTATTCTGTATACAACATCACTTAACCTTTTAACTTCTTTGTAAGGTCCATCCCAGTTAGTTTGGGTTGTAGAGTAGAACCAATTGTCCTTCATGGAAGCCATTAGCACCTGCTGCTCGATCATACCTGGCTATCTATCACGGTCCATTTCTAGTCTTGTATACATCGTTTCATGAAGTTCTTTGGGACTTTCTGTTTGCTTGGTATTACCGACTGGTGCTCTCGATTTATATTTCTGCAGATGATTCTGATAACTAACTGACATATAGGTACAACAACCCTTTTATACCTAATTGTCTGCATTTTAGAAGGTTCAGGAAATATCGACATTTTCTATTTCTATATTCGCTAATTCAAATGTAACGTAAAGATATTCGATGTGGCAGTGCTGCCAACTTGACATATACCAAAATACCACAATGCAGTTGTATTTTTTTTGTTCGTAACACTGCCTCCCGCTTAAGCCTGTTCGTCCCGAATAGGCTCATTATTTTTCTTCCCATAGCTTGCAAGTCGTTCTAAATGTTTCACTTTCATTTTTGTTCGCGGGCTATTAACTGCTTTGTAAGGTCCCTCCCAGTTAGTTTCGGTTGCAGAGTAGAACCAGTTGTCCTTCATGGAAGCCATTAGCACCTGCTGCTCGATCATACCTGGCTTTCAATCTGTCACGGTCCATTTCTAGTCTTGTATACATCGTTTCATGAAGTTCTTTGGGACTTTCTGTTTGCTTGGTATTACCGACTGGTGCTCTCGATTTATATTTCTGCAGATGATTCTGATAACTAACTGACATATAGGTACAACAACCCTTTATATACCTAATTGTCTGCATTTTAGAAGATTCAGGAAATATCGACCATTTTTTATTTCTGTATCCGCTAATTCAAATGTAACGTAAAGATATTCGATGTGGCAGTGCTGCCAACTTGACATATACCAAAATACCACAATGCAAAGTTGTATTTTTTTTGTTCGTAACACTGCCTGCCGCTTAAGCCTGTTCGTCCCGAATAGGCTCATTATTTGTCTTCCCATAGCTTGCAAGTCGTTCTAAATGTTCCACTTTCATTTTTGATCGCGGGCTATTAACTGCTTTGTAAGGTCCCTCCCAGTTAGTTTGGGTTGCAGAGTAGAACCAGTTGTCCTTCATGGAAGCCATTAGCACCTGCTGCTCTATCATACCTGGCTATCTATCACGGTCCATTTCTAGTCGTGTATACATCGTTTCATGAAGTTCTTTGGGACTTTCTTTTTGCTTGGTATTACCGACTGGTGCTCTCGATTTATATTTCTGCAGATGATTCTGACTTGATCTGACTGCATTTTTAGCCGCAATACATTCAGTGCAGTTTGCTATCCATCCGGCGGCAGCTTACTTGCATCCAACCGAATGGTAACGCTGTTTTAATTTTTCAACTGTCTTCGACGCGCTAAGATGCCCTCCGCTATGTTCCTTATGAGACCGATTTAAAATTTCACTCATTTTTGAGGAAGGAAGTTGTATTGCCGTCTGCACTTTCACAGTTTCGGTATAAGCACCCATCTATCAGCTTTAAACGTTTTAACCCTTTTAAAACGTTTGAGTTCGTTTAAATTGCGTTTTAATTTTCTTGTTTTACTGCTATTCTTTATTTACTATACAATAACATTTATACAGTTTACAACAACTTAATATTCACTATACATCACTTTTATTTCCGCTTTAACACGCCTTTGTCTTACGACAACCAAATGATAACTAACTGACATGTAGGTAGAACAACCCTTTATATACCTAATTATCTGCATTTTAGAAGGTTCAGGAAATATCGACATTTTCTATTTCTATATCCGTTAATTCAAATGTAACGTAAAGATATTCGATGTGGCAGTGCTGCCAACTTGACATATACCAAAATGCCACAATGCAGAGATGTATTTTTTTGTTCGTGACAATATATTAATTCCCATAATAATCCATGAAGGAACATGGGGACTTCTCTCAGTCAATGAGCTGCAGGCGATTCTAAAGGGTCCGCCAAATATTTTTTTTTTTTTGAAAATGCTATAAAAAAAACTACTGAATATTTTCTCAAATTTCTTTTTTTATTTGAAAGTACAATCTTTCCGGTTAATAATGAATTATAATTTCATTCAAATGGCTGCCCCGGCTGGCCATGCAGTAGCCTACACGATCGGTCCAATTTTTAAGCACATTATCGATTGTATGCAGCTGTATTTCACCAATGGCTTTACGAATATTATCCTTTAAAGCGTCAATTGTCTCTGGCTTGTTGGCGCAACACTTATCTTTGACGGCACCCCACAAATAATAGTCCAACGGTGTCAAATCGCAGCTCTGAGTTGGCCAAACGACATCAGCTCTGCGGCTGATAATGCGATCTTCAAAAACAGGGCGCAAAACATCGAGTGTAGCTTCGTCTGTGTGGCACGTAGCGCCGTCCTGTTGAAACCATGTGTTGACGGCTCCGAATGGCAATAGTTGTAATACTCATAACCAGTTACTACCTAATGTTATGAGGTCATACCGCTGTCGAAAAGCTTTTTTATTTTTTAGATGGTCTGACCTGGCATTGAACCGACGACATTCTGGTTGGTAGGCGAGTGTCTTACCTATCATACCACGGCGGCACAGGATATCACATTCATTAGACTAAAAATGACAGGTATATGCGTCTTGGGAAATTTTACTCGCCCTCCATAAAGCTTTTAATTTGTTTAGTTTAAAACAACATTTATTCATTACTGAATCATATATATACATATATATATATATAAAAATGAATGTGTGTGTTTGTTGGTTTGTGCCTTATAAACAGCTAAACGACAGAACTGATTTCCTTGAATCTTTAACAATATCTCTCTGTATCAAGTATATTTGGAGCAAAGTTTCAGAATTTGGTCATATTCGTAGTCATTACAGATCATCAGGCAAAAAGTGGGCGAAATTGGACAGGTGGGCGTGGTATCTCCCATACAAAGTAAAAATAAATTGTTGTATATATTGAGAACGGCAATAGTAGAAGTTTCGAAATTAGGTTCAAATGACATCGTGAACAATACACATTATCAGTCAGTCACTGAGCGAGATTGGATAAGTGCGATTATGCCAATATCAATGAAGACATTAAAGATTTTTGTACAAAAAAAGGTAATAAAAGAATTAATTCTTTTAAGTTTACGGCTTGAAAAACCAAAAAATAATTTCTTTTTTGTGGTGACTATTGAAAAGGATTTTTGGTATTTTTTTAGTTTTTATGTTGAAATGGGTCTGCTGACTATTTGCGTTTTTTTTCACTTTTGTTGCTTTTGTTTTTACATTTAGAAAACATATGACAGAATATATGACAAGTCATACAGAAATGCAATTTTAACGGGATTTACACTTTCAAATCTTGTGAAAGTTTAAGCGAATATTTGCGTCTCAACAAGAAGGGTGGGAGACAAACGCGATACACTTTACGTAGGAACTAAAACCACCCTTAAAGGAAAAAAGGACGAACAAAAACGGTACAAGGAAAATAGCTAAACTGTTCTGTTGTCAGACTTAAATTGGCTTAAGTTGTCATGCATAAAATTTTGTGATTTTTTTCTTCTTTCTTCTCTTTGTATACTCGTGCCTCGTCATCTACAATTTTTGGGTAATTTTTCACACAGAATTTGTGGTCAGTTTGTTAGACAATAAAAACAAAAGAAACTTTCAGCAACAAGAACTTTATTGCTGTTGAATGTCTCATCAATATTATCACATACAGCAAATGGTGAAGTGTGAGCGGAGTGTGCATTTATTCGGTTGCTTTGAGTAAAATCGTGTAGAATTTTAATAAAATGAAATGAATGCTGCATATAAATTAGTTGTTGGAACATATAACTCATCATTATCATCATCATCTTCACCATCATCACCATCATCGTCTTCTATTGTCTTTGTACTGACAATGATGATAATCTGTCAACAATGACATGAGTTCAAATATTAAGTAATAATAATGGTCAGTGGTTAACTTTAGTCGATTAGCCCGTCCCACCGACAGTCGTTTGATGCCCACAATAGTTTCAATTGTTAGCCCAAACATGCCTATTAAATAGATATTAATAAATAAAGTTTGTAATGACAAGCATGTACATGCACAGAGCAGAGTAGAGTAGAGTGACATTGTCAACACATGTGTCTTCAGTGTTTTTCTTTCTTTTTTTACGTTCATTGTGCGTGCAGTTGATAAAAATTACAAAAATTTTTAATAAGTTTTCACATTGTGATGGTATACTTGGTTTGTTCAAAGATTCGTGTAAAAACATTACATTTCAATAAAAGTTAAATACAGGGACTCCATAATTGTCTATAGAAAGCCCTTAGAGGACTTTAACGGTAGAAAAGATCTTCGCATTCTTAGACAATCTAAAGCCAGAAAGCAACCTTTAACCAGAGACTTAATTCAAGTAGAGAATATCTCTGGACTATCTCAAAGCAGACCATAAAGCAACTACTGGCGAATATGAGCGAACTTAGAGTACTAACGGATCTATTTGCCGGGCATTTTGGACAAACTATATATTGGTTTTACAAGTTAATACAACATATGGCATAACTATCACATATGGTTTGTGTCAATAATACCAACAAATGGTATTTTGGAGGGTAAAAACCAGTCATTATAATTCAGTATTAGACAGACGCCAAAGTCTAAGCACACATTTTTTTCAATCGAATTTTGTGACCAAAAAAGATGTTTTGCAGGAAAGTCTGATAATTTTCTTTCATTTGAAGAAAACGGCTGCTGAAAGTTATCGATTATTGGTAAGAGCTTACAGTCAATATCCATCAATTAAAAAAACTTGTAAACGATGGTTTGCGCGATTCATAAGTGGTGATTTCAACACATAAGACAAGGAGAGGCCTGGTTAAAAAAAACTTTGAAGATAAGGAATTGGAAACATTACTCGACGAAGATTGTCGTCAAACGCATTGGGAGTCACACAACAACCATCTCCCCAAGCTTAAAAGCATTGGGATTCTTTCAAAAGCACGGAAATTGGGTCCCGTATGAATTGAAGCCGAGAGACGTTGAAAGGTGATTTCGCATGTCGGAAATGATGCTTGAACGCTGCAAAAAGAAGTCATTTTTGCATCGTATTGTTACTGGTGATGATAATGATAACCCTAAGCGCAAAAAGTCATATCTAAAGCCCGGCTAACCAGCTAAATCAACGCCGAAGCCGAATATCCATGACGCCAAAGTAATGCTCTGTATTTGGTGGGATCAGAAGGCTGTTTTGTGTTATGAGTTGGTGAAATCCGGTCAGACGATCACAGGGGATCTGTATCGTACAAAATTGATTCGTTCGAAGAGAGCAATCAACGAAAAACGAACAGAATATTCTACCATATACGATAATTGGCAGGTACGAGACCCTAATCTTCCATCATGACAATGCTCGACCACATATTGCAAGACCGGTCAAAAAGTATTTGGAAAACAGTGAATACAAACAGTGACAAGACCTTTCCCCTTCTGACTACCATTTGCTTTGATCGAAGCAGAACGCACTTATTGGAATACGCTTCACTTCAGAATAAGGTATCCGAAACTGGCCTGATTCATTCTTTACCTCAAAACCGGAGCAGTTTAATACATATATCGAAGAAAATATTGAAACCAGCCTGTGTAGGTTCTGCTGCACAATGTACGATGAAGCATCTGAACATGCATTATACGAGTGACATGCTATTTCAGCTCACAAAGACAATGTTCTAAGGGGAAGCTATTTTTTTTCGTCATTCCTCTAGGGAGCATATTGGCAATCCACAAAGCATTCATTACTTTTTTCAGTTTCAGTTGATTTTCAAACTAAGTAGATGATTAATCTACTGTAGCTCGCCTCCGTATGATTGTATGTAATGGTGAAGATCATTGCTAAGTGGTGGTGGTGATCATTGTTTGGCACTTCAATTTTTTCCCAGTAGGTGGCGGTTTCTACTGATCGTTCAACTGAAGGTTTTCATCATCGCCAGAGGTAAGCTGGATGGTCAGAGGGCTTGAAATCACTTTATTAAACACTCGAAGCTCTAATTAATTTTAGGGGAATTGTGTGCTGGACTAAATTGCGAGAGAAGGCTCTCTGCTTGAAAACAGGCAGTTTGGGATGTCACTTTCCTCTTGCGAACTTCAGGTCTGCGATAGATACTAGGCAGAGCACAGATACGGTGGGAGTATGAACCTACGTGCTCTGTATTAAGACAAGCCTGGCGCCTATACGACCGGGTGCGTTTGGAGTCAATCTTGAGGCTGCCGCGACATGGGCTGAGAATCCTAATGGTTGTTATCACTGGGCACTAGGTAGCTGGTCTACCGTTCAATGATTTCTGTAGGAGTTGTCAGGAGGAGAAGATCGCATTTTCTATGTCAGTATCCTAATACCCCAATATCCTAAGCAATAATATCCGAAAAATCGAACAATTTTTTTTTCTCTGTAAGTCCTCTTAGGAGTATATTGGCTTTCCACAAAGCATTCATTGCTTTGTTTCAAGTTCATTAATCAAGTTGATTTTTTAAGCTAAAAAGATGATTAACCACTGTAGGCCCCTCTGTATCGATTGTGTAGTGGTGGTGAATATTCTTGCTAATTGGTGGTGATCCTTACTTTAGCATTGTAATTTTTTCCCAGTAGGTGGCGTTTTTGAAGCCTCTTTATTAAACACTCGAAACGACACTATAATTAAGTTATTTCGTTATGTCCTCTGCTAGGGCTCGAACCTGGATTGCATATGTTGTTATGGGTGCGCTCTAACTACTACACCACGCCACTCCTAGCTGATGTAAATGTCAGCGGGCTTTCGTCCTTTGTGCACGCGTCTGGTTGGTTCGTTTCGAAGACTGGCGCGGACATGTAGGTCTACTTGGAACTTCTATGGGCATCACAATGGGATCAGTATTAGACCCAAGTGAGATGGACCAGTGTCTGGCTACCCGTTGTAACTAACTAACTACGCCCTTTGGTGGAAATTTGCCCAATGCTTATTTCTATACATAATGTCATCGATAGGCCCCTTTCAGTAAAAAAAAATTCCTATATCCGGCGAAGATATAGGAAGATCCTTTATTAATCTGGCTTACACTGTAGCTGTTGTAAAATTCGTTTAAAATCACAGTAAGCTACAGATGGAGCACAATTGGAGACATCTGATGTAATTTAAACTTCATAACAACTTCCTTCATACATCACAATATCAAAATTGAAAGAAACATTAAATCACAACATCATAACCAACGATTTGCTTTATTTCATCATCTTGTGACACAAATGCACGAGTGTAGCAGAGGAGAAAGTAAAGAAAGTTTAACTTTATCACTCATTTACACTTTATTAGGGAAAGTTTTTATCAAAACTTGCTCAACCTATTCCCTCCTGCTTCACATAAAAACACATGTTTTGTTTATTAAATATTTTTGAAACTCATCAGACGACAACACATTCTTCTTCTTTTTCATAATTTATAAACAAAAAAAAGCCCACATGTTATTGATGTTCCGTTACTTACGATATCGTGCCATTTTTGTATTCTTATCATTGGCTAACCTCAAAATATTAGATTTTTTTTAAGCATTGCAGCAGTAGAGTAAAGTTAGTCATGGAGTGTTAGAATTACAAGGAGCAGAGCATTTCAAATATGTAACTTTAATCCCAAGCAAATTAACTAAATGACTTACTAATTGACATTTTGCTGTTTTATCAGTTAATCCTTTACGAAAACAAAACCCAAAGGAAAAAAACAAAACGATATCCTGACTGCCAGCCTGCTTGCCAACCACCATTGTCCATTAGCAGCTATTGTCTCTCTTATGTTGGTTATTTAACGCTAAATTATCTATTGACAATAAACACAGAATTAAAGAGAGTGAGCCAGAGAGGGTGAGTGAGAGATTGTTGTTTGTGGCCAAAGTATTTATCGAAGTCATCTCGATTAGTTCGACCTCAATAAACTTTATGCTAAAGCAACAACTATTATAACTATTTATGTATTTGGATACTAAAATATGGCAACTCTCATGATACACTAACATTTTCACACTAAATTTGTAAATCTTTTTTGCCCCTGGATGTTAAAAACAATATTGTGGTTGGTTTGTGTGTGTTTTGAAAAGTAATAGTGGTCGTCGTGCAAGGACATCGTAAGAATCTTAAAATGTCCTTAAAAATACCAAAACTTAACCAAAAACAAACAAAGAAGAAGAAGTAGAAGTAGAAGTAGAAGTAGAAAAGGAATGTTAAGAGTATCAAATGTTAAGTGGTGGCATTTGCTGGCATTATCCTTTAAATTATGCAAAACTATTGTAAATGTCTTGGCTTAAAGGATTCCCTTTTCTTGCTGCACATTTGAAATTTGCTTTTAAGCCATTTAAGAAATCGACTTAACAGACGAAGGTGGTTAACGATTTAGTTTTAAATTTGAAGTAAAGTGTAGATTTAAGGTTATAATTGTAACCTTTTTTTTGGAATGCTCCTCGACCACTTACTTGCCCCCCACCCCCATATTGACTATACAACCTTGTGGTTGGTGCAAGCTCCTAACTACTTTGAAAGAACTTGATGTTGTTTTTAGGGTATTAGGCTTTTAAATTTCAATGATTGAGCTTTGGTTTCAACGTTTTGATAATATCCGGATGATGACATTGTCGCTGTCGTTTTTTCATCGATAAATCATCGTCGCAGAATCACAGGAAATTCATAATTTTTATGAAATTATTGCAAATGAAAGATTTTATGGATAAATCCTAGTGACAGGTGACTTAACACATAGACTGAAAAGTTCCGGGCTTAATACATAGATGGCGATAGTTTTATTGCATTCAACTCTTTTCCAGTTAGCGCTAACCCTCAAAAGACAGCCGAAAAAATAACGTTCAAGCGAAGCAATGGCCTGAAAAGTATTATGGGGACTCTGCTCCATCAGAAACAATGTAGAGAAAACGATGGAGCAGAACCCAGTGGAATGAGGTGGTAACACCAGAAAACATCCTTAAAAATCCACAAAATTCTTTTGAATGATCGAAAAGTGAGGTTGCGTGAGTTAGCTAACATCGTAAAGATATCAAAAGAACGTGTTGGCTTTATATTGTGTGAGCATTTGACTATGCGGAAGCTTTGTTCAAAGTGGGTGTCGCGTTTGCTCACTGTTGACCAAAAACAAAAACGTGTTGATGATACAGAAACAATGGCAAAAATACATGAATTTAACTTCGAATTACTTCCACATACAACCGTATTCGCCAGATTGGGCTCCCAGCGACTACTGGCAGTTCGCAAACCTCAAAAAAATGCTCACCGGTAAGAAATTTCGTTGAAACTGAGACTTACTACTTTGATCAAAACGTTTGCGGAATAACCCCTGTGTGGCGGTCCCAAGGTTCAGCTTTGAGTTTTTTTTTTTTTGTTAAGTTGATACATCTGTATTAACGTCATAGCTTGACATTTGCAATGCCAAGTAGCCAAGAGTACATCTATCTCCATGCGTGTTGTCAATTTAAATTTGCAACAACGAACTTGTATTAAATTTTGCGTCAAAAACGGATTTAATGGTGCGCGAACGTTGGAAATGTTGAAAAAGTGTTTCGGCACCGATTCTCTGAAAAAAACGGTCGTTTACCAGTGACACTAGCGGTTCAAAAGTGCTTGTGAGTCAATCGAAGATGATGAACGCTGTGGCAGACAATCGACAACGAAAACCGACGAAAACATTGTTAAAGTAAAAGAGCAAATAAACCATCAGAAAGATAGCGGAGGACTTGAATATTGCCTTTGAATTTGTCCAAGACATTAAAGGTTTCCGTCGTGTAGTAGCAAAGTTGCTGCCAAAAGACCTCAATTTCATGCAAAAAAGAGGCCATATTGAGGTCGCCAAAGACGCTGAATCCAATCCCACATTCATCAAAAGCATCATTACTGGAGACGAGACTTGGGTTTATGACTACGACACGCAATTCAAAATGGCATTCCCCAAATGAGCCGAGACATATTCCAGTCAAAAAAGAAGGCAATGCTCACAGTTTTCATGGATTTTAACGGTGTAGTGCATCATGAATTTTTGCCAGAAGGCCAGACAATAAGCAAAGAGTATTATGTGGGCATTATAAGACGTTTGCGTGAAGCAATTCGCCGAAAAAGACCACAATTTTGGGCAGAAAGGTCATGGATTTTGCACCATGATGACGCAACGTCGCACAGTGCCATCTTTATTTGAAATTTTTTAACGAAAAATACAACAAATACCATCTAACAGCCACCGAATTCACCTGATTTGGCTCTCTATGACTTCTTTATGTTCAATCGAGTTAAAAAACCATTACGAGGAACGCGTTTTAGCAACCGAAAGAAAATAATGGAAAAATTGCAGGAAGCACTGATGGATATACCGAAAACCGAATATAAAAAATGCAAACGTCAAGCTAAGACGCTAAGATTTGGCGGGAATATCAACAACAGATGTACCAACTTAAAAAAAAAAAAAAAATCAAATCGGAATGATGGGACCGCCACACAGGGGTTATTCCGGAAACTTTTTGATCAAGGTAGTATGCTAATTTTGAACTAAATTAAGTGTTATCTGTGTTAGGACCCTGACTTTTAAACTCATGTGTGACAACTTCATTGTCATGCCACCACTTCATTGTGACTGCTACACCTGTTAGAACTCACTAATAAGCGGACGCCTGAATCAACTTCAGTCAGTAAAAATTTGAACAATTATTTTAAAAAATCATATAAGACACTAACTTGCGGGTGACGTTGTGTAGTGGTTAGAACGCATACAACACAAACGGCCCAGGTTCGAATCTCAGCAGAGGACATGATAAAAAAAATTTACTTGCGGTTTCAAGTATTTAATAAAAATACTTCCCTCCAGGCGAATCCATCTAAAGAAGTCTCCCTGACCTTCCAGCTTACCTCTGGCTATGATGACAAACATCAGACGAATGATCGGATGAAAACTCAGGCTACAGGAAAACTAATTACAATGCTAGGTAAGGATCACCACCAGCATCGTTTAGCAAGGATCTTCACCACTACACACAATCATATGGAGGCGAGCTGCAGTAGATAAATCATCTATTGAGCTTGAAAATCAATGGATGCTTTGTGGAAAGCCATTATGCTCCCTAGAGGAATGTCAGAGAAAAATGTGACACTAAAGAGAATTAATCGTCAATTATCGATGATTTACCATTGTCAGCGTTTATAACACTATGATTCTGTACGCCTAGACAGTCTTTCACTGAATATCAGTTCAAGAAAGTATCTGATCTGGTTAAGTAAACCACAAGTAAGCTGTGCTTAAGAGTAGTTGCCAACGTTTTTTTTTTATCAATTATGTGGCAACAATTTTTTAAACATAATTTTTCATAAATTGTGTAGCCTTTAATTTAATATTTTAAAGCTCATTAATTGGCAATTAATCTTAAACACACACACACAATTAAATAATTAATTTCAAACAGTCTGCTCTACAAAAACAAAAGTTTTTAAAGTTGTTGTTATTATCCTTTTTACTGCTGCTGTTGTTGTAGGCCAAATAAAATAACTGGTTTTGCAATTATTTACGGTGATGAGACAAAAACAAAAGGGGCAACGACTGTAGTAACAGAGTAACAAAAAATAAATAAAAATATTTATTATTTATGTTGCAACAAATACAACAACAACTATACTATATAAATAATATTATAATAAGAAAAAGATAAAAACAATATGTTACAACAACATGGTGTGGTTGATTAATTGGTGGTTAAACAAAGCCATTAAACATTAAAAAGCAAAAGGATTTTTTCCACAAAATTATAAAGTTTTACCAAATCGACAAAGAAAAAAGAAAAAGAAAAAAAATGTTTAACAAAACTATCAAACATAAAGGGAGAATTCAAGGCGACTTTTAGATGCGCTTTCTCTTAGACTATCATGCAGGATGATCGAAGGTTTAACCCATTTATACAAACTTATAACTGACGATTTTTCTGCTCTCACCAAATATGACAACAAATACAACTATGGTTACTTGAAACTAGAGTCGATGGGGTTGATCCGAATTTAAAATGGGCTTTGCGCGTAGGCAGAGGCGTGAGCCATTTTTCGGTGTCCCTGTTTGATACTCAAGGGGGAGGATTAACTATTGGGTTAAGATTAATTCGCTCGATTTCAGAGGAGTGATACCGAGGACAATAGGATAGGCGATGAATTTTATTCCGCTTTCTCCCAGTATATACATAAGAGCGAGCTCTGGGTAATATTGGGTCTGTGTATAGATACAATTCGCTTTGGGACAACTTATACCGAGACACGGACATTGTGGCGAAGTCTCAGTCTGATGTGTTGAACTTATGGGGCTGCTTTCGCACCTACATCCTCACAAACAAACAAACAAACAAACAAATCGCCCATTCTACTCTGAACTCATAGACATCCTCAAGTCGTTTACTGTCAGGCAAAGGCAAAAAAATATTCAGCTTCTGCAGAAATCATTATATGGTCTTCTTAGACTTGGTAGATTTTTTTTTGGACTTGTAACAGATGGGTTCGTTCATTTATTATGTGATGAAGATCCACCTCAAGAGCTGCTTCGGTAATATACTTGCCTATGCAAGTTTGTCCGCCATGTATCGGATGGACCGTCTATCGTTTCAAATTTGAACCAGCGGTTATTTTGAATCTGGCAATACTTATGTCATTCTATTCTGTCACAAGAGTCAGTATATTATCTCCACTGAACGAAATGAATCGAACTATGCTTGGGCAACGTTGGGATTTATTGGAAATTTATTTCCAAAACAAAAATAATTGGTAGGAAATTGCACGAAAATATCGTACAACATTTGATCGCAGAGAAGGACCAACAGTGCCCGGCATAGGCAAGTTTAGTGCTAAAGTTCGTGAAACTGGTTTCGTTCGTACATTGCACCCGTACACCCGAAAATATCGAAGCTGTGGCTGAGAGTGAGCGTGAGAATCCATCAACATCAACTCGTCATCCTTCTCAAGAAATTTACGTCGAATTTTGCAAAAAGATCTTACAAAGTTCAATTGGTTCAAGAGTATAAGCCGCTTGACCATCTGCTTTGTTTCGAGAAACTGCACGATGATGTTGATTTTTCCAAAAAAAATCATGTTTTCTGATGGAGCTCATTTTTATCTTGGTGGGTACGTTAAAAACCAAAATTGGCATATTTAGACCTCAGAAAACCCAAACGTGGTCTTACAGAAGCCAATGCACCCATTAGGAGTGACTGTTTGGTGCGGCTTGTTGAGCGGAGGCATCATTGGCCCTTATTTCTTTGAAAATGAGGACGGCGCAACCATTACGGTCAATGGAAACACCTAGCGCATCATGATAACCGATTTTTTTGTGCCCGCTCTTCATGATATTGATGTGAACGATATTTGGTTTCAACAGGGTGGTGCAACTTGCCGCAAACTCATACCACAATCGATTTATTACGTCAAACGTTAAATGGCCGTTTAATTAGCCGAAATGGTGATATCAGTTGGCCGTCAAGAAGCTGCGATTTGACACCGTTGGACTATTTTCTGTAGGGCGCCGTTAAAGGCAAGTGAGATGCCGACAAACCAGACACATTTGAGTATTTGTAGGCCAACATTCGTGTTGCTATTGCAGAGATACGAAAAATTGCCGAGACACTCGAAAATTGGTCCGATCTAATAGGTTACTGTGAGGCCAGCCGCGGCAGACATATGAATGACATAATATTTCGTTTCTAACCGGAACAACTCTACTCCACAACAAAAAATAAATTTGACAAAATTTCAAATCATTTTTGTTTTATTGCATTTTTAAATTTAAACTTTTAAAAGGCCCACCCGATAGTTACCTTCCATGGTAATATTTATGGCCATAATTTCGGCCTATAGTAGTCTGGAAGCCTCCTTGACGTCTTACTCTACAGCTGCTCTACAACCGGTATTCCCATGGTATTCCCATGTCTTTCCGATTCATCCAGTGTGGCTTAGATCACTTTTAAACTATGACCTATTTGGTAGGCTTCTAGTATCCTGTCAGAATTACAACCGACCAAATTCAAAATCCTAGTAATGAATAGAAGTGCACTTGTTTTTAATTTCTGCATCACTTTAAACTCATAAACGGTCTTTATATTGTCATCAATTTAAACTCGTTTACCGAGTAAATACTTTCTTTTCAATAATAGTTGGCAATGGCGTTGCTCTTAATGTGTCATGATTGCCAACATTTGTTGTCATTTATTAATTAAAGGGGTGTAAGCAACAAATAGAGAGACTGACATACAATAACAGGCAATTTTGATGGCATAGACGGAAGATATTTAGACAAATACTCGTAAACGTTTACCACACTCGGTCTAAAATATGAAAGTGTAAGTATAAGTGTGTGTGTGTGTGTGTTTGTGTGTGTAAAATGTGTTTTGTTGAGCAATTAGTAACACAGGATGTTTATATATGCAGTAACACAATAACAGTAAATATAACTGTATAACTGAGCAAGTATTTAAAATTCTAACAGTTTAATAGCGGTAATTAAGTGTTGTAATATTAAATTAGATTAAATTATAAGCACATACACGCACATACAAGCACAAATACACTAACACAGTTTCAAAATTACAATACAAATACAATTAAAAGTAAAATCTCGCAGTCATATTGATTTAATAGAAAACAAAACGTTACGGTAGTTTGGTATGACAGACAATCTTTTTGGTAAAACAGACTTTTTGGTATGCCAATAAAAATGTCACATAAACACGAGTCTTTTAAAGGGTAACTGGCTGAGGAGGATGTTAGGGGGCTAAAGTGTATGACCTTATTCATTTTAATAAATAAATACGAGTATTTGGAGAAGAAAAAAGTTCCCCCCTTTTGTATAAAGTGAAGAATTTAAATATTTGACGCGTGTGTTTATGGGGAAACATTAACGCAGTCAGACAGCCAAACAGCTATTTAGCTATCCAAAGTATGTTCATATTGTATTTAAAATTAAAACATTTTACGAGCGTTGTTGTGCTTGTACCCCAAATTTTCATTGATAATTTGTATGACATTGATGGCGTTATAAATTCTTTGTATTTTGTGGTGTTATTGCGTTGAAATGATACTTCTTTAACCATTAAAGACAAAATCAATTTGTTTGCTGCTGTAGGAAACAATGATAACATATAAATAATACAACAACAACAGCAAAAGAACAAAATAATAAAAACTTCCTGCTTTAAACAAAATGTTTTCTTTCTAACGCAACAAATCCAAATGCAAAGAAAGGGGTTACAGCATGTTTGCTAGAATACTTGCCTGCCTATTTGACAGGCAGGCAGGCGAGCAGATCAGACAGACTGTGTTAAGAGTTGGTTGGCATCTTTGGCATCTTAATCTTTTACTGTGTTGACTTTTGTATATTAAGCTTATATGCTTATACTCACCCCCTGGCCCACACGGACACACACACAAACACTGCATTTTTTTCTTTAGTATAATATTCACCATAATGTTTGTTTACAATTTACCTCCAAAAGAAATCTTTACTGTGTGTACGGCTGTGTGTGGTGTGTATGTGCTGTAAAGTGTTGTTTATATTTTAAATTGTTTGTGTTACGTTGTTGTTGTTGTTATAACGATGATGATGAGTTAAACAAGGTGTTACCATATGTTACCACTTATAGTTGCTATTTCACTTATTTTGTGTATTTCCTTTCCTCTAATGATGTTTGTAATGACTCCATAATATTTTTTGATTTTTTGTTTGTTGTTTTTTCATACGGCCAATACTCTTCGTCTACAAAATGTTTGTTTATAATTTAATGGCCATATCAATGAACATTAAGTTTTATTTTCTTTTTTTCTAGCAATTTTCAATTCAAATCTAATTTCAAATGATGATTGTGTTGATTTCTCTCTTTTTGTGCTGTTGCTTATGTTTAAAGTGTTAAAGTGTTTTTTTTTTCTCAACATTTTTATTGTTGCAACACATTTGTTTTGGCACTATTGCTTACATAAAGGCGAGCGAAATTTCAAATTGCATTCAAATAAATGAAAGCTGTGTGTTAACGCTTTGCCAATGACGAAATTTTGAAATCATGAAAATGTCATTCATTGCTTAAACGCCTGTTGTTGTTGGTTTTATTGCTAAAAAGTGCTACAAATTTTCTTTTTTTTGTCTATAATAAATGGTATGCAATACTGTTAATGTCGTCGTTGGCCAAAGGATATTGGCCGTAACAGTGTGCTGTTGGTTGCATTTTTTTAAACGTATGTGTGTGTTTGTGTTGCAATAATAATTGACAAAATTAAACGTTTTGTTAAGTTTAATTTACATAAAATTTTAGATTTTATGTAATGAAACTGTTAAAATATAACAGAAAGGGTGGGTACTTAAATGCAGTGCAATTAAGAAGGGCATCGTTTTTATTACTCGTATTCGCATTCGCATTTATTTATCTTTTTTTTTCGGCATTAAGTTTTAACATGAGGTACACAATATGTATAAAGAATCAGAATATAGGTAATTTGTTGAATTTCATTAAATAAGTTCTTAAAGTTACGACTTGTGCTTTGATTACCAGACATATCTGACTCTGAATGCACTGGAGGACGAGCGAACATACCGCATTTGACGTAAAACGTTTTTGTATAAAAGTATTCTGAGTGTAATTGTCATAATGCTTCAGATCGTAGCATAAACACGATGTAAATTGTTAGTCAATTTTTTTTCTCCGTCACTCCTCTAGGGAGTATATTGGCTTTCCACAAAACATTCATTGTTTTGTTTCAGTTTCATTATTTGATTTTGATTTTTCAAGTTAATTAGATGATTGATCCACTGTAGCCACATCTATATCAATTGTGTAGTGGTGGTGAATATCCTTGCTAATTGGTGGTGATCTTTACTTTAGCATTGTAACTCTTTGCCATTAGGTGGCGTTTTTTCCTGATTATTCGTGTGATGTTTGTCATCATCGCTAGAGGAGAACTAGAAAGTCAAGGGGGCTTCTTGTTATAATTTTAGATGTCAAACTCGAGTAGTCATCACGAACATCACCGCTGCGAATTTTGAATAAAGATTTTAATTTACACGTTCACAAGGTTCAATTGACTCAAGAGCTGGAGCATATTGACCATACAAGCGTTTTTTTTTTTTGGGTTTTGTTGGGTTTTATAACTGCTTCTAAAATCCGTTCAAGTCGACAATATTTTTTGTTTGTTTATACAATCACGCTGTTTAAGTATTTATAGTGCAACTTTGCACTTTTGGTGGGATTAAGGAGCTGCTAAAGCTCGGTGAGCGAAGCAGACTGCAATTACTTCGTTTGAATCATGCATGATGAGAAAAACGGCCGGAATATAAAGACAGACATGATTAAGTTATGCTTTTGCATGACGAACATTGCTTCGCCGGCTGTTGCGACAGATACTATATACTCATACCTGTTTATACGGCTTTTCTTTACGTGGCATTTTGCTATAAATATGGAAATCATTAGCTTTAAGCTCAAATTTCCTCATTCTCATGTATTCTCCATTTTTTTTAACAAAAAGTGTAAGGGAAGCAAGCATATTCATGTCGTTTGAAGGCATTTCGATTTACGGCCTATATTTTCAGAAACTACCTATGCCGTATAAAGGGATATGCGTTTATCTTTTAACATGTCATCGAATCACTTCCTTTGAAGAAACACATAATCGGCTTCAGAGTAAGAGCGCTTTAAAACACGAGAACTTTTTTTTGAGACGGAATTTGGAAATTGGCTCAGAGTTGGGGAAAAGATGTAGGCAGTGATTGGATAAATTTGTTATTTCATTACTTTTTTGAGGTCAAAAACGGAACAAACAAATTTGTAGTCCCAATACATAAATTACATAAATTACCTTTAAATAAAAAAACCCACCCGGGTTTTTTTAAATATAATACCCAAAACCAGGGTGGGTTTAATTGGGTTACGCAGTGGGTTGCCAACCCTGGTTTATAGGCTGACGGCGTCAGATGATCGTATTTCTTCGAAAATGAGGTTTGCCAAGCAGTTACCGTGAATGATATTCGCTATCGCTAGATGATAACGGACTTCTTGTTGCCAGGAATTGAGGATATAGACCTGAACGATATATGGTTCCAACAGGATAGTGCCACTTACCACACAGCCAACGAAAAAATGGCTCATTTGCGAAAGAAATTCAATGGCCTTGTTACCTCATGTCGTGGCGACGTTAATTGGCCACTACCATCATGTGATTTAACACCGTCGGAGGTTTTTCTTTGGGGGTATTTAAAAGAAAAGTAAGCTAAAGGATCACATACTCGTAGTTAAGCACATTAACGACATTGAGTTTCAATTATGTCTCAGAGTCATTGTAAATACCAACCGACGGATAGAGATATGCCACTGAAGCCGTGGCTAGCATTCGGCCGATATTTTGTTTCACAGATAACTGTCATAGATCTTTCTATAGCAATAAAAATATTTTGATAATTCTCTGCATACTTTTTGTTTTATTTATCATACAATTGACATCGACCAACCTTCACTTTTGATCCTCGGCATTATAAATTTCGAACAGAAGCTAAAGTTTTGGAATTTTTGCTTTAAATTTTATTATAATATTTTTACTATTTTTTTTTTTTGTAAATATTTTTAAAACATTTCTTTTTTAAATTTTTATATTTTCTTCTCCCATAAAATATTAGCACATGCCATTTGCCCAAATAAAAATAAAACATTTATTCATATGATAGAATAATACTGTCATAACTTGAGAAATTTATTATACAACCAAAACAAAAAACAAAAAAAAAACAAAAAATATTTTTAACAACAACAATAAGTCTGTATTAGTTCAGTATAGAGAAGATGTGGCGACTCTATAAATTATGTCTACTTGGCTAAATGAGTATTAAAAGCAACAACAATATCAACAATAACTACTAAAAATATATAAAATAATACACTTGATAGAAATCATAAAAAAAGACGAAAACCATGTACTGGGTGGCCAACACCCACTCTCGACAAGAAACAAAAGACCACAATACAAGACCATATAAAGGGTCCGCCATCTAACGTTTTTTTTTCAACTAGTGCGTATTTCGTGAATGGTAACACTTAGCTCATGTCCGATTTGACTGATAATTAGAGTTATCCTTCCGCTGAACGAATATGGTTGTGTATACGCTTGAACAACACTGGGAATCTGGCCTGCGATCGACTTACAGAAGATGCCGATTTTGCCAAAAAAATCATCTTTTCAGATGAAGCTCATTTTGATCTTGGCGGGTATGTAAACAAGCAAAATTGTCGCATTTGGGACCCAGAAAACCCGCACGCATACATTGAAAAGCCGATACACCCAAGACGAGTCACTGTTTGGTGCGGATTTTGGTTCAGAGGCATAATTGGGCCATTTTTCTTCGAAAATGAGCAAGGAGTGGCCGTTACAGTCAATGACGATCGTTATCGGGCCATGTTGAACAAATTTTTGTTCACAAAAATTGAAGAGGAGGATATTAACAACATTTGGTTTCAACAGGATGGCGCTACGTGCCACATCGCATTATCAGCCGCATAGCTGATGTCGTTTGGCCACCTCGGAGCTGCGATTTGACACCGTTGGACTACTATTTGTGGGGTGTCAAAAATAAGTGTTACGCCAACAAGCCAGAGACAATTGACGCTTTAAAGCACAATATTCGTAAAGACACTGATGAAATACAGCTGCACACAATCGATAATGTGCTTAAAAATTGGACCGATCGTGTAGGCTACTACATGGCCAGCCGAGGTAGCCATTTGAATGAAATAATTTTCCACTATTAACCTGAAGGATTGTACTTTCAAATAAAAAAAGAAATTTGACAAAATATTCAGCAGTTTTTTTTATAGAATTTAAAAAAAAAAAAATTTATTTGGCAGACCCTTTAGTACACAAGAGTATAGATAGAACAGCATATTGAAATATATCATACACTCAAAGAAATTTAAAAAAATCGTAAAATACTCTTAATATTTAAAAAAAGAAAACACT
Organism: Wohlfahrtia magnifica; assembly: GCA_023159175.1. Taxonomy (NCBI): domain Eukaryota; kingdom Metazoa; phylum Arthropoda; class Insecta; order Diptera; family Sarcophagidae; genus Wohlfahrtia; species Wohlfahrtia magnifica. The sequence goes on along the minus strand of JAKWBJ010000044.1, from coordinate 463,845 downwards.
TTTTAGTATCACGGAAATTTTTCTGTCTAATAAATCTTAAGAAATGTCCGTCCTTTATTAGGTCAAATCTTATACGTAGAGTGACTGAGATCACTCTGATCAAAAACTTGGCTAATTAATGTAATGAGGCAGCCATGAAATGTAATTCTACAATTTCGGTGCATAATTTAAAGGTTATAGCCTTTATTAACCCTACGTTCTTGTGATAAGAATTTATTCTTGCAAATAAATGATTGTAACAAGTGCTCTAACCATAGACAAGAAAAAGATAATGTTGCCTAAAGTTAAAATAATGTTGCCTCTATTACAGGGAATATACTCTAATGGAATTTCTGAATACAGAGGGAGGGGGCCTTTAACAATGTGGCACCTAAGACGATTAAGTCGACTCTGGTGGCACTGAATATTCATTGGTCTATGATTAGACTCATAAGGAGACTTTGGACCAATAGGGTCATTGTCTCCACTATGAGGTCAGCTACCATCTATAAGGTGGCTAAAGTCGTTCCCGACAGTGGTGGTTTTATCCCCTCTTCTGTGGAATTTGACCGTCAACACTTTGCTCGTGAGGCTTGATTCTAATAGATTCAAGACTGTAGAGTATGCGAGTGATGTGGCTGTGCTGCGTCGGGGAAATTTATCGACACCTTTAAAATGTGACACCTGAGACGATTAAGTCGACTCTGGTGGCAGTGAATGTTCATTGGTCTATGATTAGATTCATAAGGAGGCTCTGGACCTACGGGATCATTATCTCCTCCGTTCATGAGGTGGTTGAAGGCGTTCCCGATAGTGGTGGTTTTATTCCCTCTTCTATGCAATTTGACCGTCAACACATTTTGCTCGTGAGGCTTGATTCTAATAGATTCAAGACTGTAGCGTATGCGGATGATGTGGCTTTCGCAATATTGCACCGCTTTCAGTCGGTGCAGCACTGACAGTGGGCTAAGCGTTAATCCAGGAAAGACGGATAAGTACTGTTAACATGCGGGTACAAAATTCCGTCTTTTTCAGTAGAACTGGGGCTATAGGATAGCGCGAAATGTCTGAAGGTAATCCTGGACTCCAAGCTGTCTTGGCTCCAGAATACACTTGCGAGGGCGAATGTAGCGCTGTACACGTGTCGTATGGCCGTTATAAAGTCCTTGGGCTAAGTCCTAAGAATTCTAATTTGATTTTTAATAGGGTGGTTAAGCCCATACTTATGTATGGTGCGATTGTGTCACGGAAATCTTTGGAAAAATCCCCATATAGTAGAATTTTTGACAGGGTTATGCGAAAGTGCGGCACTAATAAGTACAGGTGTACTTAGGTCCACTCCTTTGAAGGCCTTGTCTGTATATTTAAACTAATGGCTAACCTAATGGCTAAACAGATAAAGTGAGAATAGAGATTATGGGCATGCGGATTATGCAATATTCAGATACGATCCCTGATGGGTTAAATTACTGTACACCTTACCCATTCCTTTATAGAGTCTCTCACCAGAGTCTATAATTGGATCCGGTTTTGTTGAGGTATATACGTACGGGTCAAAATCCTATATACGAAGTGAGAGTCTCCTTTAAACTACCGGACCACTGCTCTTATAGGCAAAGATCTCGACGAAAAGAAGGCAGCGAACTGGTTGATGTACTATAGCGTATTTCATATTGATATCCGGATCAGGGTACTTTCCGGTGTCTACTCGACACCAAGACTGTCATGTGAAAGCCGGGCATCTCTAAACGAGATGACAAGACATTCAAACCTGGAGATTATCTGGGTAAGAAGTCACTCTGACACCCGTGGAAATTGTGTGGCAGACGAACTAGTTAGGGAGGGTAACGAGGAGATTGACCATCTAGTTGGGATGCCACTTTCCTCTTGCAGATTTCTGCGTCTGCGGTATAGGTTGAGCAGGGCACACATACGGTGGACAAATTAACCCACGTACTCTGTATCTTAACAAATTTGACACCTATGCGATGATGCTCGTTCGAAGAAATGCCGCAACATAGGCTACGAACCCTCGTGGCTGCTATCACTGGACACTGGGTGGCTGGTGCGTATTCTAAGAGACTAGGTCTACCGTTCAATATTACTGTAGGGGTTGTCAGGTTGGATGAGGAAGAGAGGGAAAATATCGAGCATTTATTATGCCAGTGTCCGTATCTTTTGGATATTAAGAGTGCTTTCCTTTGTAGTACGTTTCTGCATGCCATAACGGATGTTAGTAGCAACGTTCTTCTTCTTTTGTGCAAGCATCTGGTTGTGACCGTGGTGCGGCCATGTAGGTCCGTTTGGACACTACCTGCTATGGGCATTACAGTGGCATCAATATTGGACGCAAGTGAGCTGGACGAGTGTCTAGCTACTGTAGTTTGTTAAGAAACCTTACACATCAAACCATATTGAATACAATAATTTTTTCTTTTAATTACGAAGCCATTACGGGTATTTGTTTTTTCTAATAAAATCAAATAATGAAATCTTGCTAAAAATGCGTTTATAACAAAATTTCTTACAGTGTATAGATATGAAAAAACAAAACAACAATAAATGATCAAGCAAGAATATAAATAAAGCAAATCTACTAAAAACTCAACTAAACTTAACGAAAGAGTAGTATTTCATATACCCACACGCATACACATACACACGCACTTCTAAGAAACTGGTATAACATGTGTGGGTGTTGGTGTGTAGATACTTAGAACAGTGTATATAATAATGGCAGAGTCATATGACTACCAGGAACTGTAAATGTAGTCAATCAGAGAACTTTCTTTAGTTGGTTTTTTGTTTCTTATATTTTTGTTTTTTTATTTACATTTGTACTTATATACTAAACAGACAGAGATGTATGTACAAGGGAGTAGGTGTACTCTATTACCAATACATCTACTCCCACTATTTGTTATACGAAGAGGAGTAAAACGAAAAGAGAAACATAAAATACATACAGTGTGTAATTGTCGTAGTAGACTTAGAAATATTAGAAAAAAGGGCGTAACTATAAGCAAAGCGGCAACACTTTACTCAAGGAACGAACGCATTAAAACAAAAACAGTATGATAATATTTATGAAGATGATGATGATGATGATAATGATGATGATTTTGAATGGCAGCAACAAAAAACAAAATGATAAATATTCTCTGCTGCTCCTACTTCAAGTCTAGGCTACTTGTTTATTATTATTGTTATTGTTGTTGCTGACGTTAAATAAAAATCATGCGCACTTCACACTGATGGCTAAAATAAGTCTGTAAGTTTTTATAGTAACAAAAAAAAATAAAAAATGGCAACAACAAAAAAGTTTTGAAGCCAACAATTCTAAACATTATAAATCTTATGAAAGAATGTCGAGTTCTAATGAGCAAAAACTTGATAAAAATGTTGCTGAACATTTTTGTAAAATTTACTACAAACAAACCAATTAAATGCTGCTACAGACAGTATTTCGAAAAAATAAAATAAATTTTCACACACTGGCAACACATACACTTGGTTTTTTATGTTGGTATGTGTGTGTACTGTAGTACTGATACACGAAATGATGGAGTAAATGAAGTTTATCATAGCAAATGACAGTACCGGGTGCAACACTCAAAATGAAAAATTCAAATTTTTTAAATAAAATTATTGTTGAAAACAATTTTTGTTGTTTTTGTACAAAGTATTATACACGTATAGGGTCCGCCAAATAATTTTTGTTTTGTTTTTGAAAATGCTACAAAAAAAAAACTACTGAATATTTTCTCAAATTTCATTCAAACGGCTGCCTCGGCTGTCCATGCAGTAGCCTACACGATCGGTCCAATTTTTAAGCACATTATCGATTGTATGCAGCTGTATTTCACCAATGGCTTCACGAATATTATCCTTTAAAGCGTCAATTGTCTCTGGCTTGTTGGCGTAACACTTATCTTTGACGGCACCCCACAAATACTAGTCCAACGGTGTCAAATCGCAGCTCCGAGGTGGCCAAACGCTATCAGCTCAACGGCTGATAATGCGATCCTCAAAAACAGGGCGCAAAACATTGTCTCTGGCTTGTTGGCGTAACATTTATCTTTGACGGCACCCCACAAATAATAGTCTAACGGTGTCAAATCGCAGCGATCTTCAAAAACAGGGCGCAAAACATTGTCTCTGGCTTGTTGGCGTAACACTTATTTTTGACGGCACCCCACAAATACTAGTCCAACGGTGTCAAATCGCAGCTCCGAGGTGGCCAAACGATATCAGCTCTGCGGCTGATAATGCGATCTTCAAAAACAGGGCGCAAAACATTGTCTCTGGCTTGTTGGCGTAACACTTATTTTTGACGGCACCCCACAAATACTAGTCCAACGGTGTCAAATCACATCTCCGAGGTGGCCAAACGATATCAGATCTGCGGCTGATAATGCGATCTTCAAAAACAGGGCGCAAAACATTGTCTCTGGCTTGTTGGCTAACACTTATTTTTGACGGCACCCCACAAATAATAGTCCAACGGTGTCAAATCGCAGCTCCGAGGTGGCCAAACGACATTAGCTCTGCGGCTGATAATGCGATCTTCAAAAACAGGGCGCAAAACATCGAATGTAGCTTCAGCTGTGTGGCATGTAGCGCCGTTCTGATGAAACCAAATGTTGCTAATATCCTCCTCATCAATTTTTGTGAACAAATATTCGTTCAACATGGCCCGATAACAATCGCCATTGACTGTAAAGGCCACTCCTTGCTCATTTTCGAAGCAAAATGGCCCAATTATGCCTCTGGACCAAAATCCGCACCAAACAGTGACTCGTCTTGGGTGTATCGGCTTTTCAATGTATGCGTGCGGGTTTTCTGTGCCCCAAATGCGACAATTTAGCTTGTTTACATATCCGCCAAGATCAAAATGAGCTTCATCTGAAAAGATGATTTTTTTGGCAAAATCGGCATCTTCTGTAAGTCGATCGCACGCAATATTTCCCAGCGTTGTTCAAGCGTATACACAACCGTATTCGTTCAGCGGAAGTATAAAACTAATTACCTGTCAAATCAGAGCTAAGTGTGAAAAAAAAAAAACGCTGCTCAATTGTTATTTATAATTGAAGTTCTCAAACACTGGAACATAGAAGTGTCGAATTAAGTTGGGCAAAGAACTTGACTTTCTGGTGTGACTTACAATTAACATCGTGCATTATGGTGGGACCCCCCTTTATATAAATGAACTGCACAGCTATTTGCACAAGTTGCTTGTACAAAGATATTTGGAAAATGATTATATTTTTGTACAAGTGAAACACCTCAAATGTTTTTCCTTAATTTGAAAAATGTCGTTATAAAAACTGATTTACTGATCACAGCACAAGACTGATCTTAAATTACATTTATTTTTTACATTTTAACGAAGCCCAAAACTTGCCCTATTAGTTTGTGCAAAAATTTGAAGAAATGTTTGTGCAAATTTTTAAAATGAAAAGATTACATGGTTGTCGCTCGATCTAGAACGAGCATTTAAAGAAAATTTGGTAATTAACTGGCCAAAAAATTGAAGCGGAATTGTTAAATTGTTTAAAAACTATGCCTCTTTCAAATGTACACCCGTTATATAACACCCTGTAAGTGGTAACTTAAAACAATCAAATGAAATTGATGGACTTTTTCAAGTTATTGCGATTAATATTTCTGTTCTCAATATCTTATGCTCTATTTGGAAATCATTTTCCAATACAAAAACCAGCGACTACTTAAGGAAAATCTTTAAAGAAATAACCATGAGTAACCAGAGACTCAACTAAATTTAATTGAGTTTTTACTTATGGTTTTTTAATTTTCTTTTTTGTGAATTATTTTTTATGTCGTTTTCAGACACACTAACATGCAATATAAGTATTTAATAGAGTTGCTTGTTGTTGTTGTCTTTAAATAAAGTTAATAAAAATGGCTTTCTATTGTATTTTCTATAAGTTTTTCTTTCCATTAATACTCTTAAGCAAAGTAAACCGACCAGCAACTCTAAACAGTAATAAGAAAAGAATATAAAAAAAGAAGAAAGAAAAAAAAGATTTTCAAACTTGTCAAGACACCATAAATGATGATGATGGCCATCATCTTGAAGTTGAAAAAATAAAAAATAAAAAATATTTCATAAAGAAATACAAAATGAGACTTTACTCGTATGATACATAAAATGAATCCATAGAGATTTTATAAAGTTTACAACACTTATGCTATAAACACATTCAAGGCTACCGACCACAGAGCTGCAAAACTATCGATAGTCGGTAGTTTCGATAGTTTGCAAAAAGTACTTCTAATGGCAGCAATATTAGAATTTAAGTGAAAGGGAAAGGAATAATAATAAATACAGTGTTGAAACAAATAATAGGGACACTTTATTTTGTGTCCAGTATGTCATAAAATTTTATGTATTGAAGTCTTTTGATGGAAGATTAATCCTTACATAGAGCAAAAATTGCTCAGACCATGAAGTGCTCCAAAACTAAAGTAATTAATAAGATCCAGTGAAAGAAAACTGCAAAGACTATAGGAAGAAAGCGTAGAACAACTGTCATCTTTTAATTTGTACTTCAGAGATTCTCCTGTTTCAAGTCGCGCAATAAAAAAAAACTTATATAAGCTCGACTTATGGTAAGAGTCCTCGAAATGTATCATTTCTCAGCAAACGGAAGCAACACCTGCACAGTAATAATTAGAACAACATGCTATTTTCTGACGAAATGACCTTATACCCCCGTTGGCGGCCCCATCGTTCCGATTTGAGTGTTTTTTTTTTATTTTTTGTTAAGTCAGTTGATCTGTTGTTGATATTTCCGCTAAATCTGGCGTTATAGCTACGTAGCTAGCGTAGGTTTTTTCGACCACAAAGGGGTTGTTCCGGGAACTTTTTGATCAAGGTAGTAATTTGCTTGGGTCAAATGCAAAATCGTATGTACGAACATATTTTAGTTACAATTCATACTTTATTTCAGTTTAATAAATAGAAATTTCAGAAACTGTTATATTGACGGCTAACAAACTGCGTCGAACAAATTTTTGCAAATGTGACTTTGCCTACATTTAGTGGCCTACGTATTTACTCTTAGAATTTGACAATAGTATCGATAGTGGAAAAAAACTATCGATGGTCAGCCAAAAACAAAACTATCGATACTATCGATAGTACTATCAACCATCGACTACAAGCTGTCAAAAATAGAAGCTCGTTGCCAACTTAAGCTAATTTCTCTTACTCTTGGCGACAACAAACAGTTTAGTGCTGTCAATACAATATGATATACGAGTAGATGCATGAAATAGGCGTTTTAAAAACGCATTACATGGCAAATCATGTCTTTTGCGAACTCAACACGGCCAAATTCTAAAAAAACGCCAATACACATAGAGAGAGATGTACTCTTGGCTACGTAGCTTTCGCAAATGTTAAGCTATGGCTACGGATGTACCAACCTAACAAAAAAACAAATCAAAAACACAAATCGGAACGATGGTACCGCCACCCGGGGGTTATACCGGAAGCTTTTTGATCAAGGTCGTATGTACATTAAAAACGCGAAAATATGTATGTGACACCCAGGGTTGGCAAGAACCCGGGTTTTTTTTAATAAAACCCAACCCACCGGGTTTTTTGATGTTTTTTTTTTGGGCTTTATTTGATTTTATAATTGTCTCGAATTGCTTTCAAGTCGGCAATATTTTTTGTTTATTTTTTTAGCAATTTTGCACTCTTAGTGCAATCAAGGCATCATTGTGTACTTTGAGCTACCAAAACTCGGTGATGGCAGCATACTGCGAACCGTGCATTATAAGAAAACGGCCATTATATAAGACAGACAGACAGACAGACAGATAAGGTTTGCCATTTGCATGAAAACGTTCGGTCTCACTTCGCCAAAGTTGCCAAGCAATTGCTAGAAACAATCCAATGCCACACCTGCCGTAAGCTTCAAATATTGATTCTTCTGAATATTGTCAGTTTCGACGGATACAGTATCTTTTTCTTGTCAACTAATCACTTCTTTTGAAGAAATATAAAATCAACTTTAAAGTGTATCGCTTAAAAAGATGAGTAGTTTTTGGACATTGGCTCAGAGGTGAGGGAAATAAGTAAGTAGTGATTTGCAAAATTTTACTTCAATAAATTTTTTTAAGCTAAAAAAACGGACCGAATTAAATTATACTCCCAATACGTAAAATTTAACTATTTTTGTTATAAATAAACTACGAAAACTTTTAAATAAAAACTTTTAAATAAAATACCCAATACCCAATTACCCAATGAGTTGCCAACCCTGTAGACACCACTGAAAAAGAATAATCAATGTGTCAAATCAGATGTTTATTTTGTAGTTTTTTATAGTTACTCGGCTACTACTGTAGCCAGCGTCTTTTGCAATCGTGTGGTCGAAAGTAGGCAGCACTGAATATGTTATAACATTACAATTGCAAAAATAACAAATAAATGCGTATGTACTTACCATACATATCAGTGTTGCCAAAACGATGATATTTTTAATTGAAATCTGGTGGTATTTTTGTGACAGCAGTAGTTTATTTTCTTTAAAAATATTTTTCCACTAAAAAACTTATCTGTAAAAAGATAAATAAACCAAATAAACAAAAAGATTAAAGATGCATAACCAATACATAAGAATTGGTAATTTTTCACTTTTAGTGAAAGTCTATATACTATATAAAGGGTGTCCAAAATTGGGGTATCATTTTAATTTTAATAAAAAAAGTCTTTTTTTTTTCAGATCAAAAATATTTGTATGTCAGTTTATTGCAAATAGGTTCTGGTTAAAAATGTATATTTATGCCGGTCAGGTGACCCCCCTACTGGCTGCGCAGGCTCCCAAAGATCAGATTTCAAGAGATCTCTTGTTTCTCTTACCGTGTGACAAGTGGTACTATACCATCCTGTTGAAACCACATATTCTCTACGTCTAAATCATCAATTTTTCGCCACAAAATGCTTCGGATCATCTCCCTCGGATCATTGGTCCATATTTCTTTGAAAATGAGGACGACGCAACCATTACGGTCAATGGAGACACCTATCGCCATATCGTGAACGACGTTTAGTTTCAACAGGATGGTGCAACTTGCCACACATCTTATGCCACAATCGATTTATTGCGTTTGATGGCTGTTTAATTATCCGAAATGGTGATGTTAGTTGCCCGCCAAGTAGCGGCGATATGACATTATTGGGCGCCACTAAAGAGAAGTGTTATGACGACAAATCAAAAACAATAGCGCATTTGAAAGCCAACACTCGTGATGCCATTGCCGAGATATGACCTCATACAGTCGAAAAAGTTGTCGAAAATTTGTCCGATCGTATGGGGTGCTGTGGGGCCAGCCGCGGCAGCCATATAAATGAAATAATATTTCATTTATAACCGGGATTTGCTAAATACGATGACGACAGATACGAATGTCACCCTGTAGTGATTTCCATTGATCGTAAATGCATTTCCATTTTCGTTTTCAAAAAATATATGTGGCCCAATGATTCCTCCGGAGCACAAACCACAACCAATTTCCTAATTACGTCTTGAAAACGTTGGCCATTTTCAAAAAATGTTTTAATAATAAAAACACGTTGTTTCTTCGTGTAATCATCCATATTAACTAACCGGAATGTATTTAGAATTTGAAAATAAAAATGTCGAATAAAAATTACAAGTAGAAAGAAATGGGAGCAAAATTAAAATGATGCCTCAATTTTGGCCACCCTTTATAAAAGAGGACTATAAAATGCGTTGTAATTGATGTTGAAATGCGCTAACCGATGTTATTTTGTAATCCCTTAAACGTTCTTTATGTATACGCGGTTTTTGTAGGTCTCTTGGTTTGCGAGTTATTGTCGTTAGAGTGAACCTCTTTGTATTGCGTATGAACTTTGCGTGAGTTAATGTATAGACATTGTTACGAAAATGAAATGAATGCTGGAAAGAAAATTCACCACATCAGGGAATTATGAGAATTTAGCTAAAAAATGTATTGGTTTGTGTCAAGGCTTAATAATTGCCAACTTTATTAATATAGATAGATAGGTAGGTACAGAAAGCGGTGCTTGCGCCCCACCCATAAATCAGAAAGAAGTTCATAGAGGAAGCCTTCCGGAAAGAAAGAAAAAATAATGCAGAAAATAAGAGAAAGAGAATAGAATTCAATGAAATAAAAGAAGATAATCAGAAATCAGTCAAAAATCCTAACTGATGCAACCTTGCTGAGGCTACTGAAAAAGTCTTGGTCCAGTAAAATGAGCCTACGTCTCTGGAGAGCAAGGCAAAGGCACAAGATGTGTTAAACTGTCTCATACTCTGCTTTATTGCCATACACTAGACAAAAATCAGGGGTAACTAAGTCGCTCAACCTAGTCGTGCCCAACCAAAAATCCAAAGAGGCTCCCTACTCTGATTCAGGAGTATTCCTTACTTGACTTATCACAGACTTGTTGACTTGAGTTTTGTACAGACCCACCTGCCAGATCTGCACTCTTCGTTGCGCCATCTCTAGCCACCTTATCAGCAGTTTCGTTCTCCACTATACCACAGTCTCCAGCAACCCAACACAGTTTGAAACTGAATCTGTCCAGCACTGAAGTGATGGCTTTCCTGCATAATACAGTCAGCCTTGAGCTAACGTTACGCCTAGTCTATGCTCTAATAGCATAACATAAATAACCACCTTATCATCAGCTGCGATATAATTACGAATCAGCCCCGTTGCTGTATAAACAGCAAATAATATACTGCACTCATCGAAAATCTATAAGATAGCTTTCAACCATTTCTCTTATAAATACACCTCCGCACCAGTGCCTTTTTACCTTCGAGCCATCCGTGAAAATCACATGGCCATCTAACAATCCATCAGCACTTAGCCTTCACTTCCTACCTGGAAATTCTATCGACGGCCTTCTATTGAAGTTACACACCCTGATCATATAGTTCGTGAAACCCCACCCCAACCCATTTCCCCCATAATCATAGCCGCCAGCCCTTTCACTACCGCCTCCAAAGAAGTCAGGACGAGGATTATGTCCGCCGAAGCTCGTGAAGACACCTGATATACCCAGAGATACCATATTGAGTTAGAGAGACCAAGAGGAGTTTAGAAAGGCCCGTTTAATTTAAGGTAAGACACCCGCCTACCAAGCAGCAGGTCCGTCGGTTCAATATCTGACCAGACCATCTTAAAAAAAGGAAAAAAAAGTATTTCGACAGCGGTATCATCTCATAACATTAGCTAGTAACTGGTTATGAGTATAAATACTATTGAAAACTTCTCTAAATGCATTTGCCATTCGGAGCCGGCGTTAAACTGTAGGTCCCTTTCAATGAGTTTAAAAATAGGATCGGGTGCAGCTCATTGACTGAGAGAAGTCCCCATGTTCCTTCCTGGAATGTTATGGGTATTAATAATAGTAGTAAACAGGGCGCAACCGACATCCTGAAGTTCATTAAAGCAACTAAACTGGAAGGGATATTATAGAAAATTTTTATACAGTGTGGGCCAAAGTCATCATGGGAATAAAAATTTATTTATTTTTTTTTTTCAATGGAATTTATCACTTCCAATGAAGATGTAAAAATATCCTAAATATTTATAAATTTTCAGCAATTTTCTTAAAGAAAAATAAGTAAGTCCTACTCTTCTTTTTAATACTAAAGGGTCCACCATCTAACGTTTTTTTTTTCAACTGGTGCTTATTTCGTGAATGGTAACACTTAGCTCATGTCTGATTTGACAGATAATTAGTTTTATCCTTCCACTGAACGAATATGGTTGTGTATACGCTTGAACAACGCTCGGAAATATTGCGACATTACTTTGAAAATCATGGTAATGTTGCAGATGAAGCTCATTTTGATCTTTGCGGGTAAATAAACAAGCAAAATTGTCGCATTTGGGGCACAGAAAACCCGCACGCATACTTTGAAAAGCCGATACACCCAAGACGAGTCACTGTTTGGTGCGGATTTTGGTCCAGGGGCATAATTGGGCCATTTTCCTTCGAAAATTAGCAAGGAGTGGCCATTACATTCAATGGCGATCGTTATCGGGTCATGTTGAACGAATTTTCGTTCACAAAAATTGAAGAGTAGGATATTAGCAACATTTGATTTCAACAACACGTGCCACACGGCCGAAGCTACACCCGATGTTTTGCGCCCTGTTTTTGAAGATTGCATTATTAGCCGCAGAGCTGATGTCGTTTGGCCACCTTGGAGCTACGATTTGACACCGTTGGACTATTATTTGTGAGGTGCCGTCAAAGATAAGTGTTATGCCAACAAGCCAGAGCCAATTGACGCTTCAAAGGACAATATTCGTGAAGCCATTGGTGAAATACAGCTGCACACAATCGATAATGTACTCAAAAATTGAACCGATCGTGTAGGCTACTGCATGGCTAGCCGAGGCAGCCATTTGAAGGAAATTATTTTCCATTATTAACCGAAAGGATTGTACTTTGAAATAAAAAAAGAAGTTTGAGAAAATATTCAGTAGTTTTTTTTATAGCATAATCAAAAAAACAATTTATTTGGCGGACCCTTTATATAAACAAATTTTAAAATTAATTTTCACAAATTCTTTTCATAGAAATTTACTTTAAATCCATCACTACTTGTTTAAATAACAGGTATGTTCGTTCTTTTTATTTATTGCAAAAGTTCAATTTTCATACAACAGTTGGCAGCACTTTAATCGTTAATTTATGTTTTTCTTTTTCATTAGAAAATTCGAAATTTACATAAAATTGAATTAAATTTATTTAAATAATATTTTATTTATTTATTATAAAACGTTTTTTGTTCATTTTCATTTCAATGATTTAAGAAAAAAAATTCATTTTTTATAGACCAGGTGGCAAAAAAATAAACAAAACAGAAGAAAAACCATGAAAATATGGCAACAACTCATAAAGAAAAGGCACCATTGTTACAACAACAATTACTACATATAAATACATACACACATACATTCATACATACCAACGTCAGCAATAATAAATGTAAATAAACCAATAAGTCCAAGTAGGATAAAACAAGTAGTGAACAATAGCAACAAAAGAAAAAAAATTTTCTTTAAAAAGAGATATGGCGATGGACAGTAACATGGTTACCAACACGTTTCTTTATTAAAGAAAAACGAAAGAAGAAAAAAATAAACAATCATTTTAAACATCTGGGCTGCCAACCATTTTGGAATAGGACACCAAACATACACTCATATACACACACTTGCATCCTGACAAAGAAAAAACAAAAACAAAAACAAAAAGAGTTGTAAGTTAAGTTGTGTGAACATGTTGTAAATTACTAAAGTGTACTTAAATCACTCAGCAACAACAACATCGGCAACAACAATAACAAAAGCATTAAAAACAAAAAACATATGGTTACAACTGTCACTTTGTTAAACGAAGGAAAGAAAGAAGAAGGAACACAAAAACAAAAAACAAAAAAAAAACAAAAAATTCAACCAAATGTACCAGCAGAGTAGAGTAGAGTAGAGTAGAGTCCATAATGAAAATGGATGGGAGTGTGAGTGTGAGTGTTAGTGAGCGCGAGTGAATAAGTAAGTGTAAGCAGAGTAGTATAGTAGTTGTAGTCTTAGTATAGTGTAGTTACTGGTAAAAGTAGTCGTCTCGTCTAGTCGTCAACAAAGTGTATATAACTGACAACAACAACAAAAATTAAGTGAAATATCTACACGCACACACACACACACACACACACACAAACCCCTATAAAGGTATAAAACTACACTAAATAAAAATACAATTTTATTAAAAAGCAAGCACAGCAGGCAGTAGCAATAAACCGGTTCAATGCGCACCAATCAAATGTGCGTAAAGCCTAACAGGGAGGCGGGTTTAAAACTACAAACAAACATTTATTCATGCCATGCATTTACACACTTATACTACATAAGGTAGCCGTGTCATACTACATACGGCAGCAGCAATGCAAGCAAGCAAGTGCGCAAGTATAGAAAATTTACAAACTGGTTCTGTTCTTGTTATTGTATTTGTATAACAAAGTATATACTCAGAGTCCTCGTGCCATCAGCATTTATGTATTTGTTAGAGTTGTGTTGGTGTGTATTTGTCTGTCTGTGTGTTAGCCAGCAATCAGCATTAAAAGCAGCGCAGAGCCATAGCAGCATTTGTTTGGCTTTTAAAGAAACTTTAGTTTTGTACTGATTTTACGTACGTGCGGGTGTTGTTTCTGTATTACTCCGCCGTGACAGTCTATGAAAAATTAATCAAAAAATACAAAGAAAAAAAACCATAATAATTATTACAAACACACACATATACACAAGCACGCACGCACGCTTACACAAATAGCAGCAGGAAGAAAAAAACGAAAGGAAATAAAACAAAGCGATTAAAGTAATTGCAAATTTAATTAACTGCAACTACAAATAACAACTGCAGCAACAATTACTTACTTACTTACTTACTTACTCCTCTTCCCTATCTCTCTATCCCCCTCTCACTAATAACTGTGCCTATACTGTGTCTATAAATGCAAGTGTCGTTCATCTAGTGAGTATTTTAAATTGAGTAATGAGTCAGTTGAGTGAGCGAGTACCAGCGCCATGTGTCAAATGTGTGTTGTCGTCAGTTAAGCGCAGTAAATATATGCAGTGCCATTCATAAAACACCGTTAGTTTTGACAACCAACAATTGTGACAGGTCACGTAAAAATACAAGTGTTGACAACTATTCCAATAAGAAAATCAAACAAAACAAAAAAAATATCAAAATTAATTGCCATTTAAAATCGATTTTATTAAAAAATAAGCAAAAATAATTGTAAAAAATTAAGAAAAAAAATCAAAGAAAATTAAAAATTTAAAAAAATTACATATAAAACGTGAGAGTGTAAATAATAATTCAAATGTTATTCACGTGATTAAATATTAATTTTGTTTGTTTGAAAAATAAATAAAAAAAAGAAAAAATTGAAGAAAATTTAATAGAATTTTTCGTAATTTCAACTAATTTTTTGGTTGTATTATGGAAAGTAACGCCTTTGGTAGCAGTCATATACCCTCACAAGCATTGGTTGTTTTATCGGAGGCTGCTTCCGGTTTGCATGAGGCCCTAAGAGGCCAACGTCCATTTCCTTCAAGGGTAAGTTGGCTAACCGACGGTAAACTGTTAAAAACTTCAAAAACGAATTTACTTAACATCGAGAATTCAGAATCATCAGGTTTCGTTAATTGTAGCCCATTCTCTTCGCAAAAAGGAAGATATAGAGTGACCAGATGATGATTATGCAAGTCATCATCCATATTATATAGGGTCCGTCAAACAATTTTTTTTTTTTTTTTTTTGAAAATAGGGTGCAAACCATCGAGTGTAGCTTCGGCTGTGTGGCACGTAACGTCGTCCTGTTGAAACCAAATGTTGCTAATATCCTCCTCTTCAACAAAAATTCGTTCAACATGGCCCGATAACGATCGCCATTGACTGTAACGGCCACTCCTTGCTCATTTTCGAAGAAAAATGGCCCAATTATGCCTCTGGACCAAAATCCGCACCAAACAGTGACTCGTCTTGGGTGTATTGGCTTTTCAATGTATGTGTGCGGGTTTTCTGTGCCTCAAATGCGACAATTTTGCTTGTTTACATACCCGCCAAGATCAAAATGAGCTTCATCTGAACACATCGCACACATTCTGCAACATTACCATGATTTTCAAAGTAATGTCGCAATATTTCCCAGCGTTGTTCAAGCATATACACGACCATATTCGTTCAGCGGAAGAATAAAACTAATTATCTGTCAAATCAGACATGAGCTAAGTGTTACCATTCACGAAATAATCACCAGTTGAAAAAAAAACGTTAGATGGCGGACCCGTTATTTAGACATCGAAATAGTCTTAAGTAGTAGACTTGTAAGAGTAAAATAATAAGGACGTAACACCGCTCAAGAATAACAAACAATATGCGTTCTCTGCGAAATCGTTTATATTTCTAATAAATATTTATGCGTCAATATCTGGCTTGGGGCCTTTAAAGTAAACCCTCTTTCGAAATGATACGCTTTTACGCTCGGTGGATCGTTTCACTTTAATATTTTCAATGATGAATCGTCGTTACAAAATCAATATCCAGTCGAAATTTTCATGAAATTATCGTAAATTAACAACTTTAGTGATGAATTTTCATGACAATGACACAAATAAAGAGAGTTATGTATGACAGCTTCATTGTAATGTCACCAAACTAAAAGAAAAGTTTGAATTTAGCGACATGAGTCGACTACGTGCTGAAATTTGGCGACATTATTTGTTATGAGTCGACTACATGTTGAAATCTGGCGACATTGCCTGTTATGAGTCGACTACATGTTGAAATTTGGCTACATTGTCTCTTATGAGTCGACTACATGTTGAAATTTGGCTACATTGTCTCTTATGAGTCGACTACATGTTGAAATCTGGCGACATTGTCGGTTATGAGTCGACTACATGTTGAAATCTGGCGACATTGTCTGTTATGAGTCGACTACATGTTGAACGATGCAGGATTTTTTCTGCTACAGTTTCCCGTTAGCGACTAAAGCTGTTAGAACTCATTAATGACACAATGAACCTCTGTCATCAATAAACATTTCGGCAATTACTCTAAAATTCAAAGAAAAATCAACTTTAGTAAACGATGATTTATCATTATCAGTGTGTGTCACGATATTTCACTATAAAGTCTGCAACCGGGCTGTTTTAATAAGAGTATTTACTAGGAACCTGCGCCAGAAGCTCTCTCATTTTTCTTCATCTTAATCATCACAAATGCTTGTCTCTTCACGGACCTCTTGAAGTTCTACAATAAGCCATAGGTCGTGGGTTGTCAAAGCTGATAAATAACCCATGAGTTGAAAAGTCCCGGACCTAATAAAGAAAACACTTTTTAGTTGTTCAGAATTAGCTTTATCCGACAAGAGCAATACAATCATTCCAGCGCTGCTCTAACATTTCATATCACTTTTGTGGAATGATTTATCTTTTGCCTCAAAATAGGCCTCAGTTTCTGTGATAACCTACTCACTCGTGTGAAATTTCTTACCGGCGAGCATTTTTTTGAATTCTGCGAACAGCCAGTAATCGCCGGGAGTCAAATCTGGAGAATGCGATATATGTGGGAGCAATTCGAAGTTCAATTCATGTAGTTTTAACATTGTTTTGATTGACTTGTGACACGTTCCGTTATCTTGATGAAACAAAATTTGTTTGCAATATGCGGCCTTCAGACGCTCCAATAACGCCATATAATATTCAGTGTTGATGGTATTTCCCTTCTCAAGATGGTCTATGACTGTTACACCATGCACATCACAAAATACCGAGGCCATAACCAATTGTTATGCTTTCGGGCGCTTGGGACGAGGTTCACCAGTTGCTGTTCACTCAGATGACGATCGTTTTGGTTCCGGAGTAAAGTGATGGATCCATATTTCATTCATTGTCTCATATCGACCCAAAAATTACGGTTTATTACGTAGAAACATGGCCAAACATTGCTAAGAATCATCAATTCGTTCTTGTTTTTGATCAACAGTAAGCAAATACAGCACCCACTTTGAACAGAGCTCTTTCATAGTCAAATGCTCATGCAATATAAAGCCAACATGTTCTTTTGATATCTTTAAGATTCCAACTAACGCAAGCAACTTTACTTTTCGATCATTCAAAACAAGTTTGTGGATTTTTTTGATATTTTCTGGTGTTACCGTCTCATTCCACTGCGTTCTGCTCCCTCGCTTTCTCTACGATCAGGTTTGAAATCAGCAAACGCACGTTTTATTGTAGTTTCTGATGGAGCGGAGTCCCCATACACTTTTCAAGCCATTGCTTTGCTTGAACGGTATTTTTTCCATCAAGAAACAGTATAGAACTAAAACACGAAATTCTTGTTGATCCATTGTTCGGAAAATAACAAAAGTAACTTCACTCTTAGCGCAATAACTCGCAAACCAATGGAATATCATGACATTTTTTAGCGCTAAACTACCTTCATCTATGTGTTAGGCTCGGAACTTTTCAGCCCAGGTGTGATAGGGATTGAGGCTTGACCGAGGTTTTGTTTTTAACCTAAACTTCTATCACAAATAACAATTGTTTCCAAATTCTGATACCCTTTACTTTATTGCGCCCGCCAAGCTGCGAATAACTCCAAGTTGTACTCTTTTTGTAACATGCGACCTTATTGTCGGAACTAATAATGCTAAACCTTAGCATATCGCATAATCGAATTTTGTTCTTCCATTGGAATACTTATGCTATAAACACATTCAAGGCTGTCCACCATCGACTGCAAGCTGTTAAAAATAGAACACATGTGTGCATATGAGAATAATTTTTTTAACGGCAACACGGCCACACGACTACCGTTGTAAGCCCGTAGCCAACTTAAGGCCCAATTAGTCTAGAAGTAACGTAGACGTGATGTGTCAGCTGATACGATAACTAAATGGAGTTTTTCTGTAACGAACGTAACGTAGACGTGGTGTTTCTGTTTTCAACAGAATTTTTCTACGTTTTTACTTCACACACAACATCAGGTGACATAAAATTGTAAAAAAAAGAATTTACGTCCCATCTACGAGGCGATGGATATTGAGGCTACCTAAGTAGGAAAAACATTTTTTTTTTTCAAAAACCATTCATTTCTCAACATAGTCTCCTTTTAGCTCAATACACTTAGTAAGACGATTTTCCAACTTTTTTATACCATCTGAATAACACGATTTTGGGAACTCCTCAAAATATGCATTAGTTTCGGTAATCACTTCTTCATTTGAGATGAATCTTTTTCCTGCGAGCCATTTTTTCAAGTTTGGAAACAGGAAAAAGTCACTAGGGGCTAAATCTGGACTATAAGGTGGATAATCAACCAATTCGAAGTGGATTTCTCGTAGTTTTAGCACCGTATCTAATGCTGTGTGAACCGTTGCGTTGTCTTGAAGAAAGAGCACATTTTTCTTGTTTAAATGTGGTCGTTTTTCCTTGATTGCATCAACCAATTGATCCAATAATGCACGATAATACTCTCCTGTGATTGTGGATCCCTTTTCAAGATAATCGATGAGCAATATTCCGTGTGCATCCCAAAATACAGTGGCCATAACGTTGCCAGCCGATTACGCTGTCTTCGCCTTCTTCGGAGCACTTCGACCAGCTTCCACCCATTGCTTCGATTGATTTTTGGTTTCAGGTGTGTAGTGGTGGTGGTGGTTATTAATCTACGCCAAAAATCAGCATGATTATGCTTTATCATGTCCAAACACCGCTGTGAAGTGATCTGTCGAACACGTTTTTGTTCAACACTGAGCAAATGCGGCACCCATCTTGCGAAAGCTTTTTCATATGCAAATGTTCATGCAAAATGTTGAACACACGTTCATATGATATGTTTACCATTTCAGCAATCTCACGTATTTTGACCCGGCGATCATTCATAACAATATCGGGGATTTTCTTCATATTTTCTTCTGTAACCACCTCTTTTGGGCGGATTGACAATGAAGCTACCTAGCGCTAGATGGCAGCACAAAAACAAAAACTTTTTCTTTATTAGAAATTACGGTCTGTCAAATGTCAGCTGTTAAAATTTAAGCCAAATTCATCGATTAGTTTATTTGTTGTAGTCGTTTGAAGTAAGCAACTTTTGTGTTTCTTGGAAAATGGAAAAAAGTGAATTTGGTGTAGTGAATAAACACTATTATTTGAAAGGCAAAACGGCGAAAGAGACAAAAGAAAAGCTTTGTAAACATTACGGCGAATCTGCTCCGTCAGATTATATGGTAAAATATTGGATTGCTGAATTTAAACGGGGCCGAACAAGCACTGCAACAATACGAGTATAACAGTTAATGCGTAGGTTTTGATTAGAATTAGGCATTCGTTCTTATAAAAGGAGAAGCCGGTGTCGGCAGAAGTACTTATCTATCAAGATGATTCGACAACCATTTGTATACAGTTTCTATGCTTTTGTCATTGTCTGACCAAAGATCAGAATGGTATTCATTACTGGCAGCGTTTTGGAGTTTTTAAGAGATATTTCCCACCGTATGTCAGTCACTGTAAACATTTGCATTCGGGAGCACTATTTCAATAGAAGAAAAAACGCCAAACAGTTTTAAACTTTATTTCTGTAATAAAAAATAAACAAGGAATGCTGTGCTTGAATAATAAAAAAACGGTAAGCTTACTAGCTTGATCAAAAAGTTTGCTAAATAACCCTTGTGTGACGATCCCATCGTTCCGATTTGAGTTTGTTTTTTTTTTTTGTTAAGTTAGTACATCTGTTGTTGATATTACCGCTAAATCTTAGCGTCATAGCTTGACATTTGCACTTTTTATATTCGGTTTTGGTATGTCCATCAGAGTTTCCTGCGATTTTTCCATTTTTTTTTTCGGCTGCTGAAACGCGTTCCCCGTAATGTTTTTCTTAGCTCGATTGAACAGAAAGAAGTCATAGAGAGATAAATCAGTTGAATTCGGTGGCTGTTGAAAGGTATTTGTAGCATTTTTCGTCAAAAAACTTCGATTAATAATGGCAATGTGCGACGGTGCGTTATCATGGTGCAATATCCACGAGTATTCTGCCTACAATCCTGGACTCTTTAGGCGAATTGCTTTACGCAAACGTTTCGTTTACTATATGATACTCTTTGTTTACTGTCTCGTCTTCTGGCAAAAATTCATGACGTACTACACCGTTGTAGTCTATGAACCCCGTGAACATTGCCTTCTTTTTTGAGTGAAAACGACGTTTTTTTGGTCTCAGCTCATTTAGTGAATGCGTGTCGTACAAACCCACGTCTCGTCTCCAGTAATGATTCTTTTGATGAATGTGGGATCGGATTCAGCTTCGCAAATCATGTCTTTTGCGACCTCAATACGATCAAAACTGTAAAACATATAGACGCCAAAACATATAGAGATGGATAGACACTATGACTTAGCGGCAATATCAACAACAGATGTACCAGCTTAACAAACAAAAAAACTCAAATCGGAACTATGTGACCGCCACACGGGGGTTATTCCGAAAACTTTTCAAGGTGGTATGTTCGGGCCGAGTATAGCAGCTTCAGATAAACGCAACTTAAAAATGCACTTAATTTTTTGAAAAAAATTTCGATTTTCTCATAATAAATGATATCCATCCGAAGCATTGACAGCCTTGACAGCTGCTAAAAATAGTGCCTACAATCTGGTCACCTTATTAGGCATTTAAGTTCATTTATTAACTTTGTTTTGTCTGACTTATCGAGTAGCACTTTATGATTTCAAGTCAAATCTCTTTATTGTCTGTCTTTGATTTCTTCTTTACCGCCATTCCATTTGTCTTCATTTATTAAGCAGAACTTTCCAATAAAAAAGGAACCGAAATTCCTAAAAATTCTAGCGGCACCTAAGAAAAGTCTCATAAAAAAACGTTGACTTCTAACCAAACAAAAGTCAATTCAATTTGTGTTAAAAAAGTATCACTCAAAACAGTTTGTGCTGAAAGTAACAACAACAAACATGATAACCAACATTAAACTGACAAAGTTCCAAGTAAATGGGCCCCAGCAATCAATACATTCTCTTGTATAATATTAACATACCGAGCAGTATGAGAGTACCACTGTACGATAGGAGTATATACGTAATATTTATGATCCACTACACTCCTCTACAAAATTTCACCTTGCGAGTTATAGAAATTGAAAGAGAAATAACAAAAAAAGAGTGACAAACGAAGTAGAAGAGGTAGAGTCAGTAAGAGGGGGTGCTGTAAACTTAGAAATTTATTTATGCGCCATAAACTTGTCTTCTATAGGTATTCAGAGAGCTTAGCCTTAAGATACAACCGATCACAATCATAAATACTTTTCTTTTTGTATTGAATGGTTGTTGTTTTGTGGATTCTCTTCTTTTTCTTGTTGTTCTTTTTATCGTTTTTGAATTTAAAATTTCGCGCTTATGGTAGCAGCAATAAATCAGCACACCCAACGAGTATATGGTGGCTAAATGGCTGGCTGGCTAGCTGGCTGGATCACTAACTGACTGACTGGGATATGCGTAACAGCTAAACAAACGTAAAATGTTATGCACGGACGGACATCACACCAATTGTAAATTATAACCCATATTCCACATCTTATTCTTCTTCCTCTTCTTGTTCTTGGTTTAGTTGTTGTTGTTTAAATGCGATCCTAGAAGTGACATTAAACGGTAGAGTTTTAGTCTAAAAACGTGTAGCAGTTGCTAAAAACAAACAAAAATACTCGTACGTACACAATGGCAAGCAAATACTCATCATACAAGCGTTAGTGATGTAAAATCCGCGAATTTTGAGACGTTTTTGGAACTGTTCGAATATTTGTCTTGAGCAACGTTGGGACTTATTGGTCGGAAATTTCAAAAACAACAACAACAAATTTTAATTGCAAAAAATTTGTTTACCATTGTTTTGTTTGACTTCTAACACGGTGCGTTGTCTTGATGCAACAAAATTTTTTACTTTGCTATGTGCCATCGCTCCAGTGACGCTATATAATAATCAGTGTTGATGGTATTTCCCTTCTCAATATAGTCGATGAACCACAACAACACACACATCCCAAAATACCGAGACATAACCAATTGTGGTGCTTTCAAGCACTTTCGACGAGGTTCGTCAGTTGCTGGCCACTCAGATGACGATCTAAAGTAATATATAAACTCGTTCCATCTGGTAATAGTGATACCAGATTTCTTTAGCAGATTTTGGCTTTAATTTATTTATTTTTGGCCTATGGCAGCAACCAACCACTCTGCTCTGCTAGACACAGTGTATGCACCCATGCCTTGAGCACCGTGTGGTCGTCTGACTGATATCCAACCAGGAAAACTTTATGCTTCCACATCGTGTGAGAATACAAAATTTCCTACAAATTCTCTAATCAACACTACTTTGACGAACAAATTTGCTGAGTGATTCACAAACGCTTCTTAACGCTTTTGAAACTGTAAACGTGCAGATGTTTGAGACAAATGCTGGCAACTCTAAGTATCGTTAGTGCTTGGCTGAACACACTTCGTATGGCTTGGTCTCTCTATTAACATACAATTTTAAGAATAATCGTTCACTATTCGCATTTATTTTCTCCACCACTAATCGAACGCTTTTTTTCAAGTCTATTGTGTGTAGATTTTGTTTTATTCCTTCTTGACAATTTATGATTTTGTGTGTAAACAGAAAAAGTTTTCAACTGAATTTCAAGCCAATTGTTGTTCTTCGTTCTGGTTTTTCTTTTTGTTTTTTTTTTAACAAAAAAAAGTCTTTTAAATAAAAAGGAAGAAAAAAAACTGTTGATACCAAACCCCTGCTAAGCGCGTCTTTTTATATAGCAAGTAGTCTGTCTGTCCGTACCTCTGTCTGTCATCATCATAAACATGATCAATGATCATGACGCTGATGCTACAAATGATGAAAAATACTTTCTTCAATATCAGCACAATTTAAGCATTTATTTAAACAATAGAAGGAGCAACAACAACAACAATACCAACAACAAGTTAAGAAAAGGAAGGTGAATATGTTAAACAAGGCATCAACGACAACAATATGTCTTAAAAGTGTAGATGGACATGAAAAGATTGTGTAACGTTTCGCAGCAGCAGCAGCAGCAGCAGTAACCAACTGTTTTGTGTAACAGTGGCAAGTTGACAAGATTTTGTTTTGTTTTTTTGCTTTGGTATTTATGAAAGTGTTGCCAAATTCCTTTTATTGTTTGTTTGGTTTCCTGTATTAAAACAGTTTTCTATTTATTTGTCGTTAATAACTTTAAAACCGGGCATAATCAATTTTAAATTGAGTGCCTGTGTTTAAAGTGTTTAATTACAAAAAAAAAAAAATTTATTAAGTTGTTAACGTTATGTCAGTTACGCCTTAGTTTAAATTCGATTTTTTTTTTTCGTTTTCTTCTTCTTCATTAAACTGGTTTCATTAGCTTGACCATCATGCATGCTTCTGTTTACATTGTGGCCATAACAAATTAAAAAACCCCAAAAAAAAAATTAAATTCGAAACATGGCTTAATTCGTTTTATTGATAATGTTGTTGTAAAATGGTGATTATAAAACAATCATTTACGGCCAGTTGCAAGCAAATAAAAAATAAGCATGAAATACAGTTACAAAATGTTGCATATTGCACATTATAAATTAGTTGTTATTGCTGTTGTTGCTGTTATGGCTGTTGTTATAATTCAGTTGCAAGTTGCTGTTATTTTCGTAATTAATCAATAAATCAAAATATTGTGGTTTGAAAACAAACAAACAAAAATCCATAAAATTAAACAACAATTTCTGCTTTTAATTGCTTACAAACATTTTTTTAAACAGTAGTCCAGCTAAAAAAAGCATTAAAAAAATTGTAATTTTTTACACAATGTACTCGTATGCCTGCTAGTGTTCGTTTTGCAGAAATATTATTACAAAATAAAAATCAAATTGATAATATTAAGCAGAAAATGACTTCGTTTTTCAATAAGTTTCTTATGTTGAGTTTAAATATAAATTCATTTAAAGCAATATCGCATTGCCAACTATAAAATGATCACAATGTAGTTTTAGACCAATATTTATCATGTCGCATCGGTATAACATAGTTTCTTATGCATCGATTGTATGGTGGTCCAAGGCTGAACAGGGGTTTTGCATAAATAGATGCAATGGGAATTTATGCCACTTTGGCCATGGAAGCTTTAATTGGTCTAAGCCTACAGCATATCTTTATTATGAAATCTGCTGCTCTGGGGGCACTCAGGTTGTTGACACGTGGTGGTCTTAACTCAGTGGATCAAACTTTGAGTTACTATTGGTCAGGAGTGACGTATGCACAAGTGGCTTAAGGTTTGGTTGCAATTTCGAAGTTGCTATAATGCGAAATCGCATTGCCAACTATAAAATGATCACAATGTAGTTATAGACCAATATTTATCATGTCGCATCGGTATAACATAGTTTCTTATGCATCGATTGTATGGTGGTCGAAGGCTGAACAGGGGTTTTGCATAAATAGATGCAATGGGAATTTATGCCACTGTGGCCATGGAAGCTTTAATTGGTCTAAGCCCACAGCATATCTTTATTATGAAATCTGCTGCTCTGGGGGCACTCAGGTTGTTGACACGTGGTGGTCTTAACTCAGTGGACCAAACTTTGAGCTACTATTGGTCAGGAGTGACGTGTCACTGGTGTCTTAAGCTTCGGCTGCAATTTCGAAGTTGCTATACATGACTGTGGGGAGTGGGATCATGGGGTGCCTAAGTACCCTTTACCCTTTACAGTGGTCTCCAGATGGATCGAAAAAGGACGTTGGAGTGGATGCCGGGATTTTCGGGCCCAATACTAAAATCTGGAAACCCAAAGGCAAATGGCCCAGCGTTTTCCAGGCAGAGATCCAGGCTATTTTTATCTGCCCGCGTATTAATATAGAGCGTGGAATCAGGGCGCTTCTATTAATATATACTCCGATAGTCAAGCCCTTTCTTCGGAGTATATAAGCTGGAGTATCGAGACTGGTACTCGAGTGCTATCCCAATATCAACACACTGGCATTAAATAACACAGTAACGCTTTAACACCTGGACACACTGGACCAGAACCATACTATGATATTAGCTGGCCCACGGCCAGGGGAAAAATCGACGAATGGAAGCATGGCCAATGCTCGTTATACTGGGTACAATACCCGGTATCCGGCAGGCGAAGCACCTAATGAGACCCTTCACCTATAATAGGGAGTTGCGCCACATAGGCGAGACAACTATTAGCAGACTTATTGGCTTCCTGACGGACCATTGCTGTGTCAGATATCACCTCTTCGGCCTAGGTGTGGTTGCTGATTTGGAGTGTCGCGTGTGTAGAGAGGAGAAGGAGACGACTGAGCATATTCTCTGTGAATGTGTTGCTTTGGCAAACATTCGGCGTAGATCTTTTATTGGGCTTGATGAGGTTCGTCGGCTACCCATTGGAGATATTGCTGTCTTCATACACAAGACTTCTTCTGGAGACTGCTCCGATTGGCGCATCCAGACTTAACGGACAGTTATTCACGCAGGGGTTTTGACCTGATGGTATTTATATCGCCGTCGGCCATTACGCTGGCGGGTCTGATCTCGTAGTGTTTGACACAATAGATCTTTTTGGGTAGCAGTGCCACGGCCATTTGAGCCTCGCCGGCTCAATTTAATAATAGTAATAACCGGTTTAGCTGTAAATACGCTAAGTAAGAAGCAGAAAATAACCTTAGGGTCCTAACCCGAGACTAATAATGGTACTACTGTCTCTCAGTTACTGCGTCTTATGCCCAGTATGGCCCCTTGAGGAGCACACAAGTTGGTTGTGGTTTAAACATTATTTTCAGAAAAAGGCTATTTAAAGAAAATAAAAAAGACTGAATGTTGCAGCGTAGATTTACTCAACCGCTGAGAATGGAAGCTTCGAAGAGAAAGCTATTTAAGACTTGGTATAAAGTTGCATTGCAATCAATTCTTTCAAAGACACACCAAAGGTTTACTAAAGAGAAAAGAGTACATTACCTAAAACAGTAGATTAGAACACAGATGTCTTTTTTTAGTAGAGGCACTGGAGGCGTTCGTAGGCTCATGAAATACTGTCCGGTATTAGAACACTGCAATAGTACATAATGTCAAGCAGTAATGATAAGGATGTTAATATCACGATTAATGATAGTTTGGTTATAGTCAATATATTCGATCTAGAACACCTTATGTCAATTAAGCGATGCAAGAAAGTATCGGGTAATTTTTTTAGCAAATTTCTTTTTGGCAGCTCAGCTGTTTTCGTGTAACATATTACTGTCAAACATGTCAAACACGTCCAGTTTGGTCTATAATTTAATAATGAATCGACTTACAAACGAAAAACGCTTGCTGATTATTGAATTTAATTATCAAAATCATGCCCGGTTAAGAACTTTCTATCGGAAAATTGTGTTCAGCGAAGAAGCTCATTTTTGGTTGAATGGATACGTAAACAAGCAAAATTGCCGCATTTGGTGCGAAGAGCAGACAGAAGCATTGCAAGAACTGCCAATGCATTCCGAAAAATGTACTGTTTGGTGTGGATTATAGGCTGGTGACATTATTGGACCATAATTTTTTAAAGACGACGAAGGCAAGAACATTTCTGTGAATAGCGAGCGCTACCATGCGTTGATTACAAAATTTTGTTTGTCCAAAATGGACGAGCTAGATTTGGTTGACATGTGGTTTCAAAAAGACGGTGCCACATGCCACAATGAGGGGCGAGTTTGATAAACAGTTTATTTTACGTTTGGGGCTGGTGAATTGACCGCCTAGATCCTACAATTTAATGCCTTTAGACTCTTATTTGTAGGGCTATGTTAAGGCTCATTTCAATAGGGACAAGCCCGCAACGTTGAAGCATGGAAGGTAATATTGAAGAATTTATTCGAGAGATACCGGCCGATATGTTGTAGAGAGTATACCAAAATTAGATCCAGCTTATAAAAAAAGCTTTCTGGAGGCACAGAATAGCATTTCCCCTTAAATTTTATACTTCTTTCATGGTAATCGATATGAATAAAACAGCATGCGTTCCAAAGTCGGCTTTCGTGACCTTATAAGACAACATGCTCACTGTAGCACGTTTATTCGAAGATTATTTATTATTTTTAGCCTAAGATGTGTTGTGCAGAAGTCATATACCACCAACAATTACAAATAAAGACAAAAACTTATTCGAATTGTTTCTCAACGTAATCAAGCACTACTTTTAAGTGATTACACGGTTACTCTTATCCTTAAGAGTGAGGAATCGTAGCACTAATTGCGCCGTTAGCTGTTTTATTTCCAAATATTCATGTAAAATTTGAAGTACCGGCTTGTTTGAAATGTCTAAAGTCTTAGCGACCTTATAAACTTAAATAAATAAATAAAAAATAATATTCGCTGTTACTTTAGAATGACCCTATTTGGGCAATCTGAACCTTTCTTTGATATAAACGACAATTTTGCATTTCGTTTTAATTATTTTCAATCAACGTTTTCACATTTGTTTACCAAATTTCATAATTCGTTAACAGTTTCAATTTTCTCTATCATATGGTTGGCAATTTATCTACTCAATGTGACCAGTGTTACAACTGCACACAGAAAGAGAAGAATAGAAAACTTCTGTAATTATTTGTTATAGAGTATATCCATGCAAATCAATGCATTTTCAATACAGATTTGCTGTTATTGTTTGCTGTTTGGCTTATAACGAACTCTAACAGAGAGTATTTAGAAGAAAAAAATTATTCGTACAAGTGTAACAACATTAGCAGGTGTCCAAAACGGAGCAAACCGCTACTTTAACAGGGTATTTTTCACTTACCATTTGGGTGTGTTATTGTTTTTTACACTCCGTATATTATTTGGCTTTAAATTGTTCAAATTTTCTTTGTACGAGGGGTTGTTTAAAAGGCAATTCAATTAATATGCATTATTATCTGTGCTTATGTCCGGGTTTCCCTTATCGTTATTTTCTTTTTGACAAATTTTTTGTGCATTGTTTACAATTGTTTTTAATATGAGTTGTGTTGTAAATCAAATGAGCTGATAGGCAGAGGATGGGGAAATTTAAAGTAATACCCTCTGATTTGTAATAAGAAAAAACCACTACTTTTATTCCTTTTCCCTCCCGCTTTGCTTTTTCTATTCAATTGTCGACTAAAGCTTGTTTAGCCATTAAAACTTAAGCAAGTGTAGTCTGTGTTTGTGTTGTCTAACAGACAGAGAAAAAAAGGGTGGCTGTGATTTACATATTTGCTGTTGGCGTTGTTGTTTTTTGTATTACAATATTTAAATTATTAATACTTTAAATAAATAATAAAGAGATGAAAAAAAAACTCATAAATATACAAATGATGCCGCCATCAGCTATTTTTTTGATATTGTGTTAACAACACTCATCATCATCATCATCGTCATCATCAGCTGTGTTTAGTTATCATTATACGTAATAATTTTGTTAATTTAACGGTACTAGCAATGGTGTTGTTAGTTTGACTTACCGAAATACAAATGTATTGTTATACTCGCTTAAGCACTACTTTTGTTGTTATTGTTGTTTTACAAGGAATTTATTAATAATATGGTTAATAAATCTTCTCTCTCTCTCTCAATGTTATTTGTTGTTGTATTACATGTTACAGATAATATCTATTGACAATGACAATACTATGTAGTTAACAAGTAAGAAAATTTCTAATAAATTAAGCAGCATTGTTTTTTTTTTATTTATTATTTTCTATTTATTCCTTTTTATTGAATTATTTATTTCTTTTTAAAAGATTTATGGGTTTTTTATGAAACATTGGCATTTGAAATTAAATTTAGAGAATCCAAATAACCAACCAACCAACCAACCAACCAACCAACCAACCGACCGAACAACTGTATTAATCCAACAACAATTTTAATTTTTTAATTTTGCTTAACAACCATAAACAACAATAACAACAATTGCAATTGCTAATGTTTTTGTAATCAATTGTTCCATTGCAACTTAAATTTATTTCATAGCAATTGAATTATACTTAAAAGACCTTAAAGATTTTTATATTTTTTATTTCTCTTTCAGTTGGCAACGCCAAACATTTATGTTATAAACACATTTGAGGCTACCGACCGTCGACCACAAGCTGTCAAAAATAGAATACATGTATGCATATGAGAATAATTATTTTAGCGGCAACGCGGCTACCGACTGCACGACTACAGTTATCGCCTGTAGTCAACTTAGGCAAATTTTTGTGTTTCTTGATAGTTTAGTGTCCATTTGTTAACATTTATTTTGTAGCTGTAGTCGTTAAAATAATTAATAGCGTCTTTTGTAGTCGTGTAGTCGATGGTCGGTAGTCTGAATGTGTTTATAGTATTAGAGAAAGAGTCGCAATAAATGTAAATAAATTAATAAAATTTATGTATTTTTAGTATCTTCATATTAAATTGTCAACATTTTTCATACCAAAAATAAAAACAAATATTTTCGTAATATTTGCCACGATAGTTACCTCGTAATATCAGGGATTTGCTTTAACCAAAATTAAAAAATAAAACAAAATTGAAAAAATGTATGTTTTCATGCTGAATTATTATATTGCATTACTCTCGTATATTATATATGACCCCAACAAAAGAAGGTAAATGTACAAGAAAATATGTTTAAGAAAATTTACCGTTATAAACGTATGTATGTGGTTATAATGTGCGGAAATTAAAGTCATAACTTAAGTGTATAATGAAATTAATGGCCGGTTTCTTTTTCTTTATTGCTGTAACTAGAGGTAGAATAACGTGAAAAAGGACACAGTATCCAAAAAAAAAAAAAAAATTATGTCCTTTTTTACAATTAGTTTTCACTGGAGTCCTTGAAATAACTCATATTTATTTCAAGAAAAAATTACTTAAATTATATGTCTTTTATCAATGAAAAATTAAAGTTAATTTCAAAATAGAAGTGCATTGTTTTATATTTTTTATGAGGTACTAGAGTAGCCCTTCACGTGTTGCTGCGACCCTTTGTGTTGTATACTTATAAAATGTATTTCTCATAAGCAAAATGTAAAGAAACACACATAAAACAGTAAACAGTTCTTACCCGCTGTACGTTGTGCAATACCCGCTTATCCAATCCCTCACGTTTTTGGCTGGATAAATACATGCTAAATTCCATATTTACTATTATTACGTTTAAACCCTTTTAAAACGTTTAGAGTTCTTTTTAATTGCATCAAAATAAAATGAACACCACGTTGTTGTTGTTTTACAGTTTTTACTTCCTCACTTTACTGTATACAATTGTAACTATACAGTCTCCAAATTATTTATCTTGCACTTAATATTCGTTTATACAACACTTTTATTTACACCTAAACACGCCCTTACTTTATGACTGCAAAGCGATAACTATCATACGTAATCAAAGCAGCCTCCTTATTACCTAATTGCCTACATTTGGAAAGTTCCGGAAATGTCTCAAACGCTCTCACATCCTCCATTTCATGCCCGTTAATTTTAAACATGTAAGATTGTCTTACCCATAGTCTAATTGGCAATGCCGTCGAGTACAAAAATCAGCATGACAATGCCGTCAAATACATAAATCAGTACGGCCAGGGTAACACATTCGCAACCTTGGCACAAACCAATAGAAAAAATCCCACAATACAGTCCCTTATGTGGTGTATTTTCTTTTTAGACATTTTTATTTTCGTAACAGTATGAATGGAAGGTGCAACGCTAAATTATCCAATCTCGCCCTGTTAATGACTGGGTTCTTGTTTTGTCCAAGAAGTTGTTTAAACCAAATTTTGAAACTTCTACTATTACCGATCTCTGCATATACAAAAGTCAATAGTTAAATTGTACGTTCACTTTTAAACTGATGATTTGTATTACCTACCAAGTCATTTAGACAGAATTCTGAAACTCTTTTTCTAACAGTTCTCAAACATCAGTATCTACTTTGCATTCAGTTAAGCCCATTTTTTAACTGCTAATTTGTATTACTCTAACCGTTTTCTTAAGATACACAAAAATCAATTTCTGCTTTGTATGGGAGGTATCGTGCCTACTTCCGCCCACTTTTTTACTGATGGTTTGTATTAAGTACAAAGTCATGAAGACCAAATTCATAACCGTTCGCAAGACGTGGGAGGTACAATGCCCACTTATTCGATTCCGCCAGCTTTTTGATGGCTGGTTTGAATTGACTAACAAAATTTAGCGACCGTTTTAAAGATATAGGCAAATAAATATTTGTATGGACGTGGCGGCGCCTGTTTTTTTAAAGGCAATCAGTTTAAGTAGACATTTCCAACGCATGTTTTGGTTTATAAATCGGTTAAGTTGTTCTCGTGTTATTAAATAACGAACATCGGACAACTTATTTGTATATACATATGGAATATAGATTGCCAAGCAGTCCATTGCAATATTCCTACGACATTTAAAGTCCTCGCAACTAGACACGCATTTTCTAATCAGAAAGATATTGATATATTTTTGCACTCTCAAGAAGTTTAAGGTCGTTTTAGTTTGTATTTTTTACCTCAAAATAGGTCTCAGTTTCAGTGATAATCTCTTCATTCGTGCGAAATTTTTTACCGGCGAGCATTTTTTGGGGTCTGCGAACAACCAGCAGTCGCTGGGAGCCAAATCTGGCAAATACGGTGGATGTGAGAGTAATTCGAAGTTTAATAGTTGTAGTTTTGCCATTGTTTCAGAATCATCAACACGTTCTTGTGTTTGGTCAACAGTGAACAAACGCAACACCCACTTTGAACGGAGCTGGCTCATAGTCAAATGCCCGTGGAGTATAAATCCAACACATTCTTTTAATATCTTTATTCATTTAAAATGATTTTATTTAATTTTTTGGCGTTTTCTGGTTTTACCGCCTAATTCGGACGTCCACTGCGTTCTGCATCACCGGTGTCTCGGAAAACAACAAAAGTAGCGTCCCTCTTAATATAATAACTCGCAAACTAATTGATAGAATATCATTAAATTTTAACAGTTGTCTTTTAAACTGAAAAAGGGATGAATGCACTAAGCCTAGCGCCATCTATGTGTTATATTCAGGACTTTTCAGCCCCTGTGTTAGTAGGTAAGACACCCGCCTTCCAACCAAGAGGTCATTGGTTCATGCTGGTTATGAGTCCTACGCTATAAAACACTGCTCTAACTAATGCATCTGCCGTTCGGAGCCGGCGTTGAACTGTAGGTCCTTTTCAACGAGTCTATAAATAGAACCAGGTGCAACTCATTGAAATTCCCACTTGGGATATCAAGGGAGTTATGAATGTATATGTATGTATATACATATGTTTGCATGTATGTATGTATGAAATAGTGACCAACAGATGAGTCAGTTATCTTGTTTGCTAAACGGAACAACTGACTTTTTAGGAGTTAATACAGTTTTTTCTAGGGCAGACACGTAGAACGTAAGCAGATATTTCAAGCTCTTCGCTTGCCCCGTTTAGAGGTATTTTCTTGTGCAGGCATGCTTTGTCTATTTTGAAGAACAAAATAAATTTTTGTCATCGAAAGTATTTTAATCAAAAACCCCGATTTTTTCCATCTTTTTGGCTGTTTCAGTGATCCATCGCAAAATAAGGTTTTATCTTCTGAGATCCCTTTCAATTAAACCAATTTTTTTATAGTTTGTCCTGAAAGGGAACGTATTTCGTTACGTAAGAACGATAAATACTGTTTCTCTCGTTACGTAAGAACGATAACGTAACGAAAGAAACAGTATTTATTCCCTGGTGGGTTTGATTGGGTTACTCAGTGAGTTACCAACCTTGGTTATCATACGGTAATGGTTCTTTCAGTGTAATTTTCGAAAAAATACGAAAAAATATGAAAAAGGCACTGGAAGAACCGTTGTCGTATGATAACCGACATTTTTTGGCCTGAAATTAAAGATTATAAACTGGGCGATATGTAATTTCAACTAGATGATGCCACTAGCCACACAACACAGCCGATTTTGGCTTAATTTCACAATCGAGTAATTTCTCGATTTGGCGATGTCAACCTGCCACCAAGATCATGCGATTTGACAGCGTTAGAACTTATATGTGGAGTTACACCAAAGACCACCAAGATAGTTCCCTAATGTTGGAACAATTGCAAACCAACACACATCAAGTTATCGCCGTGATACCGAAATATGAGATCTATCTCAAAAGGATCGCCTGCTGCAACCAATCCAGAGGCGGTCATTTAAACAACATTGTATTTCCTACATAATGGCAAGGTCCAAGCGTTATAATGAAATAAAAGTTTAACCGAAATTATAACTCCATTGTGTTTGTTTTTCTTTCCAAACTGAGAAAAAAATTTTCAATTTTTCTCGCAGTGTATTAAGAAACTTTATTTTTAATATAAATTTCCAAAGTTAAATGAGTTGTTGATGTACGAGTACGTGTTTAGGTCTTTAA
This sequence comes from Wohlfahrtia magnifica, assembly GCA_023159175.1. Taxonomy (NCBI): domain Eukaryota; kingdom Metazoa; phylum Arthropoda; class Insecta; order Diptera; family Sarcophagidae; genus Wohlfahrtia; species Wohlfahrtia magnifica. The sequence goes on along the minus strand of JAKWBJ010000044.1, from coordinate 429,803 downwards.
AAAAATTAAATAAAAATTTACAACTTTTCTTTGCTCCATATCTTTTATATAAGCAAGTATGTAAAATTATCTCGTATTACTTTTTCCTTTTGCTAAAAAAAAAAGAAGAAAAATCACAAAATTTTGCAACATACACACACAAGCGTATGTGGTGTGCAGTATAGCCAACATAATTTATTGAACGATTTTAAATTTGGGTTTAAAAATGTCGTTATTACAACAATAAAAACGACAACAACTGCAATAATATCACTAAACGATTATCATCAATGTAAACATACACACACACATGCATACACACATCACTGAATTTATTATCGTACTTGCTGCTCGTATGCGACGACGAAAGTGGGTGAAAGTTGTTATTTTTTTATGTTATTCCGTCCTTTTTTGCAATAAAGAAGAAAAAACCGAACGTTGGAAAACAAAAGGGTGAGGGACTATTGCCAAACACAAGCATAAGGGTGGTGGTATTAGTGGTGTTATAAATGTAATCATGTAAACATAAGAGTATAAACATTATCATTTGCCTTCATACGATATACACACATGGCCAAAATAATAAGTACATGAACTTCTTCTGCATCTTTTATTAAATTAAAAGTATATATTTATTTTAACTCAATTTTTTTTATTAAATTTACTTAGTTTATCTTACACTGAATATGAAACACAAACGTTTAAGTCCTATCTACAGAAATTAAGTGGTATATGAAATGAAAATGTAAAAAACAGAAAATTAGTGGACAAAATAATAAATACATTGCGTAAATCATGTTGTAGTTCAATATTATTAAGCATGTTTTGCAATATTTTTTTAAGTCTTATTAGTATCCAGTGTGTCCTCCATTATTTTCAATAATTTTGTGTAATATGCTGGGCATACTGCTAATTAACTCCAAAGTTGGTCTTTGTTTTGGAATGTTTTCTTACTTAATCTTTGTTTCAACTCTCTCCAAAGGCTTCCAATTGGATTTAGATCCGGTGACTGACTTGAACAGTCTAGAAGAGTTAAATCATTTTCACGAAACCAATCTTTCACATAGCGGGATGTATGTTTTGGGTCGTTTTTTCAGCGTATGGCAGCATTGTGTGCTCCAATATGTTCTTGTACTCAAACCATGTCATACGATAAATAGGACCGACACCATACCAAGAGAAACATCCCCATACCATAATGTTGCCGCCACCGTGCTTAACTATCTTTTTTCTGTAACGGACGTGAAATTCCTTACAAGGGGGTTGACGTACATTACGTCCGTTATCATTTTCAAACAAACTAATTTTTGTTTCTTCACCCCACAAGATGTTATGCCACTTCTTGCTGAATCACACCAACTCAAATGATTTTTTGCGAAGGACAGCCTGGCCTTTGTATTTTTTTTTTTTGCCAAAGCAGAGGAACTTTTCTATCTATTCGATCCGGTAAGTTAGCACACTGTAGTCTTCGTCGAATAGTTCGAGCAGATATCGCATTGCCTATATTGGCAGAGATTTCCCTAGAGGACATACAAGTCGTCGGCTGTGTTTTTGTTGGCCTTCCACGAGTTTTCCTACCTGTTTTTGGTTTAAGGGCATTTTGGACAAAAAATAACGATCTATTCATTGATTTCGATATTGCTCGAAGACTAAAACCTTCGTTTCTTGATCTTAACACCAGCCTTTTCTCATCTGGAGTACAGTGATTTTTTCGACCCATCTGTTACGGCAATTTTATTTAGTTTAGCTTTAGATTAATATTTATGAGAACACTGTAGCAAATAAATTAACCAACCTTCTCTTACAAATGCAAAATATTGCAAAATTATAAATGTAAAATTGACAAACAAACGAAAAATAACGGATTTTCGAAACACATTTCTTTGTAACAGTGTTGCCAACACGAAATAATCGACAACTGGCAAACTTGCCACCGTTAATAAAAATACTATGGTAGAAAGCACAAAAAAGAAGGAAAGTAGATATGTACTTATTATTTTGGCCATATGTGTACATGCTTATTCCATATGTTTGTGTGGGTGAGAGTTTTCTTTTTCTAAAAGTTAAGAGTGTGAGTAATAGTAGTAGTTTACAAGAAATTTACAGCAATGATTGCTTTTTTATTTATTTATTTTTTGTAGTTTTTTCCTCAACATGTTCATGCATGAACAGTAATTGATGTTGTTTCATATTTAGATTTTCCTGATGTTGATATGTGTCGTCTGTCTGATGATGATGATGATGTTGATGGGAAAAGTCTGTTATGTGGAAAATTTGCATAAATTTAAATAAAAAAATAAAAAAACCTATCAAATCATAAAAAATTTTGTAAAAAGTAATACACATACACACACACACACACACACACACACTAACATACTTGCCCAACTCAATTTGCGAACTCAAGTTGTTCGTTAAAATAATATTTAAGTGTTAAATCGTTGACATTAAATTAACACTTTATCACATGTTGTCAACAATTAAACGGGGAGAGTAGTTAAACTGAAAATCAGTGGAAACAGAGGAAAACAAAAGTGGGGAACATTAACAATAGACAACAATTACTCACTGTTAGAAATATACGCACATATACAAGCACATAAATCGTAACTGTAAATACCAGTATGATGTGTATGAATATAATTTATGTGTTCTCGCTCTATAGGGCTTAGAAAGAGAGATAAACAGCGTGAGTGGCAATGGAAAGGAGTAGGAGTAAATGTGTGTAACACAAGGTGCCTGTTAGTATTTGGGCTGTATTGTTTAAGCTGAGCTAATGAGCATATACCATTGATGATAAAAACATAAACATACTTATAGTCGCTTATGATGAGTTGTAGTTGTGATACTGTACGTAAAACAATGTTAAAACCGCATAACAAATGGAGTTTCAACAGGAATTTAACTTTGCTGTGATATTGTCTTGTACGCCTCGTCCGTATATGCCACATTTGGTTGGATTGTGTGGTTTGAAGTCGTTTACGAAAACAGCGAAATACTCAAAAAACTGTGGAATAAGGGTATGCTATGGAAGGGGCATAGAAGTTGGTCAATCACATAAAAATGAAAATTTCAAGATAAATTTTTATAAATTTTAGAATTTTCAAACCCCATATCTAATCTATAAAATTCTCGTGTCACAGTGTTTGTAACAAAAATCCTCCGAAACGGCTGATCGATTCTAAAACAGAACTTAGACTATCTTTCATACTAAAATTCCAACTGGACGGTACGAAATAAATATTTGTTAGTCTATATCTCCAAAAGAATAACGGTAAGAGCCTATAAACTTTGTCCAAATATCTCCATAGTCCACACAAATCATCTGTCTAAAAGTGGATAAAATCGGATTAGTGGACATGATACCCCCACACAAACTAAATATTGATTTTTGTCTATCTTAAGAAGAGTTAAAGTGGTGGTTTCTGTTATTAGTGAAAAAATGGGCGGAATTCAATAACTGGGCGTGGCCCATACATAGTAAATAGTAATATTTTTAAAACTGTAGACCATACATATCATTAGTTAATAACTAAGCGCATTGCATGGAGCACACCGGGTAAAAGCAATTCATATATAATGGGTGGTCCAACCACACCTTAACGTCAAGTTGTTTGCCCAACTTAATTTGACATTCCTTTGTTTCAGTGTTTGACAAATTCAACCATAGTGAAGTACACAATTGAGAAGCAAGTTTCAGCAAACCGGGTCTGTACGAAGTATGGAAACACCTGTGCATGCTTGCCTAGTTCGTTCTGCGTAAAACACTGCTGTCGTTCACGATAGTGTGGCAGAAGAGTCGTTAACCTCGACTCGCCGTCGTGCCTAACAACTGCACATCTCATGAACATCACTGATGCGAGGATATGGGCTTGGACGATATTTGGTTCCAACAGTATGGTGCCACTTGCCACACAGCCAACGAAACAATGGCTCTTTTGCGCGAGAAATTCAATGGCCGTGTTGTCTCATGTCGTGACAATGTTAACTGAACGCCACGATCATGTGATTGAGCACCGTTGAACTTCTTTCTTCGTAGATATTTAAAAGCAAAAGTGTAAGTCAAAAAGCCAAGAACAATTCAAGAGCTTAAGGATGAGATAATTTGGCACATTAACGACATTGATTCTCGATAATATCTCAGAGTCATTGAAAATATGGACCGACGGATAAAGGTATAGCACCGAAGCCGTGGCGCGTATTTGGCCGATATTTTGTTTCACATATAATTGTCATAGATCCTTGTATCATAATCAAAAATATTAAGATATTTTTCTGAAAACTTTTTGTTTTATTTACAATTAACATCGTACGTTTTGGTTGGACCACCCTTTATATATAAAAATGAATGTGTGTTTGTTTGAAGGCTATATGCAGCCAAAGCAGAACCGTTTATTTTGAAAGGGAGGCACTACAGGCTATCCTAAATGCTTAGACTTGGACCTGCAGGAGGTAAATGTGGTAAAAAAATAAGATTACAGTTAAGGCATTACTTAAGATACTTAAGATTAAGAGTGAGAAGTAATACCACCTTGAACAAAAAGTTTCCAGAATAACCACCATGTGACTTAAGTTTTTTTTTTTTTTGTTAAATTGGTACATCGGTTGTTAATATTCCTGCTAAATCTTAGCGTCATAGCTACGTAGCCAAGAGTACTTTTATCTCTATGTGTGTTGGCGATTTTTTACAATTTTAGAAATGGATTTAAGTTCGCAACAGCGAATTTGCACTAAATTTTGCGTAAACAACGGATTTCATGGTGTGTGAAAGTTGGAAATGTTGGAAAAGTGTTTCGGCAACGGTTACCAGTGGCACGAGCAGTTCAAAAGTGATCGGGAGTCAATCGAAGATGATGAACGCTGTGGCAGACCATCGACATCGAAAACCGACGACAACATTGATAAAGTAAAAGAAATGTTGGTCAATAACCGCAAATTAACCACCAGAGAGATAGTGGAGGACTTGAACATTGTAGCAGAATCGTATAGCAGCAAAGCTGGTGCCACAAGACCTCAATTTCATGTAAAAAAGAGACCATGTTAAGGTCGCAAAAGACATGATTTTCGAGGATGAATCCGATCCCACATTCTTCAAGGGATCATTACTGGAGACGAGACGTGGGTTTATGGCAAGGGAATGGTGTTCGCCAAATGAGCCGAGACCAAAAAAACTACGTACTTTTCAGTCAAAAAGAAGGCAATGCTCACAATTTTCATGGATTACAGCGGTTTAGTGAATTTTTGCCAGTAGGGCAGACAGTAAACATAGATTATTATTTGGGCGTTATAAGACGTTTGCGTGAAGCAATTCGTCGAAAGAAACCACAATTGTTGGCAGAAAACTAGTGGATTTTGCACCATGATAATACACCGTCGCACAGTTCCATCATTATTCGAAATTTTTTGAAGAAAAATGCAACAAATAACATCCAACAGGCACCAAATTCTCTTTATTTGGCTCCCTGTGACTTCTTTCTGTTCATTCGAGTTAAAAAACCAAAAAATCGCAGGAAGCACTGATAGACATACCGAAAACCGAATATAAAAAATGCTTCGAGGATTGGGTCAAGCACTTGCATAAGCGTGTTGCAGTTGATGGGGATTACTTTGAAGGGGACAATGTAGATTTAGATGAATAAACTTGTAGTTTTAATTTTCTGAATAAATTCCGGGAACTTTTTGATCAAGGTGGTATAGGAGTATACACCTAGTAAAAGGCTTGATCCCCAGAATTGTAAAATTAGTTTTAAGCATATGGAAACAACGTAATGATGCTTACTTGCTTTTCAGCTCATTGAGTAGGACCCTTTCACATAATTAATGGCATAATGAATCGATTTTCACCATAATGAATCGAAAAACATCTTAGAAACGATAATGATTCCCTATGCTGAGTGGAATATGGGTGTTTCAACGTGATAATGGCCCGAAACACACATCGGGTTTAGTCAGAGAGTTTATTGAAGAGAATATGGTTCAAGTCATCGATTGATCGGCACAATCAACAGACTTAAAGCTCTTTATAGTAATAAAGGGGAACATTTCAAGAACACGATTCAAAAATCAAAACTAATTCTTTGTAAATCTTGGAGACCGTACTAAAGAGATCGATTGTTCGACTTTTTTTTTAAAACCGGTTTTCGAATAATTCGAAAAATTACATCTTTATAAAACCGGTTTTCGGTTAAAAATTAAACAAATAACCGATTAACCGGTTCTTTTCTTCAAATAAATCGATTTCTTAATTCGGTAAAATTGATATATTTGCCTCATATACATTGTTGATTCCGCCGGCATATTGTGGTTTCTAGCAAGTAAGTACGCTAGAACAACGTTCAGCATTTTTAGGGTCTTGAAGAACATTTCATCTTCGACATCACAATGTACTAATATTTCATCCAGTGATTCATTTTTTACGGCGTATTTTGTAAGAATTTTATTTGCCTGCGGCTGGAGACTACTAGGCATAGAATCAAGTTTTCTTTACTGCAAAATAACGTCAATTTTATAGACATATTTAAGGTGGTTAATAATTCCAGGTGTCGAAAAGCCTTTACAGCGTAGTATTTAATCAAACTCAAAATATCTAGACTTATTCTTTCCATGGATTGCCAAATATTTTCACACTTCAGAGGACATCTGTAGAAACATAAATCACGTATTTAACTATGTGTGGCGGCACTGTGGTATGTTAGGGTAGGATCGCTCTACCAACCAAGAAGTTCTCGATTCAATCCTAAGCCACACCATCTGACAATTCTCATCAGGGGTATCACCTCACAATATTGCTTGCGACTGGTTATGAGTACTTCCGCTGTGAAAAACTTCACTTACTAATATATATGCTGTTCGGAGCCAGCGTTTGGAAGTCCCTTTCAATGAGTCTGGTTGATCTTCATTCACCGTAAATAAATTAGTTATTTATTTACAGAAAATGAGAACAAGTTATTGTTGCTCAAGTGTACATATCCATGGTTCTCACGTTCTTTGTAAGACGTTCAAGGCTGTCATAAATAAGACTTTATAAAGGGTCCGCCATCTAACGTTTTTTTTTTCAACTGGTGCTTATTTCGTGAATGGTAACACTTAGCTCATGTCTGATTTGACAGATAATTAGTTTTATCCTTCCGCTGAACGAATATGGTTGTGTATACGCTTCACTAAGTGGGCCTGCGATCGACTTACAGAAGATGCCGATTTTGCCAAAAAAATCATCTTTTCAGATGAAGCTCATTTTGTTCTTGGCGGTTATGTAAACAAGCAAAATTGTCGCATTTGGGGCACAGAAAACCCGAAAGCATACATTGAAAAGCCGATACACCCAAGACGAGTCACTGTTTGGTGCGGATTTTACTCCAGAGGCATAATTGGGCCATTTTTCTTCGAAAATGAGCAAGGAGTGGCGGTTACAGTCAATGGCGATCGTTATCGGGCCATGTTGAACGACATTTTGTTCACAAAAATTGAAGAGGAGGATATTACGAGTAGCAACATTTGGTTTCAACAAGACGGCGCTACGTGTCACACAGCCGAAGCTACACTGGATGTTTTGCGCCCTGTTTTTAAAGATCGCATTATCAGCAGCAGAGCTGATGTCGTTTGGCCACCTCGGAACTGTGATTTGACACCTTTGGACTTATATTTGTGGGGTGCCGTCAAAGATAAGTATTACGCCAACAAGCCAGAGACAACTGACGCTTTAAAGGACAATATTCGTGAAGCCATTGGTGAAATACAGCTGCACACAATCGATAATGTGCTTAAAAATTGAACCGATCGTGTAGGCTACTGCATGGGCAGCCGAGGCAGCCATTTGAGTGAAATTATTTTCCATTATTAACCGCAAGGATTGTACTTTCAAATAAAAAAAGAAATTTGAGAAAATATTCAGTAGTTTTTTTTATAGAATTAAAAAAAGTATATGGAGGACCCATTATTATATATTTAGACAAATACTTAAACGATAAAAATTATACATATTTAAATTAACCGGTTAATCGTGTTATAATAACCGGCTTATTCGGTATTCGAAAATTGACATTTAAAAAAAACCGTATTCGACAAAACCAAAAAAATCGGTAAAAATCGGTCGAATAATAACCGTTCGATCTCCCTAGTCCTAGTCAATAGTCCTATTGACTCCAAGGTTTATCAACGACATACTATATTAATTTGTTGTTTTGTTTCCTAAATAAAATACTTTCAGAAATAAACGCTTTTATTCATTTTTATAAGATTTGTGCTGTTGTTTTGCACGACACTGTAAGCTGTTCTATACAACATTTTTAAATAGTGTTCTTTTTAGAAAACTGTCTTTGAAATCCAATAAAGTAAATGTTGTTTTCTTTAAAAAAATTTCCATTACTCGTATATTAACATCATGACGAATATTGTTGTTGTATAAATTCGACATTGAGATCAATCACATACGAGTAGACAGACAAACAACCCTTTTTTTAATAATAAATATTGAAATTGAAATATTGTAACAGGACTATAAGGATTACTACTGACCATTTCAAAATGCCCATATTATGAAAATATAACAGAATATTACAGAAAAATCCTTAGATTATATTGTCAATTTCTTTGTTTTCGTCCTTTTTCCATATTTTAGTTACCTGACGCCAAAGATCTCCACAATATGTCACTAGTCGGCAGTTATGGTTCACATTTGCTGCATAGTTTTCATCCACATCTCCTGCAGACATTAAATCATCATGGCATGTTGGCCAATGGCACAGCAGCGGCGGCCAGTTATTTTGCCAGCGAAAGAGCTGCTTTAGGTAAACCATCGGTATTATCGAATTTTCAATTGCCATCGGCATTTTCACCACCAAAATATATTGGAATATCGTTAGATCAGGTAATTTTATTTGTTAGCAAATAAAATAAATATTTTTTTATATGAAGTTTTTCTATTTTTCATTTTCTTTTTAGAATCTTTTTAATGGCAACGAATCGTTTAGGACAGATTCCGCCAGCCCTACATGTACATCACATGAATCCTTAGAAGGCTCAAATGATTATGATGGAGAAAAGGGTGAAAGTCCGCGTAGTAATGCATCCGATCCCAGAGATTTAAGGCGTAAGTTTAATAGCAAAAAAAAAAAAAAAAAAAAAACAGAAAAAAAATCTTGTAATCAAAGGGTAGTGGTTGTTGCTGTGCAAAAAAAAAAAGAAGAAGAAAAGAAATCAACAAAATTTGCATGTTTGGCTGGCAAATATTTGCTGATAAAATTTTCGAAAAAAAATTAAATGAAATGAAAAGGCTTTTTTTCCGTTAAAAAGAGATAAAAATCTGTTAACGTTGATATGTTTATTTATTTTTTTTTTATTTTCTTTTTTTCTTTGCTATACTCCCTTCTTGATATGATTTTTTGCTTAATTTTAACGCTTGACTTGTTAGTTTGACAGTCAAGCACTTGTGTCAGGACATCAAGTGGATTTTTTCCTCGTCTTTTTTCTCAATTTCAAATTTTTTTATTACATTTTCAGCAGAGTTTCCTTTTTTTGTTAAAAGTAAGAGGATTTCTTCTAAATATATTACTTAAAACGTAAAAACGCTTAGTAAAGCAGAGTAGAAATATATACACGGCCATACCTGACTGCACGATATCCTATATCAGTATTTACTTGTTAGAGAAAACATCTATTGCTTAGTAATTGACTTGTATTGCAAAAAAGTTATAAAACTATTAGAATTTGTATTTCGCCATAATTGATTTTATCTTGGCCCTATTGGGGATAACTGCGTAATTTCAAATTTTTTGGCAAAAATGTATACCCACTTTACCGTAATAAAGGGGTACGAAAAACTTCTATGAATTAATTTTCTTTATAACTGGCCAGCAATACCATCAGCTAGCGAAACAAGCAAAGAAGGCTGCAAGAAGAGACAGAAGAAAGTTCCTGGAACGACTGGCAACAGTAGCAGGAGTAGCTGGCCAGCATAATACGAGAAAACTACACCAGACGATTAACTATCCCGCTAATCATAAATGTAATAGGAACCAAACTGTTGCTGACCGAAATGGTACACTAATAACGAACAATGATGCACAAACACAGAGATGGAGAACACATTTCAACAAAAATTAGTAACGTCACGAACACTACTGAGGACAGTTTAGGAATATCATGCAACCCTCCCAGTCTGAATGAAATAAAAGAGGCGATTGGTAAATTGAAAAATAATAAGGCGGCAGGCGAAGGTGGACTACCAGCGAAAATTCTACGGGTGGACATCCAAACCACAGCTGAACTTCTCCTGCTTCATATCACATCAGTATGGGAGGAGGAGAGGCTGCCTTCTACGTGAAAGAAGGGCATCATTGTAAAGTTACCAAAAAGTGGGGATTTGAAAGACTGTAATAATTGGAGAAGAGTTACTCTACTTAACAGTCATAATACGGGGTAGATTTCAGAGCAGAATAGACGACATACTGCGAGACGAACAAGCTGGTTTCGGACCGAATAGAAGCTGCGTAGATCAGGCCAACATTTTACGAATAATCATTGAACAGTCCATATTCGTCGATTTCAAAAAATCGTTAGATACCATCAGACGAACGGCTATATGTAAAGCACTAAGAACCAAAGGAGTACCCCAAAAAATAATTCGATCAAAGCGATGTAAGAGGCTGCAGAACTTTCAGTTCTTCACAACCGAAACATCAGCCAACCATTCCCCACCAATGCTGGAGTTAAACAAGGATGCCTACTATCACCTCAGCTATTCACCATCGTGCTGGATGACATAATGAGCAAAGTCTGTTCGAAAAGAAGAGGTATCACATGGAGTCTCTCACGCTAACTCGAAGACTTGGACTATGCGGATGACCTTTGTCTACTCTCGCATAAGATTTCCAATATGCAGTCAAAACTGGAGGACCTGGAAAGATTGGCTCGTAGTGTTGGGCTTGAAATAAACATCAAGAAAACCAGGGCCATGAGAATAAACAATACGAGCACGGAAAACATCATGCTATAGAGTCAGCCAGTCGAGTTTGTAGATAGCTTCTGCTATCTAGGAAGTACAATGACTACAAACAGTGGCGCAGAAACAGACATAGATAACAGGCTCAATATAGCGTGAACGGCATTTGGACGACTGCAGTCAATATGGAGAAGTTCACATATGGCCAGGCGGACTAAGATTAGAATATTCAACTCATGTGTTAAGTCAGTACTGTTGTATGACTTGTATCGAATAACATCATACAGAAACTCCCGGTATTCATTAACAAGTGGCTCAGAATCATATGCAGAATATTCAGGCCTAACAGCTGGTCTAACACCAAAAGTAACACAGAACTTTGGAGCATGATTAATGAGGAACCATACTGAAACAGATAAGGAAAAGAAATTGGGAATTGATCGGTCACAGCATCCGAAAAAGTCCAGAGAGTATAACCAGAATGTCACTCGAGTGGAATCCTCAAGGCTCAAGGAATCGTTGTCGAACAAAAACACCCCAAGAACTGAGACAGAACAACCTAACATGGCAGGAGGCAAAGTCAACAGCTGTAAACCGTGTTAGATGGAGATGCTTTGTGGATGTCATATGCTCCCAAGACGAGTAACGGGGGAAAAGAAAAACTGGACAAATTTTGACCGTCTTTCCAAGAAATAACAAACAAAATTTAGATTTTTTATTTTTGAACGCATTTTTCCCATATTTAACAAAGTTTGCTTAAGATTTTGTGTAATAAATGGATTTGTGTAGAAGCTCTGAGTTTTAAATTTCCTTTTTGGCTGTACTTAAACTATCGCTCTCTAGCCGTAAGAAAGCCTATTGCTAGTTTTCTTTAAAATATCTATCGAATAGTGAAATATACTCTGATTTCAACGATTATATTGATAGACATACGAGCGAACATGTTTCACTTGATGCAGGTTAAATGATATTGAAGTGTACTTCTTAAGTTTCTACAAACATTAGCTTAAGCATAATATACCCATAGCGAAGTAGCGTAATTATAATAAGAAAAAACACGGAAGTTACTACATTTTAATAAGCGAATACAAATGATTCAAAAGCTTTTAAATTTCACCCTTCAACTGCTTTAATTTTCGTATAACAAATATATTTTATTTAAAAAAATTTTACATAATTTCCTTTTAAAATATGAATTATTCAAGTATCTTACCCATTCTTCCACGTTCCCCTTCCATTTATAAGCCTTTAAAAAGCATTATTTAGAATTAATGTCACTTTTTAAGAAATATCACAAAATTTCAATTTCCAACAACAAAATAAATTCGATTATGATTAGCTTAGGCTAAACGGTTAAACACGACTGAGAAACATTTGGCAACACTTGTGTATTTAAATTATTTTGAGTAATTAATTATTGGAAACTACATATAGCAGGCCAGCAAAGCATAATACTTAAAGAGAGATGAGTACGGGAAGCAGTATTTTATTTGTTATTGTTTTCTATATAAAAACTTTTGAATTATGATTTTTCGTTTTCATTGTAGTTGCTTTTAATTACAATAACAAAATAATAATATAACAGTTGCAAACATATGGCTGAATAGGCTGTTATACGACTAGTAAATACAGAGAATAATTGTTTTAGGGAATTACAAGTATTACACACACACACACACACACACACACACACACACTCTTCTTATGCTCTTTTGTGTGTTGCTCTAATAAGAGTCATCGTTGTTGTTTTAATATAAACATCAAAAGGCAATAAACAAAAAATGCTGCCAATGTTACACAAATAAACAAAACCACCAAGGAGTGGTTGTTGTTGTTGGGCCACACATACAGACTATTCGTTTTACAGCAATATATTCCCAGTGTTGGCTGTATAGCAAAGAGCGCCAAAAGTCAAAAAGTCTTTGACGTCAGGCAGCCAGAAGGAAAAAATATTTTGTGAACAACAGCAAGAGCAGTCAGGCAACCAACCAACCCTTTACCACACCATATGCTATAAAAGGAGTATAAACGAGCGACAAGCGAGCATTTGTCTACGGCTGGCTTTATTGAAACACACGTTTTGATTTTTTTTGTTTGTGGCGGAGGAGGGGGTAACGAAGGAGTTATATTTTGTGATAGTGTTTTAAATGTCGCGTGCTAAGCTTATATTTAATGATTTTATGAAATTTTCAAAGGATTTTATCATATTAAGTGTTGTACTCGTAAAGCATATGACAAATAGTCAACAAAAAAGAAACACAAAAAGGCTTAACATGCAACATGTTGCAAGTACGTGCTGCATTCTTAGAGATGATAGCAATACAAAAAACAAAAGATTATTGTTAGAAGTCCTTTTTTTCCCTGCTGCTTCTTCAATGGTAAGAAGAACACACTTAATTACGCTTTTTAATTAATTGTTTACATTACAGAGGAAGAGAAAGAGAAAGAGAGGATGATCTTAAAGCTAATTTCGAAATATTCAATAGCATCAAAGAACCCTTGCCGACGGTACAAAATTAGCCTGTTTTTGGCAAAAAACTTGCCTTTTATAAGAAACATGATAAGTTTTTTAATTAAGACAGGAATTTATTGTTTAAATTTTTTTACCAATTAAAATAACATCATCCTCGCAACACCGTAGCTGTAAAGTACCAAACCAATCCGTGAGCTTCAATTTTGTCATATTTTTCCAGCATTTCGAACGATATCTCAGCAATGGCAGCTGTGATCTTGTCTTCAAGGACTAGAGTTGTGGCTGGCTTGTCCCTCTACTCAAGAGTCTTCACGTATTCCCACAAAAAATATCATAGTGGGATCAAATCGCATGATCTTGGCAATTAATGGACTGTTTCTAAACGTGAGATTCATTGCTCACTAAATTCGCCTCTCAATTATATGTCAACTAAAACCAATTCATTCATTTTGGACAAAAAAAGTCGGTAATTATTGCACGATACCTTGTTTCCTTTACTGTAACCTAGGGAGTTGCATCGTTCTTGAAGAAGTACAATGCCGCCGGGCCGCATCGCACCAAATAGTGCATCTTTAACTAAATTAACATTTTGTTGAGATTAAATGGACTGTAAAATATTGTTACGTAAATAAAATGCCTAAAAAGAAAATACACCACATCAGCGCCTTTAAAACTGTATTGTGAGATTTTGGTATATTTGTTATTAATGTGTCACCCTGCCGTACTTATTTCTGTATTTGACAACACTGCCAATTCGACCATCTTTGTATGTTACATTTGAATTAACGGACATAAAATAGAGGATATGAGAGCATTTGAGATATTTCCGGAACTTTTCAAACTGTAGGTAATTAGGTATATAAGGAGATTACTTTGCCTACGTCGACATAGTTAGCGTTTTGCTGTCATAAAATAAAGTCGTGTTTAGGCGTAAATAAAAGTGTTATATAAGCGAATATTAAGTTGCTATATTAAGACAAACTGTATAAAGATAAAGTGAGAAAATCAAAACTGTAAAACAACAACAAAGTGGTGTTTATTTTTATTTTGACGCAATTTAAAGGAACTTCAACGTTTTAAAAAGGTTAAAACGTAACAATATTGTACATTTTGGATATATTTAGAAACCAATTAAAATTGCACTAGTGAGTTGCATAGTTCTTGAAGAAGTACAATGCCGCCGGGCCACAATGCACCAAACATTGCATCTTTTAGGGTACATTGGCAGATCTTGAACTATCTTTGCCTGCTTTTCACACCAAATTCGGCAATTCTAATTGTTGACTTATCCATTAAGCTCAAAATAAGCTAAAGATTATTATTCGATAGAAAACTCACGAAACATATTTCTCACACAGCACAAATTTTGATTTGCAAGCGTTGTTCGTTTGTTGGTTTATTCATGATGAAATGACAAAGCTTAGTGAGCATTTTTGGCATTGCCACAGTGAAAAAATTAACACTAAAAAAGCAAATAGAAAAAATCAGCCTGTACATAGTTTCAGTAAGCAGGTACTCTTTTGTATCATAAACAAGCATTGCAGAGTCCACTATCAAACACAGTTCAGAAATGTCGATTAGGCGCCGATTATCTAAAAGAGAGAGTTACAGCCAAGGAAACTGCTCGGCGGGGAAGTATTGAAGCCAGCCACTCAAAAGCGAATAGAGCCATACGTACGTTAATTGGGTACAATAAGCATCATTATTATGTATCATCTTGTACTTGTTACTAAAGTCTGTAATGATTTAGTTTGTAGCCTTTATTATGAAATAAATAAATAAATTTATGATAAGCCTATGGCTCTTTCTGTAGTTAATGTTCTAAGTCATCGTTTATTTAGAGTCCACGATCATGCAACTTAAGATCCCTCAATTGCTAAAAACTAAATGTAGCTTTATAATCAAGCCAGAATAATTTTGATATTTTACGTAGTTGTTGTTTTATCTTGCTTTCTTCACTATTGAAATGCAATAAAACAAAAACGGTTTTGAAATTTTGCCAAATTTATTTTTCCGTACAATTGTTCGGCTTGAAATGAAATATTATTTTATTTATATGGCTGCCGCAGCTGGCCTCACGCTACCCCATTCGTTCGACCCAATTTTCACGAATGTTGGTATTTGTTTTGAAAATAAATTTCCAACAAAACCCAACGTTGCTCAAGCGTAAATCGATTAATTTCGTTCAGTGGAGGTAATATACTGAATTTTGTGACAGAATAGAATGACATAAATATTGCCAGATTCGAAATAACCGCTGATTCAAATTGAAACCGATATATGGCTCACGATACAAAAGTTTATTTTTATCACTTTTCTCTCTCTCTCTCTCTCTCTCTCTCATTCTGGCTATTGTTGAAATATTGCTACTCTTTATTAATTGTCGGTATGATTGATAAGTTGATGGAATTTTTATATTAAAATTCATCATTCATATACATATATACACTTAAAAGAACAACAGCCAACTAAAGAGACCAACATTTGCATGAAAATTATTATTTATGAGTGGATTGTTAGCAAAAAATATTGAATTTGAAAATATTCGTAAAACCAAAGAAAAGGGATATAAAATTACTATCCATTGCACATTTAATAAGTTGCCAACTAAAAGCAAAACAAAAAAATACCCTCATGGGGAACAAATTCTAATAACCGTAAAAAAAGTAATAAAGCATTGTTTTTGTGTTATTATTATTATTTTGGCGTGTGTGCGTATCTGTGTGTGCGTTTTACAAAGTAAATCAGCCATGTGTAAACAAATTACACAGTTATAATTGATATAAACAAACTAAAATAGAAGAGTAGGTGTGAGAGCGAGAGAGAGAGAGCGAGAAAGAGGGAGCAAGCAGAGTAAGAAGAAAAATTTGCCAAAATTAGTTATATTTTGTTTTTGATAAAATTTGTTTTGTTTTGGTTTATTGTTTTTGTTAGTTTTGATTTAAAATATTTTTGTTTTTGTTGTAATTGGTTAACCATAATAATATGCCTGTGTCTGGCAATGAAATTTTATATTTAAATAGGTTTTTCTTGTACGTGTGCGTGTGTTAAACAGTGTATGCAATCATTTAATATGCAAATACAGTGACAGGTCCCTTAGGCGGACATCTCCCATAGACGGAAGAATTTTTAAGTTCTATGCTTTTCGAACAAATAGTTCTCCGCTAAACGGATGCTCTTTTGACCGGACGCAGACATATTTTTTTCTAAAACATCTCCCGTGGACGGACAAAATCGTTACGAAAAAAGAACTAAGCGAAATACTGTAACTAAAGTAATCCCTCCCGCATTCCTGGGAGCCTTAGTGTTGTACCTGCTTTTTGACCGATGTGTATAGACTGATAAAGAAAGCTTTAATTGTTACCGTTCTCTACACATGCAAACTTCTATAGGTATAGGTGTATTATTACATACGAGTACGTGAGCATTTGTATGTATGCGTACGAAGTCAAAGACATTAGCACTATTAGTTGTGTAATTCCCCTTTTTGTATCATTGACAATGAAAATGTTCTTTTGCTTATTGTGGTACGCGTGAAACGTAATAAAGAAATTTTGTAAGATTTTTAAAACTTGTTCATCTGATTACGGTTGAATAGGATGCTGTTGATGCCTCCGCGAATCTTAGTTTCCTTAGAAGAAAATTTTGAAATAATAAATGTGCAAGAAAGGGATAAGCTCTCAGTTTGTGATCAAGCAACAAGGCAATTTTATGTTATATTCTGAACTATACAGGCTGCGAATATAATAAAAAATAAAGAAGTTATCAAAACTAATTGTCTTTCCACCTAGGGTTTCGCAGTTGACAAGCTGTGTCTTGATTGACTTGCTGCTGCTCGAAGTAGATTTTTTCTTTATCAGAGCCAAAGCCAAAGAAAGAGCTCAGCAACTAGATTATGCAGAATATTCTGCCCTTTAGTGATGGTTGCAAAGATAGCGCAAGAGACCAAGCATTGCTTTCAAAAGTAGGTATATCAGGAGAAGCTTCAGATGTCATTCTTGAGGACAGCAACCAGCCAGAGAACATTTACAATGTGCATTTCCTAACAAACCATTTGCCTTGAAATCAGAAAAGTGCACGGTCGGTTAATTGCCAACATAAAAGGTAACAATTTTATCGGTGTCCGCCTGAGGCGGCTTTCACTGTATAGAAAAACAATTATATTCAATTTACAGTGGCTACTCCTCTTTAAAGACAAAAGTTGTTTTATATTATCAAAACAGAAGCATGTTATTTTTTGTATATTTTACTGTTTTTTTATTATTATTTTCATATTTATTCTAAATGTTAAAGGTCACGTTTGTGACAAGTGTTTCCAAAATGGTTATGATTTTTTTTTGCTTTCTCGTTTTTTGTCTGTTATGAAATGCGGTGTCCAGTGTCATTCTTTTTTTGTATTTTTTTTACGTGTGCCAATGTCAGTTGCCAATTATAATTTTAATTTAAAAGAAGAAAAAAATTTGCAGTCATGCTGTGTTTTAAAATGGCCACATTACAATTGCACTGGTACGTTATTCATTTTATTTAAATTTAAATCATTTTTAAAAGCAAAACCTTTAATAAAATCAAAGATTTACAATTGAAACATTAAATAGGCAATAAATTAACACTCTGTGGAGATTAAATGGCCTGTAGAATATTGTACGTGTTGGAAATATTTAGAAACCAATTAAAATTGTAATATTTTTTCTCCCCCCCTCCCCCCCAACTAAACATTTGATCTATTTTAAAATAAAAATCAAATAAAATTCCAATTTTTAAATTTTAAAGGAATATTTATGGCCTTTTACACCCTTCACACTTGAAATGAAAAGCCATAAAACTCTTTAAAACACACTCACACACACATACACAAATTGCCAATTGCCGCTATAAAAATGTCAAACCATAAGTATAAGACTAATCTTCCTTTCATACTCTCTATCTGTCAGTCTCTGCTTTGAAGGAATTTCAAATATTTGAAATTTAAACTGTGGGTGAGAGGAGAGGGGAAGAAAAATTCCAAAATATTTTTAATTCTGTATAACGGCCGTAATTTATTAATTTTTATTTAAAATTTTGTTTTCTTCTTCCGTACAGATACCCATCGAAATGACAAACCCACGACATCTTGTGCCTCTTCTATGGCTGCAGTCTCGGCAGCAGCTGCCGCTGCTGTAGCCTCTATAGCTTCCAGTCAAGCTTCAACTTCAGCCTCCAGTTCACATTTACATCATCATCCTCATACACATCCCCACCATGCTCATCATTTATCGTCCATGGCTACCCACCCACATCATCATCACCATCCCAATAGCAGTTTATTAGCTGCGGCTAATATGACCCATAATTTGGGTTTAGCAGCTCATGCCAGTTTACGTCCACCGCCAGGCCATGTACCAGATATGTGTCCGGTATGTGGCATGAAGCTATCGCCCGATGAATGGAATTCACATTTTCTAACCGAACTGGATCGTTTGTATAAACTGAGTTCAGGTATGGAGAGATCGAATTTACAAGCCACTTATATGTTTGCCCCGCCCTGTCCCTCGCAAGAGAATGCCATAAGAACCAGCCATAATAGATGGGAGGTGAGTTGTAGTTTCAAAAACTAAAAAAAAACTTCCTCGATAGAAGGAATTTTATCATTTTCATCCGTTTTGTTTTCAGACCTTCCAACGCATACGCAATAACCGCCAGAATCGCTTACGCATCAAAGTACGCAAACGAAAGTACGGTGACATGTACTTTATGGAAAACATGTTCTGCAATTCCTGTCCCATTTGTACGAAACGCAAATATGCCATGGAAACGGGTAAAATGCTACCTGACGATGATGTGACCAACAAAGTTCAAGACGAAATCGAAACAGTCGATGTTGAATCATGTAACGATGATGTACCTGATTCGGGTTCCGAATTGCATCAGCACCAGCAGCAACAACAGCAGCAACAGCAACAGCAGCAGGTACATCATGCTCATATGCCCGCTTTAAGTGGGAGCAGCAGCCATAGTAGTAGCCATAGTAGTTCAAATAGTTTAGGAGCTGGGGGTGGAGGTGGAGGTGGTGGCAGTGGCGGTAATACTCTTGGTGCCAATTTACACAATAGCAATAGTCAGCCGGGAAAATTGGATGGTATTTTATATAGAACAGCCTGTGTGATGAATAAGGATAGCAGTAGCAGTAGTAGTGGCATGATGGCTACAGGTGAGGATGATATAAGCACGAATGTGGCCACAACAAGTACGAACAGTAATAGCAGCTCGGGTAGTAACACCAACTGGACAGAGGCTCATGCCTCCAGTAATGCAGTAGGTCATGGACATATATCGGGTGAGTGTGAAAAAAAAGTTTAAAGAAATGGGAACGTTTTCTAGTGCAACGCTTTTTCTAGTGAAAAATGTTAGCGAACTGTCTTCCACTACACATCACTATTACAATGCCGATTCATGCCATGAGGAGCGTCAAGCTAAGGACATGTCTATGGATACTTGCAACAATGACAGCGATGAGGATGTTATAGTCGATGATGATGACTCCATTAAGATGAGCTCCTACAATAGGAAGCGAAAATATGATGAAGCCACAGTGGGCAGTAGTAGGTAGGTGGCACAGTAGAAAACCCTTTACCTTAAACCTCCAATCATTATATCGTATATCTTTACAGAATTTTAGAAAACTCCTCACCAGCGGAGGAAAGACCCCGTTCAGAGCCACAGGTGACTAGTACAGAAACCACAGTGGATCATGCCCACAATAACAATAACAATAACAACAATAATACAACAAAATATACAGCATTTGAGGATTTAAGAAACAAATGCCATCAACAACAGCAAACGCAACAGCAAATGGATTCTACAGATTCATCGCCAGGACAACATGTAATAATGCCAGGACTAACACAATTGGACACAAAGGTGGGAAATAGTTCCGATATAAAACCGGACAAAGATGATAACAAATGTTTCATTTGTAAGGTAAATTTTTTTAGTTCCTTATGATTTCACTCATCATTTTGATTCGATTTTTGTTTTTAATATTCAATTCTAATTGGTTATACTATAACGACAATTATATATGAAGCTTTGTATTTATGACTTACAGTTGATCAAAAAAATAAAACAACATCTATTTCTATATCTTTAAGACAGGTATAAAGGATTTATCATCGGATAGTTTTTTACGTGGACGTAACTTTTATTTCCATCAAAGTTGTGCGAATGTCATGAGTAGTTATCGTTTGAACAAAGAATTGCATCATCAGCAGGCGGCACAAACACACATAATGCAACAACAGTCCTGTAATAACAACAATAACAACAAACATAGCAATCAAGATTCAGAAATAACATCGGAACATAAACCCCAAATACAACAACAACATATAGATACCGGCAGCCAAAATGAAAATTAAAATGGAAAAGAAATTGAAAGAGTTTATTAAAGATTCTCTTCCGGTTACGTATTCGGGTAAAATTGTATATGCGGCTTCGAATTTACAGCTTTTTAATAATATTTTCTTATATTTGATATATAAAACATCAAAATTTGCGAATTTTTCCTTATTTCCAAACAATTTTTTTTGTATGTATTCGAAATGCAGAACAGGGGAGATTTAAATTAAAGTATTAATGTAAAAACGAGAAAATTATTTTGAAAATAGAAAATATTTAAAAAGTTAAATATGAAAAAAATAAAATAGATGTTTAGTTATTAAAACTATAGAACTCCTCACCCTTTTTTCCACTCCCACTCTTATAAAAGCCGTTTACACCAGTCACCAATACTGCTCTACACATCATTTTATTCAAATCTGCCATATATAGTATTTCAAATTGAGTTAACTCTGGTGTGATAAGCTTAAGAAGGAGAAAAATTTGAAATAAAGTGTATGTAAGATATGTAATTGTATAAATTTGTTTAAAAGTCGAATTTTCTTTAAAAGAATTTTTATGCATATTTTTTCCTTGTTTATTTTTTTTAACTAGATTTAATACTATATAAGATATTAAAAAAAAAATTTATTGTATATTATTCATCATTATGTAAATGTGTTTTATTGTCTACTATTTTTTTTTTAGATAAATTTTAATTTAAACTAAATTTATGCTAGACTTGTAATTAATTAATCAATTAATATGCTAATAATTGTTATTTATAATTTAATTCAATTAAATAATATTAAAAAAAGAAAAACTTCATTTTCAATTAAATGAAAATAAAAAAAAAATGATAATAAAAATAAATTAAATACTAACAAATAAATAAACAAAACGGTTTTCATTTTAAGGTGGTTGACAGCATTTATAAGTGAAGGTAAACAAAAGAGAAGAAAGCGTTGCCAATTCAAGGAATTTTGTAATGTTGGCGACATAAGTAAATAATATGGGTAACACTACTTGTTGTTTTTAATTGAAATTATCACTTTAAAGTTTAAACGCAGTTTGAAGCAAAGTTTTAAATATTATTTTTTAGACTTTAAACTTTTTTGTTTATTTATTTTTTGTTTATTTTTTTTTTAAATACATGCAATTACGCGCAGTAAGGACATAACAGTAAAGCTACGTTATTGTATGATATTAGTTATTATTGATTTTTAACTAGTGGCCTAAATATTTCTACTTTTAACCATCACAAACAGTTCTTATAATGTCGGATTTCAAAACCGACGTTCTGATAAGGATGTCAGCTGTTAAATATTTGTCATCGTTTAACACATGGAAAAAGAGTAAAAATAGTTAAAAGTTACTACAAAAAGAAAGGATATTAGACAGGGTACAGAGACTCGTCTGGCTCGGTATAACTGGGGCAATGACAACATGTCCAACAGCGGCCTTGGAGGCCTTGATTGGTTTAAGACCGCTTTACATGCGATGAGGGTGGCGGCATGTTCGGCGACAAAATTTTTAGCCAAAGAGTACCGAAATGCGTAGGAAAGTCTGATCATTCTAGGCAGGGTGGTCGGAGAACCATCAGAGGTCCTGGATGTTATGGCCTTGGATCTGTGCTTTGGCAGGAGATTCAGGGTTGAATTCTCGGACCGGGATTGTTGGTTTATTATGGCCTTAAGTCGGAGTAAGATTAATCTAAATTGGTATACCGAGGGGCTCAAAAAAGAGAAGAGTAGCTGTTGTGACGGTGCTGGTGTTCATGGATCCAACCGGGCCTTGTAAATCCCACTGGGAAGATCACTGAGTTTCTTGCAGGCTGAGATCATGGCCATTACTATACGTGTGGACCAATTAATATATTCTCCGACAGCTAAGCTGCCTTAAGGGCACTTGGCTCGTTTCGTATGACATTTAGACTGGCCAAATATTGCCATAATACATTGCAAAAGCTTTCGCTTGGAAATAAGGTCCAGTTGTTTTGGATACCTAGAGACTGTGGTATAGATGGTAATGAAATAGCGCATGCATTGGCCAAAAAGGGTTGAATGACACCCTATATCGGTCCGGGACCTTGCTGTGCAATACCACTCACTACCGCTCTCCTCAATCTAATGAAGGATTGAGAAATTGCCTTATGTTTGCACCACTGGAATACTCACAGATGACTTCGCCACTCTAGGGCGTCGTTCTAAGGTTCTCAGAAACTCCTTACGAAGTTTCTTACGGGCCACTGTGGTCTAAGAGCGCATCTAAAGAGGATAGCAGTCATAGATGTGGATGTTTGTGGACTGTGCCACAGGCATCAGAAACAGCAGAACACATATTGTATGAATGTGGAGTTCTTGATAGGTTTAGGTAAAAATGTTTAGGTAGACATAGGTTCTCACTGGGTGGCATAGTTATTTCAGATCTGCTGGTCAAATCTGCTGAACAAACTATAGACCGAAAGGGGCACAATAGATTCTGTGCGTCGCAGTGTCTTGCAATAATGCCTGGTCAATATGATAATAATAATAATACGGTAGTGTAGAACAAACAACAAAATTCTCTTCAGCGATGAAGCTCATTTCTTACTCGGTGATTACGTCAATAAGCAAAATGGTCACAAATGTAGCTCGGAGAATCCAAAAGTGGTTATGGAAAAGCCATTGCATTCGGAAAAAGGAGTGCTTTCTATACATCTCGTCTGCTGCAACCAATCCAGAGACGGTCATTTAAATGACATCGTATGTCGTACATAATGACAAGGTCCAAGCATTAAAATCATAGGCTTATTTGTGTTTTATGTAACTTTTTTTCCAAACCGAAAAATCGATAACCATGTAGGAAATTATATAACGAAAGTGGTCATATAATGAAACCCACAATGAAGAATCAGAATCGGTCAGCTTATACTTGAAGAATAAATGTAAAGAGAGAAAGAAAAAATATTACTACAAAGAAACGAAACAACAGCTGCTTCCAAGAGGAATTAAGAAAACAAGTGGAAAAAATTAGCTTTTAAGCGAAACTCTTTGGTTTAGACTAAAGAAAGAAAGTATTTCCTAAATAAAGTATTATTTTTTTTAAAGAATATAAAATTGAAATTACTTTACCAATTTTAAAATTTGCGCCACTTCCAAAAATGTTATTGTTATTTTGCTAACACTACTCGTAATTAAAGAAAAACACTCATCTCTAATGCATAGTTAACCCAGTAAACAATTCTTAAAAAACAAAAGAGTAAATGTTAGCAAGCAACTCTTTTTCTCTGTTAATTAAAGATTATTATGCTCTGTATTGACTTCAAATTATCTATTGGTCTCTCTTAACAATAAATTTCTCTTTTGTATTTGTTATTAGTTTTTGTTTTTGGTTTTTTTTTAATGCTCCCAGTGCTATTCCAGCGATAAGAATTGTGTAATGCTGATATACAATAATAATATTGCTTTTAAGGGGATATAGTCTCAGTCTTGACCGTATTATTTAGTAGAAAACACATCCAATCTCGGACGAGTCTCCTCCGAAGCCATCATTTTAGAAAGCGAAAATTGTTTTTTTTTTTATTGACGTAGTGACGTAGAATTTAATTTAAAATTCCAAGCATTTATTGACTCGTGTTAAGGTAAGCATTTGTTGTTGTTTTCTTCTGTTAAAGTGGGTGTGTACAGCAAGAGTGTCAACAAATAAACAAATTTAGTGTCAAATAAACGTAAAAAGAAACTGACTATGACTTTTTCTTGTCGTTTGTGTAGCAACAAAAAAAAAAAAGTGAAAACTTTACAAAACATGTTCTCCAAATTAACAAGCAGATTGGCACCCCGTATCTGCGCCAACGGCGGCAACAGTGTAAGACAGTTAACCTCCCAACAAGTGTTTGAACGTGAAAATAAATACGGAGCCCATAATTATCATCCATTACCGGTGGCCTTGAAGAAAGCTGAGGGTGTTTTTGTTTGGGATGTTGAGGGAAAACGTTATTTTGATTATTTAAGTGCCTATTCAGCTGTCAATCAAGGTCATGCACATCCCAAAATCATAAAAGCTTTAGTAGACCAGGCTTCCAAATTAGCCTTGACTTCACGGTAAGTTCTTTTACTTTTCTGTAAACAATTTTTTTTTATTAACTTTTGAAAACATAGACAAAAAATCAACAGAAAATTTCAAGATCTCTATCGTTAACAGCAATTAAAGCAACAAAAATATGCTCCTCTTTAATTAAGTGCAGATAAGTTTCTTATTTATTTTTATTTTTTAATTGACGTTGATATTTTTTTTTTTTTTTATGAGAGAATAAAAATTAAAAACAAAAATCGTTTTAACAATCGGTATAAAAACTATAAATAAAGTGAAAAAAAACATTGTAATCGCTTTTATAAAACTTCGTTCACATTTGCCAAATATTTGACGAAGAAACTTTACCACTATTTTATAGAAATATTTGTTCTTCAATAATTTGTTTTTTTACATTTAATAAATTTAAAAAAATATCGTTTTTATAAAATAGTAGTTACGTTTTTCGTCAAATATGGTATTTGACAAATGTGACTGACCATAGCTTAAGGAAAAGCATAAAATCATTTTGAAACACTTGAGTATATAGATTGCGTATAGAAGAGATAAGAAGTGATTGGTAATCGCTTAGCTCATTTATTTGCTTGATGGGTTGATGACATGACAAGAGGTTAAGATTCGTTATCAATTCCCGTTTTCACAAGCGAAGCTAATTCAATTGAAACAAGTTTGTTTTTTATTTCAGCGAAAATATCATTTTAATCTGTTTAGATAAGATTTTTTAGAAAACAAAAACAGGATATATTTGTAATAAAAATTTTATCAAATTACGAGTATCTCCACAAAGAAAGTAATTGAGATAAGTTATCTTGGAAACCAAAAGAATGCTACCAGGCTTAGCTTTTCTTCCCTTGCTACTAGGCGTACCTAACATGATAAGCTACCTCTCTAATCATTAATAAAATAAACACTTTGTTATGTATGGGAGTGGTTCTATCTACGCCTCTTCAACCACCTGGGGTCACTCATTCTGGAATATTAAAAACATTGCAGACAACACTTTAGAAGGACTAGGACTTATTAGCAGTTTAGCAGCCTTTTCCTTAAATGCATTAAAATCGCACAAATACCAAGTATGCGCTTTTATGACTCAATTTCCTCCTCAGTGGGTAGGTAAGTTGGCTAGTTAACCAATACGAAATCAACTACAATTAGCAATGTCGCCTTGAAACCAAGCCAGACCACTGTTAAAGAACCACCTAAAGATATAATGAAAGGATAAAGGGGATTATAGCCACCTTGAACTGCTTATGTAGTGGAAAAGATCAAGGGGATCCAGATCTGCGCACTGCGCCAAACCATTGAAGAAGGGTACGCCAATATATCGCAGTCGTTTTCCCGCCTGACCCGGGTATTCCCACAGAAAGTGAACAATTGTCTTCCTCTCAGAGGTACTTTTGCAGCTTCTGCAGTGAATGTTGAATGGCAAACCCATTTACTCGCGTGAGTCAATCACCCGTGTACACCGCAATGAATTTGGAATTGGAGTGACGGAGGCCACAGCACCATCTAGACAGCACAAGAGGAAAGAGAAGTCAAACTGTTCTGTGCCCTCTCATAAAAGATTTTGTAGATTTGTGCCTTGACTACAGTCATAGGGCAGCAGATGTCAGGGTAGACATCCATCGAGACCCTCTTAGCAAGTTCATTAGCCCTCTCATTATCTACGATGTACATGTTTCCAGAAACCCAAATCAAAGAAGTAGAAGATGTAGTACCCAGAAGCTTTAACTCCTCTTTGCATTGAAGAACTAAAGCCGAGTTGCCACTAGGCGATACCAAGACCCAGATAGCAAGCTGAATGTCAGAGAAAATGCTGATCCTTCCCACAGACAACGATCTCTCAGCATCCTACAAGCCTGCATAATCACAAAGACCTTCGGTAGTCTAAGGGATTCCGCACAGTCAGCAGACTCGGAGAAAATACCAGCTCCAACACTGGATGCCATCTTGGATCCATCTGTGAAGACCGTAATACCAGAACTCATAGAAATCCCAGCACTTTACCATACGTTTCTACCAAGTCTGTCTCCAATTCCCTCACACGGGGAGTATAAAATAAAATACTACCGTGGCCACTAAGCGATTACTTCCAGAAACTGGGTGCTTTCAGCCTTATCGCACTTAGCGCCGAAAGCGATAAAATATAGAGATCAATAGGTAGCTAGTATGTGCATAATGAGGTCGAGGGCAGCACTGGGGCATGTCTGTCCTGCAAGTACCAGTGACACAAAAACACGCAGTCCTCTGAACTCTCTCCAATCTAGTGGTGATAAGGCTGTTACTAAGGACTCCCTACCGCGCCAGGCAGCGATATATGAGTATTGGCAGAACCACCAGGCTATACATTCACAACACCATTTGTAGTTTGAGTCCCCATATTTGGCCGAACATAAATTTGCAGGAATAAAAAGCTACACAGGCCTTCTTTACCCGCTACTCGACATGCAGCTTCCAACGAAGTTTTGAGTCCAATATCAGACCCAGATACTTGACTTCTAATGAAAGTTTCAGAGATTGATTTTACAATCTGGTTAATCCAAGCGAAGGTGGTTTGTACTTTTTAGTAAATAGCACAAGTTCAGTCTTATCAGGATGAACCCTAAGACCGCAACTGTCGGCACATCAACTAAGCGTTGATAAAGCACCTCCCAAAATCTCGCACATTACTGAACGGAAAGATCCCGACACCATAAAGATCAAGTCGTCAGCGTAAGCCACCACTTTCATCGCACCACCATTAATATCGGATAAAATCTCGTTCACGACGACTAACTATAGAAGAGAAGAGGGAGAACCACCCTGAGGATTATCTCTATGCACAAATCTCGTAGTGCCCACGACAGCACTGCTATAATATCCCTACATCCCAGCAAGGACTCAACTCAGAGGTAAATGTATCTTTCCACCCCCAAGCAGCGCAGTGCACTGACTCCTCAGAGAAACTGCACATTGGATTTGATATTACAGCCATTCGATGCAAATGTTCACTGGCCCTGCAGAGCCTAATCAAAAAGTAGATTATTATTATCAGACTATTCTAAGATAGTCTGAAATAAGACTCATACCTACAATTATAATTAACCAGCAAAAGTTTTGATTGTCTCAATTCCGTAGAGCCTATCACTATGCATAATCCTTCAAACCTTTGTTTGATATTGGCCCCATTAATGGCATGGAAACTCCCTTACTGGCAAGTTCGCCAGCTTGTTGCTCTGAATTCCTCCATGAACCGGGACCCACCCTAAAAGAAGCTATGCTAAAACCTAATGTTAACGTTCGGGAATAAAATGCCATACCCTACTCTATTGTCCATCAGGAAAAAATCGCAAAGTCGATAAATCTCCCTGCAGCGACATCTGCCAGGACTTGCTCTGAGAGATTATGCGTCTTGAAATTATCGATTGGTAGTGTATTTTTTTCCTCTGTCACTCCTCCATGGAGCATATTGGGTGTCCACAAAGCATCCATTAATATGTTTCAGTTTTAGTTACTAAGTCGATTTTCAAGCTAAGTAGACGATTAATCTATTGTAGCTCGCCTCCATATGATTGTATGCAGTGGTGAAGATCCTTGTTAAGTGGTGGTGGTGATCCTTACATACGTCTGATTGCTTGTCGTCATCGACAGGGGAGAAGTTTTTTAGATGGATTTTTCTGGAGGGGCGTTAAAGTCTTTTTCTTTTATAATCGAAACCGCAATTAGATTTTGTATGTCCTCTGCTGGGGATTAAAACCTTGGCCGCTGGTGTTGTATGCCTACACTCCAAACACTACACCACGCCACCACCTCTGCTCGGAATTACATCGACTTATTTCAAAATACCGGTATGTCCCAGGAGTTGAAGAACATGTTGAAAGCATCGGTGGGCGTCGTCCACAACTCTTCAGAGCAGAATGAAGGCACGCGGCATGAAAGCACGTAAGGTATCGCTAGGCTCTGATGGGGATTACATGTCTTCTTTTCTTAAATCGCATGACCATCTATCGCACTATTGCGGTTTTCACGAGCCATTGCCTGATTGGAAGGCACGCCCATAGGCTCGGCAATTCCTCGCATAATTTTTGCACGAGCTGCGGTTCAGAGCAGGAGACTGTCTTTTACTTCAGATGGCGGAAGTTTTTTGCCTCCTAAGGTTACCGCAAAGGCAAGCTTTATTTTGGAGTCAAAATGGTTTCCTATGAAACTAATTCCCGGGTTAGCTTCTATGCTTATGATATCACAATGAGCACAACTTTTGGCCTAAGTGGGACATTAGCCATCTAAGAGGGTTCGCACCAAACCTGACCTAACCTATAGCTCCAATGGCCTCTGAAGTAATGAGAAAAATGCTGATTTAATGTTTGCTTTGTGCAGATAACTAATCGCCGGCTAGGACTTGTCATTCTTATTCAAGAAATTACGGGTATGTCTGAAAATATAGCGAGCCATTCTGTTCTGGTTTTGATGTAGGTGCCCGCTGATTGCTAAGCAATAAAAGTGGTTGAAATCTTTGTAAATAAATATGTGTACACTTGTAACGGTAAACTGAGTCAATTTAAAATTTTTCAAAGTACCAGTAGAGGCAAAAAACTTGTCTGTTGAATATGAAATTTTATCACAAAAAGTTTCGTTTGCTTGCAAAAAGTGAAAGTTGACAAATTTTGATTGACTGACTTTAGAGGTACAATGTCTGTAATTCTCTCGAAGACCCATTTAAGAAAGAAGATTGAGACGATAACTGATATTATCTAAATGAAACAAAAGCAAAAGGAATCGTCCTGTGTTGCCTTGTTCGGAGAATAGAGATAGATATTCGAAGAGGAGACTGTCAGTCTTAATGTAATCAGGTTTAATGTAATGTCAGAACTAGTCTTCAAAAACATGTAGATCACAAACACAAACCGGAAAAGATAATCAATATTTTCTTCTCATTAATGTATGAAAAACCAATTGAGTGTCTTGTTATCATATCTATTTAGTTTAACAGTGAACAGCCTACACATCATCTTACGGGGTTTCCGCTTCTACCAATGTGCTGACATGCTAATTGGTACTAAAACCCTAGCTAACTTCTTTCCTATATAATTTTTTTTTTTTATAATTTCAGTGCCTTTTATTCGGATGTTTTAGGTGAATACGAAGAATACATAACCAAACTTTTCAAATATGACAAAGTTTTACCCATGAATACTGGCGTTGAAGGTGGTGAAACCGCCTGTAAATTGGCTAGAAAATGGGCCTATACCAAGAAGAATATACCCAAGAACCAAGCTAAGGTAAGTTACATGAAGTAAAGAGAGAAGGTATGAAGTTCGGGATTCATATGAATTTTGATTTCTAATTTTTAGATTGTCTTTGCTGAAAACAATTTTTGGGGTAGAACTTTATCGGCTGTATCAGCTTCTACCGATCCCAGCAGTTATGAAGGTTTTGGTCCATTTATGCCCGGCTTTGAAATTATCAAATACAATAACACCGTAGAATTGGAGGTAAAATTTAAGAAACAATTTTATTTTGTATGACTAGAAATTGTTTTTGCATCTTTACTTAGAAAGCCTTACAAGATCCCAATGTCTGTGCCTTTATGGTGGAACCCATACAAGGCGAAGCTGGTGTGGTGGTACCCGATGAGGGTTATTTAAAGAAGGTACGTGAGTTATGCTCCAAATACAATGTGCTGTGGATAGCCGATGAAGTACAAACCGGTTTGGCACGTACGGGCCGTATGTTGGCCGTCGATCATGAACAGGTAATGCCTGATATTTTAATTTTGGGCAAAGCTTTATCAGGTGGCATGTATCCTGTATCAGCTGTTTTATGTAACGATGATGTCATGCTATGCATTAAACCTGGCGAACATGGTTCTACCTATGGTGGCAATCCTTTGGGCTGTAAAGTAGCCATAGCTGCTTTGGAAGTTTTACAAGAAGAAAAACTAGCAGAAAATGCTGGCAAAATGGGTGCCATCCTAAGAAAGGAATTGTCTACTTTGCCCAAGGATATAGTATCGGTGGTAAGGGGCAAAGGCCTTTTAAATGCCATTGTTATTAATTCAAGTAAGTGGTGTTTGCTGAAATGTATGATTGAATGAAAAGGCAAATGTTTTTTATCTCTTTTTTTATTAATACATTACAGAACATGATGCCTGGGATGTTTGTTTGAAATTGAAGGAAAACGGTTTATTGGCTAAGCCCACCCATGGCGATATCATACGTTTTGCTCCCCCATTGGTCATCAATGAAGCCCAAATGTTGGAAAGTGTTGATATTATCAAGAAAACTATATTATCCATGTAAAAGTCTGAATGAAATTAAATTGTAAAATATGTTTTATTTTTTTCTTTTTCATTTTATTTTAATGATATAAAAATAGAATTTTAAGTTGTTAATGAAATTATCACAAACAAACAAACAAACAAACAAACAAACAAACAAAGTATCATCATAGTAAGCGTTTATTATTTAATCAAATTCTTTTGAAAATGACAAAAGTGTGTCGTCATTCATTTCAGCATCAAAATATTAGACAATAGAATTCTCATTACAAAAGAAAGAAAAAAACGGGCATATTTTTTTAATAAAATTTTTATAATAATTTTTTGAGACAAAAAAGTGGGAAATAAAACGTATAAAAATTTAATTAAAACCCCAAGTTAAATTAAATCATTTGAAAATGAGCAGTAGGCTGGGGAAAGACAAATCAAGTGGCATGCGGTCGTTAGGCAATAAATTGGCTACAAACGGAGACATTTACGAGTAAACGACGACAAGTCAACACTCAAGTTGGATGTCAATGTTATTGCCATTTTACTCGTGTACAAAAACGAATCAGTATCTCTTTAGACTTTTCCTCTTCTTCTTCGTTATGCTTATCGGCGCTTAAAGAAAGTTAAAAGGAAAATATAAAATACTTAACAATTTTCTACCAGATAAAGAAAAAAGCAAAATAAGACAACAGCGAATTACAGGAATTCATTGTAATAAAATGTTTACAAAAAGAGGCAAATATGCGTTTGAAACTGAAAAAAAAAAAAAAAAATTAAGGAAAAAATTTTGAAAAATATTGTCAACGTTATCATCATCATCATACCACAAAAGCTATGGCCAAAAGGTTGATGGCGTTGGTATGAGTCAAAAAAGGTGTTAATGGTGGCAATTTTTAGCAGTGCACACACAAAACAAAAACATGAACAAAATAAACATTTAGATTTCATTTGAAAAGAGAAATTAAAGAGAAAGACGACACACACAAACCATGTCATTTCCTTTAACAGATTTCAAAAAGGAAAAGGGTTTTAGATTTTAGGAAAGGGGAGGTAACAGAACATTGTACACTTTTTCAAAGAAAAACTTTACCAATTACACAGAGCGAAATATACGAGCGGAAACATGCTTGTAAAAAGTGGTGCAACCATAATGCACGATGCTAATGTTGAGTTACAGCTTAATGTTAAGTTTGTTTGCCCAACTTAATTTGACATTTCTTTGTTTCCGTGCTTGACAAATTCAACCATGGAGGGGTGTACGAGGGCGGATTGATATTGAAGCTACCTAAGTAGGAAAAAACATTTTTTTTTTTCAAAAACCATTCATTTCACAACATAGTCTCTTAGCTCAATACACTTAGTAAGACGATTTTCCAACTTTGGTATACCATCTGAATAACACGTTTTTGGGGACTCCTCAAAATACGCATTAGTTTTGGTCATCACTTTTTCGCTTGAGACAAATCTTTTTCCTGTGGGCCACGTTTTCAAGTTTGAAAACAGGAAAAAGTCACTAGGGACTAAATCTGGACTATAAGGTGCATGATCAACCAATTTGAAATGGATTTCTCGTAGTTTTAGCATTGTAACTAATGCTGTGTGAACCGGTGCGTTGTCTTGAAAAAAGAGCACTTTTTTCTTGTTTAAATGTGGTAGTTTTTCCTTGATTGCATCAAACAATTAATCCAATAATGCACGATAACACTCTCCTGTGATTGTGGATCCCTTTTCAAGATAATCGATGAGCAATATTCCGTGTACATCCCAAAATACAGTGGCCATAACCTTGCCAGCCGATTTCGCGCTCTTCGCCTTCTTCGGAGCACTTCCACCAGCAATATTCCACCCATTGCTTCGATTGATTTTTGGTTTCAGGTGTGTAGTTTCATCAACAGTTATTAATGTACGCCAAAAATCAGCAGGATTATGCTTTATCATGTCCAAACACCGCTGTGAAGTGATCTGTCGAACTCGTTTTTGTTCAACACTGAGCAAACGCGGCACCCATCTTGCCGATAGCTTTTTCATATGCAAATGTTCATGCAAAATGTTGAACACACGTTCATATGATATGTTTACCATTTCAGCAATCTCACGGATTTTGACCCGGCGATCATTCATAACGATATCGAGGATTTTCTTGATATTTTCTTCAGTAACCACCTCTTTTGGCCTTCCTGTTGATGGTATTGTTGCAGTGCTTATTCGGCACCGTTTAAATTCAGCGATCCAATAATTTACCATATAATCTGACGGAGCAGATTCGCCGTAATGTTTATCAAGCTTTTCTTTTGTCTCTTTCGCCGTTTTGCCTTTCAAATAATAGTGTTTAATCACTACACGAAATTCACTTTTTTCCATTTTCCAAGAAACACAAAAGTTGCTTACTTCAAACGACTACAACAAATAAACTAATCTATGAATTTGGCTAAAATTTTAACAGCTGTCGTTTGACAGATCGTAATTTCTAATAAAGAAAAAGTTTTTGTGTTTGTGCTGCCATCTAGCGGTAGGTAGCTTCAATGTCAATCCGCCCTCGTACAATTGAGCAGCACAAGCCTTTTATCAAATTGCATTTCGTGCACTTCATGTTCTTTTTGGTCAGCATAATCGACACAAATTTGTCCACAATTTGAAGAATTGTGCGCAAATTTTAGCAAACCACGTCTGTAGGAAATGTGGAAACACCTACCCATGCTCCCTTAGTTCTTTCTTCTGAAAACATTGGTGTTGTTGGCGATAGCGTGGCAGAAGAGCCGTCAACCTCGACTCGTCGTCTTGACCAACAACTGAACATCTTACGAACATCACTGATGCGAACTTTGAATAAAGATATGAATTTACATGCTTACAAGGTACAAAGAGTGGGTACTTAAGCAGATGTAACTGATATTGGAGTATTTTAGAGAAGGATACTTCGTAATATACATACATACAGTCAGAGTCAAAAAATAATATACAGCCTCATGAAGTGCTTTTACAAATAGGGGCTTTAACTGCGTAAATTTCCAGCTGATTTTTACGATTCCTATATCGATTCCTATATCAAATAGCGTGTAAAAAATAGCATAAAATATTCGAAGAATATATCAATCGAACTCAATTTGGTTTCAGACGAGATGTGGGTACTCAAGAAGCTTTGTTTTCCATATGTCTCGATATAAATAAGGCAGTCATAGTTTAAAGATGGAAGCCCATTTTAGTATAGATTAAGCAGCTATAGTGGAAAGATGGGAGCCAGTTTTGTCATAAGATTGAAAGCGAATTGGTTATTACCAGCTTCTACAACATAGCCAAACGATTAATTGTGATCACTGCTGCCAAAAATTAACATAATTGAAGCAAGCAATTCAATTACGACGGCCACAATTGATTAACAGAAAAGGTGGTGTGATCCATCAAAACAATACACATCTTTGATGACCCGGCAGATGTTCTACACTGACGAAAAACCGCATATATTTAGTTTAAGAAAGTTCGTTTCAAATATAAGAAAAACTTTTTCTCACACCCAATATAAAAATTTGTTATAAATTGTTTACATAAACTAAACTAGGATACACATTAAACGCTTTGCGTTGTTAATTCACTAAAATGTTTACAAAACTTTGCGTAAGGAAAACTTTAAAAATGCGCTTTAAAAAATCATGACAAATCATGCTATATTTTTTCTTGACTCTTGACAAGCTGTAAAAATTCTTGTAAATCAAGCGAAATCAAGAACATCTGGCAACCCTGGGTGTACCACAGATATAGCAAAAAATGTTTCAGCCTCAATGAAATCCCGTCGAGCTTCTATGCATGCTAAGCAGGATCATGGACCATGGAACAGGGACCCAACATAGCATAACCCTGTTGTGTGCATTAAATTCAGTGGGAGATGTGAAACAAATGATAACAAGCTTTGACTTTAATTCAAAGATAAATAATTGAAGCCTTCAATTATCTTTGTCCAATTTCATTTTGATAATAAAGTTTTATTAATTAAGTGGTCCGTGCTGTAGTGTAGAGGATATTCCAATTCCAATATATCACTCTTCAGTTAGTTGTTTTCTACTAAACCGTGGACTCTTTTATGTTTTATTTTTAAATAAACCATCAAGTGAGCAACATAAATCATATATTTATACAACCATATAAAGGGTCCGCCATCTAACGTTTTTTTTACAACTAGTACTTATTTCGTTAATGGTAACACTTAACTTCCTGCCGCTGAACGAATATGGTTGTGTATACGCTTGAACAACGCTGGGAAATATTGCGACATTACTTTGCCGATTTTGCCAAAAACATCATCTTTTCACATGAAGCTCATTTTGATCTTGGCTGGCATGTAAGCAAGCAAAATTGTTGCATTTGGGGCACAGAAAACCCGCACGCATACATTGAAAAGCCGATACACCCAAGACGAGTCACTGTTTGGTGCGGATTTTGGTCCAGAAGCATAATTGGGCCATTTTTCTTCGAAAATGAGCAAGGAGTGGCCGTTACAGTCAATGGCGATTGCTATCGGGCCATGTTCAACGAATTTTTGTTCACAAAAATTGAAGAGGAGGATATTAGCAACATTTGGTTTCAACAGAACGGCGCTACATGCCACACGGCCGAAGCTACACTCGATGTTTTGCGCCCTGTTTTTGAAGATCGCATTATCAGCCGCAGAGCTGATGTCGTTTGGCTACCTCGAAGCTGCGATTTGACACCGTTGGACTATTATTTGTGGGGTGCCGTCAAAGATAAGTATTACGCCAACAAGCCAGAGACAATTGGTGAAATACAGCTGCACACAATCGATAATGTGCTTAAAAATTGGACCGATCGTGTAGGCTACTGCATGGCCAGCCGAAACAGCTATTTGAATGAAATTATTTTCCATTATGAACCGGAAGAATTGTACTTTCGAATAAAAAAAAGAAATTTGAGGAAATATTTTTGGTAGGCTGTGAACGGTTTTGGTAGAATTTGAAAAATTTTTTGATAGGATGTCAATTTCTTGTGTGGCAACGCTGATCAACAGTAACCCTCTAATATCTTTTTCTTCTTCCCCACTCATCACAGTGACAAACTTCCCCTTCCAGCTTTTATAAAGGGAAGTTTGTTTAAAAAATAGCCCACAGGTTATATTTCAATCTTCTTTGATAGTAAGTGGCAGAAATTACGTCTTCGATATTATGCCACCAAAAATGGTGGAACCATAAATTTCATTCGCCTATAAGGACATAAAAATCCCTGCCTAACATCAATGTAGGCGATATGTAGTCATTAATACTAATAAATATTCTCATATGCCACACTGTGTTACCACAATACCATTACAAATACAGCAAATAACATCATTAGTTCCAGCAACTTGCAACAAATGTAGCAATTGTTTGCAAACCTATTCGACCCTGAGCTGCTCTGGTATGGTAGGTAAGACACCCGCCTGCTAACCAGAGATCGCCCGTTCAATACCAGGCCAGACCATCTTAGTAAAAGAAAAAAGTTTTTCGACAGCGGTATCACCTCATAACATTAGCTAGTAACTGGTTATGAGTATTACTACTATAGAAAACTTCTCTAAATGCATTTGCCGTTCGGAGCCGGCGTTAAACTGTAGGTCCCTTTCAAAACTAGAATCGGGTACAGGTCATTGACTGCCCTTCATGGAATGTTATGGGAATTAATATAATATTCGACCCTTAAGTACTTATGTATATTTTAAAAAACAATGTATTTTTACGAAATAGCCCACTTATAGAGGGTGTTCGCCGGGAAGGTATACTACTTCGTTTTGCCGCCATATTTGACAGTTGTGAAGTAGAGACGTGGCAAATTTATTATGGAAAAATATTCAGTAAACCAACGTGTTTTAATCGTTAAAACAGCTCGCCCATGACAACCACGATTTTCATGAAAAATCATAATGAGTGACGAGGCACATTTTAATTTGAATGGTTATGTGAATAAACAGAATAGTCGGTTCTAGGCAATGGAAAACCCTTAAATTATTCATCAGTCACCCTTGCATCCATTAAAAGCGACAGTCTGGTGTGCAATTTAGTCAGTTTCTTTGAAACTGAAAACCGTGTAACAGTAACTGTTAATGGGGAGCGATATCGTGATATGATGGAAAACTTTTTAACTCCACAACTGCATGCTTTGGGCTTGACTAACATGTGGTTTTAACAACACGGTGCTACATCGCATACAGCCAGGATTACAATGGAATTACTGCGAGATCTCTTGCTACAACAAATTATTTCAAGGAATGCTGATGTTGAGGCCCCTACGATCGTCTGATTTGACTGCTCCGGGCTTCTTTTTGTGGGGATATCTGAAAAGCAAGGTTTATGCAAGCAAACCAGAAACGCTGGAGCAACTAAAACATAATATTCGTGATGAAATTAATGAAATACCGCGTGAAATGTGTGAGAATGTTATGAAAAATGTGCTCAAACGGGCTTGCATATGTGAGGCTAACAGAGGCGGGCATTTATCTGATATTGTATTCCATACATAATTTCCGACATAAAATAACACATTTTCAATATAAGATCCATTCTCTTTCATACAATCAAAAATTCTAAACAAACAAAGTAGTATACCTTTCCGGCAGACACCCTGTATTAATGAAAAGTCTTGTAAATAAATTTATTTAATGATTTTTACATAAGCACTTTAAAATATAAAATTACGTGGCCCATTTAAAATTTAAAACATGTTTTTTCTTATTAATTTTATAGTCTTGATAATTGATTTGAGGTCGATTATTGAAGATTTTTTTCTTTTTTGCATTATATCACGTCCTCAATTTAAAGCATATTTTTTTTTTGCTTAAATTACTGGTCAAAGAATAAAAATAAAAATAAAAATGAAAATAAATAGAAAAAAGTTACCAAATTTTAATTGCGTTTGAAGAAAATTTTTTAATTAACTTTTACTTTTCCACTACTCCCTCACCCTCATTTAACTTCCTTATCCCCTCCTTACAACCGAAATGGCAACATTTTGTTTTGCTTGTGCACATATTTTCCATAAATTCTTTGGAAATTTTTTTACTTTTATTACGGACCAAATCTATCTTATCTGTTAACTAATAAAATCCTGAAAACAATACTTAAGAAAGAACAAAAAAAAGAAGGAACTTTTTAACACTTCAACACTTCTTTTGGACTTTTTTTTCTCATTTTTATTCCATGACATGGTTGATGGTTTTATAGCAACAGGATGTCTTGAATGGTTTTTTATTAGATTTTTTCGAAATTTTTTTCCATCGTCTTCTTTTTTTAACTGCATATTAAACAAAAAAAAAAATATATAAAATAAATATACTTTTACTTGAAAGGACGTATTTTTATCAGCACACGCTATCTCACTTTCTTCTTCTTCCTCTTCTTCTTCTTCTTCTTCTTGTGTAAGGAATTCATATTCACTAAATAAGAAATCAAATTCCATAAGGGAGAAAGAAAAATGGAAACAATTTTTTTGGTAAAAAAATACTGCTGCTACTCTACTGACCATGTAAATGTTAAATGAAATAAAGAAAGAAAGGCCACATAATCTGATGGTTTTATCGCCACTTGTTTGAACTTTGTTCTCTAAGACAGTTATAACCTTAAAATGTCTTTATTTGGACAAAAGTATTAACAAAACAACAGCTTAACGAAAAAAAAGGTTTTCTTTTTCCTTTTTATGGAGATTTGCTTACAAAAAAAAGGTGCAGCAAAGTTGACCCGTTTCTTATTGTTGTTGTTATTGTTGTGTTAAATTGTAATATTGTTATCGTCGTCTAGCCACTTGTAATATTGTATACTTTCTTATTAACATAAGTATTTCAGCACTTTGTTGCCATAATCATTATTGCATTAAATTAAATTTTAAACAAACGGCTATAATCTTTAAAAACTTGGCAAATACAAAGCTTTAATTCCGATTTAAAACTTTGTAGATTTGTAAGTTTTTTTAATGAAAATATATCGGGTGATTTTGTAATAGTTTTCTTTTCCTAAAAGTGAATATTATCGCCCGTGATGATTCCAATGCGATTGCCTTCATCAACTGACTCCCATAAGAATAGATGTTTTCCCAAATTTATCAATTAGTGGTCAAGTGTAGACAGTAAATTAATAATAATTTGCTGGGTGTACGTGAGTCTTACCCCACGATGCCACAATGGCACGAATGAATACAATGCGTCCACCAATGCCCCCACCTATGATACCCACAAGTGAGTACCAATTCGAAGGCGTGTTGTTAAGACACTCATAACCTTCACACCTTAATGAGGAGTCGAAGACTATCTAAACTCCTGCCGTGATACAGGTCACAGCACCCGGTTGAGGAGATACAAAACCACACCGAGCCCGCGTTTTGGCTTAGGTCTAAGCCACAGCCACTACGAAGCCACAAGGAGGCCTAGCCAACAATCGAACAGACATCGGAATCCCTGTGGCTCCCGATTCCCGTGGCACCATAATACCTCTAGTCAGGCTTAGTGACACGTAAGTGTAAATACAAACACGTGCCGCGTCCAGTTTCGGCCCCACAAAGGCCCTGGACTGGTCACCGGTGCGGTTAGGTTAGGAGGGAGTGGCAGCCTCGTTGGGTTGAGGCACACACAGCTCTCCGTTGTGCTATCACATATGAAGCAAAGCCCCTGTTCTAGCCGTCAAGTCCTGATTAACCTGTCTTGACGATCATCTAGATATCTTAGATAGAAGCAAATTCCCTTGAATCATATCGAAAACAGCACGACAATTTAGTTAATCTGGCTATTAGCCTGACATAGATGGTCGATAGCTCCGATAGACTATCAAGAAAGGGGAGCCAAATATGATCAATCTACGCCTAGCTATAGACGGACACTGGCTACAAAAGTGGGCCACACTCTCCTGATTCTCAATCAATCTACAACCTTGATAGAAATTATTCGCCGGTAGACGCGTGCCTAACCATAATGCAATGCTCTGTGAGGATAGACACAGCAGAAGAGATGATCCCACGATCCAATTTAAACCACTGATTTTTGCGCCTACCATTCAATCTGGGCCAGGTGAGTCTCGCAATAAAGCAAGATTCACCCTCTGCCCCGGGTCTATCAGCGTCCAATAAATACTTCTGCCTAATAGCAGCTTAACGGAGGACAGCGGTAAACCAACCCTTACAGGTAGGTGACTGTTCTGAAGGAGTGTGCCCGCCTTAGCAAGTTCAGCAACTACACAGTTTCCCGGAATGTCCCAAATGAGATGGACACTAAACTGCCATGAGAGCATCCCTAGGGAATTACGACAGTCCTTAACGAGCTTGGAGCTGAAGGTTGCACCTGATAGGGATCTAATAGCCGCTTGGATATCAGGGAGAATCCATATATCAGCCGTGTGAAATCAATTCCGAAGCATGGGATGATAGATTGCCATCACTTCTGCCTGAAACACGCTTAGACATGCAAAATATATCAAAATATATCAGTAAATACGCATCCAGTTACAAAATTAGCAAAAAAATTTTTTTTTTCAAATAAAATATGAATTTTCAAGAAGAAAATCTTTAAACGCTCATATCTCGCTAAATAAACATTCAATTGCAAAAATAGCAAAAATTTTATTGGATAGAAAGATTATTGAAAAATGGCTGCCCTTTCAAATAAAATAATGATTTCGAAGTCTTGATTTCTAGAAAATCTTAAACCAGTTCAGTTGTTTGCCAATTTCTCTAGAAAAATAAAAATATCAACTGAAGAATAGCTCTTAATAGTATTCAGAAAAACGAAATAACTAAACATTGAAAGCAGTGAACAAATGTAATCAGTGGGTGATGATGACCCACTGCACTTTTGCGTATGTATGTATGTTCATAATGGCACTTTATAAAATAAAATGATTTAAAATTATTCGTATCATACCACATTTCATTAAAATCATAATTGTTTCCTCTACTTACTCTAACAAGTACGTACATAAGTATGTATACACCAGCATACATACATATATAAATTTCTAATCTATTGTCTGTTATTTCACAATGTCATTGACACACTCAAAATTTACTTTAAAATGCAAATAATTTGTGAAATAAAAATGATTGTTTTCATTCCCCTTCCTTACCGCCACCTTACCGGATATTGTATTACAATAACAATCAAT
This sequence comes from Wohlfahrtia magnifica, assembly GCA_023159175.1. NCBI lineage: Eukaryota > Metazoa > Arthropoda > Insecta > Diptera > Sarcophagidae > Wohlfahrtia > Wohlfahrtia magnifica. Next base: position 388,614 of record JAKWBJ010000044.1, on the reverse strand, counting down.
AAATATAAATAAAAGTTAATGTTGTTTAAGGTTAGAAATAAATTCATATCACAAACACACACAGTCCTTAATAAGTGCCCCACAGAGACCTGTTAAATAGTAATAAAAACCGTGTAAAATTTTTAAGAACTTTTTCTAAGACTGACAACAGTTTTGTTTACAGGTGACACGAATACTTTGCCACGCAACCAACATAAAAAGGGAGAAAAAGGAAAAAAGAAAAGCAGCTTTGTTTGCTTACGCAAGCAGAGTAATGATTTGAGATTTTCTTCACACTCCCCCTTAGAAAGGTGGTTAATTTGTCAATTTATTACAAGATAAGCGATGATGGTTTCGTTATTGATATTTCTTTAAGGGGGTAATACAGTTATTGTGTTTCTTACGATAAAAAAATTAAGGCATTAACAGTGCTATGAGGGTCTTCAATGCATGTGTTATAAAAAAAAAATATTAAACATTCGGTTAAAGAAGAACTGCTGATAGGATTTTGTTAAAATAGTAAATTTAAATGAAATACATATCTATGAAAATAGGGAGGATACTAATACCACCATAGGTATTAGGTGTCAGGTGTCATCTGGGTGTGACGGTGCCACGGTGCCCCAATGGCATGAGCAAATACGATGCACCACCTTTGCCCCCACCTGTGATACCCACAAGTGAGTAACAATACGAAGGCGTGTTGTTAGGACACTCATAACCTTCACACCTTGGTAGGGAGTCAGTGACTATTTTAATTCCTGCCGTGATATGGGTCACAGCACTCAACACCACACAGAGCTCACGCTCTGCTTGCACCTTAGGTCTAAACCACAGTCACCATGCAGCTCCCAATTCCGTAGCACCTGAATACCTCTGGTCAGGCTTAGTGACACGTGAGTGTAAATACAAACACATGCCGCCGCCTCCAGTTTCACTGGTGAACCTCTCCAACGATAGGTTGAACGTGTAAAAAATTCCATAGAACCATATCAAAACGGTTTTAGACCTGGTCACTCTACCGCTGACCAGTTAATCAAACTACGCCAAATCCCAAAAAAAATGGCACAAGAAAAGGAATTTCATTTACCATTCTTCTGTCGATTACAAGTCTGGTTTTGACAGCCCGATAGACCTTTAAAGCCATATCTAAGTTTGGAGAAATAGGCTGCAATATAATAACGAATGGAAATATTATTTTCAATCGGTTTAAGATTTGAAAATTTAGGTTAAATGTAATATTTGCCAATAAAGATAACGTAACGCCTTAGTTGCACGGCACTGAAGTGTAAAGGCGTCCCTGGGATATTAGTTAACCTTATATGTGCTCTATACAGAGGGGCAAGTTGTCGGATTCTTTATAAATACAAACTTAGCCGAAGGATACCAGCACTTAAGGGAGTGAGGCAAGGCTGCGTTTTGTCACCATTTCTTTAATATTGCCATAGACATAGCCACCGAGAGGCCCTTGTAGAGAGGCGATAAATGGTGGGGGACTATACGAACGACATTTGTTTGATATCTCACAACTACACGCACATGTCGGTGAAACTAAGCAGTGTTGCCCAAGCCGCAGCCAAGTCAGGATTAAATGTGAAAAAAACGAAAATTAGAATAAACAGTGATGTACACAAAGCCTTTACAGTGCCTTTAGAGTGTACTATTGAGGAGCTAAGCAACTTCTGCTATCTGGGTAGCATTATAACGAACTCAGGTGGCACCTCAGTGGATACTGAGAATCCCATAAAGTCTGCGAAGCAAACAGTAATCACTGTCAGTAGTATTCGTTTATCTGAGAGTCCTATTGTCCCTACGAACGCCCGTTGTCAGCCTCAGCTACACTTTACTCATAGCGAGAAGAGCAAAAGTCCTCCGACTGGAAATAACCGGCCATATGGATCTAGAGACCCTACAACCCGATTCATTATATAAGGTTTGACCAGTCTTTCCTACGAAGAACCTTTCGAGCATATTGATGTAACTATTCAACGGCGGTAGGACGGAGTCCTCAGTCCGGAGGACTGCTGATGTGCATGTGCATAATCAGCATTTCGCCAAAAACCAAGTTCCCTGAGTCGTAGAGCACTCCTGGCCGGCTGAAAGTAAACTTGGAGGTCCAAGCGGCGGACGTTAATCATTACATTCAGAGCCGCCTGCGGAGTATTCCGACCGATCTACCGCTCAACAAACAAGACCACAATAAGTAAGAATGCGGCGTACCACCATGCTGTACAGCCAGTGAACAGAAATCGGCTTAAAACCACAATTCCTTCCAATTGAGTTATTACAGGAATAAAGTGTCATTAAAGCCTCTTTCTATGTTCCTTTTTCAGTCAATTCGATGATTTGTTTATTATTATTAATTCCCATAATATTCCATGAGGAAACATAGGGACTTCTCTCAGTCAGTGAACTGCACCCGATTCTATTTTTAAACTCATTGAAAGGGACCTACAGTTTAACTCTGCCTCCGAACGGTAAATGCATTTAGAAAAGTTTTCAATTATATTTATACCATAGCCAGTTACTAGCTAATACCGCTGTCGAAAAACTTTTTTCTCTTTTCTTTAAGATGGTCTGGCCTGGTATTGAACCGACGACCTTCTAGTTGGTGGGCGGGTGTCTTACCTACCATACCACAGCGGCACACCAAGTTGATGATAGCACCGAGGTGTTTCGCCTCCGGCGAAAGTCCTAATGTCACCCCATCCAGAACTGACAGCGTAAAGAGTGAAACTTTACGCTTTCTGGTAAATTGAACACGCTTCGCCTTCGCTGGACGCGCGCAGCGTAATGCATCCTGCAGAACTACGTCAGCCCAGCTACGGTGCCCAGCTGATCAAATTCCCCAAGTATTTTCCCGAATACATGGACCCACAGTGTATTTTGTGACATTATAAGTAATTTATTCAAAAATGAATTCTAGCAGTGTAGACCCAACACTACATCAATACGCGAGTTGAACAGCCTATAATTTAATTTCAACTAAATATGTACTTTTGCTTATTATTTTCATTTTCTAATGATTTTTTTTTAACCTTTAAATATGGAAACTATTAAAGAAACTGTTATAGTTTATAAGTGCTTCAGGTTATAGACGATTTCAAATGAAATTTTAAATCTACAATCACAGCGACTTATACAATTTCTGACGAAAAAAGAATACATTTCGACTCAATGTATACATTTAAATACTTGACATCTGTCTGTTTAGTTGATGGGCTAAATAAACAACAAACTACTGCCGATTGCATGGCACACAACAGAAAAACATAAACTGGGTAAACATAATCAGATTTCTTAATAACCTATAAATTTGTATTAAAAATGGCAAAAAATAAATAAAAAATATGAGAAATATATAGGGATTCATAAAACGAAAGAAAAAATCAAATCATGTAAATTTATGCTAAAGCTTAACGTGAATATTACAATAAAAAATATAAAAATATAAATCCCTGCAAAAAAATTAAGAGAAGAAAACGGGGAAAAACGAAAAACAAATTGATGTTAAACCCAGGCCAGCCAGCCAGCCAGCCAGCCAACCAGCCACCCACAGCAAACACATATGCTGTGTATGTAACTTGCCTGACTGCCTGCGAATTAATTGTGTCCCATATGTAGAGCTCTAAACGGTTACATATTTATTGGTAGGATTTAGAAAAATACTCTCTCACTACTACCACGCACACACACACACATACACACACACATACGCACAGCCAAAGACGTATTTAATAATAAAAAATAAAGCGAAAAAAACCGTTAAACGAAATTTTGTAAAGCCTACTTTAAGGGTAGATGTTAAGCCTACGCTAACAGCCAGTTATTGTTTCAAAATTCAACGTTTTTTTAACACATTTTTCTTTTACGATTCTTACACATTTTTGCCTGGTAGTGATTGAGATTAAACTGCAAGTGTTAGTGGTATTGTTCGGGTATGTTTAATGGTGGTGTTAACCGCAAAACAAAAATTACATCTTAAGTAGCTAATAAACATTATTTTCTTTTTTGCCTTTTTTCCATGACTGTTTTTTCTTGTAATTATGAGATTCATTTTTTCTTCTTTTTTTTAAGTTTCGACAAGAGTCCTTGCTTTGCTGTGTTGTAATCTTATTATAAGTCCTTTTATACATTTTCCTTCATAATTTTTTCTATTTTTTTTCGAGTAATTTTCATCATTTTGTGGTAACGGGTATGAGAAAAGCTTATTATTTTCCAGATAATTTTCTTATGAAGTTATAAATTTCATAAACGATAAAAGAACAATCCACCAAATTGCCAACCACCATGAATAGCATTTAAGATCCTTTTTTTTCATCAAGAGGGTCATTTCTATCATGGTTACGAGAAAAAGAAGAAAAGCGAATAAAATAATTTTTAAACAATTTTTTGACACAAAATTCAATTGTATTTTCTTTCATTCCTTTATCTATTTCATAAGATTTTTTAATGGCTAATAACATGAAAAAGAAAATGTATAAATTAAACAAAATCACTACACAACGTTAAATGAGCAGCAATAAAAGCACGACAAGCCTGCCAGCGAGAACGTGTTCCAGCCATGTAGTCAAGTCGTCAGTTAGAGTTCAGTTGAGTTTAACAATGTGTTTTGAATACTAAATACTGGCGTTTTATACAAAATGCACAATCATTTGTACATTTAAATGCAATCATAGTTTGGAAAAAAATGATTTCAAATAAAAAATAAAATGCCAACACCTCCATACATACTTCACTTACTTCCGTTTCCCTTTAAAAACGAATGTTGTTAAAAAAAAATATTAAAAAATAATTATTATGAACACCAAAGCGTATGCAACAATATTTTGCTGTTTAAAGGAGTTTACTGTAATGTGCCCTACAATCTGTACTATTGGGCTATATAAGAAGGTGGAATCCTACCTTGGATTGGATACAGAATTATCCTGTTACAACGAATAGAAGGCTGACTAGCTAACTATGTCGACTTGTAAAGTTTTAAGGTAAAAGTTATTTGTACACATAAGTAAAAGCCTATTATGACTCGTTTGAAACAAGTGACGAAATTAGGACGAAATTGATTTCATTTTTAACGTTAATGGGTTTGTTTTTTATTGAATCCACTACTTTCTTCTAGATACAACAATCAAACTAAAACCTATCACTACTCACTAAATTTATCCAAATCAGAAAAATGTTGTTGTACTGGACTTTAGTGATATTTCGCCTAATTAGAGGCAGCAAATCTGATAGTGGTAAGAAGTGACAAAAGGACTTACTAGAGTGTGTATACCAGGTGAACCGGTATTAAGTGGGCATCAAGATACAAATATCGCAAACATCATCATATTTTTTCATCGTGTTAAAGATGGCGAATTTTGTACCAGAAAATGATGATTTGCGTAAAGCATTAATTTTTGTTTTCAAAGACACCCTAGAAAATCAGTGTTTCATCGAATTGTTACTGGTAATGAAAATTGGATTTATTTTCAGAATCCTAAACGAAAAAAATCATGGGTCAATCCGGGACAACCACCAACTTCAGCTGCAAAACCAGATCGATTCGTCAGAAAGGCAATGCTTTGTGTCTGGTGGGACCAGACAGCTGTGGTGTACTACGAGCTTCTAAAACCTAATAAAGCCGTTGATACAGATCGCTACCGACAACAAATGATCAATTTGAACCATGCTTTGATCCAAAATGACGTGACAATGCACCTGCACACAAAGCAATATCAGTTCAAGATACAATCAAAGCGTTAAGCTGGGAACTGCTGAGCAGCACTTCGATTCCTACGAGGAAGTCGAAAATTGGGTCACTAATTGGATTGCTTTAAAAGGCGAACAGTTTTACTGGCGTGAAGTCCACAAATTACCTGAATGATGGGAAAAATGTGTAGCTAGCAATGGCCAATGTTAAGCTGGCCTTAGAACTTTTTGATTGCAAAAAGACAATAAACAGACTGCCGGATTCCAATCGAACATATATATAAATTTAACGCCATTTGGCTGAGATTTATAACAAGCATTCATACAAGACGGTACCGAAGCACCAAGCCCAGAGACACAGAGCACAGAGGCCTATTTTGGAAAGACCTTTCCCTAAAAAAATAATAGAAACAAAGAAAAGAATGGAAAGAAGAGAGAAATGAAGTACAGGGGAGGAAAAGAAGAAGAAAGGAAGGATTAAAAGAGTATACAAGAAAAAGAACACAGATGCCCAAAAAGAACCGAGCATCACCTAAAGCTTATACCTTACAGGTCGCATATTCTAGCCGACGCAATATCACCCAGGCCATCAGAAAATCCTCTGCCCAGCAGCTGAGCTTGCGTCCATAAAGAGCAGGGCAGTGACAGAGGATATGTTCCACAGTCTCCGGCTTGCCCGTATCGCCACAAACATGGCAGAAAATTGAGATGCCTAACTCCCAAGTTCCCGTCCATGCCCTCAGACGCAGTGCCCAGTCACAAAGCCCATCAGAATTCGAAGAGATTCCCTCCGAAGATTGGGAACCCTATTCCGTCCTAGAGCGGTCAAGTCGCGACAAACCGCGTCGGGCTCAGCTATCTATCTAGAGCTTCCAAAGAAACCAAACGGCGGTCTCATAAACGCATCCGCCAGATCCATATCATTGGCCACGCCCGCTTTTGACAGTTCATCTGCAATCTCATTATCCCGCACGCCAGTGTGCTCCGGAACCCAGCACAGTTTTACACTGCACACATCCCTGAGCGACGTGAGGGTACTCCTGCACAATGCAACCAGCCTTGAGCCGACATGGCGACCAGTAAGCGCCCTGATAACCGCCTGACTGTCCATTTAAAAGACCACACCATTCCCCTCAGCAGCCATGTCACGAAAACGCTCAGCTGCTCTGAGGACAGCGAAGATCTTAGCCTGAAAAACGCTGCACACATCCGGGAGTCTAAAGGACAGTCTAAAGGACAGTTTAATGTTACTGTCCACAAGATAAACCCCCGCATCAGTGCCCTCCATCTGTAAAGATGGCAGGGCCATTCAGAAATCTATCAACATCCCGCCAAGACTCTCTGTCCGGAAAAGCTGCGGAAAAGCACATCGCATTCCCTGACCCTGTACTCCGTAGAACCAGCACGGATCACCAAATTCTCACCCCAGTCCAGCCACCCCAAAATGGCAGAAAGTTCATAATCCAGAGCCTAGGCCAGGTCTTTTTCGAAAATCATTAAGAAGCTCCTAGCAGCCATCCTCTGCACAGCAACCTTCAGGGAGGTCGAGCCCAGGATAATATCCACGCTGCTTGAGTGGTACTTTTAAAGGCACCAGATATGCCCATAGCAACACATCCGTGCACCTTATTCAGAAGCCTCCACCACTTCACCATCGCCGGGCAAAGACCCCATCTCTTACCAATAACACTTCTAGCCGTATAGTAGGCATTGAAGTCCTTATTCATTCTCAGAAGGGTGTTTACCCTCCAGTTAAGTTTGCTATCCAAGAAAACTCCGAAGAACTTGGCCCCTCAGACAGTCTTAACACAATCCCAACTTCTCCAATTTATATCATATTTCTAGACGAACAGGCAGGCTGCCGGCGAAATAGTAGCTACGTATCATAATAAAAAAAATCTCTAAAATAATAAATAATACCTTCTGTTTGTTCATTTCACAAAACCTTTGGCACCGTCAAACGGACTGGTATATCGAAAGCATTGAAAAGAAGACAACAAGTACCTTAAAAAATTATCTGGATATTCAAAGCGATGTACGAGGATGCAGAGCAGAATGTAAGCATCAACCAATCATTCCACATTAACGCTCTATCAGCTCTACTATTCACCATCGTACTGAATGAAATCATGAGCGAAGTCTTTTCACGGAGAAGAGGCATAATATGAAAACTCTCACGACAAATCGAGGACATGGATTTTGCGAAAGATATTTGTCTACTCTCGCATAAGATGTCGAACATGCAGTCAACACCCGAAGACTTGGAAAGACTGGCTCGTAGTGTTGGGCTTGAGATAAATATCAACAATAGCACAGAAAACATCATGCATCAGTATATACGTAGATAGCTTCTGATACCTAGGAAGTACAATGGCAACGAACGGTGGCGCAGAAACAGACGTAAAGAATAGGCTCAACAACTGCAGTCAGTATGGAGAAGCTCATATATTTACAGATAAGCCAGGCTCAAAACCTTCGACTTGTGTGTAAAGTTAATGAAACCTAGCTTGTATCTAACATCATCACGCAAGCAAGTGCCTCAGAATCATGTGCAAGATATTCTGACCCAATACCATAAGAAACATAGGACTATGAAACTTGTGATACTATCTTGATCAAAAAGTTTCCGGAATAATCCTTGTGTGCCGGTCCCACATTTCATATTTGAGTCTTTTTTTTGGACATATGCTGTTAATATTCCTGCTGAATCTTAGTATCATAGCTTGACATTTGTAAAAGCTACGTAGCCAAGAGTATATCTATCTCTATGTGTGTTGGTGATTTTTTACAATTTTAACCATGTTGATATGACTTGCGAGGTTGAATCCGATCACACATTCATCAAAAGAATCATTACTGGAGTACAACACGCAATCCAGACATCAGGCAAGTGAATGACGTTCACCAAATGAGCCGAGATCACTCCCAGTCAAAAAAGAAGGCAATACTTACGGTTTTCATGGATTACAACGGTGTAGTGCATCATGAATTTTTGGCAGAAGAAAAACAGTAAACAAAGAGTATTATTTGCCGAAAGAGACTAGAATTATGGGCAGAAAACTCGTGGACTTTGCACCATAATAACGCACAGTGCCATCATTATTCGAAATTTGTGATGAAAAATGCAACAAATGCCATTCAACAGCCACCGAATTCACCTGATTTGGCTCCCTGTGACATCTTTCTGTTCAATCAAGTTAAAAAATCATTACGGGGAACGCGTTTCAGCAGCCGAGAGGAAATAATGGAAAAATCGCAGGAAGCATTGATGGACATACCGAAAACCGAATATAAAAATGCAAATATCAAGCTATGATGCTAAGATTTAGCGGGAATATCAACAACAGATGTACAAACTTAACAAAAAAAGACTCAAATCGGAACAATGGGACCGCCATACACGGTGGTTATTCCACAAACTTTTTGCTCAAGATAGTATATAAATAAATACCATATTGAAGCAGATAATACATAGAAAATTAAAGTGGATCGTCCATACCTTAAGTAAAAATATTCCCACAGTGAATTCCTCAAGAATCAATGAACCGTGGCGTCGCACCATTATCAATTAAATAAGGCGAAACAATCTTGCTTGGAAAAAACAAGAAAGAAAGACTATGGCAGCTAACCGTGTAAGATGGAGTTGCTTAGCGGAAGTTCTATGTTCCCAAGATACATAAATAACAACAAAAAATAAACAATTTTATGTCACCTAGATTTTCGTTTTCGTTCAGTATTTTTAAAAACTGTGTAAGGTTATCACATGAAAGCCTTAACTTCATATTGAACCTAAGTAACCTTTATTATAATGTAGGTAACTTTGAAAAAAGTCTGATGAAATGCAGAAAAGTATGCTGCAATATTTTTTTTCTGATTTTTCTCTTATTTGAATGAGTTAAATGTCATGTAATGTCAGGAGAGAACAGCATAAATGTAAATGTTTGTTGTTGAAAGGATTTGAGTTAAAAAACAAGTGAAAAAATATAACCAAAAAATAAAAAAATAAAAAACACAACGAAACAATGAAAAAATGAAAAAATCACACACGCACAACTCGATGCATGCAAATTTCAGGTGTCCGACCACACGTGTTTTAAATTACCAGCTTCCTCTTTCCCAAGCTGAACAATATGGTTGAACCTTAACGCTGTACATACAGAACCAAACTTGTAAATGTTTTCAATGATTAAGGCTGGTTCTTCGGTTTGGTTTTTTATTTTTTTTTTTACCAATTTCTGTGACATTCAGTCAAATGTTTTGTGTTTTTGATTTTTTTCGTTTTCGTTTTTTTTTTTCATTTTCATTCATTTGTGTCTTTTTAACCACTTGTGTTTGTGTCATGTACTCTTTTTTTCCGGATTTTTTATCCTTTTTTATTTATTATTGTTTCTTTTATTGCGAGAGTGTTTTTGCCGGGCAATTAGATGGACATCCAACACCTTTTTTAATATTCCATGAACATCGCAGAAACATTTTCCGCCACAAGTTGATTTCATTGATTTTTATGTCATTAATCATTTTATTTTTTTTTTTTTTTCAATTTACTCAACTTTTTTTCATTTTGTTCATAAAATAGACTTATTAAAGTGGCAGATTATAAAGGCAATTATTCAGATATTTTAAACTCTATTTAAAATGGTTTAAATTCTAAATTCGGGCTCCGTACCTATTTAATAAGGCTATGCAAGATTATGAAATACACTGCAGGACTCATTGATATAGTCTGCATTCGCCTAAACTGACTGCTGTTCCATTAAATACGTACATGTGTAGACATATTGCCCTCCTCTCTATTTCAATTTACTTTCATAATTATTTTAACAAACAATCAATTTAACTGTCTCTGTTTTGAAAACCTTTAAATCATTTTTTTTTAATTTTTTCACTTTGTTCCTTGTCATTGTAAAAAAAAATATAATAAAAATATATACTATACATACATACATATGTATGTACATCCCTACGTAGTATATTATTATTGGGAATTATTGACGCATAAAATTTTAATTGATATACAATTTATTGATATTTTACAGTTGATTGGTGATGACAACAAATATTTTAAATTGTTGCCAAAAGATGTATTTTTTTATTTCGTTCACCCAAATTGTATTTGATGAATAAATTTAAATATTTAAGGAGACATTAATTGAAAGGGAACGTAATTTTATCTATTAAGATACAAGGCAAGGCATCATGTCTTGCATAAATATTTGGATATGAAAAAGTTAATCTCGCGAAGGGAACCGTAATTATTCGCACTTGACAGACGCAAAATATGCACAATCGTTGGAAAGTACATTTTTCCACTATGGACGACGCACTTTAGTATTTATGTATATCAGACACAATATAACAATAAACAAGTGAGATTGTTAAGTGAGATTGGCAACAAAAAACCAACAATTTGGCTACAAACTGCTAACCTATTGAGGTAAGAGGGTGGTCTTTTATGTTGACAGTCAGGTTACTACTAAAGGACTGACGGGGCATTACGTCAGCTCAAGGCTGGTTGCATCATGTAGGAAGACTCTCACGTTACTCAAACTGTGTTGGGTTTCAGAGCACATAGTGGCGTAGTGGGGAACAAGACTGCTAATTAGCTAGCAAGAGCGGGCGCGACGAGTCTGTAAAACCCCGTTGAGCTCATTCGTTACCATAGTTGACCAATGGCTTCACCGCAGGAGGAACTGTAGGGACTACTACGGTCCAGACTTAAGCTTTCAAGGATGGAATGAGTAGGGTGTCTCTTGGCATTGAAATTGGTTTTCTGACTGGGCACTGTGTTCTGCGTGGAATAGGTTGTGGGAAGCAGGTACCCCTGACTTTTGCCTCGTGAGTGACAATGAAATGCAGCTTGGAAAATGGAAAACATCCTGTGCTTTTTCCATGTTGTAGCACCGGGACATTTTCAGTGGCCTAAGCGAGGTTGCGTCTGATATGATTTCTGGCCTAGATGGAATTGTAATGGTGAGATGGCTTCTTTCTGTTCCTTTCTTTATTTCCTTGAGCTCTATCCTTTTTCTGTTATTTTCCCTTTCTTTATTTCTTTTTTGAAATGAAGATGATTATTTTTGTGATCGTAACTAATTTTTTGGCCGATTCACAAGTTTTTTTTTTTTTTTTTACCGGATATAATTAAACTGTTCAAGTACGATTGCCTATTTAAAGGACCATTATAGTGTATTGTAAATTGAATGAAAATATATTATTTAAACATGAAAGAAATCTATCATCAAATTACAAATATTTGAAAAAGATATTAGGGAGAACACTAATAAAAATGTTTGAAGTTTTAGTTGTGAACCATAATTGCCTTAGTACTGAAGGACTTTTTCTTAATTCGCCTTTCTTTATATATGTATATTAAAATTTTTGTTTAAAAAACTAGATTTAAAGAAATCAACAAGCATAAATTAAAAAGAGAAGTGTAATACCTAAACCTATTAGTAATATATTAAAAAAATTAACAGCTTTTCCAGTCCGCATTTTAATACTTACATTTCCGTTCTGAATGCAACAAATTTAAATTTGACGGCTTTGTATAAACCTATTATTGTACATTTCCAGTCTAAATTTCAAGGCGTTTTGACCATTCGTTGTACTCTACATTTTCTGTCCGATTTTGCATTTACTTTGATTTACAAAGGTTCGCATTATTTGTTTAAATGTTTAATTTCCTGTTTGAATTTAAATTTTCTTTTTTTAATTATTTACATTTACTGTTTGAATTTAGCATATTTGTATTAAGTCGCTTTTCAAAATATTTTAAATATTTAAATTTAAAAGTTACGTTAAACATTAACGTTTAAACTTCACGTTATATTTTATTTCCGGTATGAATTAATCATTTTAAGTATATATTAAGCAAATTTAAATTTAACGGATCTAATGAACATTTCCGATTTAGTAAATATATATGATAGACAGTACTCTAATTAGAGTGCTATTAATAGCATGTTTCCACGTAGACAAATATTTATGTTTCGCTCTACCCCTAAAACAACATGTTTAACCATACAAAACTTGGCCAGAAACACATTTCGTTTAAGTTGTTTCAGTATAAAACATCTTTGAAAATAAGAATAAACGGTCTGTTCCCTATTTTTTGTCGAAAGTTTATCTGAACTTTCTGTCTAAAAAAAAAACAAATGTAAACAAAGTAAAAATAAAGAAATATTAAAATTCCAACAAAAAAAAGTAAACACAGAATGAAAAAAAGAAGTTTTAACAAAAATTTTTAAATTAAAAAGAACATCTTCGACTTTTAAATTTCTAATTGAGTCGAAGATGAATTTCGAGACCCATAAAAATCTGTGTATTCAGGATTTGCAGCTTTTAAGGGAACTTCACTGCCAAATTAAAACACGTATATGACATGTAAACACTACGATTAGCAATTGTGATTAAGAGGGCGAAACAAGCATTTTTTTTGTATTGTGGAAACATGCTGTAATAGTTTAAAATGATTTTTGTTAATAATTCTTTTATAATTTTAAAAACATTTTATCGATTATCTCGGTAGTACTTAACATTATTAAAATTCATTATTTAAATTTAGCAATTATTTTGTCTTTTAAATTAACTTTTGCTCTTTTAAACAAATTCACCTTTACTCAACATTCAACTCAATGGTGTTGAACACAGTTCACCATACAACACAGAGTTGTATGCAATACGTATGCTTTGTTTTACGCTAATTTTCTTTTTTATTTTCTTCATTGTAAAATAAGATTCTAACTTGACAAGATGTCGTATTAGAAAAAATGTGCTGATTTAAACAATTTTCAAGCATTTCAATTGAATATATACAACAAAACTAAAAAAAAAAATATAAACAAAACGTTGTGAAAATATTTATTAAACGATAGAAAGTAAACAAAACTAAAGGGAATGTATAGAAAAAATACTAGACTGCAAAAAAAACAGAGTTACTAATAGAGTGATTGACCTCGAGAGTATTAAAAAAATAGCGGAGAAAAAAACGAAAATAAAAAAAGAATACCAGCCAAGTGAAGCAACAATTTTATTTGAGTTTAATTGTGTGTATGCATGTGTGTGTGTGTTGCGATGTATTTATTATTTTTATGGAGTACTGAGTTGAGTAGCTGAACTAGAAAACAAGTGCTCGCTTTACTTGACTGCATGCACAGAGCAAGCATAGAGTAGTGTCTAGTGGGTCGGCAAAAACACAGGCAGGCAAGCAGGCTGATTGAAAAGTACTGGCTTTGGCACAAAATAACACAATTTAAGTTGGCAAAGGGGAGGCAAGAAAAAGGTCAAGAATTTTTCAGTTAATAAAATAGAGTGAAACGAGAACCGCCACATTGTTGTTGTTACTATTAATTGTTAAACAATTGAGCGCTCATAATAAATACATTGAAAGAGAACGTATCCGAAGTTGGCTAAAAAGAAGAAAAAAGGTGAGCAATAGTAGCAGTTCATAGTAGAAGCAGCAGACGCTGGTGCAGTAGATGGGTAGGGGCTTATAAAGCTCCGACAATGGGCACAAGCAGTTTTCAAGCTGAAGGTGAGGCTCAAGGCTTTATGTATGTATGTGTATGGATATACATATTAATTGTTGCTATTTTTTTTATTTATTTACTTTATATTGTACACGCTGCTTTAACACTTGTTCTTTACTTCTGTGTTTTTGTTTCTATTTTTTTCTTTTTTTCTTGCTCGTCTTTCATTCTAGATAACAATTTATTTGTGAATCACAATACACAACCAACCAGTAGTGGAGGTGGTGGTGGTGGTAGCGGTAGCATTGGTAATAGCAGTAGTAGTGCATCTTCAACTCCCGTCAACATGAATGTGGAATTGTGTCTGGTATGCGGTGATCGTGCATCTGGACGCCACTATGGAGCCATTAGCTGTGAGGGATGTAAAGGCTTCTTTAAACGTTCGATACGCAAGCAATTGGGTTACCAGTGCCGTGGAGCTATGAATTGCGAGGTCACCAAACACCATCGCAATCGTTGCCAATTTTGTCGATTACAAAAATGTTTGGCCAGCGGCATGAGAAGTGATTGTAATTTTCATTTAATAATGTCGACAAACATTTTAACAACAGTTTCGTTTACAAACAACAAAATATTCAAAAAAAGAAAATATTGTTTGGAATGTTTTCTGTTTTCCCTTTAATAACTTCCAACATTTTTTTAAACTCTTCCCCTCTCCCCGTTTCCTCCTCATCTAAACTAATAAGATAAATTATGTGTGTATACAAGGCAGTAGGTGTTTTCAAAAGGTCAATAGTTCAACAACAAAAAAGAAAACCTTAAATGTTGTAGGCAAACAATACACAACAACAAAATGTTTACGTGTGTGGGTGTGTGTAAATTCTTGTTTTAAATGTTAAATGAAATATTTTTATCTGCAAATGTCAGGCATCTCAAGTGCTAGACAAACACCAACAACAAATTGTTTTAAAACTCTATTGATTTTTAATTAAAATCGGCCAACTCCTACTGCCTTTCACAAAACTTACTTTTGTTTCCCTCTCCCCTTCATTCACTTAAAAACGTATTTTGCATGTTCATTTTTCATACTAATAATTAAAAAATCTATTAAAAAGAGACTTACAATTCGAAATCCTAAAATTAATATTTCTTTAAATTTTCTCTACTTTTAGCTGTACAACATGAACGCAAACCTATATTGGATAAAAAAGACCCAAATAATACAAATTCTTCATCACAGACGGCTCAATCGTTAACGGTTGGCGGTGGTGGTAGTGGTAGCGGAGCTACATCGTTAAAATCTTCAAATGCTAGTCCACAATTTCAACAGAGATCAAAATCATCTTCATCGTCATCATCAATATTTAATCACAATTTAAGTGCGGCAGCAGCAGCGGCTGCAGCGTCTAATACAGCCGCAGCGGCAGCATTTGCTTTGGATACTGGCAGTTTAGCTGCCCCAGAAATATTTGGTTTAAATTTCGCTGAATTAACACAAACATTAAGTGAGTTTTCCATCATTTGTCATAGAAAAAAATATAAAAAACAAGAATGTCATCATATTCATTTTTTTTTTTTTTAATTTTAATATTTGCAGTTCAACAGGCTCAACAACAACAGCAGCAACAGCAACAACAACAGCAGCAACAGCATCAATTAACAAATCCAGTTTCAAATAATGCCAACAAATCAATGCATTATTCACCTGAATCTAAACATGTCTTACCCGACAACGATGCTGAAGATGATGATGATGATGGCGGCGATGGCATTGATATTGACGGTTTACGAAATTTTGCCAGTGCCGCCTCTAATAGTAGCAACAACAATAACCAGGAAGCTATTGATTATGCCATAACAATGGGCCTAAGAAACTTTGCCAAAACGGTTATAAATAATAATAATCAAAATATTAATTTTAATATGGATGCTTTGGCTCACACACCAACGCCGGCTATGGGTCTCATACAGAATTCCATGGATAAACGTGTTATTGATAAGGCCCTCCAATTGCTACAGCCCATCAAGCAGCAATTGGACAATATGGCGGGGAATGAAGGCAATGGTTTACTTATAAAAAATGAACTTAATGAAGATGATGATATGGGTGAAAATAGTGGCAATGAAGATGACTATATAACCGATTCAATGGATTTGGATGAGCAACATAATCAAAGAGAATTTGTAGTGAATGAATCCATATTCGAAAATGATTTGATATCATCGAACTATGCTAGTTTTAATTTACAAACACCGAATTTAGTATCGTCCTTTTTCAATGTCCACTATGTTTGTGAATCCGGCTCACGTATAATCTTCCTCACGGTTGTGTGGTTACGCAAAGTACAAGCATTTATAGAGCTGCCTCAGCGCTTTCAAATCACGTTATTGCGTTGTTCCTGGTCGTCTCTACTAGCTATTGCTGTAGCTCAAGTACGCAAACTGTCACAGAGCACGATTATTAATACCCTTATACATAATGTAAGACAAATGGCCGAAATAGAAAAGATCGATCCACAGAAAATTAAAAAACTCAGTGAACATATTGCCCGTCTAAATTCATTTATACAAACTGTACAAGCGCTTGAACCGACTGACATGGAATATGCTCTCCTGCGTTTGGCCTGCCTCTTTAATCCTCACATATTTCTGAGACGTAAGGAACAATGTGTACGCAACTATGTACAGCGTGTGCAGCAGTATATTCTAAGCAGTCTGCGCAAGTTGATTGTTTCACAAGATTTACCCGCATATGAAGCCGAAGAACGTTTCAATAGTTTAGTTCTCAATTTGTTGCCGTTGAGTGCCTTTGAATCCGACTCTATGGAAGATTTATTCTTTTCAAATCTAGTGGGTCAAGTGCAAATTGACAATATGTTACCGTATATTTTAATGTTGAGTACCAGTGTTGGTAACCTGAGTTGTTAAGTTTCGTTTATAATTTTTTTTTTTTTAGATAAGTCGTGTATATTTTTTCGTTTTGTATCTTTTTACTAGACTGATGTATTCATTTATATATAAATATAATATTAATATTATATATAAAACTTTACCAAGTGTGTGTTGATCACTTTAAAAATGAAAATAGTTTGTAGATTATTTGAATGAAAATAAATGTAAAATGATTTGAATGAAGTTTGTATAAGAATCTTTTAAACTTGTAAATGTTAAAAGAATAAAAATAAAATTTTAAAATCATATTTACTTGGTATACATTAAAAGCAGAAAACCTAACGTCAACAATTACAAAATCCAATACTACGAGAAAAATGAATGCAAGAGCTTACCTTACAATATTGCTAAATTCTAATGAGTTTCGTAATAGGCTTGTTTCTCGATTCTAATATTAATAACAGGATTTGTTTTGTGAGAGCATGAAGAATGGTTTCCAAGTCTTCAAGAACTAAAATATTAATAAATTAAAATTAAGCTTAAATCATTTAATATTTACAATGTTTTTAACATCTAAGGTTGGCTACTATTATGTTCAACCCTTACAAGGTTTGAAATCATTTTTAATATGTATGAACTTATCTATACTTACTAATACTTAAGACTCTGCCGGTTAGAATAATTTCTTGAAAACGTTTGCATTTGTTTAGGACAAATTCATTCTTTACTTATTAGAAAATGTTTCTTTTATGTGTTCGTTTTAACATTGTCATTCAATTATAAAGAGTATGGGCTAAATTTTTGTTTTTAAATTAAAGTATACTTTTCCGCTCTCTTAAGCCATTCTGAAAGAGCAGGGGTAAGATCTTTTTCGCTAATGGAAGGCATACGTTTTAAAGAGCTATGCACACCAATATCAGCTATGGACATACGATCACCGCCAAAGTATTGTTGTTTTTGCAAACGATTGCTCAGAATGCGTAACATATTAGCTTTACTTTTGGGGGTGGTGCAACGTAATAATTGATAGCAAATGTCCAGCACAGCATCAATTTCATTGCATAGCGGTGAATCTTCATAGCGATATTGAATGGGTCCCACACGTCCCAAATAACGTATGATATTAACTTCACCATAAATAGGAACATACATAGTGGGAGAGCTAATCATTTCGGTGTGTTCGCCTAAAAATTATTTTTTTAATTTAATTAAAAGTTGAAAATTGAGCATAATAGTTACATTACTTACAATTTTTCCATATTAAAGTTATATTGATTTTAGGTAGATTCTCTTTAACGGGTACTGCTTTTAAAGCTTCCTCGAAAGCTTTGGCTTCTTTGCCAATATCGTTCATTGTCGAATGGGTGAAAGTTTTGACATCAAGAACAAACAAATCTTGCCAGGCATTTTTAAGAGCCAATAGACAATAGGGTATAAAATTGGGATGGCCATTAATAACCACATCCTGCAGAAGTTGCTAAAAACATAAAATATATACTTTTTAAAAATTTTTTTATAAATTAAAATTACATTTGACAAACAACCTCTCTTAGTCCTCCATTATTGTTTGTTATAAATGATGTTGTATGTTGTGGTCCCTTTGCGCATAAACCCAATGTTGAACGTATACCAGCCAATTGTGCTTTCAATTCATTCAACTGTTGCATGACCTTTTCTTGCCTCTGCACCACATTTTGGGCATCATCACCAGAAACCTAAAGTTGTTTACAACAAATTTGTATAATTTAATAAATAAAATAAATTGATTTTGAGAAACAAAATTTTGCTTTTAGGTTAGTTTTAGTGGCATATGAATGAAGTGAAAAATATAAATAAGCACCTCTCCTCCTCCAACACTCATTTCTCTCCCAAGAAAATTATTTTTGCGGTACCAAATAAAAAATCACTACCAACTGTTAAAAAATTATCGTTAAACTAAAGCAGAAAATGAACAACAAAATAAAATGGATGCTAACGGTAGGTGGTTGCCATGTTATACACAAATGAAAGGCAAGTAACTTGTTCTCGCTAATCAATGAAAGTGTGCTAATTTATACAACTACATGGCAACCATGTTGAAAATATTAATTATGAAAAAAATAAATAGAATCCTAAAATAGAATATTGAGAATATGCAAACTAACAGCTGTTACTTATTACTAACATAAGTATGTTAACTCAACAGTCAATGATGTTGTTTTAATAAGCATATTCTTTAAGCCAATATGGAATTTGTGCATATTAGTGGGTTACAATGAAGATACTAAAATCCACGTTATGGCCACGCCTCTATTACTAACACATAAACAATTTCAATTTGCAGTTTGTATACAAATATTAGTGTGTTTCAGTTAATAATTGTTATTTGAAGTAAAATATATGAAATTTAGAAAATAAACTAAGAATAGGATGAAAATAACCTTTAGTAAATGTTGTATTTGCAAACCCAGTTTATCCAAATCTAGAGGGCAACACGTGCTAACAGCAGAGGCAGTGGTTGCAGACGTGGTATTACCGATTAGTTTTAATAAGCCCTTTAAATAACACAGATGTTTGATAAAACCATAATAAATGTAAACGTATATTTGTAGTAAGAAAAAGTAATTACAAAAAATTTTGGAAAAAAAACAACATGGAAACTCACATTAAGACTTTTATTTGCAGCAGAAGGCCCAGAAGCAGTGGCCACAGCATTGACTGGCAAACTCACATTTTTCATTTCATACATACATTGGGGTAAACTTATATCAAACTGTGGCAACAAGGTCTTTAATTCATACATTTTTCTTAATTTTCTTTAAATTATTTAAGGTTTCTTTATATTTTTTCTAATTTTTTATCAAAACTTACACACGACAAAATTTTTCTCTTGCATTAATTTGGTATTCACGATAAACTGATAGCACATAGCAATATTGCCAACTTATTATTATTATTTTTCTTTTAAATAACCACTAGTGAGAGATTCGATTTATTTTCTTTTAAATTTCATTCGTCAACAGAGAGCTGTCAAAACGTTGTTGCGTGTAAATAACGTGGTGTGAAAATTTCCGCAAAAGTTTATTCGTTTTTAAAAAATTTAATAAAATAAACTAGAACAAATATGAGTGATGATGAAGAACAAGTTAATGTTAAAACCCATAAACAACTGCTGCAGGCCATCAGCAGTTTAGGCAAGACCCAGCACATAAGGAAATCAACACGTGATGAACCCAAATTGCAACAGGATGAATTTCAATTGGTGAAAGATGCAGCTAATGTGGGAAAATCTCGTCCCGTGGCTGTAAATGAT
Organism: Wohlfahrtia magnifica; assembly: GCA_023159175.1. Taxonomy (NCBI): domain Eukaryota; kingdom Metazoa; phylum Arthropoda; class Insecta; order Diptera; family Sarcophagidae; genus Wohlfahrtia; species Wohlfahrtia magnifica. The sequence goes on along the minus strand of JAKWBJ010000044.1, from coordinate 368,295 downwards.
ATCGTACAAATTCTGAGGCGCACCAAAAAGCATTTAAATGCTGGCAAGCAATTGAAAAATGTAGTGTCCACCAAGAAGGTGTTGGACAGACCTTTAGAAAAACCTGCTGCTGAGAGAATAAAGCGTACCATAGGCTATGAAAATGTTAAAAAGAAATTAACCAAATGGGATGCTGTTGTAGCTAAAAATAGATCTGCTGAAACCCAGGTAACTAATCACGTATAAAATAATCATCTAAACTCTACTGATAAATAACTTTTCACCTCACTTAGGTATTCCCCTTGAAAACTGAAACCATCTATGTGAACACATCGCTCAATCGTCAACCTTTGGAGCAGTCTATTAAAAGTGATTTAATGTTACAAATGGAGGAATTGGAAAATAAATATGCCCAACTCAAGCGTGAACAAATGGGTGATACATCTGATCCCAAACAATTGGAAAAGCGTGAAGAAGAGTTATTGAAAAAGAAATTGACCAAAGATGAACTTATAGCCAAGCGGAGGGAGTTGGCTTATTTGAAAATGCGTGAATCGCAAAAGTCAGCCAAGGCTCGCATGCAAAATAAAATCAAATCGAAAAAGTATCACAAGCTGTTGAAGAAACAAAAGATGCAGGAACAAATCAAACAATTCGAATTGTTGCAAAAAACAAATCCAGAAGCTGCTCTCGAAAAGCTAAATGCTTTGGAAAAATCTAGGGTATTAGAGAGAGCCAGTCTGAGACATAAGAATACCGGCACCTGGGCTAAGAATCTGCAAATTCGTGCCAAATACGATAAAGATGTGCGCAAAGATTTATCCGAGCAGTTACAAATTAGCAGGCAATTAACACAAAAGGTTAATACTGGTGATGAGGAGTCAGACAATGAAAATGCTGAAAATAAGGAAACGAATAATGGTAATGCTATAGAAGATGAAGATATCGACTATGATCCTTTTAATCCCTGGACTAAAGTGGGTAAAAACTCACATAAAGCGGCCACTAAAGAGGAAGAAGAAAAGGCAAACTGGCGTAAGTACTGGTTAGAACGTAATGATAATGAAAAAATGATGGAAGAATGCAAGAAACTGCTTCAAGAAGGAAAAGAGGACAAGAAAGAGAATAACGAAGAGAACGGGAAAGCAAAAAAAGATATTACTGATAAAGAAGAAAACACTAAAGTTAAGAAATCAAAACATAAGAAAAAATTAAAGAAAAACACTGTAGTAGAAAACGGTTGGGTAGTAGAAGAACTAGAGCCTATTAGTACAAAATCCATAGATGATATCTTTGATGCACAAGAGGATAAAATCAAAGAAAATCTTAGTAAAAAATTGGACATGATCAATCAGAAAGCCAAAATGCTAAAGAAAAACCTAGCGAAAAAAACGAAACAAACGAAGCGTTTAAATAAATCACATGACGCCTTAAAGAACCTTAAAGACTTGTCATTTAAAAATGAAATAAAAAGACCCGAAATAGATGAAGAACTTACCAATGAACTGGAAGACAAAAATGATAAAAGTAACAACGACTTAAAGGACACTTTGGAAAAGGCAAAACGTTTAGAAACAGAGTCTATTGAAACAAGAGACAAGTCTGACGTAGCCATTGAAGCCATAGATCCAAATAAATTGGCAGCTGTCAAATTAAAACAACATAAAATAGGATACGATGCTATTAGTGTAGGCTTAGATGATGTCGATATTGACGAGGAGGAGGAATTAGATGCTAATGCTGAACAACAAATGACTATAGCACAGGCTTTTGAAGATGATGACATTGTGGCCGATTTTAGTAAAGATAAATCAAAAGAAACCGAAGTAAAAGATGCCGAAATACAACTTGCTATGCCCGGCTGGGGCTCCTGGGCTGGAGCAGGCATATCTAAAGAACAAACTGAAAAGCGTAATAAGCGTTTATTATTAAAATTAGCCGCTCCAGAAAAACGACGCGATGACAACAAGGACGATGTGTACATCAACGAGGAAGCCAGTAAACAGCTAAGAACCCATTTAGTTTCTGATATACCTTTCCCCTTCACCTCCCTTAAAGATTATGAGGCCAGCATACGGGCACCCATAGGACGCAGTTTTGTAACAGAAACAGCCTTCCGTCTATTAACACGACCCTCAGTTATAACACAGAAGGGTAAAATTATTGAGCCCATGGACGAGAGTGAACTGATTAAGCCACAACGTAAACTTAGAAACCCTGTAGATATAAGAATAGCCAATATGGCTAACAAGAAAACTAAAGCAAAAGCGTAGTCCTAAAATATATTTACACATTTATAAATACAAATGAAGTGATTATTTGTAGTTAATTATTAAATAAAAACAGAAATAATTTTTATGAATTAAAAATAAAAAATAAAAACGAAATAAAGTTTTATTCTACCACAAAACAATAGTAATTCTTAAACATTAGGGAAGCCTCATCATCAGATATAAAATTACGTTCTGGTTTTACCGATGCAAAGGGATTTTCACTAGGTGCCAATATTAACCGTAATTTACGTTGACATTCTTCGGAGAAGCGTGCCATATCCAAAGGACTTTCATATTCCGTATAGGCGGTAACAACAATAGGCACTTGTAGATTCGAGGCAGACAATATAGTATCCGGCCATGTATCCTCCATATTATAACCCGTTGAGCGATATAAGCCAGCATTGAAAAAACAAACTAAAATATAAAGCAATGCAAACAAATTTAAGCTGAAAGAATAAAAATTTTGTAAACACAAAAGGGAATTTATGATCTAAAAAAGCAGGGAGCTAAGGTCTCTTCTAGAGTTCTGAGATATGGCATTGGTAGGTTAAGATAACAAACTTGGTGCTTATTTCTATTAAGAATTATATTGAAATGATTCAGGTTTACTTACTCAAGTTTGGTGTTAAGAATTTGTGCGATCCGCAATAATCATGATATATATAGGACTCAAAGTAGTATCTAACATTACGATTAGCTTTACGACATGCAACACAGCATCTTATATTAAAAAATAAAGAAATTAAATTTCTATGGATCTCCGTTAGTGAATGAAGCAAAACTTACTTGGTCTTTTGTAGTTGTTCAAAAGATATATTATGAGGATTTAGTTCGGGGCCCACAAAAACTATATTCAGATTTTTAACGGAGGGCGTTATATGCAAAAAGAACAGTTCCCATTTATGTAAAACATCAACTTCAAATTCTATTTCGGCTCCTTTAAAATGTAGCAAAAATTTAATACATTTTTTTAAATTTATTTCGCTGCTATATATGTATGTACATACCTATTAAATGTATGGTAAGACTTTCATGATTCTTTAATTGATCACTCAATTTTAAAGCATACCAGGCTGTTAAGGGACCAGTTGAAATCTGTGTTAAGCTGGCATATTCAGCGTTTTCAGGCAAATCTAAAATTTGTATAAATTACCAAAAAGATATTTAAATCTTTTAAGCTGTTCACCTAAACCCAGTTTCTTAAACACTTCTTTTGTATTCAAACAAGTCATTGGTATTTCTTTTAATATTTTGGTGGGCAAAGTAGGTTCCAATCTGCCAAATTTCTCCTGAAATTGTACCAGCTCTTTAAATATCTGATATGATTTACACCATTTAGTATGTTCTTCGGGGCTTAAATGCCCAGGATGTTCTAGACAATAGGATATCATGCCACATTCTGAACAATCATGCAGTTTATCGAAGCGATATTCTCGGCATTGCGTACGATTGCAGAGACGTGGAAATAAAATAACTTCCTGTTCGATGGCCGTTAAAGAACGTTTTAAAACTGATTCAATTTTACGTATAGTAACTATGCGATACGAACGAAAATTATCGGCAGTCATTGTAGAGCAATTTTTGAAAATGTGACCATCTAAAAAGGAAAAATCAGATTTAAACTACACATATTTCACTCATTTACAACAATAGTGTCATAAATCAAAAAGCATGATATTTTAATTAACTATTCAAAAGTATGCGAATATGATCTATATTCTGTACAAAATTCTTCCTGATTCGTGCAAAATTAAGAGCAAAATATTTATTCATTTATCAATGCTAAATAATAGGGAATTTAAAGTTTAAAGCAGCTCTAATGATAAATTTTGTTTTTTTAAGTTGTGACACTATTGCAGTAAATAAGCGATATGTACATACACAAATTATTTGAAATTTATCGTTTTGAATTCCTTTTGGGCTTAGTCTGTGGTTTTCATCATCAATAAAATACAAAATAATTACGATTTTACATACGTGTTACTTGTTATTTGAATTGATGCCAGCATATTTCTTGCATTGCATTAAATACGTGCAATTGCTTGTCACCCATGTCGTAAATAATTTTTGGCCACCCAACCAAACAACCAACTAGACGATCAGATCATTAATCATTACTTTTACACTTTCTCTCAATTTCCGTTTAAATTGAATATTTAAAGGCCCCCCTCTTTATCCCGCACAGGTCTAAACTTACCGCATGATTGGTTGGCCACTTGTTGTAAAGCATAGCATAATTGCTGATGTTCTGCATCATTTAGCATGTGTTCCATGCAACAATAATACGTCATATGGCATTTTGAACATTCAATTAAAGGTGAAACTTTACACAAATCAATTTTGCACAGCTACAAAGAAAAAAGAAGAAGTATCAAAAAATGGTAAATTAAAAATGTAACTCCACACTTACATTACACAAGGCAACCAGAAAATATTTTCGTGGCTTATAAATGTATTCAATATATTCCTCTTCATCATCACTAGTTTCGATGTCTGTTATGGGACCCTGATCGAACATTTTTTGTAAATTTTCCATCAAAGTATTGGGTAGACTTTCATCGCCTGTATGTAAATAGAATGTTGGTTTATTTTTAATTTCATTTTCTAATCAAAATGATACGGAACATAGTGTTTTTAGAAAAAATTAAGATTTAGAATTTTTCACTTTCGAATACAATTTTTCGGTGTCGGAATGCAGACAGAACGAGGAGAATAAATTTTGTTCTAGCAAACATCTTAAAAATTTTTTCATAAAATGCTTTATTCGAAAGTGAAAAATTATTTTTTCATTATAGGGATATGTATGAACAAATTTAAAAAAAAATTAAAAAAAAACTTCTTGCTGCAATTTCGAAAATATTTTTACTATTTTTTCCAAATAATTTCATATTTACCATTAGCCATCATAGCTTCCATTTTCTTTTGAATATTCTGTATAAATGCATTTTTTTCCTCACTTGCATTTGCAATATTCTGTGAATCCTTCACTTTTTCTTTGGTCTTTCCTGTGGGTTTAGCTTTAGCATCTAAGTTTTTTGTTACCGTTGTCGATGAGGAGGAGGAGGTCTTTGATTTTTTTTGTAAAAATTTACTTTGCATAATTTTTTCAAAATTTTTCAAAGGATCTTCTTGTTCTTGTGGGTGATCTTTTATTGTTTGCATCGTTTTATTATTATGATTTAGGTCACCAGATGGTGTTTCTTCCATTAAACCCGGCATATCATCGTCATCATCATTGTCGTCATCTCTATCACTTAAATTGTTGTCAACATTCTTTGAGATGTCTTCTTCAATTTTAGATTTGAGGTCATTCAACTCATTCTGAATTTCTTTAACATTATGATTTTGATTTTCTGATAATTTCAAACGGTTGGCTTTATTACGCGGTCTATTACGTTGTCTGGGATGTTTTTTATTGGGCATTTTTTATTATAAAAAAAAATTATAGAAATTTTAAAAAGAAAAAAAAAATTATGCAATTTTGTATTAAAAATTTAAAATTTATTTAAGGGTTCTTTTTATAAGAACCTGCTCTTTTGCAAGATAAATACTTAATGCAGTGCGTCTTATTTCTTTTTCTCTATTTTTGCGGGGCCATTGTAATTGTAAAACATTTTCATTGTTCTCGGCCGTAAGGTAGAGAGGACATAGACAACCGAAATGAACAAAACTTTCTGATAATTTTGGCTATTGGCCATGATGTATAGCGAAAAAAAGAACTGAACATACATGAGTTATCATTTGCCTGCTTAATTAATCTCACTCAGAAATCAACGTCGTATGAAACTCAACCACCACCATTAGTAGATAGAAACCAATAAAAGAATTTACAAAAAGAATTTATGTATTTGTAGTGGCAGTCAGAGACAATCGGTCAGCTATGCACAAGGAATTGTATATGTGGACACTGCTGCGTGCAATAATGATCTTGAATTTTCATTGTGTCACAGCACACATTGTAATTAGATGGAACAGTTAAACAAAATTTAAATTCATATACATACATATGTAGTTGTGATGTATTATTTAAAGGCTTTCCATTATTGTAAAAAAAAGTAATTTTGTTCAGCAGTATTTAAATATTTGCAAGTCGCTTTGTCTACCTTCCTATGGCCATAGTAACCAAAACATTTGTTTATTGCCTATAAAAATAATTTTATTTACTTTTTCAAATATTTGTTCAAAATGAGTGATACCAGTCGAACCGGTTTAGTGCCCACCAGCAAAAAATTTCGAATATTGCTACCCAAAGTATACAACTTTAAACATTTCCCTATTATTTTGTAATACAAATATTTAATAACGTCTTACAGAAATCAAATAATGCCAACTTACCGCAAAAATTTGAGGCATTGCCCATTGCATTGTCCTTAAGACCATTTGGTGGTCTCTTTAATCCCTATGCCAAAGGGTGTTCAGTACTGTGTAATCATCCAGCGCCTGCCGAAGTTAAACAAAGAATCAATCAGTGTAAACAAAATTTGGTAAGTCAAAGGTTTACCTACAATTTGTTTTCGTTGACGAAAATTTACTTTCCCTTTCTTTAGACCATAGAGGGTAAAAATATCCAACATGTCCACTCTGCCAAGGAAGAAAAAACAGTTTCCCCGGATGAGTTGCCGGATAACATACCTGAAGATCTATTTCGTCGCTATACTGATACCGATTCACGTCCCCTAACTCCCACCCCCACCGTAACCAGTATACACACACGTACTAGTGCTGGTTCATTTCTCAATAATCGCCGTTGTATTACCCCTGAATTAGGCAAAAACGATATAATAAAACGTAAAAAGATTATATTGGATTTGAGAAGATCTCATTCGCAAGAGACTTTATACTGGAAACCTACTTCGGATTTATCTAGCAGTGGTCTAGGTTTTACCGATAGCGATCTTAAAGCACGTAGTGCAGGTGCTTTAGAAGACAAGAAAGCACGTAAACAAAAATCGGAAGACTTACAAAGACCTAAATCCTCTATGGCCACTACTACTATACCCGAAGAGGCTGAAGGCTTAGAGGATAGCAAAAAAATGCTTCATACTTGTATAAATGAACAAGATTTTCCCGATGAAGATATAAGAAGGGGTAAACGAAGGAAAAAAATTAAAACAGTGGCCGGTAAAAGAAAGACTTGGCATTTCTAAGACATTTTATTAAACAATAATTATTTTTCTTTTTAGCTACTGCCACTACTTTTCATTTGATTCAAGATCCTGAAACCCAAGTAGCGGCCTTGGGACCGGATTCACTTAATCCCAGCACAAGACCCAGTCTTATACCGAATGCCATTAATCTTTTACCCAGTAAAGAGAAACGTGAAAATGATCAAATGTTATTAAAGGGCAGTTTTTTAACTGATGAGGCTTTTAAAGCTTTAAAATTTAAACTCGATATAGATCTTATAGAAAACACTTTCGAACGTTATGTATGTAAGCAAATATCACCATTTGCCCTTGTTAATAGAATTAAAATTTTTAGCTTAATCGTGCCTATAAAGAAGCTTATAAATATTTGCCGCCTAAACCTAAGGATCGAAGCAATGTCTACGAGGAATTGGAAAAATTAAATATCATTTGTGAAAAAATGCCAAGAAAATTTTCGAAATCAGCCACCAGATTTGATGTGCCCATGGATTTACAGTCCATAGAAGGTAATATTTATAAAATACGAAAAAAATATTTAAATACTTATATAGATTCCATAGAAATGTCGGTGTTTCATTACCTTAGCAATTACGTTTGGGTTTCACGTCAACGCAAGCAAATCTATAAGCGCGTATTTCTTAAATATCTGAAGCAAACTGTAGAGGAGGACCATGAAACCGAAAAACCTCAAAATCAAACAAACGAAACAGAAATTACGTATCCCTTACCCGATTACCAAGAACGTTATATGAATGGCGATAATTTGTATCAGGCTTTAGAAGATGTTTTGGAATTTTATGGCACCGAGAATAATATTCAAAGTGTTTTGAAATTGCTAGATTACGATGAGCTCAGAAAGAAAAATCATTCAATAAACTTTCGTTCCTGGTGTGGCATAGTAGCCTTTGCAGAACGTTTAGCTTTAGATAATCATTCATGTACAGATTCTTGTGATGAGGTAAGTTCAGATGTAATATTTAATTTACATTTTGATTTAATTCCAATAAATTTCTTTTATTATAGTTGGAAAAGTCTGATTTTAATAGCATGGAATTACGTTTGCATTCTTTTAAAGTGCCGGAGAATTTAAAACAAGTATTTAATATCATACGCCATACCCATAATATTCGATTTTAAATGGAAAAATAAAAAACGTCATATTTAAGCAGAAATTTTAAGTTGGCAATGTCGTTATAATTAGTACATTAACACTTAAAACAGAGTTGTTATTTGCTTGAACTTTATGTAGTCTGGCTTCTCAATGTTGTTTTTTTTCCTTCAATGTTTATTTGTGGAAAAATTTATTTTCATTCTACGCTGATTAATTGTTTAAAAACGAGTTGTTAATTAAATTATTTAATCTTTTTACACTGAAAGTGATATGGCCACTTTGGAAGATAAATTAATGGGTGAGAAACTGGAATACTACTGCAGTAGTGATGAAGGTGAACCCGAAGACTGTGAAGATGGTGATGAAGGCTCTAGCAAAGGCAATCCTAATAAACAAGGCCCCCAGGGTTTCGTGGATCCAGATGTTTGTCCACCTGCACCTGCAGGCGGTTATCGCAGTCAGGGTTCCACCAATACCGGACCCAAGGGTGTTGTAGAGGATTGGCAAAGATTTAAGAAATTGCAGGCCGAAAAACGTGAAGAAAGTGAACGTCAACGCATAGAACTGGCCAAGAAACTAACTATGACCACCGCCACAGCTCAAGAAGAGGAGGAACGAAAGGAGCAAGAAGAATTAGATGCTGAACTGGCCGAACTAATGTCCGAAGACTTTTTGCAACAGTATCAAAAACAAAGAATGGCTGAAATGCTGCGTCAATGTGGCCACAGTAAAAATTTTGGCAAAGTCTTGAACCTCAATTCTCATGAGGAATTCCTTAACTGTGTGGAAAAGGAAAATAAGCACATTACGATTGTCATACACATTTATGATCGCAATGTTACTGCCTGTGCCACTTTAAATAAATGTTTGGACACTTTGGCCACGGAATATCCCACAGTAAAGTTTGCCAAAATCTGCAGTTCTGTAGCTGGCATGAGTAGAGATTTTCGCACTAAAGGTCTCCCAGCTTTACTGGTCTATAAGGCGCAAGCGGTCATAGGGAATTTTGTACGTGTCACCGATGATTTGTCAGATGATTTCTTTCCATCCGATGTGGAAAGTTTTTTAATCGAAAATGGTATATTGGTTGACAAGAATCTTTATAATTAAAATTATATAAAGATCTCTTTTAAAAAAGAAAACTAATGGTCTTATACTTAAAACCGCAAAAAAGTAATACTGTGAGTCTTAATTTAAAACACCACAAATGAAATTTAAAATAATATCTCGTTTTTCGTATTTATTTCTAGATTGTGTTCACTTTTTAATCATATTTGCTTTCCCAGTCTCTGAATTATACAAAACGCTAACTAATAGTATTAATTGTTTGCTTTTAGCAATATAAGTAATAATTAGGGAATCGTGAAACTAAATAGTTAAATATTTTTAGCTCGAAATTAGTAGTTAAAAGTAACATACACACATACGAATACTATAAATGTGGCCCAAGATCTTACTTTAATCTTTAGCTAATTGACTATTACAATTTGCGCTTAAATAAATTTTTATTAAAAATAATATTGTATGTATATGATTTTTGGACGCAAAATACATATTTATTTTAGTCATGTAAGTGCATATAATACGTATGTTTTGTAAAGTAATAAATATTTATTAAGAAAAAAAAAAATGAATAAAAACTAAAATTCTTATGTAATAAAATGTATTTTTAAAAAGGAATATCGTAAAACACAGTGTAGAACGTTATATACAGTCGCCTCTGCAGGCAAATAATAAAAAATTCAATTAATTCGTAGATATTAAAAGAAAACTGGCACAAGATTGTCATATTTATAAGCTTGGTAATGTCGATCAAATCGGACCTGGGTGCTTAAATTAACGGTTAGAACCAAAAACATAGAATCAGCATCACCAGCGACGAAGTTGCAAAAAAAAAAAACACTTAAAACTGTTCTTCGCCGCTTCGCCATATAAATAGAATAAAACCTGCCTCCGCGCAGACTCAGTTAAATCAATATGACACCAATAATAAGGATGCCAAATAACTGACGCATATTCCAAAATCGGATTAACGAGTAAACTGTATAAATACCCCGCAATATAACGATCAGTGAATTCCTTGGACCAATCTCTTCACAAAACCTTGAACAGTCCAAGTCTTAATCGACATCATACTAATATGACCAAGAATTGACAATCTCCAATCAAACAACACACTCAGATGTCTAACGAGCAAGAATCAATTGTATACCCTTCTATGTTTAAATTTTTCAGTTTATACGAGCCCTAACCACTATTAATTCGTACACTGACGATTTTGTTACAATGCGATATTAAAGTAGGAATATTTTCCTAATTTCACTGACTACACCAGAAAGTTAATATTTTTTCTTAGACAATTTTATTGTATTTAAATATACATTGAAAACGTAAGATCAGTGGTTATTGACTCCCAGATTTCTTGATTTTGGATCTTAACCCGTCAAGAGTCCGTTGAGGATCATTGCGAAGCTTTCTTTTCATAATAGCCCACAGATTTTCTATAGAATTGAGGTCTGGACGAGACGATGGCCAATCAAGAACCTCTATACCGTTTTCTTGCAGCCATTTTTTGTTTTTTTAGCTCTATTGGATGATGCACCATCTTGCTGAAAAATATATTCACCACAGTCGGCTAACTTTGGTACCGATGGTATCAGATTTTCCTCTAATATTTTTACGTATTTTTCTACGTTTACGGTTCCATCAGTGAATTGAAGCTTTCCGACACCCTTTTCAGGACATACATCTCCATACCATGAGGCTAGCTGGAAACTTGACTGTGCGTTTCAAGCAGTCTTTATTGTAAGCTTCTGTGCTTTTACGAATCACCCTTTTTCTAGCATTACCAACACAAACATCAAACTTCGATTCGTCACTAAAAATAATGCTGTCCCATTGCCTTTGTTTTTTCTTTTGAAATGCGGTAAGCAATGGCTTTTCTTTAGCCTACAAAAGTTTATAATATTCTAAGCTGATTGCGACAAGCCGGGTTATTTTTAACTTACTTTATAAAAATTATACCCTATACTTTTCATTTGCTAGCGGGTCCATCCACGCTTTCCACTTCGAGGCTATGTCGCGAACAGTGCTTCGACGATTTTGCTTAATAATATTTGCTAAAGCTTTTTTACCTCGAAGCGTTATTTTTGAAGTCCGGCCTCTTTTTGAAACTTCATTGTAGTAGTGTCCACTTATTTCGTATTTTTTAACAATGCTTTGTATTGTTGATCTTGGGAGTTTAAGATCAGTTGATATTTGCCCATATGTCTTTCCCGACGAATGATAGGAGAAAATGCCACCTCCTGGGAAACAATTACAATGATTAGTAACGATCACCACCACCACTTAGCTAGCAAGGATCTTACTCACTACACAGTCATATGGAGGCGAGCTACAGTATACTAATTATCTACTTATGTAGTTTGAAATTCAACTTGATTACTGAAAGTGAGCAATGCGTGCTTTGTGTAAAGCTAAAATGCTCCCTAGAGTGACGGAAAAAAAAAACGTACAAACCAAATGAGAATTGAAAAGCTATGAGACAAAGTTTTTTGTTTTATTTTTTAGATCATATTCATTTTATTTTTTCTAACATTTAGAGTTTTCCTTGTTCTTGTTTTTTAAGACTTAATTTTTTCTTCTTTTTTAGATTATAATTACTTCATAATATATTGTATAGGTTTTATATACTAATTCTTATTTATTTATATATTGTTTTTCTTTTATAAAGTGTATTTAAAAAATATAATTATATTTTTTAGATATTAAAGTTTCTCGTACAATAAGAAAACTTATTAAAACAAATACATATACCGCAATTAAATTAAAATTTAGAAGAAATTTTTTAATAAAAATTATATTTTTATTTATATTTTTATATTTTCTTTATGCTTTAAGGGAAACCTTATAAAAAAACAGAGAATTAAAAATAACAACCCTTTATTTATATTATTTTTTTTTTTAATAATTAAGCCGGATTTTAGAAAAAAAAAAAATATATATATATATATATATATATATATATATATATATATATATATATATAAATATATCTTTTTTTGTTTTTTTGATTTGAGATAAAACACGTTTATAAAAAAATTTCGATTTCAAATCTGAAGTATGTATATTCATTTTAATAAACAATAGTATCTGATTTATTTATTTTTTTTATAAATATTTATGTATATGTACGAGTATTGTTATATAATGACTACAAACTAAGGTTTATTCATTTATTTTATTCTCTTTTAATAAATATTTGGTGTTATTTTTCATTTTATTTTTTAAATTTGTTAAATTTGGAACCACATTTATGGACATAGAAAAATTACAAAAAAAAAGAATAGAAATACGTATGGTATATAAAGGAATTAACAATATTTGTAAACATGTTTTTATTTCTTTTTTCTATTTTAGAATATTTTTATTTTCTCTTTATATAATATCTTTTAGACATAGACAACATTAAATATCATTTAATTTTTTGATTATTTTTTTAAAAATTTTTTTTACTACATTTTTCGTTATAAATTATGAAAAATTGAAGGAAGTAAAATATTTGTTTATCAAAAATTTTTATTTTATAATTGTAATAAATGCTATTAAATTTGGAATAGAGAGTTGTTAAAGTAAAAATCATTTTTGTATATTGTATAAATAAAAACAAAATTCTTAAATAAAATATTTTAAAAGTAATATTATTTATTATATGGCATATTATAATATAAAAATAAATTAAAAAATAATAGAAAATTTGGGGAAAACTTTTAGACACATATTTAAAAAATTAGGAACTTATATGTGTGTATGTATGTATATCTGATGGGAAATACATAAATACAGAAATAAGCATTTCGTTTTGAAAGAAAACATTCTTTCAAATTGTATGATAGGATAAAAATGCTTTATGATTTAAAGAATAAAATATTGTTTTGAATTTTAAATGCAATGTACGGCCCTACTGTGTTTCTTTTTCATACAAAAATAACAGGAATTGCAAAATGAAGTTTACGCCATTACTCATCCTGTGTTCCTATTGGCTAATAATTTCTAGTTGACAATTTACTTAATTAGATGATACATTGGCAAACATTTGTTTGCAAACATCGCAAATAACCAATCGCATTCACGGAAAAGTAAGTTCTCCATGTATGCGATTGGCTATTTGCGACGTTTGCAAACAAATGTGTGTCAATGTATAACCCCCTTTAAGAGGTGATTAAACCGCTGATACATTGGCAAACATTTGTGTGCAAGCCTCGTGCATGTATGCGTGGAAAATAAAAAATCGCATACATGAAGAACTTATACACAACGTGTGGCTATTTTTTTTTACTTTTCACGCATACATACACGATGTTTGCAAACAAATGTTTGACAATGTATCAGCGTTTTTTTGGCTTGCCATAAAGCCGTGCTGGCAAGCCGCGCTCGATCGTTTAATCGCCGCTTTAATTTTATATAGCAGTGTTACATAGTTTTTTCATAATTGTAATTTTTTCACAAGAAACGCATTTTGGCAGTCCTTGTGAAGGGACAAACAACTATGTCATGTAAAGGGGGTTATACATTGGCAAACATTTGTTTGTAAACATTGGAAATAGCCAATCGCATACATGGATAACTTACTTTTCCTTGAATGCGATTGGCTATTTGCGATGTTTGCAAGCAAATGTTTGCCAATGGATCACCCCTTTAACGGTAAAATTATGTATGTATAAGGCGTAATCCGTATTTTAATATTCTTGCAAAATAACTTTATAGTTTATAGTTATTTTTAAATATTGATTATAAAAAATATAACAAGACAGGTATGTGATGGAAATCGATTGTGATCGAAATTGAAATCGACTGAAATTTCAAACTGCTATAATTTGCAAATCTGATAAAATTTTGAATTCTTTTTTTACTTATTATGTTAACTACCATTAACACAACTGACTTAATTAACAAAACTTTTAATAAATAAGGAGTTGCAAGATTTATAAGACTAAAAATATTCTCGATTTCAATTTCGATCAAAGTCGTTTTCCATCACATACCTGTTTATTTGTTTCAAAAAGAATGTGTTCTTTAATTTGATTTTATAAGAATTCATTCCTAAAAAATATCTGATGTATTATGAATTAGATTTATAAAAAAATACTTTTATATATGTATGTACGTGATATGACAAAATGATAAAATTGTCATGTTATTTTAATATATTGAGAATTTGTTTCAATTATTTTCTATTCACAAACAAATAGAGCTGCCTTGTTTGAGATGACTTTAGCGTGTCATAAATGGTTTTAAATTTTACGTTTTTTTTTTTAATATTTTGGCTTTTTTTAATGAAATTTGTTCTCTTTTTTAGAAAATTAAACAAAAATTAAAATGTAAACTTATTTATTAATACTTATTGTTTATTATGTATTATTTATAAAACATAAAACTTAAAAATCAGACTTATTACTTCTTTTTCTTTTCTCTTATTTTGAAAATGAAATAAGTTAATAAAAAAAAAAAATTATGTTATATGTAATAAATTCTAATTAATTTGAATGTATTATTTATATCATGTATGTATGTATGTACAAATATAAATAAAACAAAAAAATAATACTAAATTAGGTAACTTATAGTCTAGGAGGCTTAAAAGTTATAGACGTTTCCATGTTACAGCATTCATTGCTACTCGTCACTGCTAAACCTTCGGAATTCGAGTTACTTAAAAAACCAATGCCACCACCAACACTATTAGCGCCTACTCCTACTCCTCCTCCTGCTGGTACACCACATGGTACCGAACTTATGCTGGTAGTTGATTTCGGTCTGGTGGTAGTATTCGTGGAACTGGCATTATTGTTATTATTGGTACCCTTTTGTTTTTCCTTGTGGCGTCTTAAGGAAGAACGCAAAGGATATTGACGTGGTATATTGGCACCCAAGAGAATGCGTCGTGTTGAAGGTCTTCTAACTGGATATTGTACAGATTCAGCACTGTTACTTAAACGGATGTTGCCAACTTTAAAAAGTTGGTTTTGTTTTTGATTTTTTTTTGTTTGTTGGTGGTTTTCGATGTTGTTGGTTGTTTGGTGTTTGAGGATAGTTTTATATACAAGTTGTTTTTGGATTTTATTTGTTTGCAATTTTATGGAATTTCGGTAGTTTTTTATGTACAAAATGTACAAAAATAAAAGTTCGAAAATATATTTAAAAAAGACAAAAATAGATACAAGAAAAGCCGTAAAGAAAAAAGAAGAAAAATAAACAAAATAAATACATTTAGGTTTATAACTTCTTCCATATTTACTTATTTTAATTTCTATTTGTTGTTATTGTTTAGGAAATATGTAAAATTCTGCAATAGAGTGTTAAAAAGAATGGGTCCAAAAGAAAATCGTAAGGGTCTCTAGGCAAATAATTGCACCCCTCTACTATTGTCTGCTTTTTGAAAGGGTGAATTTGAGGAGATGATGAATGAACGAACAAATATTTGAAGTTAATAAATACAACAACGAGACTAGTTATTAATACCGAACAAAAAACAAAACAAAAACAACACAAATAAATAATTATTAATTATTAAGTTACTATTAAAAAGTAAAAGGTAAACACAACAAAACACAAACAAGAACAAAAACACAAAAAAGTTTTAATAAATAATTATTTTAAATTTTATTTATAATAATGAAACATTAAATAAAAAGAATAAAATATATGATGTTTCCAAAAAGAGAGATTAAAATTAAATTAAAATTATTTATTAAATACATACATATGTAGCATATGGCGATGCCAAAAAAAAAAAAATGACAAACTTAAATCAAAATCTTATTTCCCTTTAAAGGCAAATAAGTCTAAGAATTTTGTTGGCAAATTTTAAAATTCTATACTGCTACTATTTATAAAAATATATTAAATTTTAAGGTATACAAGCATTTAACTTTGCTTTCCTCATAAAAATGTGACATAATTTTGTCTTTTTAACTCAAAAACTTAAAATTTTGTGGCAAGAATATGAAATTAAAAATGCAAAACTGGCATACAAGGCAATTTACAATAAAAAATATATTTGTACAGTCTAAAAGATAATAAGACGTACCCTCAATAGAAATGGTTTTTAAGAAATACTTTACATATCTAATCGAAGTTACCTTTACATTTGAGAATATAAGGACATAGGCACCTAGACAAAACCATAAAATGTCCCATTAAGTACGCGCTTATTGTACTTATGCACTTAAAAGATATATGATAACACAGATAATTATACGTACAACGTGAAAAGATACTACATTTTTTCAAGTTTTACGAAAGAATATCTATATTGATCTGGTCAATGGCAAATTTGTATAATAATTTAAGAATTTTTTTGTCACCGGTAAAAATATATAATATTTCAACCGAAAATATGTCGAAAATCGATGGATATTTATATTAAAACTTGAGGGCAAATAATAAACTTAAGAAAAGCTGGGAATTTATTAAATGCAATTGCTAAATTTGTTGGTAGTTCGAAACCCACAGTCCAAATAGTTCTTAAAAACATTTCTGAATCGAAATTTTTAGCAAGCAAGCCCAAAACTGGTCATTAAATAAAAATTGTTGTGGATAAAACGCCTAAAACAACAACGATGCAAAATCGTAATATATTAGAAAATGATTACAATATTAATGTGCATTCGGAAACTGTTAATAGTGTTTTGAGAAAAAGCAGAGTCTATATTAAAAATCCAAAAAAAAAAAAACATTTTATAAGCGAACTCAATATAAGAAAGCTACTGGACTTTGCATTGCAGCAAAAAAATAAATTTCTGAGACAATGTGATATTGAGTTATGTGATCAAGTTAAACTTATTCGGTTGTGACGACAGGCAAAAAAATTTAAGTATGTTTAAATTCAAAATATTTTTTTAGCAGTACGTAATATAATCTGTGTGACTGTTTTTTTTTTTTTAGTATAAATAAGGTGAATTTTTAGTTTCGCAGGTCAAATATTTATAGAATAGAACAGTGAATTTTTTTTTGCTGCTATAGATTTGCTAATCGAAAAAGTGGATTTAATAAACTTCCATCACTTTAACTGTTAACAGGGACAAACAGTGTATTCATTTCGAGGTACAAGCTTTTTCAAAAACGACGATAAGATGTCATTTAAGAACTTTCAGCTGGAATCATCTTATCACATTTAGAACAGTTGCTCGTGTAATATTCCTTAAGTTGTTTTTGTCATAAGATTTCTGGGAATTTCGAGACGAAAATTCCTAGTTTTGAACAGTGACACGCGAATGACAAACTTGATTTGTTCGAAAGATTTATACAAATACTTCATTATTTGGTCACAAGTCGTGGGTGTATGGTTATGCCTTCTATGCTAAAGACCGATCCTACAACTAAATTTATGACAACAATAATGCTCAACAACCATATTCATTCTTTGTCAAAAAATGCTTCAGGCTTGACAAAAGTGTATTAACTTTTCTTTTAATAGATATTGTTAAAGAAGTTCCTTTTAGCGTTAAGGCAGCAGTAAGTATTCTTGTTTAATCTATTACAATAATATTTAAATGCCACGACCGCTAAATATTATTCAAGAAAAAAATCGTCTGATCGTCTTAACCTTGTATTAACATAGCAAACCTTGTATCAACATACTGTAGTATTAACTAGTAATTATGTTAACTGGACTTGCTGAGTAGTATAAATATTCAATTAAAAGCATTTTTGAAAGTAATTTTAAATGTTATAAAACATTAATTTTAGAAATACAACAATTAAAACTAAAAAAGTAACACAATACGTAGTATGTACATATGTTATGTAGCATTAAAATAAGATATAAAAAAAAAACATAAAATATATTAATTTAAATATTATACTTATGCATATGTACACACCTAAAACGGTGTATTTTTTTAATAATAATTTTTTTTTTAATTTTAATATAACATATAATAATTACATATTAATGGTTTTTTTTTTTTTTTTTTTTTTTTTTTTTTTGTTACACAAAATTACAAAAGAGACGGAAACACATTGTAATTAAAAGAGAAAATCTAAAACATTAAATATAATACTAACAAAATTATTATTGCTACTACTACTACCGCCACTGCCACCACCACTGCTACCACTAACACCAGCACCACTACTTGATATTGTTGACTGGTTGTCATAATTGGAAAGCGTATTTAAAGTGCTATGATGGCCAACGATAGAAGAGTTGGAAGAACTGTTGTGAAAGCGATTTATAGCTCCCAAGTTGGCCGATGTCATTGGTGCCTGTAAACTGGCATTAAATGATTGATATAGGGACGATGATGTAGAGGGTGAACGTTGACGTCTCAGAGCTTGATGGCGCAAACGTCGTCGTTGTATCATGGGTGTGGAATGGCGATTATGTGAGGGGGAGTGGGAGGTGATATGGTTTTTATAGCACACATCTTCAGTATCTACATTTGAAATGGTATCGTAATTAGCACTACCATCCACCCTATCTAAAATGTTATTATTGTTGTTATTAGTACTAGCAGTGGAAGATAAAGTAGTAGTGGTTAAAATGGTGGAAGTAGCAGTAGCAGTAGTATTAGCATTAGAGGTATTCAAAGCATGGGCTAGTAACATATCATTTTGTTGTTGTCGTGGACTATGATAGGCTAATTTTGAAGTGGCATTTAATGTTGTCTCGTCATTATCGTCGGTCTCACTACTGGAAACCATAGTAAAATTTGGATTATTTAAAATGGATTCTGTTGAAAAGTATTGGGACATATTATGGGAGCATTGTGGTTGTATTGAAGATAAAGACTTATTTCTATTACGATTCGCATGCATATGATAAAGTGACATTGATGATAAAGATGAGTTTGATTTGTTTACTAATGATAATGGCAAATGTGTTGTAGTAGTAGTAGTAGTAGTATTGGTAGTGGAAGATGTTGCAGTAGAAGAATAATTCATTGAATTATGCTGACGTTGACTTAAAGTGTAGTAACTGTTACTGTTATTATTGATTTTGTTATGATTTTCTTTAATGTTATTGTAATTGTTGTTGTTATTATTATTATAAATTATATCATTATCATTTGTAGTAGTAGTTGTAGTAGTAATTAAAATATCTTTATCATCAAAATCATATCTACCGTAATTTGTATCCAAAAATATGCCTTGTCCCTCTTGAGCTTGACGTACATTAAAACGCTGATGTTGAGTTTGTTGCTGCTGTTGTTGCTGTTGTTGTTGTATGGCTGACAATTGCTGTTGCATGGAATGTAAATTCATTTGATGACTTAGACTGTTGCCACCACCAACACCCGCAACAAATGAGGCGGAAAAACTTTCATCAGTATCCATATGTTCGGGTGAAAGATGAAAACTTTGTCTTTGTAACGGTAATTGCTGTTGTTGATAATGCTGTTGCTGGCGTTGTTTGTAGTAGAGATATAGTGAAGTATTAACCGCTTCGGTAATATGCGTTGTATGCGGCTGTGACTGTGGTATAGATGTCACATTAGCCGAGTGATGCAATTCCATACGTCTCATATCACGTGTTGAACCACCGCCCAAATAATTTCCAGCCGTTTGTAAGTTAACAGCCGATAGACAACAATTACTGCAGGTATTCGGTGGCACACATAAAAGGTCACCGTCTTTGGGACCTAAAAACCATTCGGAACGTGTACGCATGCGAGCTGTTTGACGTTCATGGACCTGTTGTTTGTTGTTATACAATTGAGTAATAATTTGTTGGTGTTTGTTTTTGTATGAAATTATTTTTATTAATTTGTTTTAATAATGTTTTTATTTTGTATAAAAGGATTTTTTTTTTAGTTTAGGTTTCCAGAAATCCATTATCACAACAAGCGGGTTTTTTTTTTGTATTTTGTTGGTATTTTCAAGAGAAAATGTTTTTGTTTTAATTTTTATTTTTATTACAATATATTATTGTAAACGGGGATTTTTTATACCAAAGAAAAAAAAAGTAAAAACAAAAATAAAAAAGAAACATAAATAACTTAGTAAAGGATTTTTACATTAATAAATGGCGTTAAATATTTGAAAGAAAAATAGGAAATTTTTAAAAATGGAAGAGAGTATTTAAAACAAGGTGTAAGTGAACAGGAGTGTAAAGACAAAGCAATGTTTATAAACAAAGAAAAAATGGAAATTTGAAGTGAGTAAGGGGGTGCCATAAAGCATTAAAAATATATAGAACAAACAAAACTACATTAAAGCATTTTTAATATAGAATGGTACTGTTGAAAATCGGTTATTATTTGTGAAAAGAAGTATCACTCAATAAATAGCGTTAGATGTTTTTTAAAGAAATTTTACCAATATGGATGAGATGAAGTGAAGTTTTTAGAAATTAAAAAAAAATCTTTTCTTGTTTTATAGAAATTTCATTAAATAAATAAGCAAACTTATCTGCTGCTTTCAACTAAGCTGGTAAATTAATTATTCTATTACCAAACAAACAAACTTAAAACTCAAATGTGTTTTTCTTTTTGTTCTGTTTTCTTCTTCTCTCAATTACAGTTTGGTTTTAAATCTTTACAAACATTTTTTAAAGAGATTTCAGTTTCTGAAAACATATTTTTTTTAATTTTGTTTAATAAATTGTAGCAAAAATATAAAGTGAGATGATGACACATTCGAAGAAAAGCGAACCACACAACTGATTAGATGTCTTTAAACGTATGGAATAAGTGTTTAGAAATATGTTTATAAAATGTATAGGTAAAAGTGGCGGTTGGAGGGGTAAAATGAAACTTAAACAAAAAACACACTCTATGATAGAAATACTACCTTGATTATAAAGTTTTCGGAATAACCTCTGTGTGGCGGTTCTATCGTTTCGATATATATATATATATATATATATATATATATATATATATATATATATATATATATATATATATATATATATATATATATATATATTAGGATAGGACCGATAGGACCGCCACACGGGGATTATTCCGAAAACTTTTTGATCAAGGTGGTATATTAAAAAAAAATTGTTTTAACTAATTATTTTACACAGCAATAAATTAAAATAGTTTAAAAAAGTCATAAATACAATAAAAAAACATATTTCAGCGATAGCAACCATCAAAAAGATCTTGCTTAATTGCAAATCCAGCTGGCTTTATAGGGAAGTGTGGGCAAGGGGTTTTAAATAAAGTTTTCTTTTTTAGAGGAATTAAAATTAGGATTATGCTAAAAATATGAAAAAATGTGCTTAAAAAGGATATTCAAAAACTAAATTTTTGTCCAATTAAACTTTTAAACCAATTAAAACATAACTTGGGTTTTAATTTATTATTAAAAAAGAATTTTATTTAAAAAAATAATACAAAAATTAACTAAAAACTCATTTTATTAAATATTATTAGTAAAATTGTAAAAAAAATTCTTTAAAATTAAATAACTTTCGTTAATTTATATATGTATGTAAGTATGTATGTATGTACAGATTGATTTCAAAGCCGCAAGACAACATTTCTGGATATTAAGTTTGTCGTTACTAATTATCATTTACTTAAAGATAGCAAATAATAATAGTTTATTTATAAAAAAAAGAGTAATAAAAACTAAAAAAGTCATAGTTCTGGCTTTTTTTCAATTACACGCAGTAAATAAAGCAAAACTAATAATAAATATATTATACTGTTTAATAGTACAAACAATAGTTATAAAGCTTTTTTAATAAAAAAGGATAAACTCGTATTAAAAAAAAAAAAAAAACAATAAAAATATATATAATTGAGAAAACCAGAACTGAGTCTCATTTTGAAAAATATAAAGAAATATTAATATTTTTTTGTAATAGCCCATCTACACTATACTGAAATCTAGTACTTACACAAATAAAATCTAACTACAACATTGTTCAACATTGTACAAGAAACATATGTTTAATTATATGCTGTAAAATTTGGTCCGATCTGTTGGTCATACAATCAATATATATTGTAATATAAGGACTAATAAATCAGTTGAAGAATATCTATCTTGCGTTTGAACTACAGTGCGTATGCAAAAACACATAAAAAAAGAAAATGTGAACAAGAAATAAAAATTCCTGTACAAATCTAAACTTGACGGTATATTTTATAACAGAATTTACGTTTGAATGTGCCACAACAGTTTTTTCTTTTGGTGTAAGATTTTTCTTTTTTAGTTTTTACTTGTTTCGTACTTCCATTTAGTGTATTCTAAATTAGGTGCTGCTTCAGCCGTACCGAGTAAAAATTTTTTTTTTGTTTAAACCATACTATTGGAAGACACGAATGTAAAATTACAAGTGACTTGAATTCGACTGGCAGCAAAAAATGTTTCTTCCCGTGTACTATTTGTTGATGATAATGAACACAGTGACTGTTAGTTTTTGAAAAAAAAAATACGAGTATATTTGCCATTTGGAGCGAGCTAATGAAATTTTCCTGGCATTGCACTGTAAAAATACAAGCTTTTTGATAAAATCCCTTCTGTACCATCTCAAATAGTATTTTCGTATTGTTGGAGATAGTTAACCAGAAATTCTGTACACCTTACTAATATATGTATATTTTTACTGCTTGGGTGGATGGTTATACGATAGCCTTTTGCGAAGAATGAAAAACTCCTTAACCGTCAAAGAATTGTAATGAATGACGGATAGCAGGATGAAGAGACAGTGTTGCCTTCTCGAATAAACAGGGTAATAAAGTTAATAATTATTTTTAATGTTTATTACTCACGTTCTTACTGGGTGCATAACATAAAAAGATAATTTTTGGCAAATTTTAAGCCTCATCATAACCCAACGTATGTATGCATATGTATATATATAACTCGCTGTTTAAGTTCAACAAAGTAATATCTATTCGTATATTATATATTATCTGTATGAAAAAGAAATATATATTCTATTGTGCGAAGTTTGTTAACTCATAATTAAAAAATTTGGCACATATAGTAGAGGTCTTTATCAAATCAATGTTTATTCAGTATATTCTTTTTCAGTCAATCCTTCTATAAAATCAATATATAAAATAATATCTTAATGTTTTTTGTATTAAGATTAAATCTTAATATTTGGGTTACTTTTTTATTGAAGCTTGGTTACAAAAAATTTAAAATTGTGGCAACACTGGTTGAGAGCAATATAATAATATACGGTTTTTTCTTCAAAATTTTAACGTTTTGATTTTAATTATTCTAAGTGAACTCATAGCCCATAAAAACAGCTGTTGTTCTATATCGCAGTGTTGCCATGTGGAGTATCGATTTACTGATCTTGAGCTTAAACCAAATATAAATTTCAGTTTTGGTTAAGTAAACCAACATTTAAACCTTTACTGGTTTATTAGATCTTAAGATTTTACAAAAAAAAAAAAAAAAAGAACTTCCTTTTTATATTTGGCATATTATGGTTGGGAGGCGTCAAAATCTATTCTACTAGATTTTTTACAGTGTAAATGGGCTAAAACACACGTATATTTTCAAAACAAATTGTTTTTTTTTTAATTTTTAATTTATCTACTATAGGGATTGATATACACATTTATATGTAATAGGCACTTAAAAAAAATATTTCTAATATTTCCAATATTTACATTTATTATAGCAAATAAAAAATGGAGCAAAATAATAAACTGAACTAAAACATTTTAAGAAACAAAACTAAAAAATATATATAAAACAAAAAATATATTTAAAGAAATAAAATGAACTTTTGATGTTGTTGTAGGTGTTGATTTTTCTATATGAGTATTGTAGTGTTAATGTTATTCAAGGGATTTGAGTTTTATCCTTCTATATGGAGGCGTACTAAGTTTGGTTTCTGTAGTGTTAAATAAAAAAAAATATTTGTACGTTTTGATCGTTTTCTGTTACTAAAGTATGTGTAAGTATTAGAGTCTACGAATTAGGGTTTTTAATTTAAAATAATAAAAATAATTTTATAAATAACACTAAAACACTAGTCTATATGTATATTGTATACATGTATATGTATATAAACAAATAATTATAAAAAATTTTGTAAACCAACTAAAGTTTTAAGGAAGTTTTAAGTTTAATTAATTTTTTTTTTCGATTTTCGAGTTAAATATTACATTGTTTTGTAATGACTCTATTTTGTTGTTCAGTTTAATTATATTAAATTATGTTAATATATATTTTAAAACTATTAAAAATATTTCAGCAAAATTAAGATTTTAATTACTTTACTTTTTAATCATTAAGTTGTTATGAGTTTTTTGAAATGAAGTACTGAAATCGAACTTTAGGCTTAAATACTTAAAAACTTTGTACTTTTTAAGTTAAACTTTATCCTTAAGAAGTATATAATGTAATACTGATAAAGTTCTTGTAGAGTTTTCTTTTTCAAATGTTTTGAATTTTGTTTTTCCCCTACTTTAGATGGTTTCTTTTTCATGAAAAACTGGTGCAGTCTAGTAGTGAGAGCTATTCAATTTATATTTAAACATGCTTTAGATTTTTAAACTGTGTATCAGAAAAGTATCAAAAAATATTACATGCTTACGATGTTCATCATACAATCTCATTCTGTTTTGTTAATAAATAGGCTCTCATTTCATTTCATTTTTTTTTTTTATATAAAATAAAAAATAATAAAAGAAAACAATAAAAAAAAGTTCTACGTAAACTAACACAACGATCTAAGAAAAGAAGTAATGGTAGTAGTAGGTAGTAAGAATTAAAAATAATAATAATAAACAAAAAATAAAGGAATTTATACCGAAATCCTTGAAGCAAGCAAGTATTCATCCCTCACCTGTGGCAAGTAGGATAGACTTTTGGTACTTTCAGCATAACGATTGACAGCTCGCAATTCTTCCATAGTCATGCCAGTGCTGTCAACGACAATACTGCCAACGCCGACACCAACACCACCCCCCGATGCCGTAGATGAGGAACAAGAAGAGGAATGTCGTATGCCTCTTTTACAACGGCTACATACCCGACTTTTTTGTTGCATTGCTACCGCTGAATCTATCGCTAAAGCTTTTAGCGTTACAGTGGATGCAATTGTTGTTGTTGCTGCTGTTGTTGTTGGTATTGTTGAAGGTTTTCCTATAAATTCATAATCGTCGTTTGTTTTGAAATTTATATTATTGCTGGAACTGCTTGTCGCTACCGCTGCCGCCGCTACCTCTGGTGTTGATGTTCTGTAACGTCTTTGCTGTTGAGCACGT
Organism: Wohlfahrtia magnifica; assembly: GCA_023159175.1. Lineage (NCBI taxonomy): Eukaryota > Metazoa > Arthropoda > Insecta > Diptera > Sarcophagidae > Wohlfahrtia > Wohlfahrtia magnifica. The sequence continues at coordinate 342,584 of JAKWBJ010000044.1, read as the reverse complement.
AACTGTGCTGCTGTATTATGGGTAGTGGTTTTCTTTTTATTTTGTTTATAACGTCTTTTTACCACACTATTCATTTCATCATCAATATCATCCTGGCTATCGGTGAAAGTGACATCACCACCACCGCCCTCGCCACCACTGTTACCTCTTGAGGGTTCATTTGATGAAGTTTTTGAACGACATTTCAATTTGCGTTGCTGTTTTACCATTAAACCACTGCGGAAATTCGCTTTATACGATTGATTTTCAATATTTTCAGGGCAACCACCACCGCTGCTACCATGGGAAATTTCCAATTCGTTGGCAAAATCTACATCGACATTTTCAGCCTGTTGGCCGTATTGATGGGGCTGTTGTAAGTGATCATTAAAGTGATTGTTATCGTTGTCTCCTTCATCGTCATCACCATACTGATGATCTTCATCATCCTCGTCGTTGTTATAGTCATCTTCATCGATATCGTCATCATCGTCATCAGCCGTTAGGTCACGTTTACGTGTTGGCAAGGGTGAAGAAGTCAGAGCGAACAGACCAGGACCCTCTAAAGAAACAGAGAGTCGAGCACATGATTCCATGAATGAATGTTCGGGTGTAACACCCAATGAGACAACACTATTATCCAAAGCAGAGCTCGAACTTGTTAGCAAGGCAGGAGTTGAGCGTGATTCTTCTTGAGCAACTGTTGTAGTAATTGTTGTTGTTATTAGATGATGAACATGCACATACAGAGCATTTAACAGATTCATATTACAACAGATTTTTATTTATTTATTTATTCATTTTTTTTATATTGCATGGTATTGTTTTCAAATGATTTTTTTTTTTTTTTTTTTTTTTTGTTAAGCGTACAGAAAGAGGGAGAGAGAGAGAAAGAAATATTTGATATGCAAATTAAGTTTAAAATTAAAATATAATGAATTTTCTTGACTTTATTCAAGAGTACAATATAATTATTATAAAAAATAAGAAATATTTTAACAAAAAGAAAACCATAACAAAATTATTATGATTTAAGAAATATATTTAATAATCGGGAAAAATATCAAACAAATGTATTTTATGTACCCTCTTTTACAATAATTTTAAACTCCCCCTCCTATTTCAGAGCCAATATTGTGGTTAAAAATAAAACAAAATAAAATAAAAATGTTTATAATGAATGTAATGTTTGTTAATAGTGTTGTTTTCTTTCTAATGATTTCAAATTGCACATGATTTTTGTGTGTCTGTTAGTCAATAGTGAAAACAGCAACGCGTAAAATGATGGATGAAAATTTTTAGTGAAAACATTAAGAAAGAAAGGTTGATTTATTTTTTTAAAAGGTAAGTGTTTTAAAAACGATATTTAATTATTAGTCACATGTTAGCACTTTTCTCTTTTAAGTTAGACCAATGAGTAAGTTTATGAATTTTAAATACATTTTTTGTTGTTGATGTTGTTTAATTCTTAGATGTGTGTAGAGACAAAGAGAGTAAATATAAACCATATTATTCACAAGTTTAAAATGAAAAGATAATTTCATTGTGATAATAAAAAAAACAACAACCAGAATAGAAAAAGAAAATGCATATTAATAAATATTACAGTAGAAGAAGTGTACTCACGTAAACCCCAGCGTTCACATTGACATTGTAACCATGTCTTTTCCGCTTCCAATGAATGTTGTACTATAAAAAAAAATAAAAATTACAAAAAGAATATAAAATTTATCAAGAATTTTATTTTATAATTAAATAGAGAATAGGCAATAGTAAAAAGGGAAAGGTTATTTAAAAACTGTCACCTAATCAGGCAGTGGATTATTTTGATGTCTTTTGTATTCATATCGTAGTTTTAGGTAAAAAAATGTACGGGAAGATTGTTCTACAAACGAACCATGCTAAAGGCCTCATTAGCCGACCATAAAAATCGTAAATGTATTGTAAATGTAAAATAAATATAATTAATTACATATTTTCTGCCGAAGCTAATTAGATTATAATTCTGGTTTTCACATACATTACTGGATATATACAATGTATTATACTTATAAAAACCTTTATATTTTTTATTCTTTTTAAAAAAAATTAAGTAACAAAAAAAGAGTAAAAATAATCTCATATCATTCCACATACAAACAACCTATCACTGCTTGACAAATGTCACGTAACGTTACTGTCAAATTCTATTTTCAACAGATTGGAACGTAACAGTTACATTACATTACGGTCAAATAAGCACTTACATAGCTTTTCATATAACAAAAGCGATCAGCTGACACAACTACATTTATGGCTTATACATTTACGTTCGGCTAATTCTACCTTAGCGCTTATTAACACTACATACATAAATTTAAATAATACGACGGCTATACGGTTCACGAATTTGTTCATACGAATACGAATTTGTTCTTATCACTTCATATTCCAAGGCTTGGATCTTTTCCCAGCAAGGTTTGGCAAGGAAATTTTTATATGGGTTATTTAGTCCAAAGTGTCTAGATTCCAGGGCTAGTAATTTCAACCTGCCCACGACTGCCAATCAGAACACTTGTTTTGAAATTTCAGACCTGTTTTATTATAAAATGTTGTTTTATTTTATACAAATAAATAACACGATATCTTTAAGGTTGTTTTGTCTACCACTGGGCAACCTAATAGCTGGATAATACTAGTAATATTATTGACACGGTACTGTCATTATCATGTCCTCCAAAGATAAGAGATTTTAAACAGAGGACTGTTTTAAATTTGATTGTCTAACTAGTACAGCATGAAAATAAAATTCGAAAATCCATTAATTCGAAAAAGTAAAGCAATATTTATCACAAAATTTACAGTTTCCACTGTTGAAAGAAAAAAACAAACTTTTGGATTCAAAATCCACTATCATTATTATGATTATTTTTTATAAGTTTTTCTCAACAAACCGAAACGATTATCTTATAAATACTATACGAAAATAGTATTTTTTTATGTAGAAATCTCATTAAAAATAAAACTTTTAAAATTATAAAGTAATAAAATTTAAATCATACATACAAGCATATTTCTGTTGAGCCTGTTTTCCTCTTGGCGGCGGTGGATATTGAAAACTACATATCCATTCGTCTTGTACTTTTAATATACGTCCCGTAACACGGGCATAATATTCATAATTTTCACGACCAAACAAATCGTGTGTTGCAAATTTATCTATAATATGTTTCATAATTTTTGTAGCCACCTAAAGTGAAAATAAAAAAGAAACAAATAAATATTTAAATTTATTATAGTTGATAATGAAAATGAAATGTAATAATCTATAGAGAAATAGTTTATTTACCTTAAATTTAAGCACATCTTCCATTCGTGCCGTTTTACCATCACTAACACAGGATTGAAAGAAACTTGGCGCAACAGAAACACCTAAAGCTTCGCTTGTCATGCCGGTGCCAGCATGAGCTGCGTTGCTAGCAATCACACGGAATGTACCAAATAATAAAACTAATAAATGTTGTGTATATTTCGGCAGTGATTGTATTAATCTGAAATTAAATTGAAACAAACAAACAAAGAAAACATTAAATAAGTTGTCAAGAAATTATAAGTAAAAATTACTTCATATGAACAAAAACCCCATTTTAAGGTTTGGAATTACTTGTCCTAAATTTATTCTAGATTTCTTATCAGTCATAGATGGAATGAATATATACTATGAATGAAAGAATAAATGATGAATCATAGTAAACCATCTTTAAATTTTTTTCTTCATTTTTTTTTATAATAATTCATGAATCACTTTTTTTTAATTCCTTTTATAAATAATAAATGTAATAAAACTAATACAATAAATAAAAACCGCATTTGTTAAGTGTTACTGAAAATAGCACAAGTAATTTGATCAAATAGTATGATATCTTACAAAACTTGTATGCAGTAGAAGAAGAAGAAGAAGTAGAAGAAAAATCAAATAAACAATTAAAACTTTCCTCAAAAATTGCTCTAAATACGAGTGTAATAAATAACAAAAGCGAAGATTATGATGAATGGCTTGCTTGTTTGCTTATTTTTTGTAAAATTTTAAAAAAAATTATACAAAAAAGAAAGCAGCGGAGGTTGGCACTTAATGCAAGACACATTTAATAACACGTTTGTTAACAATTTTTTAAACACCGCTTCTTCTTCATAATTTTTGGATAAGACTTGTAAACAGCAAATTAGCAGCACCACTCATATACACCATCATATCACTTTCGATGGGTACAAAAACAAAAACAAACCAAAAATATGTTGGCAACTTCTTACACAACAGCTGATGCAGACAGCAGCTGCAGGTTCATAGTCCAAACAATTATAGTAGCTTTAAAAATAATCAGCAGTTCCTAAATAGTGTTTATTTATCATGTCGGAAGTTTATGGGAGTCATGCTTTATTAGCTTAATCAATTTGTTGAGAGTGGGTATGGTAAAAGGGTTAACCATCGTTTCCATTACAATTTGTTTCCACATCAGTCTTCATATTTGCTTCTTTTTCTAGATGTACCCTTAATATCAGCTTCTACACCATCGCTCCAGCTTTTCCTTGACCAATCTATTTCGCTATCGCCATCTGAATTAGTTTCAATGATTTTTTACACAGTTCTTTCGCAGTCCATTCTCTGTCATCCGCAAATCGTACAGAGCCATATATGTATTCTTTTAAGAATCTTTCTTTCGAAGCATTGCAATTATTCAATCTCGCTTGCTCTTAGCAACCAGACTTCACAACCATGTCAGTGTGGATCTTATGACGGTCTTATATAATCAATCGGAATTTCAATTTGGATAGTAATCTAAACCTCTTCAGTTCCTTAGTTTTTTCTTCGTTAGTGACAAGTCCCACCCCTCTAGCAGATGATTTTAGACTAATAAATGTTTCCCGTGTGGCTTGTTCATTCCTGGCCATGATGACAATGTCGTCTGCATGTGCACACACCTGGGTTGACTTCTGAAAAATTGCGCCCTTTGGATCTATCTCAGTTATTACAGATTAAAATGTACAAAGGAGAGTGTTTCCTACTGTCTTACACCTAATATAACCTCGAAACGTTAGTTTGCACAAGAGGTAGGACAGTTGATACGATCGTACTTTTTTGATACTATTTAACTTAAAAAAGTACCGTAGTACTCCCCTAACAAATTTGATACTCTCATAAATGCTACCATATTTCTAAATTTTTTACATTTCTTTATTTCAGCATTTTCCGATTTTTATTTATTTTAAGTACTACTCGTAATGGCAACTTGATTACACCATTCGACAAAAATGAATGAGGGTTATATACCTAGGAAGTGATACAATTTTTCTGATAGGCGCTTTTATCGAGAAGAACAGGAATCAGTTTTTGACATATGAGTTTTGGGTAAAAAACAAAGGTTTTTGGTACCTTCATGGACTTAAAAGCTGAATATTAAACGATTTTAAGTTTCTGATATGGCCGCGCTGTTTGTCCAGTATTATGGGATATTCAATAGAGATATCTCCGTATTTACATAAGATCCTTGGAGAGCGTGCATAACATGCCGAGAATTGTTCATGAGTATTGGATGTCTTTGGATGACATAGAGTGATATTCGACGGTTGCCCTTGCATGGACATGTGGACATTCAAGGTAACTGCATGGGAACATCGGTGCTTCGATTGAACCAGAGCCACATAACTTTCGCCAAATGACTAACAACGTTGGGGAAAAGAACCTACATGCTATTAGACCAGATGGGTCTGACCACATTTAGATTACCAAAGAACGGGGCAGCTTTTAAGACTGCCTAGAACATATATGAGGTACCTTATATTGGTTAAATCCCTTTCAATTAGTCTAAAAATGAAATCAGGCGCAGCTTATTGACTGAGAGAACTATCCGTGTTCCTTCATAGAATGTTATGGGGATTAATTATTATTATATGGGTTATTACTGATCTTTGGGTTGTTAACAGATATGCTAAAAATATGGGAATCATATAATGGCTTTTGCAGAAATTGCAATGTTGAAGAGCAGGGGGAGATTACGAAACAACTTTTTTGCTACTACTCAGAATTCTTCGATTCTAGGCATTCTGTGCTTTTGCTAAGGAGAAGATAAGACTACCTTCCAACGTACGATCTGGACAAAATCCTTAACTTCATTAGAGCGACTGAATGGCTAACTAATGCCAGACAGGAGCTGCGAGTACCACGGCACGGAAATAGACACATGATAACACTACGGGACCTACAATTTGGATTCAAGTGAGTCGATGGCAGCTGTCAGATTAACCTAACTTAACCTATGTTTAGTTAAGTATAAAATGCTTCTTTGCTTTTAAAAATCCGTTCGAATTTGACAGAGTTATTAAGTTTTTTAGTAAAGCAACTCATAAAAAAAACGTTTTTATTTAATAAAATTTATTACTCTTGTCAAAAAATAGTACTCTCATCACTTTTTTTATGGTACCGAACGAAAATTCCATTTCCTATCAATGTTTTGCACATTTACTTTTGCCCATGTGTTTGTAAGCGTCATGGTAATCAGACGCACTAGCTTAAGGGTGTGCCTAATAACTTAAGGTGATGTTTAATATGCTCTCTGTTGAGATTGTCAAGCGCCTGCTCAAAACCAATAAACAGATAGTATAACGCATTTTAATATACGCTACATTTATCGAATATTTGGCACAGTGTAAAGCATTGGTCGCTTGTTGATCATCTCGCTTTGAAGCCATACTGATAGTGGAGAACGATTTTCTCAACCTAAATGTATTAACTTTCTGAAGAAAATATCCGAAAATATTTTATAACATGAATGCAGCAGAAAAACACCACTATCATACTCGCATCATCCTTTTTATGTACGGGTAAGATTTTATCAATGCAGCATTCTTTGTCTCACTGCCGTTTATTGCGTCGACGCTGTAAAAGGCTTTCTCGGTTCCCAGAAAAATTGAAGACTTGCATTGCCAAACGCACTAAAGAACATATTACAGGCTTTTAAAAGCCTTTGGATTCACTCAAATGCAAAAATAAAAGTGCCACAGTAGCTCAAGTCGAAAATTTTGTATAGAAGTCTCTTTGTATGGAATCCATAAATTAGTTCGAGTTGGACTACAGCTCAAGAGGCGAATGTTTTGGAAACTCTGCTCAAGTGTTATTTTTTTATTTTTTGCAAACGAAAGTGGAATTGTTTAAAAAAGAAGTTAAAATTAATAAAAGTAAAAGAAAAAATATAAATAGAAAAAGTGATAATAATTTATATGTTATTTAAAAATAAAAACAAACAAAATAACTGTTATAGACACTATTTAAAAAAAAAATCAAAAACAAATACATAAAGAGTCGCAATTTAAATAGCGTTTGTCAATTTTTTTTTTTATTTTTTTAATTTATTTCATTTTAAATTTATGAATGAATGAATGAATAAATAATTGTGAGCAAATTATGAATTAAAAGTTAAACAGCAACAATTTGAACAAGAACAATAATAACAACTAAAATGATTCATTATAAAATATGACGATGATGGTACATTATTATAGTAGCGGCACTTTACAATAATGGCGCCGATTTTAAGTGAAAGATAATAGAGAGAGAAAGAGTGAGAGGAAGAGAGCGAGAGCGAGAGAGAAAGGAAGAACAGTGGCCTTAGGCACGGGAATAGGCAACATCAATTTATCTATTAATTAATTACGAGGGTCTATGCAAAAGGTCTCGAACTGTTATGCATGTTGTTAAAAGTAAAAAATCAGAATCTTTTAACGCCCAAGACTTTTTCTAAATTTGGAAATAAAAAATATGTAATTTCATATCTAAAGAGTATTTTGAATACGCTGCAGTTTGTGGCTCAAGTCATAGATTTTTGTCATAGTGATTAAAGCACATTTTTTGCTAGACGAGGTCGTTTTTGCTTTAATATTTGTGATCATGATATGACAGAACCATCTCAAGCTTTCCCGATGCATATTTACGCGAAAAGTTTAACTGTTTTGATTATTCTTTCGGTCTCTGGTGTATTGTGATGCATCAATGTTAATTTCTTAGCACCAGAACTCGTTAGGATTACGCCCAATAATAAGCAAGCATTTGCAAGAGCACTGTTATTGCCCTAAAAGTAAAAAAGTCAAGGATTTAATAAACTACTCCAGTAAAATTTGATATCAATTTTGATTGTATATCCTAGAAATATATCCTAGAAATAAGGATTATGTTGTTTACTTATGTAGTAGCAAAATATTTGCTTGACTATATGGATCTTGAAAATTTTTTATAGACCCTCGTTTAATTTATTTATAAATTTTAAAGTACCAACAACACAGAAGTAAGAAAAAAACGTGTTTTTGTATATTAAAAATAAACAATTCGTATATAGATGGATGGTTTGCTATAGCTGCTGCTGTTGTTTTTGTTTTTGTTTTTGTTGTTGCTGTTGCGTTTTTATAATACATATAAGATTTTATTTTCAATATGTTTTCTTTATACATTTCATTGTGTGTATTTTTTTTATTATTTTAATATAAAATGAATTCATAAAAGTTACGTGGAATTAATCTTTTGTTGTTGATTTTTTTCACTACCTCCTGCATATACTCTCGTAAGACATAACAACGATTCACAAATTAATTACGCATAAATTAACAACAAAAAAGAAATTAACATTAACAACAACTATTACACAATATATACATACAAGTGTAATAGAAAGAAAGATAGAAAAGGCCGATTGCAATATATGTGTAAACAGAGGCTTATTGATGTTCGAAATTATGGAGAAACAAACTTCGAACGAACAAAGATCCCACACATATGCTCAGAGTTAGAAATTAAGTAAAATAATCGTACTTAACTTCAAAGTATAAACAGTAATTTACGGTGGCAGTGACGGTGTTGTTTGATATATTTTTTTTTAATACAAGTGAGTAGACGGTATTAAAAATCGTATAAGTTAATTAAATGTAAACATGTGAACAGACGACAAAAAAAAAAAAACATCCAGAGAATCTTGTTTTTTTAACAATTGCATGGCATTGACATTAATATTGGCAATTAAAGAAAAATAAGAAGAAAAAATTATTAACAATAATTTTTGCTCTTATGTTAATTTTCAAATACTTGTTTTTATTCCCAATACTCGTGTAATACAAGCGAATAACAACCTAAAAGCCTTTTATTAAAAAACAAAGCAACAATAAACAGTTAAACGACACTTGAAAACAACATTAAATGACCCACTTTAAACTGAAAAGACAATTTCTATTGAAAACGTTTAAAAAGGAAATTTATTTCAAATTAACAATTAACAACGAAACAACATAATGCGTCTTCATACCTGACTCATACCGCAATTCATTGAAATTGCCAATACTTATGCGGAGGGTGCCCTACTACTACTGTAACTATTCATTCATAAATTTTAAGTTAAAATATAAATAAAAACTTAACCTTCATTTGAGGCCTACGACGTTCGCTGTTATCGTTTTTTAATTCTAATTATTTGCAAATCAATATGTTGCACAAAAAACAAATATTAGAAAATCATTGGGGACTTCTGAGAAATATTTCGAAAAAAAAAACATTAAATTATTTGATAACAGAATAGCGCACAAAAACAGAAAAGTAAAAGTATGATTTCTAAGAAATACAATATAAAAACTATAGTAACATGAAGTCTCTCTACTGAATATTAATTTAAAATTAATTTTTAAGTATGCGTAACATATTATAAATATAAATATAAATAATTAAATATGAAATTCAAAAGATTATTTTATTTTGCATAGAATTATTAAAAAAAAGTAAAAAGTGACGTGTGAAAACTCAAAACAACTAGTTTGTTTGTTATATAATGGTTTGCCATTTTACTATGAATAGACTAATAAACGAACAACGGTAGCAAACCGTTGAATTTTATTATCTCTATTCGTGTCGTGTGAGAAATGTGTTTCTATCGAAAAATTATCTAGACCGGTGAAGCTTATTTTTGGCTCAATAGTTACGTCAACAAACAGCTTGTAGAATTTGGCGTGAAGATCAGTCGAAAAAAGTTTAAGAGCTACCAATGCACCTTGAAAGAAAGCCTACTTTTCCAAAAACGATGAAAATCGCAACGTACGATGAATACAGACCTTTTTTACTGACAAAATTGAGAAAGGCCTAACTAAGCTATTGTACCAAATGCTCAGTAAAAGTCGGTTCGGTTCATAAACACCATCCGGAACAGCATACTGAGGAATACCCTAAATTTTCGTATGAAGACCACAATATCCCCAATGATTGGCCTACAAAAATGTTCAGGCCCAATTATGGCCTCCATCAATGTTCGCCTATGAATGTTTGTCAAAGCAACACATTCACAGTAGGGTTGGGTACATTAGCTCTTTAAATAAACCATGTCGTTCGCTTACAACAAAAACATGTGTGTAAAACATACACGCACATATGATTGAAACTCTAATTCACAAGTAGCACTCCGCGGCAGGTACCACATTGCCGTAGAAGAGATGATATTTAAGCAGTGGCCCGTCACGAAAACAATGTAACCAATAGCGCAGCTCCTCATATTGATAAAGGGTTTCATGTGTTTTATGGCCAATATGTTTTATGCATTTATAGAATCCCGGCTTAATATAGATATACCCCGAATTGCAATTTAGAGCAATCCATCCTTGCCTGGGTGTTGAGATACATATATCCAAGTTTCCGCTGCACTTTGGGCAGCAAAATAAGCCACAGTCTGAGTTAGATATACCAAAAATTTTAATTTTACTCTTCTTTAGATTGCAAGCAGTATATTCCTGCATTTATAGAAATCGTTTCAAAAGCAACAAATTAAATTCCTTTATAAAACAAAAAACAAAATGCCTATTTACTGTATTATAAGCAATAACTTGCAAAATTTTCCTTTCAAATACTTCCGCCTCTGCTTCTTCTGATCTTTACATTCCTTTGAATGACTGCTTTTGACTAATTAAATTTTATGCAAACATAAATGTGATAATAAGGCGTTTACACGAACAGAAATAAGAAAATAAGGAAAGTGTGAAAACTTAAACATACATATACAAACAAATACATATATACAAACACACTCTACTGTATAGAGAAAAATCAATAAATACACACACGCACTTTTTGAAAACACACTTTTAACTCGATCGCATGTTAACACGCACCCTCCTCCTTTAGTCATTCACGCATACAAATACTCTTTGATCATACACACACTTTTGGGAAAGAAAAACAACTTAATCAAAGATTATAATAAATAAATAAAAAAACATTACAAATATTTAAATAAATATTAGAAGAAAAAAGAAAAAAAATAATAACCAATAAACAATATAATTAATAAAAATTTTATGGCAAATTAATTAATGCCAAATAAAATAAAGAAACAACTACAGAGGCAGCGATAGCAGCAGCGCAGCAGCAGACACAGCTGCTGTTAAAGCAATAACAATAACTGACAACCAAAACTAAAAATATGAAAATAAAATCATCATCAGTCAATAATTTAATAATTCAATACTACAAAAATAATTTTTTGTTTTAAATTTTTATTTTATAATACGATATGTTTAATTTTATTACTATTATTGTTGTTACTATTACTTTTTAAAAACAACTCAAGCATTAAGTTGTTATTACAAAAAAAATACTATTTATGTGTTACAATCGCAAAATATATATGAAGAAAAACCATAATAATTGTGAAAATACAATAAAAATTATTATATTTCATAAGAATTGTGTAAAAAATAAATGTGCAACAGGTGGTTGAGTATGAGTAGTATTAATAGAATCTGTAAACAATTATTATTATACAATAATTATTATTCGAAGGGAAAACTAAAAAAATTTAAATAAATTTCTACAAAATAATGAGTAATTTTAATAGAAAATTATATGACGTTATCAATTCAGTGCTTTCAGCACTATATTTAGTACTTTTTAAATTTTGCGACGCGAAAAATTTTCGAATTAGTGCTTAATGCTTTTTTGGACGGATCTATTAGCCAGGTTTAAGTTCTTCGCTATCTCACTGATGGTTAATTTGTTGTTATTAATTAACATTTCCTTTAACTTGATCAATGTTTTCGTCGGTTTTCAATGTCGGGGTTCTGCCACTGCGTTCATCATCTTCGATTGACTCACGACCACTTTTGAATGGCTCGTGCCCCTGATAAACGACCGTTTTTTTTTTAGAGAATCGTTACAGATACACTTTTCGAACATTTCCAACGTTCGCGCACCATTAAATCCGTTTTTTTTTTACACAAAATTTAATACAAGTTCGTTGTTGCAAATTTAAGTCCATTTATAAAATTGTAAAAAATCCGCAGCATACATAGAGATAGATGTACCCTTGGCTACGTAGCTTTTACAAATTTAGCGGGAATATCAACAACAGAAGTACCAACTTAAAAAAAAAAACTTAAATTGGAATCCGATGGGACCGACCCACGTGGTTATTCCGGGAACTTCTTGATCAAGGTGGTATATCGCACTTTATCAACAAGAGGGTATTAACTCAAAATTTAAAAATTTTCAGTATAGGTGAAAAACTGTTTGTAGTTACATTTTAAGAGAAGTCGAAAATCAAAATACATCATAGTAAGCAAAAAAATAATAGCTTTTTTCTCAAAATATACGCTCCATTTTTATTTTCACTTTTGTATTAACTCAAAATAATACCTATTTGGTGATATAAAGGTAGTCACTACACTATCACGAACATGGTTCAAATATGGTTATCGAGATGAAAAAGTAATCGGAATGCGTTACAATTTTTACAGTGGTTAGATATTGGTGTTGTTAGTTGTTTTTTTTGAAAAATTACTCGATATTTCACGACTTTAGTGCTTTTCTAATTTAAAAGTTGACTCTACCACTTCCTTTCATTCTCTCTCTCTCTTTCTCTCTCTGCTCATAATGCATTTTCTTTTGACTTATTTCTGTAGTAGATATGAATAGAAACTAACGTTGCCAATTCATATATTTTTTTTTCTAAATAGCGGTAAATTAGTTGCATTTTTAGGGATGCCAGGCTTTAATCAGCTTTTTTGTACTAACAGGAAAAAATACTACACGATGCGACAAAAAAAAAAAAAAAAAAAATAACAGACATTTTCGTTGTATGATTTTTTCATGATTTGCTTTACTAAAAAGTTTAATAACTTTTTCAATTTCTAATGGGTTTCTATAACCAAAGACTCATTTCATTCATAACTTAACATAGTACGATTCTTACTTAAACACCTCTAAACTTGAAAAATATAAAAAAAAAAATCGAAATAAATATGTTTGCTTAGTCACGGAGCACACGTTGAAAGTTTTCTTGCAGAAATTTTCTTCAAATCTCTTTTAAACTTGCATTCGCGTCTACACTACGATATTTATATTAATGAAATTTAAGACTTTCAAACAACATTGTTAATTTGTATGACATTACGAATTTTATAACAAATATAATTTCCGAGTACATGAAAGAGGGTACGCATTTACATTCGTTTCTCCCCTCTGATCGACAAACTCAGGCTGTCTACAAGAAAACTTTGATCGTGTGTTCCGGGTCTTAAGAAATAGATACAGATGCCTTAAGGTTACTTAAATGCCATTAATTCCCATAACATTCCATGACCATGTGGACTTTCTATTTTTAAACTCATTGAAAGGGACCTACAGTTTAACGCCGGCTCCGAATGGCAAATGCATTAGAGAAGTTTTCAATAGTAAGTAATACTCATAATAACTAGTTACTAGCTAATGTTATGAGGTGATACCGCTGCCAAAAAACCTTTTTTTAAGATGGCCTGGCCTGGTATTGAACCGAGGACCTTCTGGTTGGTAAGTGGGTGTCTTACCTACCATACCACTGTTCCTCTTTTTTTCAAATCCGATCAGAAACTTAAAATCGGTTCGTTTTTAGCAAGTTATTAGCTTATAAGTGTATGAGGGTACAAAAACAGATTTTTCACCCATACTTCAAGATTTCGGTGTTGTTTAGAAAATTTCAAAAGCAGGTTCTTGTACTCGACAGCGCCTATTAGAAAAGTAGTATCATTTCCCAGGTATTTCAGCTTCATTTTTTTCTTTCTTTTTTCATCATCTTATAGTCGAGCATTTTTGACTGAATTTCTTTTTTTTTGTTATGAGTTTGATTAAGCAATTTTAAATAAGAGATATAAATACTATTTTCTTACTATTATTTAAAAACAAAAATTATTACAACGCATTTGATAAAAATTGCTTCGTTATTCTTATCATAAAATTATTTTTTATTCTTTTTTTAATAAAGGTATAGCTAGAGATTAAATGTAATATTTTGATTGAATTATCTTTTGTTTATTTTATTTTTATTAAATAAAAAATATATACATATGTATATTATAAATTTCATTTGTAAGTTTGTTTGTTTGTCATTCAATCACGTGTAAACGTTTGAACCGATTTTGTTGAAATTTTGAACTCATATAAGTAGACCTAACCAACGAAAGTCTTATAGAAAAAGAGGAAGAGGTTAAAAATATTTTTTTATCAAAATTGGATCTCTGCGATGTTAAAATCATGTGAAAACGATCAAAATTAATTATTCTTCTTCTGAAATGACATGCACTTTTTCTTCTTAGTTTTGTTTGTTAACATTCATCATACACTTAAATGTGTTGTGCAAAAGAATTTTCAAAAGTTGGACTTTGAGGGACTAATAATTGGTAAGAGGAGTTCTCTTGGGTTATAGCCCATTTCTATGAAACAAGTAGTCGTTATGGTATACCTTGGGAACTACAAAATATAGGGTCTTCAAACTATCCACATGCTATTTTCTATTATTTAGTTGCACATTACGAAAAAAAAAATTGACTTCACAAGAAAATTGGGCTTAGCACATAAAAAAAAAAAAAAATTATACATTATATTATTATCGTCCATTTCAATCATACATATATTTAGCGGGTGACATCAAAAGTCTTCTTAGCGTTATCTTTATAAAGATAGGCAGGTAGCAAAAAAAAAAAAAAACGGACAGGATCGGGAAAAAATCGAATAAATACTGTTAAAGCGAAGCAATTGCTTGCAAAGTGTTGTGGGGACTACGCTCCATCAGAAACAACAATAAAACATTGGTTTGCCGACTTCAAACGTGGTCTTAGAGACACCGATGATGCAGCAAGCAGTGGACATCCAAATAAGGCGGTAACACCAGAAAACATCAAAACAATCCACAAAATCGTTTTAAACGATCGAAAAGTAAACTTGCGTGAGTTAGCTGACATTGTAAAGATATCAAAAGAATGTGTTGCCTTTATATTGCATGAGCATTAGACTATGAGAAAGCTCTGTTCAAAATGGTTGCCGCGTTTGCTCACTTTTGGCTGTTCACAGACCTCAAAAAATGCTAGCCTGTAAGAAATTTCGCACGAATGAAGAAGTTATCGCCGAAATTGAGGCCTATTTTGAGGCAAAAGATAAATCGTTATACAAAAGTGGTATTGAAATATTAAAGCGGCGCTGGCATGATTGTATTGCACTTGATAGAGATTGCGTTGATGAATAAAACTAACATTGAACCAAAAAGTGTTTTCTTTGTTAAGCCCGGGACTTTTCACCTCATGTGTTATATATGGCTTTCCGGGCAACGCCAGATGGGTAAAGCTAGAGTCACTATAAAATTGAAGATGAAAACAAATTTCAAAAGGAATGAAAAAAAAAACATTAAAAATGTTTTTAAAATTAGGAGGAATTACGTTTATATTGTTATTTTATAATTTCTTTGACATAAAATATAAATTCAATAAAACAATAAAACAAAAAATAATTTTATCCACTCTTACCTCTTTATAAGGCCTTTCCCTCTACGGCTCACCTAATATGACACTGTCCTACGGTGGTATTTGGCTCGTCCCTCCCCCTTCTTATATGTATATATTGATCGTCATTTAATCCCTAAACTACAAGTCATATGTAATAGAAAGTTTAAGTCACATTTTATATTTTGAAAGTCGTAAGATGGCAATTTGTTTTAATAGTTTTTTACAGACAGTTTTTAAAAAGTTTCCTCTCAAAGTCGCATATAATATTGTAGTTGAAAGAAGTAACTAAAAGTATGACAATACGAAACAAAAATTAATTAAAACTTATGGTTGTGAGTACCAAATAGTTGATATAGCCAGACAACTGTTGATTGGCTAGAGAGCCAATAGTAATTGCTATTAATCCCAAGAAATATGCGTGCAATACACATGGCAGCCAGGCAGGCATATTTTTGCTTTTCATTATTATTCTAGATAAAGTCAATGATAAAATATTTTACTGCAACAATGTTTAGCCATTCATAGTCACTGAAAGCAAATATGCACATGGTTCTTTATTATTATCTTTTCTTTTTTGTTCATTTATTTATTTATAATGACCTAAGGGTTATGGTCACTACACTATAGTATATGACATGACTGTCTGGCATAACTGACTGACTGCTTGCACAATTCCAGTTCCAGATGACATCATTATGGTAATTAAAAAAACATACTTGTAAATACGTACACACACACACATACACTCACGTACAATCTGACCCGAATTTTTTGATAATTGTTTTTGTAATATTCATGACAGGAAGTGAATGAATGCATGCGACAATATTTTAAAGACAATTATGTACTGAGAAGTATGGCTGATATTCGAAAAAAAAAATTACACTGATTAATATCATCGTACTTTTGAAATATTTAAAATGAGAAAGAAATTCGTTTCAATATTACACTGCATTTCCCGCTTTTTTTTTTTTTTTTTTTTTGACATAAATAGTTTTTCCTGGTGTATATGCAGCTTATGACGTCAGCTATTATCATTCAATAATATAGAAACATAGAAAACACATTTCCGGAAATGCCTATTTCAAGGCTCAGTAAAACAACAAGTAAAATTTGACTAATATTGTAAGATTCTCTTTCAAACTTTCTTACGTGTTTGGACAGAAAAAGTTTTGTTTCATCAGTTTCTCAAACCTTCTTCATTTTTTTTCTTTACATTTTTCATTAGCTAATTGGTACAGTAGAATAAGAAGGGAGATCTCATACCTATCTACCCAAAAAGAGCAAAACGAATTTGTGATTCCAACATAATTCGTACTGACCCTAATTCTCTTTTTTAGTGAAGACTTTGCAAGGCAACAGCTGACTACAAAAGCTGCAAAGATTCCAGATATTAAAGTATAATAACCAGAAAAAGTATCATTGACATTTGTGCCTAGTTATGCTAATTTTTAAAGATTTATTACGGCAGCCAGTAAATTGTATATTTTTTTTTTACAAGACGGCTGCTACTACACCATACAACAAATATTTTATTTTATTTTTCTTAGTTGGCAAGCCGCTTATGCAGATATTCCTTATAGAGAATGTTAAAACAAAAGACAATTTATTTGTATTTAAACATTTACAAAATACACAATTAAATATACATACATACTATATAATTAAAAATAAAGACAAACAATCTATTATTACGCGGACTTTGTGTAAAAATGCATTAAATAATTAAAAACAAAAGATAAACACTGATTCCTAGAAATCACATTTCTCTCCACACAAATCATGCACGCACGCTGTCAAAGAAAACAAAAAATCCTTTTCTTTAAAAGAAAAAAATTGTATTTTATGCAAAATAAAGATTTTATTTATTTTACTTAACTTCTACGAGTAAGAGTTGTTTGTTTGTTAGAGTTCAGTAAAATATTCGAATACAAATTGTCTACTCAGCTCATTAATGACCGAACGAACGACCACCCATTAAACAACAGACTTCTGCGAAATTAATTCGATATACAAAGCAAAAAGATAAATAAAAACGTTGCAATTGGACTCCCCTTTATGGTTATTGAAAAATAAAAACAATAAACGTCTTATTTTTCGACTCGTACTTTAAAAATATCAGTAGAAGTTTAAATTACATTCGTAAAAAAAAAACACCAAAGAACTTATTTTTTAGAGTGACCAAATAATATCATTATCAATTAAAGGAAACATAATGTAATTTTCAATTAATGTAGCATCTGCTTTAAATATAAAGTTGCTTTAATGGTATCTTGGATCACATAGGGCATCATTTAAATGACTAAATAGGCTCAGCATCGTTTCGAAAGTTGGAATGGGGCTCACTCAAAGCAGTCAGATTGTTGGAGTAAATGAAGGGCTCAATGTAAACACATACAAAATAAACGAGAAATGACAATTGTAACAATTATTTGGCAACTTTAGCGCCGTCAGGCAGAGCGATATCATGAAAGAGAATAATAATAATTTCATCATATCGGTCTTTATATTCCGGCCGTTTTTCTTATAATTCACAGTTCAGACGAATTGATTGCAGTCTACTTCGAACACCGAATTTTAGCAGCCTATAGTACTAAAAGGCACCTTGATCCCACAAAAGAGCCAAAATTGCATTATAAATACAAAAACAACGTAATTGTACTAACAAACAAAAACTATATTCGAATTGAACGAAATTTGGAAGTAGTTACAAAGCCCAATAAAACCCGGTGCGTTGGGTTTTTGCCAACCCTGTTTACCTATAAAGCCAAATAAACATAGTTTTTACTCTATATTTCTTTTGAGGGCGAAAAATGCAACATGTTTACGCTTAAAAACGGCAACATTTCTATAAAAGGCCACATAATCATTTATTAAGCGTAACATTCGTTTTAGAAAAGAAAAGAATGGCAAAGGGCTAAAAAAAATGCAAGAAAAGAAAAAGCGCGAGTCGCATTACCGCGTTAACCATTTAAAGAACATTAGCTGAATCAAATTTTTCTTTTACAATATTGCTGCAGCTAAATTTTCAATGGCGTTAAGTTATAGTTACAGAAAGTAAGCATTAAGAATATAATCAAAGGGTAATAATCGTTGCGTCAAAAACTACAGTTCAAATATATCGAGAATCAGGGAATATTTAGTCGCATAACACACATCCATTAATAGAAAAACAAATGGTCTGATCAATTTCTTTTTTTGAACGTTGCTGCCAGCTCTATATGTACAGTTAGTATCAAAAGTCCTTGGTACAAAGTAAGGTCATCGTGGTTATGCAGTCATCCTAAGCTCCGACAACGCCTTACACGTTATGCAAAATAGCGCTGCTTGGAAATATGAAATTTAAACTGGATCTTTTTAGCGCCATCTCCTTTGTTTCGAAAAGCTATTAAAGACCGGTTTAATGGTTTCTCCAGCTTTATCGAGGTTTACCTCGACTTTTGAATTTATACGTGACTAAATGCCGTAGCCGTAACTGTAGGCATAACAAAAGCATATTTTTATCGATTAGTGGTGCCTCCACAAACGTGACTGATTCCTATCAGAAACATCCATAGCTTACAAATTTCCACAGATGATATGGGCAGCTGCGAGAGAAATAAGGAGTCGCTGACAACTCAGCGGTTTTAAAGAATTATTGTATAGAATACAAAAAGTAATCTTTTTATTTACTCCTCTTATGGGTAAAACTTTTTTATTATCTTATCTTTTACATTACAAGAAATATGTCTACACATATATGTATGTATGTATGTATCTTTACCTAGTTCTGAAATTCGCACTTAAGAAAACATAACAAATGTAATCGTACAACGTAACCGGTAGTAAAAATATATATTTTTTTTATAATAAAAGTAAAACAATTGTACTTGATAAGAAAACTTTAGGATTACTGTTATTAAATCGTATATTTATTTGTACAAATATTTTATGTATATTGTTAATAAAAACAAAATCTGCTGAAAATAATTTAAAACCTGAAAAACTTTTTGCTTTTCTTCTATTTATTTAAGTGTTAAGTTTTAAAATAAAGTTTAAAATTTATGTCAAGAACACGCCCGTTTTATGTTATAACTTGAACTAAAATAAAAATTTTATAAACATTTGTCATACTTTTAAAGCAATTGTTATTTTATTTCATTTTGTTCTGTTAAAGAAATACTAAAGTTTTAAAGTCGGAAGTTATAAAAATTAATTTAATTTTTTTTTTTGCATTTATGTTTCTTAAAACATTAAATTTTTTTACATATTTTATGGCCAACTGATAAATTAAAAAAGAATGTCCGAGTGACTCTGAGTCAGTAGCAAAGAATGTATAGTTGCCGCCATCCACATACAATATGATACGAGTAATTGCAAAAAGTATAATTAAAATAAATATACATACATACATACATATATAATATATTGTCAAGCAACATAGTTTTTTTTAATGTTTGAATGATTTAAGTTCAATAAACTTGACAAAATTTATCTTTTCTAAATAAAACTATAAATTATTTTGTTTTTATATACAACTAAATACAATAAAATATAGGAAATGAACACACCGCATATGAAATGTTGCAAGATTTGCCAATTTTTAACAATTTATAATATAACAAATGCCTATTGAGGTTTGGCCAAGTATGAACTTTTTACGCTTAACCGATTTTAATCTAAATTTTTACGATTATCTATTTCAATTGTGATTCGAATCGATTGTTGTGATCCCAACTGGAACAAGACGAGCAGTTTACAAAGGCTAAGCTAAGCAAGAAAATCTTAAAAAGCGTTTTCGACATCCTAACAGGATAATCGATCTTATGGCCATACCTGAATCGCAAAGGTTTGGCAGAAAGAAGCCTATGCAGGGCTTGTCGTAAGGATGAGAAGACCCAAAAATGCTTCCTAAGTCACTGTTCAGCAAAAAAAATGTCACATTTTCTCTGGAGCGACACAATCCAGACTTTTCTCACCTTATGCATCTCGAATAGATGACACTAAGTGAATATATCTATAGTACAAAGTGCATTAGGCACTTAAGTGAGTATCGACACTTAGACAGTCCCTTCTGCTCACACCTTCTCCAACAGAACAGCCTTCGGGGCAAAATAGTTTAAAAAATTCTAAAACATTTTCAAATAAAAGTATGGTAGGTATGATAGACAACCCGCCTACCAATCAAGATGTTCTCCGTTTAATCTCAAGCAAACAACGGCATCACCTCATAATTTTGCTAGCAACTAGTTATAAGTATGTACGCTATGAACAATTTTTCTAACTAATACATCTGTCGTTCAGAGACGATGTGTTAAGCTGTAGGTCCCTCTCAATGAGTCTAAAAATAGAATCGGATCCAACTCATCGATTTGGTGAAGTCCCACTTGTTCCACTTGGGATGTTGCGCGAATTATGTATTTATGAGTGTGTATTTATAAAATTTTAATTAAATTCATTTTATATTTTTATTATCTATTAAAAGAAAATCAATAAAAAAAAATACTTCTAAATTTATCTTCTTACGATTTTTCCCTCCAGACAACGATTTTCCATTTATTTTATTTGGCATCTACAAAATGCGCTCCCACATACATACTTACTCTTACAAGCAAAAACCACATGTAAAAAGCAAAAACAAACAAAAAACATGTAAATTTAAAAAAAATATGTTTAAAGCAACAAGAACTACAATTTCAGAGATTGTCTTGACATTAACTATTAAATTGAGTGCCATTATTAAAGAAAAATACAAAAATAGGAGACAAAATAATAAAAAATAACATTCACTACTACTTACTCACACACAAAACAAATGATGCTGCTAAAATATACAGCAACAGGTTTCTGTAAAACATCCTTTAAAATTATCATAATATAGACGAAGAAGAAAACACGTACATCATCATAGCGCAATAATAATAACAACAACACAAACTAGAACAACACAAGTATTATTGTGTACCGAAATAAAACGTTTTTTTTTTTTTTTTTGGTTTTAGAGAACTTTATGGCGTATATGGCTACTAAGCGACCCACATTTGTTTAGTTAGACAAAATCTTGCGCACACGTACATACACAATTTTCAACCATGTGTACTATACGAAAAAAAAAAATTAAATATGGTAGAGAGAAACAACAACAACAACAACAACAGCAACAGCAACAATGACGTATACAGTGTGCGCATGTAATCTATAAACATTTAATAGGTAAATAAATAGTACTCGCGTACATCTTATTTTATTGTAATATTCTCTGGTTGAATACGTAGAACAAGTACAAAAATAACAATTTGGAAAAATAAAATTGTAATTTTAAAAATAAAGTTGTTTTTCTTTTTTTTTATTATAACATTTCAATTAATTAATATACAAAATGAAATGAACAGAAAAAAACGATTTGTTTCGTTTTTGTGCCGTTCAATGTTCATTGGTGACGTAGGTTTTTCGATTTAAGTTTGTATAATTTGAAAATAAATGTTTACATATCGGGGTTTTGTTTATTTATCTTGTTGTTTTTTTACTGCATATTGCTTATAACACAAATGGAGAAACAAAAAATTAATAAGCCAAAGACAGCCAAAATTTTATTTATAACATTAATGTGTATTCCAGTATACAAATTTATTAATGCTTGAATTATGTTGGTGGTATTGCAGTTGTTGTTGTTATTTCTATGCTTGTTTCTAATGTACATACATACATACATACTCGCATACTATCATCACCAATACCATTACAAATTCACATACACAAATTTCCAACAAAAACAAAAATCAACATGAAAAGTATAAAAAAACAGCTTTACAACAACAATATGGAACTAAACAGAAATAACTTTATTATGGAATAGGTCATACAGCACTAAAAAATATACTTGTAATAAAAAATTAAGTTATTTATTAATTTGTTGCTCGAAATTGTAAAAAGATTTTTATTTTTCTGTTTTTATACTTGAACTGACTATTTCTATCTAGAACAAGGTAAACATCAAATATTGTATTTTTATTAATATGGTATGACATATCGAAATTTTATATTCGTTCGCTGGGTGACACACATACGAAAGAACCAATTTTCCATGAGCAAATCGCACGGTCTCGGTGGTCAATTCACATTAACTCAACTTGAAATACCCTCATATCTCTCGTGCAGAATTTCAAATGTGGCATGAACAGTGTTGCATGTCCATATCATCTAATTCAGGTCAAAAGAAGTTGGAAATCAACAACCTATAGCGCTCGCCCTTGGCGGGGATCACTTGCTTAACGTCGCTCTAAAACAAATATGGACCAATAACGCCGCCACCCCATGATCTACACAAAACTGTACATTTTTCGGTATACCTTGGACATTCTTAAATTTCATGTGGATTGACATCGTTCCAAATTTGACAATATCGTTTGTTGAAATAGACTTCATTGCAGATTATTTGTTGATGAATATTTTGATGAAAATTAGAATCAGATTTCAACCACACTGATAAAATAATTTTTATATTTGCACACTTTGTTAAACACTATATTCATCTATTGTGAATTCACAAAGCAAATTGAATAAATGACAATTAATTCTACAGATGTAGTTTCATTAATTTGACAGCCACAAACAGTCAAAGTGTGCAATCCCTATTGGAAATCAATCTATATTTACTTTTTTATATTTACACCTTTGTAAACAGGCTTTTTATCTTTCACATGTTCAAGTTTTTACATCTTTAAAGTTGCGTGCATGTTTTTTTTTATTAAATATTTTATTTTCTTGTCGTAAGCAATTTTTTTTTTTTTGTGTTATATAAAATGTTTTAATAGCAGAAAAATATAAAAATACAAAATAAGAATAAATTTTTTAACAATATTTTTTTTTACTTTCTAGCGATTAATTAATTGTAACAATTAAAAAAATTGTGTCAATAAATCATTTCATCATCGACGCTCTACTGTATCATTCATAATTGTATTGTGCAGATAATAAATAAATGCGTTCGACACTACAATTTGAACCGTATTGTACTCATATTGTGTTATTGTTGTTGTTGTTGATGTTATTATTGTATTCACACATACATGCACACTACATAAATATTATATTGTACGTTTTTAGTTGCCGTACACAGACACAACATAATCAATTAATGAAATAAAAACCGTTATATTTTATATGTGTTTATGTAGTAGTTGTACTCATCATCATCACATCGTTCATTAAACTTTTTTTTTACTCACACACACATACATATACATACATCATAAAACAAAAATTAAATACTTGTATAATAAATATGAAAATAAAATAATGGTGAAAAGTTTAACCACAACAATAGATTTTGAATAAATTTACTAACAAAACAAAAGCTTCACAAAATAAAACATGAATATGAACATTAGGGTTAACCTTATTTTTAAAACTGCGAAATTGCACTGTAACTTCTCGTAGTAAAAAATGAGTTGTGAAACATTTTAAGATATTGCATCAGGTGAAGGCGTGCCACAACGGTCTGATTGGTTTTAACTTGGTAAAACCTAGTACCTATCTTGGTTCTTTCTTCATCTCAAGTGGTGTCACCTGGTTAGCTAATTTTGACACCCATTGAAAGTAGTGAGTTAATAGTGTCACGCGTTCATCCAATAAACGTAAAAAAGTGGTTGAAGCGTTGGACTTGTACTCCGCCTTTACAAAAACCTAACTAAAACCAAAAGAAGAATGGGAGGAAAACAGACCTCCTTTACAACTGATGACCCCCGCAATCGAAATAAGGATCATGATTTAAGGAGCTGCACGTGGAATGTACGCATTCTGTATAGAGTATGCCGATATCACTGTCGTTCAAGAAATACGACGGAATGGGCATGGAGAGAGCAGAACACCCAAAGCTGACATATACTACAGTTGCCATAATACGAGGTACGAATTTGGATGCGGATTTGTTGTTAGCAAGAGAATTTCCCATCTGACCAAGGATATAATTTTACGAGCACTTAGAACGAGATCACGATCGCTGCCACAGCCATGACATTAAAATTGTTCTTGGCGATTTTAATGGCACATTGGCAGGGAAATATCTTTGGTCCAACAGTCGGAAAATTCAATCTGCACGAAGAAACATCCGATAACGCAATGAGACTGATAGACTTTGACGCGGCAAAAAATACGATTATCAGTAGCACCCGATTTCCGCATCGAAATATCCACAAAGCGCTCGATTCGGGTTGCTAACATCGACTCCTATCACTACTTAGTCGCTGCTAAGGTTCGCACCCGGTTAAGTGTAGCGAGAAGCGTACAGATTGCCACACGGAGAAATTTTTACGTCGCAAAGCTGCGAACACAACACACTGCCACCGCTTACACAACTCGACTGTCTCAACTGCTACAAGAGAGCACTCCTCGTCCCTGGAGCTCTGCTGGAGCTCTACTTGGGTTTCAAAAACCTTCACAAAAAAAACCACTGATACGACCAGGAGTGTCTCATCGCTACCAAAGAGAAGAACGCCGCATACATGGCAACATTGCAGGCTATAGCAACGCGAAGTGTGCGGGAGAGATATCGGGAGAAGAGGAGAAACATTGAGATGCTCGGGCGTCGAAATGAAATCTGAAAATTTTACTAAAGAATAAGGCGACAAACAGATGGCTTTAGTACAGGTGTTTCCTCCTGCAAGGACGAAAATGGTAATCTGGTGACTGATCCGGCAACTGTACTGAGGATTTGAAATGATAATTTTTCCAATCTGTTGGTATTATGTTGAAGATACCAATGTTCCAATCGAAGATGATGGTGTTGAGTGTACACCACCTAGCCGAGATGAGGTCAAAACAGCAATATCTCGATGAAGAAAAATAAGGCTGTCGGAGCCGATGGATTAGCAGCTTAACTTATTAAATCTGGATGCAATGATTTGATAAGGTGTATGCATCAACTTCTTGTCAGCCTTTGGTTGGAGGAACGCATGCCCGACGATTGGAACCTCAGTGTAAAACCATGTGCGTCAATTATAGAGGTATAAATCTCCTTACCATCGCATACAAGATTTTATCGAGCGTTTTGTGTGAAAGATTAAAACTAAAGTCAACGAGATAATTAGACCATATCAGTTCAGCTTTACACCTGGAGATTTTCTATCACCGATCAGATATTCACACTACGCCAAATCCTGTAAAAGACTCACGAGAAGCAAATCGACACATACCACCTATTTGTCGATTACAAGGCCGCCTTCGATAGCACTATATGAGCAAAGGTGTTCGAAGGCATTTCTGAGTTTGTTGTTCCTGCCAAAATAATAAGACTGTGAAGAACGACCATAACTGACACGAAATCATCAGTTAAAATAGGAAAGGAACTTTCCGAATCATTCAATACCAAACGAGGTTTCAAGCAAGGCGACGGTTTATCGTGTGATATGTTTAATATAATGTTGGAAAAGATCTTACGTGATGCAGCAGTTAACACAACCGCCACGATTTACACAAAGAGGCATATGCTTCTCGCAGTAAATGAGGATAAAACAAAGTTGGTGCTTCAACGAACAGGGAATCCACACGACTGAGTCACCATGTGAACGTTGGCAACTACAGCATTGAAATTGTGAAGGAATTTATCCATCTTAGAACCGCCATAAACAAAACTAATAACATCAGCTTGGAGGTAAGACGGAGATTCATACTTGCTAACAGGTGCTATTCTGGTCTACACAGACAGTTTAACAGCAAGGCTCTCCATCGGCGAACAAAAATTATACTCTACAAGATGATACTACACGTGCTATTATATGGCGCAGAAACATGGGTACTTGCACAAGCAGGTGTATTCAAGTTGAAAGATACTCCGTAGAATTTATAGACTTGTCTGCGTTGGTGGAGAGGACAGACACCAAATGAATCATGAGCTGTATGAACTTTACGACGACATTGATGTTGTTAGACGCATTAAGATGCAACGACTGCGTTGGCTTGGCCATGTCGTACGTATGTTTAAAAATGCCACAAGATCAAAGCGCTTGGACCTCGAATCTGATTCAGGCTAAAGACCTTAAGATTGTCATATAGCCATCTAAGAAGCTGTCAAAATATATTAAATTCATTTTAAGCAAGTACTAATGATACCCTATGAACTTCTGGGCGGATGCGGCACGCTTTCACCTGATACAATCTGCTTAAAATTTTCAACAACTCATTTTTAGGCAACTAAGAACATTTCTGGAGGAGTTACGACCCAAACTTTACAAGAAAAAAAAATTGGCCCATACATATAAGGAGTACCTTAATGTACAGACATAAAACATAGTACATATGTATGTAGTATATGCATACAACACACAACCATTTTAGATGTCATAAGTTATTTGTATTGTATTATTTAATTTTGTTTTATTATTTCCAAATGCATTCTTCAAACATTCCATTCATGGCTGGTTAAAAACGGCAGTTTAGAATTTATTCTCTGAAAGAGGGAAACATTTGAATAGAATGTGTGTGTGCTTGAGTTATGTGTAATTAAATTGTTGTTTACTTCATGTTGTTTTCTTATTACAACGGATGTCAATCTTACAATTTGCTCTCATTATTAATGACTATGTATTGAAAAGCCAAAAAACAATAACTACTATCAAAAGAAAAAGCAACAAAACAAATATTGGTATAGTTTTAAACGAATCAATATCGTACAGTAACATCATTTGCCAGCCAATATAGAGTTACTAACTTTGACTATACGAACAACAACAAAAAAAAATTTCTGCACAAAAATTGTCAATTATTTACGCTTTCGAGACCGAAACAATGTTGACAATTTGTTTAAAAGAATTTAGGTCATGATGCCAACTAAACAACGCACATTTATTTAGTGAAAGGATCTAAAAAGTACAAGAAATTCTTTCACTCTACACACCCCCTGCAGTTGCTTTTTTATTATCTTTTCTTTTTTTGCACACAGATTAACTTTAGTCAGTTTGTTGTTTTTTTTTTTAATCTTTTAAACGCTTCGCTGTGCATAACGCACCCATATTTACAATAAGTCTCATGTTATTTTGTAGTTAAAATTTGCTGTACAAATGCGTGCCGCAATCATACAAAAGGAAAAAAATCATAGTAAAAGTAAAGAAAATTAAAATATTGTTCATATAAGGCCAGTCAAGATTCATAATTGTAAAATTTACACACATAGGTAGCAAACAAGAGAGTGCGACATTCAAATATTGTAGTACTTCAAAGAAGAAACTACGTAAGCATTATGAAAAGAGATAATAATGATTTATGTGCATTCGTCTATTTAACCCTAAAGTGTTTTAAGTTAATCTTTAAAAGTTTAAACTTAGATATTGTTTTAGTAGCAGAATAAAACTCAAGCGTTAAAAGTATTATACACAAAACCTACAGCAGGCAGCAGATAGCAAAATGTCAAAAATTACACAATGATTTTAAAGGCAGCACAGCAAAAGCCTAGATAACATACATAATCCTTCAGAACCTACCCTCTCTTCCATGTGGTGGAGGTGATTCATTTACCAAAGTGGGGTTGCGAAAAGAAATTGTTTGCCGCTCTTAAAGGGTTAATTTGTATAGACTTACTATCGATATAAAATGTTTTATCTATTTGGTTGATAGTTTAATTGACATTTTACTTATAAATACTTTTATGATACGTAAAATAGGCTTATATCCGTTTAATAATTTAACAAAATTAATTATTTCCATAAATATTTCTATTGATTATTACAATAAATTACAAATTTTTATTTCTTAAATATGTATGTTCTACATTAATTGTTGTTTTTATTTATTTCATTCCAAATTGTTATCTCGTGTATATCTATTTCAAAATGCATTTTAGGGCGTCATATTCATGAAGAATTTCTTGATATTACACAGAAGATACGAAAAATAAAACGATTGAGCATGACAAAGCAGAGTTTGTAGTTGTTTTTCATATTAGGAACAGACCTACATTTTGTGGTTATCAAACAACAACAAAAACAACAAATTTAAAAATACATATATACAGACATACATTTTTAAAAATCATATAAAAATGCTTTAGCTTTGGGAGACGTATTTTCATATCATAACAAAAGAAAAACGATATACTAGGTTGATCAAAAAATTTCCGGAATAACCCCCGTGTCGCGGTCCCATCATTCCGATTTGAGTTTTGCAAAAGCTACGTAGCCAACACTACATCTATCTCTATGTGCGTTGGCGATTTTTTACAATTTTGACCGTGTTGAGGTCGTGAGGATAAATCCGATCCCACATTGATCCAAAGGATCATTACTGGAGACGAGATGTGGGTTTATGAGTACAACACGTAATTCAGACATCAGGCAAGTGAATGACGTTCACCAAATGAGCCGAGACCAAAAAATACAATGTTTCAGTCAAAAAAGAAGGCAATGCTCATGGCTTTCATGGCTTACAACGGTGTAGTGCATCATGCATTTTTGCCAAAAGGCCAGACAGTAAGCAAAGAATATTATTTGGGCGTTATGAGACGTTTACGTGAAGCGATTCGTCGAAAAAGACCAGAATTGTGGGCAGAAAACTCGTGGACTTTGCACCATGATAACGCACAATGCCATCATTATTCGAAATTTTTTGACGAAAAATGCAACAAATACCATCCAACAGCCACCAAACTCGCCTGATATGGCTCCCTTTGACTTCTTTCTGCTCAATCGAGTAAAAAAAACCATTACGGGGAACGTGTATCAGCAGCCGTTTCTAAAATTAAAAAAAAATATCACCAACGCACATAGAGATAGATGTACTCAAATGTCAAGCTATGACGCTAAGGTTTAGCGGAAATATCAACAGATGTACCAACCTAACAAAAAAAAAAACTAAAATCGGAACTTTGGGACTGCCACACGGTGGTTATTCCGGAAACTTTGTTATCAAGGTAGTATACTTTTATTCAAGAGCATATGTATGTAAATAATTTAGATTTGGGGTAAGTAAGCTTTTGATAAAATTAGGGAGAATGTCAAGAACTGTTTGGACATGCATATACACAATATCTAAGATATAATTAAGAATTTTAAGGTGGAACAAATTGGATAAATTTTAATTAGCGATAAAAAAAAGTAAAGTAAAGGCATCATAAATCTGTTTTTGTTGTTAAAGAGAGATAGAAAATATGTAAAAGAAATGAAAATTTGAATCATTCAAGGCATGAGAATGCATTGTAAACTAAATTAAAATTTTAAATGTTTTTCTAATTGAAATCTTCCAAGAGGCTATTACCAAGAGCTCTTCTTTAAAACAAAAGTGCTTGGTGATCAAAGATAAAATGTTCATTTTTATATTTCTAACAATTAGAAAATCGATTATCTATTAAGTCTATCATAAATTTTAGGTCACTTTGTAAAAAAAGAGAAATCATCAGTAAGTATTGTACAAGTGGAAGTCAATATTAAATAGAAATCTGCAGCATTTTTGTCTAGATGTGCAGCATAAATGGTGTTTACAGCAAAATCATTAAAAAACAACGTGTCTAAAAATGTCGAAATAGCGTATAGAACTTTCAGATCTTTATTAAGTGTTCCCTCTGTATTGCCAAAGTAACATGTCTCTTCTATTATATACCAAATGCAGAGACATCATTATTGACATCAGTGTTACCAGTGTGTGGTGAGTGAGATGCCTTCTACTCGTTGTCTGATATTTTTAGATATAAAAAAATTTAAGAAAATCTGCTCAAATTTGTTTAAATTTATATGGAACTTTGGTTACAAGAGATACATATTAAAGCAGCGGCAACACTGATCATCATAGCGCCTACATGTCTTTACTGAAAAAATTGTATGTTATTTTCTTATACTGTGTATGTGTGTATTTTTTTACAATGCAGATGTTGTCCTCGAAAAACGAAAACAGCTTTGGCAGAATATACAATAACAATCAACACATATGTATGTATGAGCAAAACAAAACATGATAATTTTTCCAGTTTTTCTTGCCTGTTTAGTTTTATATACTAAATATTATTATTATTGCTGTTGTTGTTGCTTTATTATTGCAATTGCTATAAAATCAAAAACAAAAAAGATGGTAACAAATGTTCCCATTTCTTTGTTGTTGTTGTGGTTATTTGCAATAGCTTAGCAAAATTAATTTTTAAATTGATATTAGTATTGTTTTTTTGTACAAAAACTCGTTTTCTTTTAAATAATTATTAAAACATTTGTTTCTTATTTTTATTTTTAATGTTTATTAACAAAAACTCCTCTTTGCAGCCATGAATTTCTTGTTTTAGTACAGATTCTAACCAGTTCTTCTTGTCTTACTTGTTATCATGTAAACAAAATAAAAAATCGAAAAAAACAGTGTTGACAAAATGCTCAAAACCCAATACTTCTTTTTTTTTAGAAATTTTTTATTTTTTGTTATTAAATGTGTTCTTCAAGCGATTGTAGATTTATGTTCAGATGTCTCTTAAGCAATATTAAGTTAAATTGAGCTTTAGCTGTTAAAACTGAATGTTAATGCTGACGTTTTTTGCTTTGGAAATTTTGCTTTTACACTTGATTG
The DNA here is from genome assembly GCA_023159175.1 of Wohlfahrtia magnifica. Classification (NCBI taxonomy): domain Eukaryota; kingdom Metazoa; phylum Arthropoda; class Insecta; order Diptera; family Sarcophagidae; genus Wohlfahrtia; species Wohlfahrtia magnifica. The sequence continues at coordinate 311,291 of JAKWBJ010000044.1, read as the reverse complement.
CATTATTTTTATGTTGTTTTTTGTATTTAAGTATTACGAAATTGAAACTGAATTTATTTGTTCACGCGTATAAAATTAATTTTATTTTTTTGTGTTTTTCTTTATTGCCTATAAAGAAGACTTTACCTGTAATTTATTTTATTTTTTGTGTGTATGAACAATGCAATTAGAGCAGAACGTTTATAATCAGCAACTATTTTATTACTATAATTAATTACGAATACAAACTACATATGTAGTACATATGTATGTAAGTATATTTTTATTTTTTAGCGATCGAAAAAAATGTTTTAAATCATTTTTTCTGCACTAAACAAAAAAAAAATTAAATATTGCAAAACATAGCATTAAAATAACATTTTATATAAAACAAACGTTGCTTTTTAAATTTGTTAATTTGGCTCTAATGCAACTCTAGAATAATGCTTGAACTTCTTTCACTCTATGGCCTATGATATTTCTAAGGCCATTAAATTCGATTATTATTTTTGCGTATGCAAATGATTTTACAGTCGAACAGTCGAGCATGATTATAACGTTAACTATAAATTATAAATTCAAAATATGTTCGTTATAACCCTGTTCGTTATGGTGTTGCAGAAATTCATTTGTAAAAAATTTACTTAAAAACTAAAAATTGCAATTCTGGGTTTTCAGTACGATAACATACGCATGTACAATTCAGAGCTGTCTCAACTACAAATAACAATTACATATTTAAGGTTGTTCGTTTTTGTTAAAATAGTTTAAAAATTCGTCAAAACTAAGATTAATCGTCAAATGTTGCAGCTATGATTGTACGCCATACAGAAAAAACAGTAATGGAGCATTTTTTTCAATTTCAGAGCCACGTTTTATTTAAATTCAGTATAAATTATTTACTAAATTTAAATAAATAATAAATTTAATTAATAATTTTTGGATGTGGTTTTAAACACTTACTTATGTAAACGATCTATTTGTTCTGCTTCATTCGATAATTCGATTATTGCAAACAGTTCTTCTTCACCAGAACGACCAAATATGCCATTCGGTATTTTACGTAGAAATTTTTTTAGCACGCTGGCTATGGTATAGACTGAATAGTTGTCCACGTTCACCAGGCGTCCGGCTTGCAGGAAATGTATGAGTTTTTTCATGGCACCCTGATGACCGGGTGCACGAAAGACATCTCGTCGATTGGGTGATTCTTTGTTGAGTTTGAGTATTAATACGAGCAATGGGCCAGGAATGTTATCGTTTTTACACACTTCCTCTAGGGGAACACCAAACTTAACTTTTTCCAAACGATAGGGATACGTGGGAGCCGATGAGCCGGGATGGCCACAAGACGTTACGACGTTGCTGAAATCAGCAGCACGTCGATGTACACGTTCAGCCCAACTAGACATTGTTTGTGAGTGGGTGGTTTAGTTTAGTTTATTTTATTATTATTTTTTCAAAATCAATCTCCCGGGAAATTGTTGGTAGTTTTAATTTATTTAAATGGCCCCAATAACAAGAAAAAATTTGAAACGCCAACAAAATATAAAAAAATATTTTTTGTTGTTTCTTTTACTAATGTTTTTCTTAAAACATATTTTTCTTGGAATGATATTTTTTCGTTTTTGATTTTTGTTTTTGTTCTATTTTCTCTCACTAACTATCACTCACTCGCGCTCTTTGTATCTCTTGTGTATTTGTTTTCGTTTTTTTGTTTTTTTTTCACTTTTCTCTTTGTTGTTATATTTTCCAAAAACACATACACACCGTTACACACATGCATATGCTAAAAGAATTTCACTCACACATGTTGTTCTTGTAATTGGTTTCTTTTTTTTCACTTCTCAATGCAACAAAACAATACTTTTATTAATTGTTTATTTATTTTTCCGTTTTGTTAATCTTTGTTTTTTATTTAATAGAAACCAACGTTATTAATTAGAATAAAAGCAAAAAAAAAATAAAAACAAAAAAAATAAAAATTATTTTGTGGTTAAGTTGTTGTTGATTTTTGAGATTTTCATTTCAATTTATTGCTGTAGTCGTGTATGGTGGCAATAGTGTTGCTGTTGTTGTATTCGTTAATTGATGATAATGAACACGACGAACGATTTCCTTTTTTATTTATTTATTTTTTTTTTCAACAAATAAAATTTCACTTAAAAATGTTGCTTTTTTCATTGAAGTTTTCACAAATTGTGGCTTTTTAATTGTTGCTGCTTTTGCTTGCCACTCCTGTATGTTGGTCGGACGTTCGTTCGTTTGGTTGGCTTGGAATTAAGGCAATAACAAAATAAAAAGAAGCAGCAGCAAACCGAAATTAACACATACAGACTTTTTTATTCTCACAAATAATTTTTTCACTTTCATTGAGAATTATTTTCAGTATTTACGTTTACTTTTTTAACAAATTGTTGATATTCCAGGTGAATTTAATAACAATTGTATTTGCTTAATTAAAATTTATTAAATTATTGTAATTTATGCACACTTGTGTGTGTATAATTCACACTTTTTTCTTATTTGGATTCACTTTTAATTTATCCGCCATATACAACTACTCCAATTGAGTTTCGAACACTAAATAAAAGTTACTCAACATGGAATTAAGCCGTTTGTTTTTAAAGTAAGCGTTGTCAAGACGTCACGTAATATTATATATTGACGCCGTCAGTGAAACAAACATGAAACGCCTCTATAATTCAAAATAACATTAATAATAGACCTTTAAGGCCAATTAAGTCAGGCCTTATATCAAATTAGGAACTATTTTAATATTTTTACAGATGACGACTTTTCAAGGATAATGCGTATTGAATTTCTTATTATTATCAAATCATCATCAAATTCTTGACTCTACATATGTATGCCATGAAGCATACTTCTTCTAAGCACATTTTTACACTGTTGCTTAAACATGTACCTTGTTTTGATACTTTTTGATTACAACACTGTAATATTTTGACATTGCTTTTGTTGTTTTTTTATTTTTCAAAAAACGTTGCTTTCATGGAGAAGATTTAGCAGAAGTATTCCAATCGCCTCATTTTATAATAAATAGCAATACATATTAAATTAATAAAAACGCACAAAATACCAAGATTTGACTATAGCAATAAAAGTATAAAGTATACATAAAACGTATGTCCTCTAATAATACTAAAATGCCTGCCTCAACGAAAGCCATGAAAAACAATTCAACGGCAGCTGGAAATTCGGTCGATACTAAAAATACCACAACACCTCTTGCAGGTACGACAACAATAAAACGTGAACTATCAGCCACAGCATTAGCATCGAATGGTATACCGAAATTGTCTTCACTGACTCCAGCCAGAGATCTAACGTTGGGCGGTAGAGGCGGTGGCACTACAGCGACCAATAAAAAAGTATTTCTACCCAATCTAAATGTAGTCAGAAATAAAAATACGTAAGTGTTATACAAGAAAAAAAATTTACTCAAAAAAGTCTAAATATTTTTTGTTAATTTTACAATAGCAATGTTAAAACTTCAAAGGATACTACCCTTAGTAGGGGTAGAGGTCGTGGTCGTGGTACTGACCGTGGCGGTCGTGGTGGATCCAGAGGAGGTCGAGGTGGCTCCTCTTCTCTTATACAAACTACTGGCGTCTTCTCTGAAGGCGCAGGTGCTGTCAACTTACGACCCACAGCTAGATCATCGGGTTATAGTAGGGATGTAGAAGACTCGCCATCGGCCATGAGAAAACCCACCCTGTTAAAAAGTGAGAAGAAAATGGATATAAAGGCTGTTTTAGCCAAGGACGTAGATATTTTAAAATCCTTAGACGATATTGATGACGACGAAGAAATAGAGCAAAAGACTGATTTGGACAAAATACCTGTACAACTTAATGAAGGTGAGTAACAAAGATTGTAAAACCTAAACAAAGGAGCCGGGAATTAAATCTGTATAGCTAGACGTAAAAGCACTCAGGTTTATTCCTAAAAACTCCCATATTAAGCTAAAAGGGTAATTTAAAAAGCCATCAAAAAGGATTTTTTATGTCATAAACAAAAGTCCCTTAAATGTCCAATAACAAATGATGAAAGCCTTAATATCAATAACAAAACCTTTGTTTAAAACGTTGTTCCTTTTAACCCATTTACAACCTAATCCTATAACAAAACAAAATTAAGGCAAATGGAAATATTTAAAACCTGAGGTGAAATTGGAATCTAATATTCAAACAGATGTGGTAGATTCGAAAGAAGGTAAAATGAATTTATCAGATAGTATATAAAATCTAGCATAAATCGCTTTTTTTCTCTATTTCGAACTAAAATCTTTTTTTACTTACTCTAGATGCGCTGGCTATAGCATCACAAATACAAGCTTTGCATGTGGCACAACAAGCAGAGCAACAAAATAAGCCGTTACCACGTTATCCACAAACATTAAAGGAGTTATTAGACAACAACAGTCAATCACAGATATTCTTAATGCAAGTATGTTTTTAATACCCCTTAATGTAAATTTAATATTAGAAAATATCCTCGTTTTTAGCTGCCAGATACTTTACCATGTGTAGATGATGATGATGCGGATTCTCCAGAGCTTAACACTAAACCCTCTACATCAACTGCCACAGAAACGACAAAAGCAGCAAATCCCGCCGTTGCAAAAAAGAAACCCATCAAAACGAATGTCTTAAAGAAAATGGAAGAAGGACAAGTGGGCCGTCTGATACGCTACAAATCGGGCAAAACTAAACTGGTGCTAGGTGAAACCTATTTCGACTTAGACATTGGCATGGAAACTGGTTTTCTACAGGTAGAGATCTTCTGCACATCTTTCTATAAAAGTATTTTCAAAAACTCATACAATTTAAAAACAATTTTAGGATTTAATGTCGATAAGCTGTAATCGTGAAGAACGCAGTGGTAATATGATAAATTTAGGTCCCATTCAAGCCAAAATTACAGCTACTCCAGACTGGGAAAATTTGCTAAAACAGCCTTCTAATAATAGTCCACATCTTTAGCATATAAATGTTTGTTTTAAAATTTTATTTAACTTTTCCTTTTATTATTATTATTAATTGTATATAGTATATATACAACTTTAGAATGCGCACTGTTTGGCTCTACAAAAAATTTTATTTAATTATGTGTAAAGGAAAAACAGAAACAAAATTTAAAAATTTTTCAACAAAATAAACTAGTTAAGGCTTAAAACGAACGAAAAAAAATCTGTATCAAGTTTTTCAATTTAGTTTTGGACCTCTATACGATCTTCAGCTTCTGACAGAGTCTGAAGGTTTTGCCCACTAGGCGTATTACCGGGTGTATTATTACGTCCGCGATATATATTGCCACGCAAGTCTATGGAGAAATTGTAATCGACTGGATTTGCCAGAGCCTTTTCAATAGCGGCATCTAGATTTTCGCGCGTAATAAAGGTCTTGGATAATTCCTAAGCAATAAAAATTTAATTAAAATACGCTATGAAGTTTACACGAGATATAAAAAATACCTTTTCTTTTCTAACTAATGCCTCAATCTTCTCCATACGCTCTTCTTCACGTTCTTGGGCCAAGCGCAATCGCTCCTTAATATACTCTTCCTTTTCTTGCTTCTCTTTGGCTAAACGCTGTTCTCTAATGGCGGCAATCTCCTGATTCCATTTTGCATTTTCCTGCAAACAACGTTGGAATTCTGCCTCTTCTTGATCTGCAGTTAAAACAAAATGACCAGCAGTGGAGGTTTCGGCTATACGTTGATTTTCTTCTCTTAAATACTGGCGCACCGAACGCAGTTGGGTTCTGTTCAAATCAAATTCATGAAAAACATTATGAAACGATTTATTTGGTTTTACCAAGCTTACTTGTAGTTATTGTGTAGCCGCAGTAATTCAGCCTTTTCCTCCGGTGATTGTTGTTTTCTTTCCGGCACACGGAACATTTTACTTTTGGCTGTGGGCAACCAACGGGGCTTACGTCTCCAACGTATAAACTCTAAAGCAAAACACGTCTGTCCCGTTTTACTTTCGTTTATAGTTAAACGTTGCAATATGCCAGTCGGTACACGTAACATCTTTACGTTTTTATTATTTTCAAATTATTCCTAAGTTTTATAAGTATTCTTTGTTATAAAATTCAATAATTTTAATGCACATTAGATGTGCTTAACAAAAAATTAAAAAGAGATGTTACGCGATTTGACAGCTTAAAAGAAAAAAAACACTCTAACAGCTGTTTTTGAGGGAGCCTATAGGTTGGCAACAAGAGTAAGCGGAAATAAAGTTGGCAGCACTAAATCGCCTAAAGAAAATGTTTTTGCTTTTTTGCTAAAACGGAAGTAGTTTAACAAGTGACGCCACAAGAACGCGCGCGTTTTATTTTATTGGTTGCTCGGTTCGGTTAGATACTGTTTTAATTTCTTTTTTAACATTAAAATAATTATATTTTAAGTGTGTTTAATATAAACTTTTGTTCAATTCCGTTACTATTATAAATTGTATTTGTAATACTTTCAAAAATTACAATGGATCTCATTATTGATTCTGTTACGTGATTGCGAAAAGCATTTTTTGTACGGAAGCAAAATTTGGAATTACTGGTTCCGCAGCTCGATAACTTTCCGTTGTTACAGAATCATTTCTACCCTTGTGGTATTTCCGTATTATTGATTCCGCAAAATAGATATTTTGCTTAATTTTGTTTACGTGACAATTTTATAACGTAAGGCTTACGGAAAGAACAAAAATTAAAGAAAAAATTTAAGATTTCACAGTAGTAGTGCCGATCCTCGAGAAAGGCTACTGTGTCCATGTTTCTATGTAAATTTCGCTTATAAAACAACTTTTTTATGTTATTGACACAATTAAATCGATTTTACGGAAAACTATACCTCAAAAATGAATAATTTCAATTAGCATATCGAGCGATATTTCTTTCCGTTTAATTTTCCGTTCCGTGTAGAATCAATAATAAGGGCCAATGTTGTGCTAGATAGTTGGTCTTAAAGTGTAGTTGTGCATTATTAACAGTAAATTAGGGGTATCAAACAAATTGATGGACAGCTATGACTTGAGTGAGATTTTGGTAAGTTTACAAAAAAGAATTATTTTATTAGTAGGGTCATTCGTGGTCATGTTGTGATACTTCTAATAGGAAACAAATTAAAGCTTTTAAAAAGAACTAATTACCCCCTAGTAAAATAAAATATACGCTGTAGGCGTAATAGATAAAAATATCTGCTCGTCCGGCTACCTTGCCTTTATTGGCTCTTTCTTTATGTCTTGAAGAAGTTAAAGAAATCCCCGGAAATGACGTTGAGGCCAAATAAGTTCCTTTTCGAGCACCATTGTAAAACGATTCTAGATAAGGATGATGTGACGTGAAAATTGCTGAAGACAGCCTTTGAGATTATTTTAGCCATCAATCAATCTCATTTCTTGCTTCTGCGTCATCTGTATATATCTTAGGAATTAAACCTAAGCTGGTCGAATGTTTTGTCATAAAGATCATTGGATCAAAAACTCAAATTTAGCCGCAGCATACGTTATATTCCTACAACACTTTAAATACTGGATCAATCAGGAAACTACATGAAGAAAACGACAGCATTTTTAAAACCGTTTTAAATGCTTTTATTTAATTTTTCTGTTTTTTTTTTTAAGAATTTAAATGATAAATTCAAATAAAACATATAGTATATGTATATAGGTTTGTGTACCCCATGTGATGCTTTAGTTTTTTAAAACCTTTTACACTTACTGCTAAAAATATTTATGTACTCCAAAATACATACATTATTACACTCATATAAAATAACAAGTATCTCAAAAAATAAAATACAAAAAAAACGAATCATTATACTTAAATTATAACAAAATTCCTTTCAACCATACAAATAAATATTCATATATCCTTGCCATGATTTGGGTCAAACTCAACGAAAAGGGGAGCTTCGCGTTTGGATACGGGTGTGGTAGGGGCCGATGAGGATGAAAGCGAGGTCGAGCAATTACAGCACGATGAACTACTAGTCGATGAGAGACGTTTACGTTTTTCATGTATATCCGAATTTGAAGATCTACGCTTGCCTTCGTGTGCCAAAGACGATGATTCGTCATTTTCTTGGTCATTAGTATGTCGGTGGTGCTTTGTATTGGAACAAGTTCTTAGAGTTGATGTTGTTGTTGTTGAGGCCATTAGAAACTCATTAACTTTACAGTGATAACGATGGGAAGTTTGCTTACTATTGAGTAAATCTAGTTTTGTTTGATTCTGATATGACTTTTTCAAAATGCAACAGGTCAATAGAAATGGTATTGCTAGTATTGTGAGTAGACCCAAAATCAGTATCAGCATGACATCGATTAGTATAGAGCTCCAAAAATTTAAATGATATGAGTGAGGCTTGAGGTAGTCTAAACCATCGGTACTTAAAGTCATTTCAATGGCATTAAGTGCCTTTTGCATCACATCGATATTGTCCAAGTTCTGTAGTAATTGTTTCTTCAAAAGTTTAACCTTTGCTTTAAGGTTGTTATTGTTCTCCAACAGATATTGTATGGCATACAATAGCTGATCGTAGGCCAATGCATGGTACTTAAGTAGATAAGTGGCGTTTTGCTTATTAAGTTTTTGACATAAAACGTACTGTTCGGGAGTAATAGGTATGGTTAGGGTGGATTTTTCAAAGTAAAGAGCCTCAGTCATGCTCATAAAACCACCTGATGTTATGAAAACTTTAACATTATCGTGAGCTTAATTAAACAAAAAAAAAACAATAGTTATTAATCATTTACTGTGCACGTATAGACAATTTACGTACCTAAAATGGCTTGTTGAGGCCACCAGTTTCGTATCATTATTTGAGAATTGGTATTTAAAGTAGTAGGCAATGGTTCTTGATCATCATATTTAATGATGAACCGCATATCGGTTAGAGTTTCAAACACATCTAGAAATATTTCCATTTTACCTAAAGGAATGTCATAGTTATTGGCACCAAAACTCATATACACCACTCCTTGAGTAGCGGTTTCTATAAACTGTTGCACATGCTAGTATATTTAAAGTGTAAGCATTAAACGTTTATTTATTTTATGTATTTATGTACAATACTTACATTTGGTAGTTTTAAATCCTTTTGGTTGGTTTTCAAATGTATACCAGCTACGCTAAGCATATTTGGCAAATAAGCCCGTGGATATTGTAGTAAAGGATGTGTATTTATTAGGGCCAATGAAAGATTTTCAGTCAATTCTTTGTGATGTGGCAATTCCCTACACCAGCTGGCAAGTTGGCATAATGGTTCAAAATGTTTTGTATAAACAGCCTGTTGAGAGATCATGTGAAAAAAGGAATAGGTAAGTTTTTCAAACATGGCCATCATAGTGTTGACACAACGCTGCCAATATGACATATCTTGAGCATAAGGCAGAAAGTTACTAGGATCCAAGGCAGCATTTTGGGGATTGCCAAAACGTTGATTTAACCAGGTATTCGAACCACTGGGACTTAATACCACAGTGGGTATTTGGTAGTAAAGAGATAAACTAGAAGAGCGATAAAAGAGAGAAATTGTAAACTAAAACAATTAATAGTGATAACATATCACAACTTACCCTAATAGGGCATCGCTTAAAAATAAATCCACTATAAGTAAATCAAACTTTTGTGTGGACTGCATAAGTTCCCTAACTTTAGAGTTTTGTAACAAACAATCAATGTTACTGGTAGTGGCATACATGAGACGGGTAAAATGTTCTATAACGGATTTTTCATGCATTTCTTCAATATCGAAAGACAAACCCATTTCCAACCAATTCTCTAATAAACCCTTCACTTTAATCTCCATAAATTTGTCTTTTGTGATATTCAATCCCTCCTCTCCAAACATTTCATAAGGACTAATTAATGTCACCGTGTGATTTTTTTGCTCCACCAGTTGCGTTAGTATGTGATGGCCAAATAAATAATGAGATTTCCATACACTAGGCAATATAGCCAATATATGGGCCGCCTGTGTAGGTTGGGGGGTTAATGTAAGCAGATATACAAGCTGTTGAAACCACAACCAGCACCATAACGTCACACTCTTCGTCATTTTTTCTACAGTATTTTAATTTTTTGATTTTTTTTTTATTACTGCTGCATTCCTTTGGTTTTACGAAATCAGGTGACATGTAGGAGTGCCTTAAGTTAATAGTCTGGTTTTCGTCATTCCCTTTCTATAGTAATAAAAAATGCGTGTTTTTTTTCTTAATGATAATCCTTCACTAGAATTTAAAACAAATGTTACGTATTTAATCCATTTGGAAAATTTTCTGAATATTTATATATTGATTGCAAATAAATAAATAGGTACCTATGTATGTATGTATGTATATGAAAAAAGTTATAATCCTGATTTTTTTTTTTTGTTACTCACTTTAGTTTGTTAGTGTTGTTGTTGTTAATTAATAACACAAATGGTGCAACTAATTTGAAATGATTTTAATTTCTTTAAATATCTCTCTTGTTCTGGTATGAATTAATGAATTTTTTTTTTATTCGATTTTTATTATATGAATTGCAAAATACGAATAATAAACAACAAAACAGACAAACAACAACCCCAAATTATTGAACTGTGTCAACTTTAAACAACAACAACAACAGCAAAATATGTATGTAAACAAATGTTAACAATACAGCTGATTGCCAAATAATAGAGAAATAAGTAGAGAGTTGCCAATCTTTGTTGGTTATAACTTTCCTTGGTTAGACCTGTTTTACCAACTGACAACTGATTGCCTGACATACGAAGTTTGTTTGCAAGGGGTTGAAGAGGTAAGGTCTATCTACATTAATCAGTACCGTATCAATGATCAGCACTGATCATTGATATCAGTATGTCCGGTGTTTTCAGTTCAGTGCAGCAATGAGTTTTTTTTAAAGATGAATTAACAGTTATTGCCATAGCTTTAGATGAGGAAGAAAATCAAATAAAAAAGCGAAAATGGGTCTTGGATGAAAGGAGAAACTGAAAGCCGTATATTATTATTTATCACCCTAGAGGGGCAATAAGTTCTAAGAAATTGTTAGAATGGATGAGTATTAAAATATTTTTGAATATTTTAGAATGTCTGAAAATTGTTTTAGTATACTTTTGCATAAAATAAAAATTAATTTTTCTTCCATTTCAACACAATTTGCAATAAAATAACTAAAACAAGTCGGTGAAATACAGAAAAAAATCGTTGCAAACGTATATAAAAATCACTGAACTGAAACTGAAGCAACACTGACAGTAAAAAATGGCACTGTGCCGAACATGTGTATCCACCCATTTGAAACGAATGCAACAAATTACTTTATTTTTTTTTTCACTGACAATACTGAACTGATACGGCACTGAACAGTACTGATTAGTGTAAATATACCTGTAGAATGTGTAGTACATGACTGTCTGTACGAACATTTTACATTTCTCTTTTCTACTATTCGAAATTTTCATTCTGTTGCTTCACATTAAAAAATTGGCGTAGTGCTTTCAATTGCACAAAATCATGTTAAATGGCGGACGGCTGTTGTTGGCGTCCTATGCCCCAGTGGTTAGAAATAATTATATGTAATGTTTCATGGGAGTTTCCTGTGCAAATGGAAGTAATCTTTGACTATTTTCTCCCAGTCATTGTACACTGTCCAGTATTAGGAAAATAATACACATCATCGTTATTTTAGTAAAATTTCTTCACATACCTTTTCTGACTAGTCAGCCTTTATGATTAGAGTTTTTATTTTATAAAAGCTTGGCAACTCTATTGCAACAACTGTTTATTATGAAGCATGCGCAAAACAAACATGGTAAAAGCCAAGCAAATATAAATAAATCAAATACAAATGGAGAATAGGAAAAACAAAAAGTAACTGTTTTAACCGGAAAATTGCCAACGAAATTTACGTACGTTTAAGCGGATATTTCCTATGGACATTTAAATTGGTAGTTTTATTTAAAACAAAAAACTTACTTCTTCCAACATAAAACCGTTAAAATTTAATATAATTAATTAAATAAATATATTGTCAAGAAACTAAAAGTAAAATTTTTTGGCCAGGAGCCAATAATTTCAAGATAATAATAAAAAAAGAAAAATTATTTTTTTCAAAACAAAAAAATAGAAAAAAAGCAGGTGTTAATTGAGAAACATAATTGAAGTGTTATTACATATTAACAAAGTGTTACATTTTTAATTATAAATTATCATGAATTTTTTGTTTCTTATATGTTGCGTAGTAACACATTATTAGAGTGGTAAAGCAGCCACTTAGAAAACGGAGGAGTCACTAGACAAGGTGGTGTTTTTAGCAGAATAAAAAATTTTGTGGAAATCTATAAACACAATTAATTACGTAATTTTCCATAAACCCAGCAGAAATTTTCCTTTAAAATATTCTATTCTCGTTTATTGTAAAGTCAAAATGCAAAGTAAGTATGTACCTTTAAAAATCAATAGCTAAGGGGGGTTGGTGGGTGGTTACTTTATAATCATCATTGAAGTTCTAAATTTTTATTTGTGTTTTCCTCATTTTAGATCGTATTGAATTGGATAAACCTCTTTACGACTTGACATCATTTGTCGGTCGCTTTAAGCATTTCGCTTGGATGACTGATCCACGTACAGTTGTGCAGCCCAGCGAGAGATTAATTCAGGCCAAACAATTACTAGAAGCCTATCGCACACGTCAAGAGCCCGCTGATACTACGCCTGAACAAGTTAAATATGCCATGAAATTGTATACCTCTGCCTTTCATCCCGATACGGGAGAATTGCAAAACTTTTGTGGACGCATGAGTTTTCAAGTGAGTTTTATACACTACATAACCACCACAATCACTTTAAAGTAAAAACGAAAAGTCATATTTATTTAAAAATAGATAAAAGAAACTGCATTGTAATGCAAGTCTATATACTCGTACATATGTATGTAGTATATTAAGATCTTTTGTTAAGTGATTAAAGCAATTAACCCGCATAAAAAGTTATAAAAAGTTATTTAAGAGGAAGCAATTGCTTTATTTGTGTAATACATACTGTTAGTAGTGCTTTCAATTAATTGTCATTTATTTGCCCTACAGCAAGTAACGAAGCGTTAACCATAAAGAGGGGTATCATATGCAAAACGACAATTGATTGAAGAAATATGTATAAAAAAATACGAAACAAAATCTATGGGTAATTGTTTCAGCAGACCTGATAATTAGAAAGAGTAACAATTTTATGGCTGGTAGTAAGGCAAAAAGTCAATACCTTCAAGTTATAAAAAAATACGAAACAAAATCTATGGGTAATTGTTTCAGCAGACCTGATAATGAGAAAGGGTAACAATTTTATGGTTGGTAGTAAGGCAAAAAGTCAATACCTCTAAGTTTTTTTTTTTTTTTTTTTTTTTGGAAGAACAAGAAAAAAATCGAAGATACTTGTTTGTGGCGTGGTGATGAGTTAGGTTTAGCCCTTTTAATATTGCCTCAGATTTATATCTAGACTTATATATCAGTTGAGATGCTGGTGCTTATGAACATTTCTTTGAAAAGGAAATATTTTCTGGGTAAGCATGCTGTAAAAGATGTACCTCAAATTGCATCAACTGTATTTAGAGTATTTTGTAGGCCTGTGTAGGGTAGAAAAACGAGTTGATTGCAGTTGAACTGTATTGTTAAACATCTTTCTTATACAGTCATAATAGTAAAACTGTAGTTTGGTAGAATTTTACGTCTGTGTACCATATTTAGAATAAATCAATAAACAAAATATATTGCTTAATTAGTTTTCACTAAAATTTAAAATAAGTAAATCATTACATACATACGTAAATGAGTATAAATTAAGATAAAATATTCCTAAGAAAGTTATATATACTCGTACATATTTGCCCACACACAGAATACGGCGTATGCATTACAATATTAGTCAATCAATTATTATTTAAAAAAGGATTTTATTTTTATTTTTATATAGTATATTTTCTGCATATAAATGTTATAAGAAAAAGAGGCACGTTTAAGACAAACGTCTCGTGATATTGGTGGCAATGAATATGACGTGTACTTAAGCATTTGAAACCTTGCCAAATTGTTGTCTCATTCAAAATTTATACTCACCTATATACTATACACATATAAACTTATATTTATATAAATAAATTTAATTAAAGACTTGCATTAAATAAATTTTGCTTTTTATTTAATAGTTTATTTATTTTTTTGTTTGTAGGTGCCCGGTGGCATGTTGATTACGGGTGGTATGTTGGCATTCTATCGTACCGTACCGGCTGTTGTTTTATGGCAATTTATCAATCAATCGTTTAATGCTATTGTCAATTATACAAATCGTAATGCTAATTCACCCACATCTGTAACACAGCTAGGAGTTGCTTATGTCTCGGCTACTACCTCTGCTTTAGTAGCAGCTATAGGTTGTAAAAGCTATTGGAGTAAAAGGGCATCACCCATATTTCAGGTACACACATCTTACGTTGTTTCAAATTAGACAAATTACTTAGAGAAAGAATTTGTATTTGTGTTTTTAGAGGTTTGTTCCCTTTGCTGCTGTGGCTGCTGCCAATTGTGTTAATATACCCTTAATGCGTCAAAATGAAATTATCAATGGCATTGATGTTAAAGATGAGAATGGCAATGTAGTGGGTAAAAGTCGTGTAGCTGCCGTTAAAGGCATTAGTCAAGTGGTATTATCACGTATTGTTATGGCTGCTCCGGGTATGTTAGTTTTACCATTTATTATGGAACGTGTAGAAAAGCTCCCCGTATATAAAAGAGTTAAATGGTTGAATGCACCATTCCAAACGGCATTAGTTGGATGTTTGTAAGTACAATTTCTTTTTTTTTCATTTCTTTTTAACACAAGACATTAACACGCTCAAAAAACCATCTAAAAAGTATGATTTTTCTTATGTTATTTGCACCTTATATGTACAAGCAAAATGAAATAGAAACGTAAAATCATCCACACTTTTTGAAATGTCCTGCACACTTATATCCACTCCATTCATTACACTTTTCATGCAATATTTTCAATTTAAATTGTTTAAAAAACAAAAACAAACATTTTTTATGCTAAATAACATTCCTCCTGTTCTTAGCTTACTCTTTATGGTACCAACGGCGTGTGCATTGTTCCCCCAATTATGGTAAGTCCAATTATATTTGCCACAAATATAGTTGCGCGGGGCTAAAAAATCTTTAAAATTTCATTGCAGTTCATTAAACACCAGCACAATACAACGTTTCGAGTCTGAACAGTATGAGGAAATGAAACAAATAACCGAAAACAAAGTACCCCAAAAAGTGTACTTTAATAAGGGCCTCTAATATGTTTAAAAATGAGAATTTTAAACACAATCCCTAATAAGACAATATATAACATACATAGTTACTGCGTATAAAAACAAAATAAGAAGATATGTATTAATTCTGAAAAAGAATTTTTACTGTAAAGCATTTAATTACTACTATATGTTCCAGTGTTTAAAAATAGATTTTTAGATAGTTTTTTAAGGCTGCTTTAAAAGTTTTAATTTACTTTAATTACATAAGTAATTACCTTAGCAGAGTATATATGAAATTGTTTTTGAGATATGTAAAGTATTGATACATGGAATTGGCTTTTCATTACAATTCTGTTAAGTGTTCAATGTTTTTGATTTTCCTTAGAGAAATAAAGTCATTACGTGAAATAAAAAAGTGTTTTTAAATGAAAAACTTTCATGCGCTTGATGGTAAGCCTTTAAACCCAAAAAAGATGGTTCCGTTTTTTTTTGCAAGATTTTTTATTTTAAAAATGTTTTATTTAATATACCTTTTACAAGTTTTACAAATGTGCAAAAATGTTTTTCTTTTTTACTTTCTCTTTGTATCAATTTGGCCTCAATTTTGTAGTATTTTTTATTTAGATTTTGTTTTTTTATTTCATAATTTTTTTAACATCAACTATTTTGTTTTTTGTTTGTAAAAAAAACGTTTTAAACAATTTAAAAGTTTATTTTTTTATAATACCATTTAGTAAATCTTATAAATATAAAAAAGAATCTTTCAATATGTTTTAATCTTACATTTAAACAACTACAACCTTATGAATGAAAAGCCTAACTTTTCTTCTAAGCCATAATTTATTAACCTTATTATAATGGATTTTTTTTAGTTTCAAGTGTTGAAAATTTAATTCTGTTTTTTAGTTTTAAAGGTGGCTTAAAACACAAAAAATACTTTCCAATGAAATATGTTTTTTTTTTAACATAACACTTGGTTTATTTGGGGGTTGATTTATCTTGTATTTAAGTATTTAATACATTTATTTTACACAGCCTTTTTATAATTTCCAAACGCCCTGATTTATTAGTTCTTTGTACAGATTCCAAAAAAATTCTTTGTTTTTGTTTTCCTCTTGCTCTTTTACCTATTTTACTTTCACAAGTAATGCAAGGATTTTAGTGTTATTTGTTTTTTAATTTTTGTCTAAATTTAAATAAATATTTTAGTTTGCTTGCCAGTAGTAATATTTCGAAAAAGAATTAAAAATTCTCATATTTTAACGTGGTCGTTTTGAAATTTAACATTATCTAAACACCACTTTTTATTGATTTTATTTATTTTTTAATTATTCAACCTTATCGTGTTTTGTGTAAGCTTCGCTAAGGTTTTACCGCAGTTTTTGATTTATTTTTGCTTTTTGGACAAATGCCATATGTTAACATACGACGACGGTGACTACGCTAAGTCCAATTATGATCGTTATAATTTCATTTCAAAAAACAAAAATTACTGCCATAGTATTACATATTCGAATTGCTTTCAAACTCTTAAATGGTAATCACTGCACGTATACTGTATATTATTGTTTATTATTTTTTAAATAACTTAAAATCTTTACACCAGATTTTGGCTGTGTTGAATTGCACCTATTAAAAAACTATTTCTGTTAGGGTTGTAATCGAAAATTCGTATTCCAAAAATAAAAAAATAAATAGAATCGAAAGAAAAAGACAATAATTTTATCAAAAGCTATGGTTTGCTACGGAACGTATGAAATAGAAATAGAAAAATTTGCAAATTTGTAAGCATTTTAATAAAGACTTAAAATTTAGTGCATACACGAAAGGGTTAACTAATAAAACGCGTAAATTTGGACAAGCGTATTTTTTTATTAAATTAGTTCATATTTTGTATGTAATAAAAATAAATTATATACATAATAAATAATTTAACAGCCAAATAGCAAATTTTGGCCTAAAAACATAAAATCGAAAGAATTTACGACTGTAATGCAGACATACAATCGAAAATAATCCTAAAAAAATGGAATGCAAAATATCAAAGTTGCCACACGTAGAAAATTTATATTCACATCGAAATGCAGAATAAGGAAAATTGTTCCTTTTTTGGGATTTTTATTCATAACTATATAACTATATATTTTTAGCAATAATACAAATCTAAAGCATATTTTTTCTTTTTCGAGTTGAAGAAAAAAGAAAAGCTTTTCGTAAATACACTTTTATTTTATAATTTTTCTTTTCACTTTAAATAATACATATTTTGTATATCGCGTTTGCACGGCATTTTTTTTAGCTCCTAGCAAGTGAATTCAATGCAGCGAACGGCCATTTTTTTACTTTTTTTGTGAGTATACCTTTCAGGAGGTTAATTAAATAAATTTGTCAGGTTAAATCTGTAATAAAAGCATTTTAATTAAGAGTTAAAAAGTATGCCAAACTCATATAATCTATGTTTTAAAGAAATTAGAGATGACACTGCTTTGAAGAAATACAGATGGTAATAGAAATACCATAGAATTACTTTGAATTTGACTGCTCTAGCAATAGTTTGTTTGGAAATTTATGTAATTAAGCTCATAATAGGGAGTTGCATTATGAATGGGAGAACTAATGACGAAAAAACGCTGTCGTGCGAACATAGCATAAAACTTTTCAATTTGAAACCCTTGAAATTTTTTCCTAGGGTGAAATAAAGCGTGTTCAGGTTTGTTGTTTATAAAAACTTTGAACTCGAACTCGCTGAACCCATATGAAAGAAATGGTTATTAAAAAAAAAATACCGATTACTTGCAACGAAACCATCTTAACACAAACTAGAATAAAAAAGGAAATTCCCTTTTTCTTTTAAAAATTTGCAAGTGGAAAGAAAAGAGAGATAAGGGCATCAATATCTTGTTCTTCAGAAGACGATGAAGATTTGCCCGAGCAATTCTAAAAATGTGGTTTAAGATTTTCTTAAACAAATTCTTCGAATGCAAATGTCATTGGTTAGATTGGTGGCTTATTTAAAAATTAAATTGCGATACATACAGCTTTTAGGAAACACAAGTGTTCGTATGTATACTTACATCACTAGGAAAAGCAAAATACATTTTACTATTTTTGGAGCAACATAAAATGGGAATGTCATTATTGTATCAAGGGGCTTAGATTATATTCATAGTACCTGCTACGGAAGTAAGCTTCGACAGGATTCTTTTAGTTTTGAAATATATTTTTCACCACAAACAACAAATGAAAAAGAAGAAATATAGAAAATATAAAATTTAACACAAATTACTGTAAAAAATATATAAATTTCATACTAATAAAACACATGTACTTGTTTAAATTTTGAACCCAACCTGAAGCCTGAACCGAACCCGAACCCAAACCTGAACCTAGTCTCTGATTTATTCACAATTTGGGCCATAAGGCTCGTAACCTAAAGGTAATACTTTTCATAGACTGTATGACAGAGAAAACGGTAAGCAAAACCTTGGCATTTGCATGTTTTCAGCGTCCTTGGAAGAACTTGTATTACTTCTGTAAATAACAAATAGCTTATTAATACTTCTCGTAGACTGATTAAATTACCTTATGGAAAGAACACCAATTCAAAGAAAACAGTGGGCAAAACCTTGGCATTTACATGCTTCCATATCGAGTCTTACTAGTTTTTTTGAAATTTTGCAATAAATAAAGGGAAAATTTGGAATTTCCATTATATCTTTTTGCCAATATATTGGACCAACACCATAATATAAAAAAATGGCCATACCATTACACTGGATGCTTCGTGTTTAACTGTTTTAACAGTATATTTTGGATCATATTTTTTATTAGGAGGTCTCCTTACATACTGACGCGACATCCTTCCACGATATTGATTCGTCAGACCGCAATATATTGCACCAATATTCAACTGGCTATGAAATACTGTATCGTGCTGCTATTTTTTATACCGCAGCTGTAGGTAGGTAGGAGAGAGTGGAACCTCGCTAAACCAAGGTACACATGAGCGCGCATAGCGGCCCGTTGTAATACCACGTTCCGCACCGCACAGAAGCACTTCCATAAATTATGTCGGAAACTAGCCCGACTATTTTCACAACTCGGCTATTAAGGATCAATAGCTCCGAAAAGCCATCGAAAAAGAGAGTCCAGTGTGAGAAGAGTCCGTTGTGCGAGAGACGGACACTGGCAGATAAAATGGCCTTTTCAGCCGACGACAGACGTCGAACACTCTGACTTCTGACTTTATATAGTCGACACCAAATCATGTGTAACTATCTATGACTAGGCAATTTTATAAGGCGCTCGCCGTAGCTAGCATGTTCTAAGTAATAACTTTCTATTAAATAAACCAAAGAAAAAAGCTTAACATCAGACGTATGAGTTATAAGATAATTAAAAAAAATCAATCATACATACGTATAAGGGGGTAGCGCGCATGTTTAATAAAGTAATTGTGAATTTATCTCTAGCAAAAAATTGAAAAGGAATCATCAGTTGTAAAGATCAATGAGGGTACTAGCTCACCAACTTCCAAAAATGTCAATTATTTCTCAGAACTCTAATAGAAACAAGCAAACAAGAAAGTTAAAAACGAATCGAAAAGTTTGACTGTAGGTATCTGGGGAATTTAAAAACTTTTATCTATTTTTTTTTTTAACAAAACAGGAATCGAATATCTATCATTATATTTTTTCTTTTACTTGCAATATTTGTTTTTTTTTTCTTTCCGGTTTAACCACAGAATTTTTATTACGGTTAAAAGAAAATTTGTACTTTTCTTTTGAAGCTTTAAAATCATATTATAAATTCGTGGATATTAATCACCATATTCATGAAAAAAATAAAATGTATTCGAAATTTCTATTAATACAATTTTGTAGGAAATTTTGAAGTAAAATAAATTTCAAACTCGTTTTAAATTTTATGAAGATGGAGCTAAATATTAACAGCTCTTTTATATAAAACAAGTAATCCTACCGTAAATTCCAATTCAAAAACTTTGGTGGTGTATTGGCAATAATAAATATGTACATTGTATGTATTGTATGTTTGTTTTTTACTTTAATTGCTTAAAATATAGGATTTGCTTTTCCATTAAAAAATCATTTTGTTTTTGTTCAGGTTGTCTTTGGAAGAGTTGAAAATCGTTTCCTTTTTTGTTTTTAATAATTTTTTTCTGTTTATTTGTGTTTTTTTTTCTTTGTAATTTTTAATTTTTCTTAATAAATTCTTTGTTTTAGGAGTAATTACTGTTATTTTTCCCATATTAAAAAAAACATAATTTGTTTCTCATTTCATAAGTTTTTCTTCTGTTTTTTTTTTATAAATAAATGTAATGCTTGTATGCACTTTCGTATATATGCATTATTTGTATGGACTATTAAAATATAATTTTTTTATTTTTTTTTATTACAATTTTGTTTCTTGTGTTTTCCTTTTGTGTTTAATACAAATACAATTTAATTAGTTTTATAATAATTATTAATTAATTAATTAATAATAATAATATTAATAATAAATGACTTAAATAAATTGTGTTTGTTGTTGTTGTGGTTGGCATGTACGTTGTACCTGTGCCACAATAAAAATTAATAAATGGTTTTTATTACTTTTTTTAATCAAATATATTTTTTCATCCTACAAACACTTAACACAGTGTTTATTTAGTTTGTGATCTTAAATATATAATAATAATAATAATAATGTTAGAACTCTTTTTCATTTGTTTTTGTTTTCAATTATATTGTGTTTCTGTTTTACTTTAAAATTAATTTTTTTCTTTATAGTATATAACAATTCAACACATACATAAAAAATCTTTATATAAGATTTCATCTTAATTTGTGTCTGAATAATAATTTTTTTCACTTTCCTTCTTTTAACTAAAAATAAATTTCTTTTTACAATTTTTATTTGTTTTACACAATGCTATCCAATTAAATAGGTTTTTTTGCTTTATTATTAAAAAATAGGATTTTTGTTGCTTTTTTCTTATTAGAGAATGTAGGGAGACGACTAAACAAATTTGTGCTTTATTGTTTCGCAAGGACTTAAAAATATAAAAAAATTAACAAAAATGTAAATGGAAACAAAAGGATATATTTTGTTTTAAACAACAAGTAGGAAGAGGTTTTGTACGTCCATTTTCAATATGTTTCACGACCACCAGCTGTTTAATGGTTTTCTGCATTGTTAAGGTGACGACAACACAGACATTTCTTTTACTCTTCGCTTAATTTTTTATTGACTTCAACTACTGAAACAGCTTCGACTGTGGTAGTAGTAGAGGTGGATGAAGAGTTTGTTGAGGCAGGCGACATATTGTCGGCATTTAAGGTTTGCGGTGGCTCATTTATATTCGGTGGCAGTACAAAACTTTTTCCTACAAGTTGATCTCATTTAAGTCCTGTATCCGATGATGGTATCCAACGATCAAATTCAATACCAGAATCGGGTGATATGCCGGTAGCTGCTTTGGCCAATTGCGCTATATAGCCACCAGATTGTATGCATTTACAATCGGTGGCTATACAATTACAGGAGAATTTTGATGATGCACAGGGACCCATTGATATATCGGTTGTAGATACTGAGGTTACACCACCGCCGCTGTCACTGCCTCCGCCACCCGTGCCACTGCCACCACTACCGCCACCGCCACCGCCACTTTGATCCATGGCCTCGTTGGTATTTAGGCGCAATTGGCGTTCGAATGAATGTAATTGTTGCATGAAATGAAAATTGGGCGACACATCCGGTTTACGATCGCGTACTAGAGTAAATGCATCATTGAGATTTAAAGCTCGGGTATGCATTAAATAGGCCAACGTTACTGTTACGGAACGAGAGACACCTGCTAGGCAGTGAACCAGCACGGCCGAATTTTTTGAACGAGCTTCCTCTAAATTTAGACAAACAGAAAAATAAATTAAATGAAAAAAAGTTTTGAAATATGTGACACTTAAAGACAAAATAGAATCTCTTTTTGTTCCAACTCACCTATAAATTGTATAGCAGCTGGAAAATGCATGGCCAAATCTTGTGAATAATGATCGGTTATGGGTATTTGTAAATATTGTATGCCACCAGAAGCTTCGAAGACATTTGGAAGATCTTTAGTTACATTTAAAACGTACTGTAAAGAGTTTAAAAGAAGGCAAATTGATTATCTATTATTAAATAGAATAATATTAACAGTATTAAATACCTTTATATTATATTTTTGTAATGCTCTGGCATCACAACTATGCATAGCATTGCCTAAAAATAGGCCAGGTATTATTTCTACGGGGGCCTCATTAAAATTATGATGTGAAGTACCTTCACAATCTGATGATTCAGCTGAGCTACTACAAGCTGAATCGGAATGTGGTGTTGAAATACGCAGAGACCTGAAAAAACAAATACAGAGAGTTTGTTAGGATTTTAAATAATATTATTTTATGTATAAATCACATATAACACCATACCTTAAACCCATTAATTGATCAGCCTGTGTACTGCGACTAGATTCCATTTCTTTATTTTGTAAACTGCCATCCTCACACCATTCCGGAAATGTTTGACGAAAACTACAAAAACCATCTGAAAGGAAAATTAAATAAATTTTTAAATTTAAGTAAAATGTCTCTAAAAATAAACCAATTGCTAATTATAAAAGTTCTAAGTTGACTGTCCACATCCTTGGCTACATGGTGGATAGGAAACATGGATAGGAAACAATAAAACTATAATGCGTTTTTCTAACAACGTGTTACTCTGCTGAGTCTATATTTTTTGGTTCAGTTCAATTCCAAAATTAGGTTAGGATAGGATAGGATAGGAGGGAATTTAATCTTCGTTAAGTCAAAGCTCACTTGAGGATAACACACATAAGCAGCCCAGATTCACCAGAAGAAGTAAGTCCAGCAGCGAAGCAAGCTTTCTTCTCAACCCAGGATTTGTTACTGTCGAATAGATACTTATTCCTAATAGCCAGCTTGACGGATATTAGAGGTGTACCAACATCCACAAATGGATTGACAACAGGTAGAAGTCTGCCAGTCACTTTTCCTTTGACCAGAAACCCATATAAGCTGTTGATAAAATCGCTGTGAAATTTCAAAATTACGAAAGAGAAAAAACATAAATCCTTTCTTCAAGTAATCCCTTTTTAAGGATTTAATATCGCAGATAAAAACAAAGAACTGTCACTATAGTTCATTTCACTGCGTTTAGTGCCTAAATTCCTAAATTTTTATTCTTCAAAAAATTAGCAGTGAAAAAACGTTTTTTGTAATTTTTGGAAAATATTCATAAAAATATTTAAATAAACGCTTAATAATGAAACTGCAAAAGCCTGCTTTCCCAATTATGCTGATAAGTGTTTATATTCTCAGCATAAATAATTGAGTCATGTATAATTTTTCGTGCTTATGTGGTTGTAAAAGATACTATTAACAATGGGCACTAGCACAAAGCGTCTGCTAACAACTGATTTTCAATTAAGAGCTGTACGGCGTGTGGTAGCCTTTCGTTGCTTCTATTTAAGCCTATGTTGCAACATCAATTGCAATACAATATATATTCACAGCCACAATAAGTACCGGGACACAATTATCGAACAGGCATTTAATTCTCGAGCATCTCTTTGTGTCTGATAGCAGAATTAAGTCCTTATTTAGACCTCGAAACTTATTTTCTTACTGCCAATAACTCAAACCAAAAGTATGATAAGTCACTAAATAGAGGGTGTATAAGGAAAAAGTATCTAATCCAAGATGACAAAGTCCAGAGACCATTTTAATATTATTTGTTCACTTAATATAATTTTTTTCATTCAATTTTAATTTTATTTTTCCCAAATTCGTTTTTTTTGTTATTGTAAAAAGTTTAATATTCAGCGGATGTGAATGTGTTGTGCTATTGTTATTGTTGTAATTGCTATTTTATTCAATTGTAAATTATATGTTATTGTTGTTGTTCTTGTTGTTGTTGTTCGGTATTATTGCTAATATCTACTACGAGTACTACTGTTGCTGACATCATATCTCATATTCATTCAAATGCGAGTAAATTTAAAACAAGCCGACCCAAACCGACTTTACCTCCGTCTATAGCATCTACATACGAGTATGTATGTATATGTTATAGAGTGCGATTTGTATTATAAATTGTTGTTGTTGATGTTATTGTAACAAACAAATGTACTAATGTATGAACAATTATAGATAATGCATTTCGTTGTTGTATTGTTGTTGTTACTGTTTTTGAATTTGAAATATGATGAGTTTGCTGGTGATGATGATGCTGATGCTCTGTTTAGTTTATAGAGAAAATTCATACACATTTCCATATACGAATATGATGCGATAGACTGACTACCGGTACAGAAAGCCAAAAAGACAACCCAGTCATGTCAAGTTAAGTCAATATGGAATACTTTCGTTGTCTACCACATACAAACATACATACGAGTACACAAATAAGCACCAACAAATAAAACAAAAACAACGAATGTAATACGTGATGATGCCTTTTTAAAATCAAATACTGGGTTTTTGTGTTTAACTAACAAAGCGTAGGAATATTTCCTCTTTTGGGCTCTATCTCTTTCCATTACGACTGCTATTGCTATTGTTACTGTTACTGTGTCCGTTGTTTTTGTTTTGTTGCTTTTTTTATAAAAAACACATAACATTGCAAAGCATTTACTTTACATTACATTACATTACGTTCGTTCCGTTCCGTTCCAAGCCATTCCATATCCATTCATTGTTTAATAGTCGGTCGTACTCATTCATTCATAAGCGCTTTCATTTATTCTTGTATTTGAATGATTTGAATTTTCACGACTGCAACAGCGATGGTCGACTGTGTTTGCGCGGCTTCAGCTCAGGCAGCTGGCTGGTATTTAAAATATTTACGATACACAGAAATTCCATATACATGTACGACATACTTTTATATGCGTTACAATTCAGTTGAAACAAAATGTGAAACCTGTTCCAATGATCAATTATGAATTGAGAGGGGTGCATGCAGAATCGAATCATAATTATAAATGACATTCGATTAAAAATATTCATGTTTCTGAAAATATTTTGTGTTTTACTTCGTTGAAAAAAAAAATCAAAATCAATTAAATTCGTTGTGTTAGTTTTAATTAAAACTTTTTTATGGGTAAAGTTCAATGAGGTTCGTTCAAAAAATAAGATGATTTTAATCAATTTATCAAAAAGTATAATCATTCCTTAGCTCTTTCAGCAAGTATTAGTTTTGTTTTTTTATTAGTTTCAACAAGAAAATAAGCAAAGGGCCAAAATTGATGATAAGATCTTACGGCCTTGATGGACTTTGCCATGGCAATCAAAGAAAAGGGAATTTAACTCTTATTTCAAAGTATATTTTGGAGAGGGAGAAGGTAAAGGTGCAAATAAAATCCATTCAGCACAATCTATTAACACATACTGAATGTATTCTAATGAAATAAGAGAACACGTGGTCGATTTGCCAGTGGATCGCACAATACATTACTATTTCTATGCGTCTGTTATGTCTTCTCTTCAAAGTGCCTTTAGGATTGTCCGAAAAAAAAAACAAAAAAACAAAAGAAGATGCAAAATCCTAATCATTGTGATCTTTGCTTTTCTGACTTCTGATAAAGTTTCGATGTCATTGTCACATGTATAGTAATGATTCGTTAGCAGTAGTGATCTTTTTGGTAAATCAACTTCTCTAATAGTAATTCAAAATTTATCACAACTTATATTTTTAGGAGATGGAGATTGTTAACCCCAAGCTAGTTTGGGATCCTAGATTCTACAACCGTTTGAGAAATATACGTTTGTACATTTACATGTTTATGCATGTTTTTTCTTTGTATTTGATTTGAAATTTTTTTAAAAAGGTTACAAATAAATTTAACTACCTTAGCTTTAATTAAGTTTTTAAACCTAAACTTGTTTACTCATTTTTCATATATACATACATACATACATATGCATGTTCTATTTTTTTTAATTACTGTCTGTCTATCATTTATAACCACATACCTAAGAAATATTCATGTTGATTGAGACTTTCTGATAAAATTTTATTCTTCATTGATGGGAAGAAACAAATAAAACAAAGAAACAAAAAATTTATTTAAATATTTTTAACTTATGACGTTATAAAGTCATTAGTTTCTTATTGAATCCAAAGAAAAACAGAAAAGACAATAAAAGAAAGCTTTTTGGGGATTTTTTTATGATTATTCTTTGCAACAATCCGGTTTAAAAGAAATTCATAAAAAAGTGTAAAAATAAAAAAAATAAAAATCTTTTTTGTATAAAATTTTAATTACAAAATTTATGAAGGTCGTTTTGGGAACTCATCAATGAAATGACCAATTTAGACAATTCATTGTTAACGTTCATATACATATATAAAATAAAAAAATATTTATTCGAATATGAAAAGTAAAGCAAACTAAAACGCCCACATATTGTTATTGAAAAATGGCACAGTTGGCAAGACATGTGATTTTGTGTTTTACAATTTTTTTATTTGAATTTTTAATTAAAGACAAAAAATTAAAAAAAAAATAAAAAAACAATAACTTCATCTACATATTGGTTATGCGGGTTAGTAATTAATAACGATTTTTATTTTAATTTTTAAATAAACAAATGATACGTTTAAAATCAAATTATGAGAAGGAAATCGGATTACAACTGAACAGCCTTACAATTATAGCGTTACCAACATCAGAAAAATTGAAAATAACTAAACAAGGATCTAGAGAGAGTGGCAGCTCTAAAAGTAAAACAAAGCAATTTTCTCCTTAATACCATTATTATTATGTACTTGTTGTTGATATTCATTCAACAAGTTAAACTAATTATAGGACAGTAGTTACCAACCCCAACCAAGGCATATAAACTAGAAGTAAAACCAAAACATTGCCCCTTTATAAAATATAGTTTATTTGGAGTATTTGTTATTATTGTTGTTGGTGTTACTAAACAACAAGTTAAACTAATTATAGTTTTTATTATTTGCATGTACAATATTATTATTATTTTGTTTACCTTCGCTACTAACTGTGAAATAATAAAAATTATTTTTAAACAATAACAACGCAACAAGCATGTTGTATTTAAATAAACGAAAAGAAAGAAAAAAAAAACTAAACTAATTTTTATGAATGAATTTTAAAAAGGCGGTTTAAAAACAGCTCATTCAATACCATTATACCATTTTTTTTACTCATTCCTCTTGTTTTGGGTTTCATTTATGGCTTTCTTTCAATTATTTTTCTTTTATATGTTATTGCTGTTGTTGTTTTTCTCGCCGGTTGACTACTGTTTACTGAAAGTTCATTATTTCCGCCTTTTCCGCCATCATATCACATAAAACGTCATTATCATCAACAACATTGTGAATAAAAAATTTCAATTTATAGTAAAATACATACAAAAAACAAAAAAAAAAGTAAAAATATAACTCAAGTGTAACGAAAAATTTCATTCAACGATTTTGCGTTTGTCTTCTGGTTGTTTTTTGTTTCACTTCTTTTGTCTAAGAAGCGAAAAAAGTTAAACTTTACTAGAGTAATTAACTTATACAACAATTTCCTTCTTTTTGATATTTTCTTTTATTAATATTATTATTTTTTATTAGTTCATTGTTGTTCAAATTTAGTTGCGCCAAGATTTGTTGCCACAAGATATGCTGAAATTAATTGCAGCAACAGAAAACAAAACATAAACGAACAACACTTTTCATAGCAAATTGGTAAAACGTTTTTATTTTCCCTCCTAAAATTATCATTACGCTTGTAAGGGGAAAAAATAAAATGTTCTATATTGTGTTTTTTTTTTTTTTTAATCAGTAATTAAAATAATATTTCATGTATGAAAATAAATTCATTCATAAAAATATTTATAATAATGAAAATATGTACATACATACATTCACATAAATTAGTACTATTAAATAAAAGATATATATAACGGCTACACACTTCCTTCAAAAATGAAATTTTTCTTTCGTGTGTTAAAAGACTGTTTAAGTAGCGTTAATTCTTACACTTGGCAACACTGACTACAATTCCAGATGTGTATATGTATGTATTAAGGGTGTTTTGAAAAAAGTTTTGTTATTTTACATATGAATGTATGTATGCCTGTATGTGCATACTAAAGGAAGTGTTACTAAAATGAATTTTCAAACAATAAAAGGCAAGGTCTTTAATAAAACAAGAGAGATCATAGAGAATCATAGAGTAGGAAAAAGAAGAGATTACAAAATAAACAAGTGCAATGGATGACTCATAGCTCTTCCTGTTTCATCACTTTTTATTTGTTATTAAAAACAAAAAAAAAAAACTATAAATAATCATGTGCATATTTGTACCGTTATATTTAATAGTAAAACGAATTGTTGTTTATATTGTGTTATTACATATGTATGTATATGTATTTGTGTATATGACTATGTATGTACTCATACACAATATTTGTTCAATGAAAATACAAATATTGTGTCTTTTGATGCACCACAATGTAGAATATGAAACGGAACAGAATCTTCAATGAAATTAATAAAATGACCAATAATAAATACAACAAAATTACACACATACATATGTACGTATTTATGTACATTCATGATTGTATACATATATGTATGAATGTATATACTTAGATCAATAAATAAAATAAATGGACAGATATAAAAATATGTATAGAAATAGACACAAAATGTTAACAAACTTTTTGTATACGTATGTGCATTACACGCACTTATTTACATTCATATATACAATATACATATGCACATGTATACACACACTCCTGTGTGTGAAAGTGATTCATTAAATAGGAAAAAAAAACAAAAAAAGCTTTGGGTGATACAACAGGAAAAAAGTCTCAATGAATTTTTTTGTATGATTTTTGGTATGATTGTGCTGTCATAGACTTATAAACAAAACACACAGCATCGCTGACACCACCAAACACGCTCAGGCACACATGTTTGTAAACAAATATTTACAGTGTGGCCAAATACTTTAAAAAACATCCTATAGAGGTATTTATAATTAATTCAATGCGATTAAATAGTTCATTTCCCTATAAGCATTAATTTTCGGCGCTGCTGTGCCACTCCTCATTTTTAATTATTCGTTATAAAACGATCCCATTTAGCGATCTTATGGACCTTAAGGACAAATTACTGTCTATAGCTAGTTTTAATGAGATGTGCTATTAAAATGGCGCATTTTTTCACAGTAATTTGTAATTAGCAAGGATCTTCACCACTACACACACAAAAGAAAATCATATGGAGGAAGCTACAGCGGATTAATCATCTACTTAGCTTAAAAGTATCAAATTGATTAAAGAAACTGAAACAAAGCAATATATACTTTGTGGAAAGCCAACATGCTCCCTAGAGAAGCGACGAAAAAAAAACTTTGATTTTTTGATATATAAGACAAATTTTTTAAACCATAGAGGGTGTGCTATTCAATTGGCGTGTAGTATACATACATAGTTCATAATAACCTTTTTAATTGTGTGTACATACATATGTGTGTATATCAAAAAAAATTTACACAAATAAAAATTCTATTGTTGTTAATTGATTGATACAATTCAGAGGATAATAGAAATTTTATTATAAAAAAAAAGTGTGGGGAATGAATCACCTACAATGAATGTGACTCATGCCTAAGAAAGATAAAAAGAATATAAATTTACGTCATAGCTCCAAAGATCGAAAATAAATTTAAAAAGAGTTATAAAGTATGACAATAGCAAAAAAAAAAAAAAGAGAAAAAACTATGAAAAACAAAAATGAATAAACAGTTATGTACATTCAATCAAATGTGTAATTGGAACTTTAAGTTGATTTTTTGTAACTTAAAATATTTTTTTTTTAAGTTTTGATAACTGGGATCCATAAAAATTAAATTTTTTTTAGTCTTTCAAATATAAATCATATTCTTGGTTTATTTTTATTTCTATTAATTTATAAAAAAGTAGAGTAACCCCTCCCGCGTTGCTGGGAGCCTGCCTGTACTTGATTTTTGACTGATGTGGATAGATATCACAGCTTTAACTATTACCGTTCTCCACATATGCAAAATTCTATATTTTCTTGAAACTGATGATTTGAATTGATCGTGGAGCTGCAAAACAATCGATAGTTTTGGTTTTGGCAGACCATCGATAGTTTTTTTTCACTATCGATACTATCGTCAAATTCTAAGAGTAAATATTGAGGTCACCAAATGTACATAGTCAAAGTCACATTTGAAAAATATGTTCGTACATACGATTTTGCATTTGTTACAAACAAATTAATCTTCATTTCGTCAGATCATATCATGTTATTCTTACTATTACGTGGCATATGTTGCTTCCGTAAGTCTAGTTTCCGTAAGTTTTTCATGTTATTGTGCGACTTGAAACAAAATTCTTTTTTGAGACTTTTTGATGACTTCAAGGGATTCATCTTTGAAGTACGAATTAAAAGTTTAAAAACACTGACAGTTGTTCTACGCTTTCTTTCCATAGTCTCTGCAATTTTCTTTCCCTGGATCTTATTAATTACTTTAGTTTTGGAGCACGTCATGGTCTAAACAATTTTCGAAATATATAAGGAATTACTATTCCATCAAAATATTCAACAGATAAAATTTTATGACATACGGGATAAAAATAAAGTGTCCCTATTATTTGTTTCAACACTGTATATTTATTATTATTCTTTCCCTTTCATTTAAATTCTAACATTGTTACCACAAATAGCACTCAAAGGAATACGATAGTATCGATAGTTTTTTTGCAAACTATCGAAACTATCAATAGGGCCGACTATCGATAGTTTTGCAGCTCTAATTGACCGGAAAATTATTTAGAAACTTCAACTCTAAACATTCTCAAGATATACAAATATCAATATCGACTTTGTATGGAGGTACCATGTCCACTTATCCAATTCCGACAACTTTTTAACTGAGGGTTTTTATTATCTAAGAAGTTATTTAGAGAACACATTCAGAACCATCCATTCTAGCCGTTCTCAATATTTATGTACACAAATCAATATTACCAAATGTCATTGTACACATAAGACATTTCGATACATGGTTTGGTAACCTTTTAAGTGACGATAAAAAATCATAATATGGAAAATGGAGGGCATTTTGTTGATATTTGTATGGGAATATATAGGAAAATCTAAATGCATATCTCCGGAACCACTAGTTCGAATTCGTGCAAACTTCACATAAACCATCTACAGATCATCCTCAACGTACCGTGAAATTTGTCGAATTTGGTCGACCCGTAGTTTCCGCAGTTAGTGGTGACATCAAAGTGTACACTTCTTTTTATATATATGTATATATAGATATGTACATATGTTAACATACATATCGCACACTTAATCATCAGCAACCACTACTCAAAATTTATTAAAATCGCTTCTTTCCATAAATCAATTCACAGATTAAATCTCTGACGACCATGAAAATTTCGTTTGCATTACTGTCTCCTTTATCTGAGAAATTATTGTTTTGTCTGTTTTTATGTTACTTGTGACGCTTGTATATTATTAACTAAAGAGAACTATTCTCAATTGTGACAGTGAGATTATGAGTAGTGTTTACTTTCACCGAAATTGTATTATTTCGATTTGTGACGCTATAAATGAAAAAAGTGCAAATTAATCAAAACATATTTCCAGTAAAGAGGCCCAATTTGATATAAAACCAATACTATTCAATGAACAAATTTCGACTAAACAGTTACAAATCAAAATTACTTTTCACTCCTAAAGTTATTGCACAAAATCACAGCACAAAATTAAAAAAATAAAAATTATATTTTCTTCACTGTTGAACTCAACCATGTTCTTAAAAACCATTTTTGCTTCTCCTGAACATTTGAACAATTTGAATTGTGACTGTTCATGATTTAGTGTGCGATATACATACAGATATTTAGTATATTTACGTTCATATAGCCAATTAATTTCACTTTTGTTTGTTTTTATTTGATTTTTTTTTTGTTTTTTTCTTTATCCATTAAGAATATGTTCATAAAATTAAAAATTATTGCATATGGAAAAGATGATGGCACCGTCATATATCTGATCTAGACAAAAGCGTCTCTGACTCGTAAAATAAAAAAAACACACACACACACTTAAACATATCAGGAAATCTAAAATATATAGTGTGTGTGTACGTATATACTTTTACTGATTATTCATTTTTTATTATGGGGGAAACGTTTGTTTAAATTATGAAATATAAACAAAGGGATTTATTTGTTTTTATTTTCGGTTGTTCTTTCATTTTTTGTTATATACATTTTCCTGGACAGAAATTTGTTGTTGGATTGTTACGCCAGCACCAACACAACACCAACATATTGCTTTTCTGCTTTCTTCCTGTGTTGTTTTAAAAAGAAAAATGAAATCAAATAGAATAAATAAACAAACAGAAAAATACAATATTTCCACAATATGTATTGAAATTTATGTCCAGAAAAAGAACAGCAACAGCAAAACTAAGAAACTCGTAAAAAATGTTTAATTATAATAAAATTTCGTACCTACTAGGCGCATAGCGAACATAGCATTTAAGAAAATCGTTTAATGTTTTAGAAATATTTAATACGTACGTACATACATTTGAATGAATGTCTATTAAATTAGAAATTAACAATCAATATAATATTTTGTAAAATTTCTTAATCTTCTTATTTCAGTTTTATTCTTCATACACATGCCATATTTATTAAAATCTTGGCAACTCTAATCCTTTTGTTGACATTTAATTCCTGCTGCATGAAATAATACGCCATGATTAAATTTGTCTCTCAAATCCTGCTGCTCTGCTATTGTTTACATTTTCATTGATTTTCATAGATTACTGTGCTTGTTTTGTTGGTAAAGGGTGTTGCCAACTTTTTTTATATGTGTGGTTATGCCTCATACTAATGTTCTTATGCCCCGTTAGTTTTGTGGCATTGTGGCATTAAATAGTGGATTGTTGAAAACATTTTTTAATTTTATGACCAGTGTTATGAATCTTCTTTTTTATTTTTTTATTTCGTCGATTTCTACATACATTTTTTATTTATTTATTTATTAAAACAAATTATGAATTGATATAAATATTATTGGTGTGTATGTGTAATTATAATTTATGTGTGGGCTTAATAAGTTTCGTGGGGAACAAATTCATTTTTTTTCTTTTTTTTTTTTGTAAATGTTTTGTTTGAGGCGGACTGATTTGCATAAAAAAGAAAAATAATTTTATAAAATTATATACAGTAAGTGTATAAATGCTTAAGCTGTCACTCAGGGAACGTGCTGAGAATATAAAAAAATATTATAAAAAACAAAAAATAAAACCAATAGAGAAAATTAAAATAAAACCAACTAGTGTAGCATAAAAAACGAATTATAATTGATTATTATTAAAAATGAAACAAAATTAAATAGACTTTTATGTTACTCGCATAAGGTATTGTAAGTTTTGATAAAAGGGCTTGTAAATGAAATTTCCTAGAATAATTTTCGTTTTTTTCTTCTTCTTCTATTTATTTTTATTTAAACACAGGAAGCTTAGAAAAAAGACAAGATTACTAATAATCAACAATAAAAAGAATTGTTTACTAAATAAATTAAAAAAACTCATAATTCTTGTAATTTCATAACTTAGCCGCCTGGCCAATTATATAAACGAACGTCTGTCAGTCTGTCTGTATATTTCACCATCATATGAATTAAATGGAATTCCTTTAAATTCTTCTAAAGCATAACGTTTAAAAGTAAAAGAAGAGAAAAGAAAAAAAACACCCACTATTAGTGTAATAATATTAAAACACCACAACGAAAGCTACGAAAAAAATGAAAAAAAAACGATAAAGAATCCAAAAATGAAAAAAAAAATGAAAAAAACAAACGTTCATATTGTAATTCTTTACAGTCACTTAATTTATTCTATACGTCCGCTTTTCAACTAAAGCTTAAAGTATTATTGTCTGTCTGTCCGCTTGTCTTTCTGTCTGTCCAATATGGTCTTTCCGTCGTCTGTGAGCGCGTATTTATCTTCTCAATACAGTCAAAGTCACAAGTCGCTGATTGTATGTATGGTCTGTGTTATACGTTCTTCTATTTGACCGACGACCGTTTGTATACAATACGACCGGAAATCGCCAACAACACCGTTTATTGTTGCAATTTTTATTTCATTTTCATTTTTGTTTTTTGGATTTTTTTTTTTTTTTTTTGTTATTGCTGTTGATGTATTTTTGACTTAAGTTGTATTAGTTGTGCGTGAACATGCATGCCTGCCTGCTTATTTTTGGTTTAAGAGTAGATTTTTAGGTTTTATCTCTCTTTTTATGATCCTACATTTAATTTATTTACTTTTAAAGTGTTAAAATTTTAATATTATTTATTCAAGCATTTTTTTACATATTGTGTGTGGGTTGGGTTCAACTAGAATTTTATTGAGTTGAATTAAATGTGAACACAAATGACAAAAAATATGCTATGAAAACATTTGGTTAACATTTTAGTTCGACAAAACCAAGCAGCTTTAAACCATTGACTGCCAGAGGGCCTTTATGTATACCATTTAAACAATTAAGAATATGAGCAAAGAAATCATTTTAAGTAGTGATTTAAGATTATAAATTACAATCAAATTTTAATTGCGTTAACACTTGGTAAATGGTAGCATAAAATAAAAGGTTTTAGCCAAGGGTTGATGACATGTCATCTGTGTCTTTCGGCAATGTAAGCTCTCAGTTTAATCTGACATGCGTAGGAATTTTTTCAAGTATCGAAAAAAGTTACACTGCCTATGTCTGGGCAAAAATTTCAAAAAAACACATGCCTGGAAGCTTTTTAAGTAGCCTAAGATGCTTATTAATAGCAGTAGAGCAGTAAATTTATTTGATGCCTTAGAAAACTATTTTGGCAAATGCCAGAATTTTTAATACGAGTATCTGACAACGATTTATTGTCAGAAAAAACATATGTACATTTGATTGCCGGATTTAATGACAAATATCTTAGAAGCGTGTAAACTGACAATATATGTTCATTACGTAATATTCCATTGTCTAGTCGTTGTCAGCGAATTGCCAGGTTTGACAACATTGTTAGATTTGACAAACGTCTGAACAAAGCCTACTACTTGTCTTTCTAGTGGAGTACACCTGTTCATGGTCAATTTGCCAGTCAATTTCACTCAAAATTTTATACATAATGCCAACAAATATTTTTTTTTCGAAAAGGTGTTTAGAAGCATTTTTTTATTACTTAACAGTTTTTAATTTTTAACTATTTTTATTTTGAAATTTTCTACTTATTGTTGAAAGTGTGGTTTCATATCTAAATAATTTGTTGACAATGGTGTTGGCGTTGCCATATTTGGTTGTTAAATAAAAAGTGGTTAATTAAAAAAAAAAAAAATCAATGTGAACTCATAGTTTTTAAGCTGCCCTGTTCTACAATAATCGTATCATTCCTCACTAAATAAAATTTGCCAACAAAATCGTATTTGCGTTGTAAATCAAGTAAATGTTTGTCGAAAATCGATTTGTCTAGGTTTATGTGTAAATGTAAGAGTAAATGTTGAATTATAACAATAATTTTGTTTTTAATGAAAATACACTCTCTGCTGCAATTCCGATTTATAGAATAGGGCTGTTTAATTTTAAATAAGTGTCAAGAGTGTGTTTTTTGTAAACATTTTAGGTGTTGTATGTTGATAGATTTTTATATTCGATTTGTTATTTTAAATAGCATATGGTTTGTGTGGGTTTTCATTATAAAATAGTTTGTTGGTTTTTTTATTTTGTTTTTGGGTTAACCACATTTATAAAGTTTAATTATGAATTGTACACCTAGTACATATGAAAAATAAATACAAATATTCATATTTAAGGGAGTACCTACATACTACATACATACAAACATACATATGTATGGAAGTATAAATGAAGAAATTTAATTTTCCTTTTAATAAGGCTTTCTCTTACAAAAAAAGTACACAGGCAACACTGTATTGCTTTAACCAAAAACAGATGACATGAACCAAATTCAATGCTAACAAACATAGCAACAACAAGAATCCACTATATAAACTTAAAAAGACATTGAGAAAGAGGCCAGTAGCAGAAACTCAAGAAAAATCAGTTAAATTCTTGAAAAAAAAATTACTGAAAAAAAAAGAAAATAAAAATAAAATCAAGCTAATGAAAAGATATGAACTGAAAATTCCTATGCAACGCCATTGTCGTACGTTCTTTATAACTATAAAAGGGAAAAAAGAGAGAAAAAAATGGTAAAAAGTAAAAAAAAAAAACAAAACCCAGTAACAGCAACACAGACGACGACCAACGATGTCGATATAACATAAAGGCAACAACAATGCTAACGAGAACCAAAAAAAAAAACAATATTATTAATAAGAATAAGAGAAAAAATGAAGAGCAGCTACACTGCAATACTGCTTTAAAACGTTTGAGTTATTATGGTTGTTGTTATTGCTACTGACTAACTGCCTGCATGTTCAATCATGATGTTGAAAACATAAACGAAGGGGGGTGGAGGTGGTGGTGGGGTTAGTGTCGGTGTTGATGCAAGAATGTGAAATAAACCCAGTTTGAAGTAAAAGAATGTTTGATGATAAACGAACGAGGGAACGAACAAACGAAAAAAAAACAAAATAACGAACGACCTGTTGATGCGTAAATATTCAATACAAATACACAAAAAAATAACAGTAAGAAAGAAAACACAAACACAAATGCACAAACAGAAAAAGCTTTAAAAAAATGCGTGAGTATAAAATTCAATACACAACAATAACATAAACATTGATTTATATATAATATCCGCATGTGCCGATGTATTAAAACACTACACACGGAGGGAACATAGAACGTTAAACGCACTTGAAACTTTTTTTTATATTTTGCAAATCAATGCAATCACACATACACACACATATACACGTGCACACGAGGAGGATAATATTGATGATGTTGATGATGATGATGATGATGATGATGATGACGACAATAAAGAACGTTGATGTTGGTTGAATGCCATTTATAAACTGGCCATCATAACCAGGCATCCATCCATCCAACCAATGGTTGGATTGGATTGATGTGTTGATTTTTATTTAGGCCTTAAACTAAAAACTAAGCGGTTATTGACATTAAATATTAAGTTTTCCTTTTTTTGTAAGTTTGTTTTGTTTCGCTGGCTTTTGTGAAGTAGGAAATAAGAGAGAAATTGATGAATATGTGCAGAGGAAGATAGAGGATATGAGAATGTGAAAGGGTTTCTATAGTAAAAACTTAGAATCTGACCTGTTTGACTGGCTGACTGCTACCATGGCAAGGCAAACAAGACAAGGCTGTTTAGTTTTAATGAAACAAAATTGTAGATCTGCAATGATTATATGAGGAGTATAGTGGGGGCTAAAATAATGGCAACAGTGTGCATAAATACAAAGATAACATGGCCGGAAGTTTTGAAGAGTTTTTAATCAATATAAAAACTTTAAAAGATTGCAATCATTTCGAGAACTTTAGTTTTTAGTAATGTAATTGACTTGAAATTGACAAATTTTTAATCGACAGTTTCAGTCCGTAATATGTAGTTTGTAAATTTGCTCTTAATTTTGTACAATTGAAATAAAAATTATTCCTGCCATTATTATAAACAAATCGCTTTACTGAACACTGCAAGGATAAGCGAATAGCAACTTGAAAACTATCATAATTAAAAGCAGTGCAACAAAAAATGGCAATAACCCAATACCTTTAAGTATATTGATATTTTTTAATGCATTTATTTTAAACAAGTACGTACACGTACTTACATATACACAGCCAATTATAAATTATAACAATTTTAAGAGAGTGAGCAAAGGACGGGAGAGAGAACGGAAGTTTGTTGTAATAAAAATTCTATTTACAGCGGCACTATGTTATTGTATGCATGTGGTTGTTGTTGTTATAGGCCCCACCATCGTACAGACATAACATAGCGAAAAATTAAAGAAAAAAAAAACAATAAATGACTGACAAAGTTTAAGCATATAATTCAAATGCAATCGAGATACAAGCAAGTGAATAGGCATGTGTTTGTGTGTGTGTGTGTGTGTATTTAACAGAACAAATGTGAATGAGTAATAAATATCATCATCATCATCAACATCAACATCAACATCGTCATCTTTATTTTGTTTTTTTACTTTAAATTGTGGTTGCATTTTATTAATTAAAGTCCCAGAAAGAAATAAAGGAATACATTATAAGCATGTAAAAACAACAACAACAGCAGCAACAGAAACTATTTAGAATAAAAAAATATGAAAAATAAACTGGTTGTAGTGCAGTAATGAATGTCTTTTTTTATTCGATGTTCGTTTGTTGTTCTGGCATACAAATATGCTTTAATTTTTGGTGTTGTTGTTGTTGTTGTTGTTTTATTAATATTATTTAAAATGTGAAATGCGTAAAAAACACAATATATCTTAAAATGTGTGTATGTATGTATGTATGTTGTTGTTGTTGCCTCTGCTGCTGCTTCAGTTGTAGTTTAAAGCAAATACAAGTATGAAATTAAATGAATAATAGCTTATACAATGAAATGACATGTAAATTAATAGCATCTGGTTGATTTTAATTTAAATATTCTTTTTGGTTTTGCTTGTTTTTTATTTTATATCTATTAAAAATAATTAAATATTTCATATGGAAGTAATGCACACAGAAAATTGCAAACTTCGAAAGTATGAGTAGGTGGAGATGCAATTTGTTAAACTTCGTGTTAGATCCTTCGATTTTTTCTCTATTTAAATTAAGAAACTATTATGTCCTGTTGTCAAATTGTAGGTTTGATTGTCACTTAATTATTAACTCTTGAGTTGCCAAAACTCGGAAGATGTATCATCGAGGGAGGTGGCTAAAGGCCATTTGGCTTTTACTACAATCAAACCATTTAATGCAACGCCAAAAGAAAGATAAAAGTGGTCTTTGCAGTTAAGAAACTACAAGATATCGACAAAAAATTAAAGGAAGAACAGTAAATGTATACAGTGCTGTTCAAAAAAATAGATTCACCCTGATCTAACATATGTATTTGAAACCAATAAAACAATAGAAACACGCGATTACTAATTTTTATTTGTTTATAGCTTCAAAACATCGGAACTAAAAAACTATATATTCATCAATATTGTTTAAATCAGCACTTTTTTCCTGTTCAATAAAATAGATTCACTAAATTTGGTGTTAAAAAAATATTTGTAGTAATTAAACTGAATAATTCTTTTTAATTGGTGGAATAACAATTATTTTTAATGACTGCTGAGCACCGTTTTGGCATAGAGTCGACAAGTCTCCGACATGTTTCTATTACAATATTTTTCCACGCGTCTTTCACTAACTCCCACAACTGTTCTTTATTTTAAGGGTGTTTTAATCGGAGAGCTGCTTTGACAATTTGCCATAGCTTTTCGATTGCATTTAAGTCCGGCGACTGTGCCGGCCAGCTCAAAACTTCGACGTCATTATTCTGAAACCAATTTTTTGCTCTCTTCGATGGGTGTTTCAACAAGACAACTACTCGAAACACACATCGAAGCAGCATTTCCCATTCGGCGTAAAGTATCATCACATCGTTTAGTTTATTGTTATTATTATAAATGGCATTCATTATTTCTTCTATTCTAAATAGAGGCCCTGCGCAATGGTAGGAAAAACATCCCCATACCAATACTTCCTACTCCAGTGTTCGGGGGTCTTCTTGCAGTCAAACTACTTCTGTCAGAGTTAAGCAAATTAGTTTTAGTTTCGTCTGACCATAAAATATTTCTCCACTTACGCATAAAGCAATTTATAAGCAGTTTTGTAAGTGAATCTATTGTTTTGAACAACACTGTATATAGGAATCATAGGAATTAAACAATTCCTTGAAACCAGAACAAAATTAGAAATGAAAACTTCAAAAGACAACTGCTTCATTCCAGATTAAACAATTCGACATCATTTAGGAGAAACCTTACACTATTCGATCTGCGTAAATTTTTTTTGAATCGATAAAATTCAACATTTGAAGCAACACCAACGGAGGCCTAATAAACTAACTAGTCATCAACTGATCTGCTATAAGCATAAAACGTAAATTAAACGTAACTTAACGTAACACCATATGCGTAACCGTAACCAAAACATAAGCACATTTATTTTCATCGATGGGTGGTGCCACAACCGTAAACGGCTTTTGTTGATGCGTTTATGCCTTGTAAAATGAAAAGTTTCCAAAGCGCATTATTGGTGGAGAATATCATAATAAATTATCGTCAAAGACTGACGATGAATTGTCTTTGGTGTCATACATAACTTTTTAAAGTAATTGTCCAAATCGTCATTGATGACGGAAGTTGATTTTATTTTGCAGACATCCTTGCATTAGTGAGGCCTAACAGAAAATGTCATTGAGAATCATTAGTCTTTTATTTGTTAACTTAGAGGTGTAGCAGACAAAATCCTGCGTCATTCAGCATGTAGTCGACTAATAACACACAATGTCGCTAAATATCAGAAACCAATGCTACTCGTACGCCGCTTTTTATGTAAAACGGGATAACTATTGTATAGAATTTATTATTTTGTACATTTTCTTTTTACTAAATTAATTAGATCTGTGTTTCTATTAGAAAAAAAAAACTATTCCATAAAACAATTTCAATTTCATTTCCTGAAATTGTGTGTCCATAGATGGTTCTTTTTTCATTTGCTGATTGGGAATGTCAACAATTGAGCTGAAATAAATACATACATATGTACATACTCATGTGTTTCGTATCAATTAATGTTTCATTTCGTTTTACAATTTCATTTTTTTATTTTCTGTTTACTTTTTGCCTCTGCTGCTTTATTCTATTGGTGGTAAGACGAAAGGAGACTCAATATGACACATTTTATTTTTTTATATTTTTTATTTTTGCTTTGCTTTCAATTATCATTCCCTTACAATATGAATGAATTGATACATTCAACTTTATCTCTCTTAAGCAAATAAAAAAATATAAAAAAAAACTGAACTGAGTTATGAATGACAATGAATTGTAACAGTGCGATAGACTGACGACTCTCAAGACCAGTAGAGTTAGTATTTTGTTATCTATTAAAAACATTTCCCTTTTTTGTAACACAGCAACTTTTTTATTTGTTTGTTTCTTTTTTCACAATCTGCACCCCCGAGATCGTCTTTAAGGTCTTTGTTTTGTTTTGAACGGAACTGAACCGTTTCTGAACTCAACAAAAGAGTGTTGTTTTTCGATTTTTTTATCTCTGAAATGTATGACTTTCTAAAGCCTATTAATTTATTTTTTTATTAGTCTTCCCTTTCCCTTTCCCCCCACAATATATTGTATATTTTTCCATTGATAAAGTTACTCTCCATTACTATTTTCTCTACGTTATTTTTTCTTTTTTTTGCAAATTAAAAAACAAATAAAAAACAATTTTGTTTGTGTTCACTTTTATTATTTTATTTGATTGCAAATGATAGATAAGATACGCATATATTCTTTATTTTATTTTTTCTACAGATATTTAAACAGAGGCCGTTTAAAATAGAGCAGCAGCAGCAGCATATGGAGTTCTTCTCTACTGTTACCACTACTACTAACTGCACGCATGATATGATAGATGAAGTAAGACATGGTTTTTTAGGTCAGGCAATAATTAATAAATTCATTACAATTGGCAATACACTCTTAATCATTAAAATGTTTATCTTTCTACAATTTGTGCGTTTGGAAATTAACTTATTTGGCATCTATAAAAAAAACTGCTAAAAATATTGTATCATAGTTTATGAAAGTATACATATGAGGCGATAAAATTAGTGATTCACTTCTCTAAAACCTACAAATAATAGATAATCTACTTAGAAGGGACAAAAATACTGTTACACGAATTTTGGGCTATAAAATTTAAAATAACAAATGTTTTTGGACAAATTTTTCTTTGTTTATTTATTGATAAATTTTCTATAGAAAAAACGATATATTTCTCATTCGGAATGTCCGCCGTTAACTTGTATGCATGCCTACAGTCACACTGGCCAATCATCAATAGCTGCACATACCTTATCCATTGAAAAATTAGCCACATCACGAACCAATGTGCAGTCTTAGACAAATCAATGTTGCGGTATTTTTAGTGACAAACTTTATATGTAGTTTTAGAAGGTCAACAATTTGTAATCTATATAATTGTGACAAATTATTTAGAAACCAGATCATTCATTAATGGTTCACTATATCTTCTTAAGACAACTTTGGCCAATGTTTTGACTCCTTACAAGTCAGTAACCGTGTCATAAGAGACACCCTACGAAATCATGATTGTAGCTCAGATGCTTCTTTTAATGACCGTGCATACAACATTTTTTCATCTGCAAACCAAACATTTTTTTGCAACAAAGGGTCTATACCACGTGCGTCTTGGTGGATCTATAGCACGATAGTTAGACCTATACTTTACTGTAGGGTCATGAGAAAAAAGTTATGTGCTGAAAAATTTTGAAAACTCTCAATGATCAACATTGGTGGGGGTCTTTAGGATGTTGCGGACAACTCCCACAGAGGGCTTCAAAGTGTTCTACAATTACTAGTCGCTTGATATGACGATGAAACTGTGATACCATGCTAAGGGTAAAAAGATCGTTCTTCGGAATCTCTCACTATGCGTAATACCGTGCAGAACGATGTAATACCGGATTATTAAACCAGATCATCTGATCGACAGTCGCATAGATTTCCTGCAGCGTCTATCAGCATCACTAATTCATTTGCAAGGAACATAACCCATAGTCAGAGGGCAGTCAAGTCTTCAGAGTCTATATTCCCTTGTTCCCAGACGGCAGATGAACTAGCTACACTTCTGTTTCATAGGCGCTGCGCCATCGACGTTCTCCAGGAAAAAGAGACAGAATTCTTCTTAAAAGCAGGCGAGAGGCCAGTTGTTGATCGGAGGAGAACTGGTCAACTGGTGAACCTACCAAGGCGGAGAATTTCGGCTGTGATAGGTATGCTCTTTGGCCATTTTCTATAGAGCAGACATTCTGTCCATCTTAGGTAAAGTGGATCACAAAAATCAGCGCTATCGAGGCTGATATTGAGCTTCCTTGGACCCTGAACAGCTGCTGGGAGTCCCGGTATGTTCTATCGGTCGCTTCGTGATCGAAGCTGGCTTGGACTTTGTGGTTACGTAGTATTGTTAACGGATTTTCTTTCAATGGTTATTATCTTCTGCAGTATCACAATGAGACTATTTGTCTACAGTGAGCTGATCTTCGGATTGGCTGCCGATTCTAACCTGACAAGTTATCAGCGTGCTTCATCCAAAAATGTTGAAATTCACTATTCTATTTTATTCTTTGAACTACAGTCAATAAATATCCGAGTCTACAATCCGATTTTACGTTTGAAAGTCTCAAGACTTAAGTTTTTTTTTTGTGTAAATTTGACTCATGAACATTTGCGTGATATTTATTTCATGGGCCATGACTTTCTGTCTTCGGTAAGGATTTTGCTAAATTCTTAATTTAACGGTTTTGATAACTTAGTGTGTTCGAACTGTACGTTGGTGGCGTCTTTTATATCCAATGCTCCAGAACGACCAAAGCTTTACAACACCGTTTCTGCTCTTCTTATTTATCTACTCCATGGGAAAAAGTGGTTTCATATGATATTGCTTTTATAGACAAATATTATAGAGGTTAGCTATTATAAACCATATGATAAGATAATGATACATATGTATATTGAAAGTTATGATTCCATTGTTCTTGGGATAATTTAAGGAAATGCCTAAAGCAAATTCTATCCGATTTTCTAAAGCATAGTATGCTATCGCTCTATCTAGAGTGCGTCCATTCTTTTGAATATTTATTCCGCGTTAAATTCGTATTGAAAAAGCAGTTTTCTCTTAAAAATCTGTCATTTAAAAAATTGTTGTTTTGGTTGTATTTTTTATTGGTTTTTTAATTTTTTCTGCTGCTTGAGTTTGCCTGTTTGTCTGTCTGTCAGCCTGTTATAAAGTGTTTATTAAAATTGTGTGTAAATATTTAAAATAAACATTCTCGTATATGAGGGCCCATAAAATGTTACCATAAATACAATAAAAATGGTATTTCTTTCACATTGCCTTGATCTGTTCTTCCTTATCTTCTACGTTTTCTTGTTACATTTTTTAATTTTTCTTGTTATTGTTGTAAACCAATTTATTAAAATAAAAATCAAAAAAAGTAAACATTTAAGCAGACAGTCGGTAGCAGAGCTGCCACTAAAAAATTTTA
This sequence comes from Wohlfahrtia magnifica, assembly GCA_023159175.1. Classification (NCBI taxonomy): domain Eukaryota; kingdom Metazoa; phylum Arthropoda; class Insecta; order Diptera; family Sarcophagidae; genus Wohlfahrtia; species Wohlfahrtia magnifica. The sequence continues at coordinate 266,613 of JAKWBJ010000044.1, read as the reverse complement.
ATTCTACCAAAATGTTTTCAAAAATCTACCAAATTCGATGCAAATCTACCAACATTCAAAAACCATTAAAAACATACATATTTGGATATGAACCACAATTTTTACTAACATTTTTACATGTGTTAATATACTGTAAGCATATACACCTTCGTCATCTATAATTTAACTTTTACATCAGTCTTTTAAAATACAATAAATTTAAACATTTTATTTGTTTTACACTGTTTGTAAGACTTTAGAAAATTCTTAAAAAACAGCAAAAAATGTTTTAATACAACAAAAGTAAAAGGCGCACCATATTTAACGTCAAAAAAGTGTATAAGAAAACAATTCTTCTAGGAGAGAATATTTGAGTATTCGGTTCCTTTTCCTTGTGCTTAACAACATCTAGTTTTCGAGAAATAGACTCCACTAGGTTTTTTTTTGTAAGTTAAGATAAGAGTTTCCGTCATTCCTCTGTTATAAGGCATTTTTTCTTGTTGTTAAAAATTGGTCTTTTATGATCAAAATGTTCCCGAAACTGCTCCATTGTGGTTACAGTCGAATATTAGGAAAGATACTACCATTGGTTAGAAGTGCGAAAATCATTGTCTTGTTAACGAAATCAAGAACTTTGCACTCTTAATTTCTTAAAATTGTTTTTGAATATGTTTCAAGAATCTTTTTCATTTATAGTACTCTATATGAAAATCAGACTTCCACCAAACATTCGCACATTACCAAAACCTCTCCAAGCTTTACCGTGAATTTACAATATTCTTCTGAAAGTTCTTCGTTTATGGTTCTCCATATTTTTCCGGTTTTTTTTGTTTGTTTGACGAAACACATGAAATTTGATTTCATCGCTTAATAGGACATTATTCCAGAAAGAAGCACCTTTGGTTTTATATTTTTTACATAATCAAAAAGTTACTTCCAAATTATTGTTGTCATAAAAGACTTCTTTATGTTAAATCTAGCATAGAAACCATTTGCATGTAGTACTGGCTTTAAGGCTTGTGCATCCAATGTAGCTAAAATATCGTCTAATATTTTAACATCACTTTTTGGTGGATTTTTCTTTACATACCATAGATCAAAATAGTGCGCACTATATAAATTTTTCAGCCGGGACATTTTCTATTTAACCAAAATGTTTTGTGATTTTACTTTTTTACTTTTTCACAGGTTTGAAAGTCTTTTTCAAAGTTTTACCATCATTGTGGAATTTGATAAGAAGTTTGCGTATTTCAATTAAAGTTAGTTTACCCCTTGCATTTACTTTATGAAAAATTCCACAATTTTAGCCAATAAAAAATTAATATTAATCAGTAATAATACGAGTAATAAAATACAACACTTTTTGTTGCCTAAGATATAGAGTACATTCCGTATCATCATAAGCAAGAATTCTTTTATAATTTCTCAAATTTTGTGAACTACCTAAGGCAGTTTTGAAGAAATACAAAGTGTTTAAATTTATCTTATTTTGATAATAATAACTTCCATAACATTGTGCTGCCGGCTCCGAACAGCACAGATGGTCTGACCTCGGATTGAACCTCTTGGTTGGTAGGCGGGTGTCTTACCTACCATACCACAATGGCAAAATTAAAACCAAATTGTAAAAAATGGGGGTGTACACTTTATTCTGACGCTCACAGTATATTTATTCTTGTTGTTTTGCCGTTTCTGTTAAGTTTTTTTAACAATAGCTTGTAACTAATTGTGTAGACTCTTCCGTTTGTCTGCTTTTCGTTTATAGATAACAAATAGGATTGCGAGCAATTAATAAATTTTAACAACGTAGTGAGTTTTCAATTTTTAAACTTTTGTAAAAATCTACCAAAATTCTATTTAGCCTACCATCCTACCACACCAAATATTATCTACCAATTTTGTTAGAATTCTACCAAGAGTGGCAACACTGGTCGGTAGTAGCAGTGAGTAGTAATACATTATCAAGATAAAAAGTCAATAACCCTTCCGTTTGAACAGAGATTAACAATAAAGAAAATAAATAAATATGTTAGTGACTGACTGACTGAGTGCCTGACTACTGACCCAGTTAAGAAAAGTAAGGGGGGAAAAAAGGAAAATAAAAAGAAACTTACCTTGTAAGGCGACTACGCGACAACCATCTTGTTTTAAACGTTTATGTAAAACATTTATGGTTGAATCTTGACTAACACCGCTGCCCAAACTACTGTTACCCATTACATCGACAGTATTTGAAGTTTGCGAGGGCAGCATTAGAGAATCACCGCTATTACTGGGCTGCTGTAGGCCTACATCATTGTAGAGCACAAATAAGCTAACTTTGTAGCCGCTTTGTATGCGTTCTTTAAGATCGGGCGATTTAATGGTCGATAGTAGATCTATTTTGCCGGCAGCTAAACGCCTCAGCATTATACTTGGTATAGAAAAATTAACAGCTGAACGTATATGGCACTCACTAAATTCATTTGAACTGCGACAATCTAATATGATTAAATCTTTGGCATCACGCAATGATGTTGAAGATGAACCCGAAACGGTACGCAATTCCGATTGCAGCCATTCTTTGCTGATAAATTCATACTCTGTTTCAGGCATTTTGTTAATTGTTGTTGTTTGTTTTACTTGTTTTTGTTATGTTTACAAAATATATATAAAATGTTTTGATATTGTAAACGTACTAACACGAGCTAGCAAGTAAGCGAGCAAGAGAGGGAGAGAGAGACGCGAGAGTAATTGAACGTAAATTCTTGCACTTAAAAAATCTTTTAGTTTTTATTTATTTTTTGTTTCTAGCAATTGTTTTGTTTTTTTTGTTGCTATAAGAAGAGGATTTCAAGTTTATTTTAGCATATTATTGTTATCTTACGAAATTCATCAGCCATTTGTCATTTTCTAATTTCTAAACAAAATAGAAATTAAATCTCTAGAGAAGAGCAACCACAATAAAAAAAATGACGATGACAACAAACATTCTAAGTATGCACGTATGTATGTACATATGTGTGTATATTGTTGTTGTTGTTTAGCGCATTATTTATATTTTGTTTATTTATTTTGTTTTTATTTTTTACTTAATATTTTGTGTTTTGCATTTTGTTCTGTTGCTTTTTTCACTTCTTATTTTATTTTTCTCTTGTTAGTTGTTGGTGTATCAACTTGACATTACTCATGGCTGTTTGTTTTTGTTCTTTTTTAATTTTAATGATAGTGTACACTTTTTCTGTTTTATTTCATCTTTGAAATTGTTTTTTTTTTTTTTTTGTATTATTTATTTGTAATTATTTAATAAATCTATGCTTCATTTACAAAATTTTAAAATTTTTCTCAATGTTTCTAATTTTTTCCAAATTTTGTAACTTTTTCATTCGTTTGCTACAGTTTTTAGTTGTTTTGTGTGTGTGTGTGTATTTGTATATTTGTTTTAGTACAAAACAATTTTGTTATATTCTTTATTTTATTTTATTTTTTTTGTTATTTTGTCTTGGAGTTTTTTTCTATTTTTGTTACAACAAATGAATATTCTTCATGAAAAAAAACACTTTATATAATAGATTTTTTATTACACTTTTGTTATAATTTTTTGTAATTATTTTTATTAAACAAAAAATGTGTTTTTTTGTTATGTTTTAATTCATTAAGATTATTTTACATTTATTAATTTTTTTATTAATAATTTATGTAAATTTATAATTTTTCTTTTATATTTTAGTTCCAAGGCACACCACCAGAGCGTTGCCATACGTTCCGAAAACCTTTGAGAAAAATAAACCATTAACGACTACAGCCACGAGTAGAGTGATTTTCATGCAATCATTTTTAAACAGTCAAACACATTCTATTGATGTTTTTTGGTATTTCTCTTGCTTTGCATTGTTTTTGCTCTCGAGTGTAGAGTATTTCTATTGTTTTTGTTGGTGTATGCTACTGCTCCCTGCGAAGCGACTGAGCTGGCAACAACAATTTTAATGTTGTAAACGTTACTTTAGCAGGTATGTACTATAAATTTTTCTTATCTAACAACAACAAGTACCCACATACACTACATACTTGTTACTCTCTTCCTATATATACATACATACACGCATTTACACCAACTAACTCTCCTTCATTTACACAAGTATAGCTTTTTGTTTTTGTTGAAATTTAATAAAAAAAAAAACAAAACTCTCCATTTTTTATAGAGATTTTTAATACTTGCTCTCTTTAGTTTTTTTTTTTCTTAATTTATCTCCCTGTATCTTTTTTCCACTAAATTGTTTCATTTGTATTCTCTTTTCTGTATAAGTTCATTGATATTTTTCTGCTTTCTGTGTCAGTATTTGTGTGTCGCTCGATTCATTGAAATTTTATTCTCTGTTTCCTCAGTAAAATTAATAATAAAAAAACAAAACAAAAAGCAAAGCAAACCTTTTTACATATACTAGATGTGTGAGTGCACTTCTCTCTAGTTTTCAAGAGTTATAAAACATTGTTGCCAATTACTTAAAAAGCTAAAGTTTCTCATTTTTTATTTGAAAGGGAAAAACACAAAGGCAAGTGAGCAAATAAGCTTGTAAAAAGTTTTAAAACTGACATGTTTGCGAACCCGTAGTAATATGCTTATTTTTCTATTTCTACTGTTCCAAACGCTTTATATGAACGCTTAAAGCAAATGAATTTAAGGCATTGGACACAGATTAACTCTTTTAGTGAGATACCTGTATATTTTTTATTTAAATAGTTTAGAGCTAATGTTGGCAATATTGTTGGTAGTACGTATATTTTTTACAAACATGCTAAGCAGTTATTTTTATTTTTTTGTTTTTAATAAAAAAGATATCTACCTATCTCTTTATGACTTAATGAATTTTGTTTTAGTTCCTATTAGTTCCTCCAACACTGTCAATACTTAAGTTAGTGCTCTCATCATAACAGGTTTATTATTAAAAAGGAAAATCAACAGAGTTACCAGGACGTAAATTTTAAAAGACATTTGATTGATTCAAAATTTTTCACTTGGAAAATTGTTAGGACTAGGCAGAAAGGCAACGTTCGCTATTAAATCAATTCATATAATTATACATAATTTGTTAAAATAAATAATAATAACTTTAACTGTTAAAATTTTTTCTGACCCATAAATTCGTAAATTGCAGTCAACTTAAGGGCATTTTGTTTAATAGTAATAATATTTTTTGCTTTGTTTTGTTCTGTAAAGTGTATGTATCCTGTCTTCTGGTTACAATACCATGTGTATAAGGTTTTTCTCTTTTTTCACTTATTACTGCCACCTTCATACCTTTACTAATTTTTACTTGTTTCTCTTGTGTTGGTTTTTTTCTTTTTCTATGGCTCTCATTTAGTAACGGAATTGAATATTTCCCTAAAATGAATAGAAAAATAAAAATACATTCTCTGCTTTTTGGAGACCCAAAAACAAATTTAAATTTATTTCCATGACCCTGATACTTCAAAAGCAAAAGTATTGAAAAAACTAAAAACAGCGACAAAAAGAAAGAAGAGTAAAATCTATAGTACAACAAAAAAAGGTGGCGACCTCCAAGGCAGCAGCAGTGGCAGCAACCACAATAACAACAACAATAAGGCTCATAAACAACGAGGAAAAAAAACAAATCAGTAATAACAAGCCATAAACAAGGTGAACTTATTTCAAGGATATCAAAAACAAACACAAGCGCGTGTTCAAGTCTACAAAATAACCAACAAAAAGTATATTGTTCATAGTCTCTCCCCCCTCCCACACACGCACACACACAAATGCAGACACACGCTCTCATACATACTCTTGTTAAAGTGTATGGTTATGTTTGAAACATTCGTACAAACGAATATAAAAAATGGCGTCGGCGCTGTAATAGTATCCTTGTTTTTAACTCTACAAAAGCTTGTTTTCATATACAATGTATATATGTATGTACGTATGCCTGTTTATGTGAATCTAATGTACGTGTGTTGTGATTTCGAAAAGCAATGTGAGACTTTTTCAATAGAAGAAGAGAAGAAATCAGGGTAAAATTATAATGAAAAAATACTTCTACACATAGCGAGCGCCTCTTTTTACATAAGCATTCGAGTATATATATGTACATATGTATGTATGTGTGCAGCTTATAGTAAAACTTTTATATAAGATTATGCTTAACAATTTGTTAGAGTATGTGTGAGTTACTTACATATATACGTAGTGTTGGCTAAAAACAAGTAAAACTTAAATTCATGAATGAAAATCCCACGCAGGACTTAAAATAAAATACAAATACATATACGCTTTTACACTTTTAAATATAGATTTATTTATATAGCTGTATACATATGTATGTATGTATGTATGCATATGGTATATACTCGTTTATAAAAAAGTAAAAACCCACTTAAACGTAAAATTGTTTTAACCGGCCGTCATAATGACTAACTCAATAACGGTCTCTTAGGGCGAGCAAACGAAACTCGTAAATTCCATACACAATCACACACACACACACTTGCTTACATCTGCATACATACCATCCATCCACTTACATACATGTGTGTAGTATGTGTTTAAACTTTAGAATGAGAGTTCAAAGAAAAAAAAAATTTAATGGAGATTCCGTTCATTTATTTTTGTTGTTGGTAATTATCTAATGGTTGATGAATTAGTTTTAAAGGAATCATAACAAAAATAACTTTTTTTGTGTTTTATCTCCCTTTTTAATGATACCCTACCGTGGGTGTGTGCTGTGAATTGTAACACCACACATTTCAGAATGAATTTCTTAATTAAATAACAATTAATTAACTTTGTTATCATAACACAGATCGCAATTGTAAAAATAAAACGATTAAAATTGTAAAAGAGTCTCTTTATGCCATAAGTTAGGTTTAGTTGACACGTCGTTGATACAGCAATGATAGTGGAACATAGTAGAAGTCTTATTGTGATACGAAAATGGAAGAAAAGTAGATAGTAGACGAAAAATAGAAGTATTCTATCAAATACAAGATTTAAACAGTCGGTTTTATCCGTTTACAACTTTTTTCATTTGTCGTCTCTGTGTTATTATTCTTCATATAAATACTGTTCTGTATTTACACCTACCGCCACCAGTATTTCAAAATATATTTAGAACAAATTGAAACCCAAGACGAAATGTAAGACGAGAAAAAAAAACGCTAAAATTGTGACAGAAGTGGGATTTTTATTTTTGCTGTTATTTTTTGTTCAACAAAAGCAAAAAAAAATTTTTTTTTTTCCATCTTTAATATACATTTGCAAAATGTGTGGGCTTCTATTTTGGATTGCCCTGGTTTACAATAATTACATTGATTTTTTTCTTATTATAAATTTGTTTTCTATGCCATCTTAAAACTGTTTGTTACATTTTTTCTATAAGTCTTTTATTGACACAGAGGTGTGTTTTATTTAAAGAACGAATAAAAATAAATTTATAAAATGGAGAGCAATTTTAAAATAATAAAAAGGGATCGAGAGAGTTTCAAATGGTAAAAGAGTCTCCAACATCGGCATAAAAAATGACCCTGCTTTCTTTGTGTTGGTGGCTGTTTTTTATAAGTTTCAGTTAAAAACATAAGTCCTCGTTCAAAAAAGCGCTGCCACCCTCTTATTATACTCTTCCAAGCGCTTTTAGTTCCAGGTTGATTAAGTTCAATGATCGACATTATAAGTCTTGAGTTTGCCAGGTTAAGAACCGGAGATTTCTGCTTTAAGTTCACTTCAAAAAATTTTTTTGAAAGGAGTTATATTATCTATGGTATGTACACCTTAATCAAAAAGGTCCCGGAATTCATTCAGAAAATTAAAAATACAAGTTTATTCATCTAAATCTATATTATATTCAAAGTAATCCCCATCGACTGCAACACACTTATGCCAGCGCTTGATCCAATCCTCGAAGCAGTTTTTATATTCGGTTTTCGGTGTGTCCATCAGTGCTTCCTGCGATCTTTCCATTATTTGCTCTCGGCTGCTGAAACGCGTTCCCCGTAATGTTTTTTTTTAACTCGATTAAACAGAAGGAAGTAACAGGGAGCCAAATCAAGTGAAATCGGTGGCTGTTGAATGGTATTTGTTGCATTTTTTGCCAACAAATTTCGAATAATGATGGCACTTTGCGACGAATTGCTTTCAGCGAATTGCTTTACGCAAACGTTTCATAACGCTCAAATAATACTCCTTGTTTAATGTCTGGCCTTCTGGCAAAAATTCATGATACACTACATCGATGTAATCAATGAAACCGTAAGCATTGCCTTCTTTTTTGACTGAAAGCGACGTGGTTTTTTGATCTCGGTTCACTTGGTGAATGCCATCACTTGCCTGATGTCTGGATTGCATAACGTACTCATAAATCCACCTCTCGCCTTCAGTTATGATCCTTTTGATGAATGTGGGATCGGACTCAGCCTCGCAAATCATGTAACTTGCGACCTCAACACGGTCAAAATTGTAAAAAATCTCCAACACACATAGAGATAGATGTACTCTTGGCTACGTAGCTTTTGCAAATGTCAATCTATGATGCTAAGATTTAGCGGGAATATCAACAACAGATGTACCATTAAAAAAAAAAAAAAAAAAAAAAAAACACAAATCGGAATGATGGGACCACCACATGGTGGTTATTCCGGTAACTTTGTGATCAAGGTGCTCTAATATATACGCTCTATTTATATACGTCAAGGAAATGATTGATCTGTATGATTGGCACATCCGGTAGAAAATAATCTACAAATTACAGGAAATTGAGTAGAAAGCTTGTCTGATCGCCAATTTGGCTTTCGAAATACTGCGTCTTCATCACCTTGAATATCAAAACGCCTCACTAGCTGCTCTCGTTGGAAAGAACGTACCGAAATACCTGGTGAAAATTATTACTGACTCTTTTAAGTATAGAGTGCTTTTATACGGCATGGACGATGGCAGAAAGCTATAGGCCGTATTAGTAGAGGTCCATCAAGGATCGACGCTGGGCCCAATTCTATGGAACGCCATGTATGATGGAGTACTGAAGCTTGAGCTTCCTAGTGATAAGCAAGTCATTGTCCTAATGATAAGAGGCAAACACCTCCAGGTAGGAATTCCAGAAAGGAAGCTTCCACTCCATCGCTGTGGCCAGAACCCTTTTGTGAACTGGGAAGAGGGCCTGGAAGGGCATACTCAACAAAAATGAGGATAATGAGAAGCGGATACTCTTCTCTGGCCGTACGGGTCTGAGGCAATATAAACTTTTGTTGGGTAACTATAACAGGAGAAGGCTTGAATCCTGCATAGAAATGTCCAGAGACAACCTAACTGGGCTTTTGACCGGTCATTGCAGGTTTAATAGACTTCTGTGATGAGAAAATCGAATCACCAGAGCAACTGGGTATATGTGAAACATTGATGTACTCTAGGAGGAAGTATCTTGGTGCCTATCAGATACTAGGTAGGCAGTTATCCTGAATTTCGTAAGGTATATGAGGTGTGGCAAGATATTATAGGGCAAGCTTACATAGATTGAAGGCTGTACAATAGATCGAGAGGTCGCAGTACTTTGATAATGAATAATGAATAGGGATTAAGTCTTTAATCGAATCTTACATATTGGCTAGTTCGGGCTATTAATATTTTTTGAAGATGCCCCAGCTTTTTGCTTGTTTAGCTAAAAAAAAAACGTCAATGAAATTACTGTCTTGTGTGCTAGTCTTCACAATTTTATTGATCAGAAGGTACTTCTCTACCTTAGAAACTCAAGGTTCAGCCAAATTTCCCACAGAGCCACAGAGGTCAAATACTTATGAGGCTAAGTCTAGGGGGCTTACTGCATGTATCGTCACGTACAAAGCGTCAAGTGCACGCACGTAAACATATGTGGTATGTCAGCGCGGCGATACTCACATTAAATGTGACTTCACTTAGCAAGCTCATCAGTTACACAGTTACCCGGAAGGAGATGGACACAACGAGCTTGGATAAAAAAGTTACACCAGAAAGAGATCTAATAGCCGCTATTAGAGAGCATGTATATATCAGCCATGTGAATCAATCCCCTCCGAATCAATTCCGCAATATGGTATGATAGATTGCCATCACTTCGGCCTGAAACACGCAGCAATGTCCGGAAGCCGGGAGACTCACTTAGATTGAGCTTTTCAGAAAAAATTCCGGTGTCCACCCGGTTCTCACATTAGGAGCCGTTAATATAGAGCTCCACCGCGTCGCCGGATATGACCGAGCCAGAAGCCCAGTCATCTCCGCTATTTCATTTAATTACAAACAATTTAATGTGGGTTATGGTCATCATTTCAATGAAGTAGAAGAAGTAAGGAAAAGTTACGAATTCTTTGCCAAACAGTTGAGAAGACTTTGTTATTAGTGAAATACATCATTTCCAGATGCCGATAATAAGAAATTCACTTCAGCTAAACGAGACCTTTCAAAGTCTTTTAGGCCATTTCTAGTAAAAGTAAAATGGCTGTATTATCCTGAAGGGTTCGAGTGTTCAAGTGTACAGCTAAAAAAAATACTGATTAAAAGAATTTAATAATGGGCCAACATGATATTATTTCACTTTTTCCTTTGAAATAATGACGTCATAACTTCAAAATTTTTAAAATAGGGGAATCTAACTACAAAACCTGCTAAATTTTACGCCTATTTTTTACACATGTGTACGTATATTGAAAATTTGATTGATAGGCTTGTTTTTCATATTCTTCCGTCTTTTGAAATTCTTAAGAATTAATAAATTTTCCTTAAATTTTTTTTTTTTATTTTTATTTTGCTTAACACACCTGCAAAGAAAAGCTAGAAGCGAGTCTGTGCATGTGAACATACTCGTAAATATCTAAAGATGGCTGAGATTCTAATAAACGCACACACACTCATATATACATATATAAACATGTACAAATAATATGACTATAAAACATTTAATAGATAAATTTACATACTTAATGGGCCTATAAACACAAACCATCTGTTTTTTTCTTGTAACCGAGTAGAAGGAGGAAAAACCCTACATTGTAAATTCTAATGGAATTTTTTTAAATGACCTTCTCATATGTAAAGAATTACAAAAAAATAAATACGAAAAAAAAGTAAAAATTGTTACCTGCCTATTCACTCAAGTTAATTTAGCTCTGTTATATACTATTTTTAAAAGTTCAAGTTCAACGAAAATCGCAAAGGTGGTTATTTTTAAACAACATCGTTAGATACCCGTACTATTTCGTATAGAAATTAATCTTTTTTCGCGTTCAAATAACCCCTTTCATGCAATAGATATTTGTTTCATTTGAAATAAATAAAAATCATATGAAATTATGTCAAATATGTTGATATTTTATTTATTATTTTTTAAAAATTTATTTACAAAAGTGTGTTTTTTTAAATGAGTCCACAATATCTTACCACGAGACCCCCCCACACACACACGTAATTTCTAATGCTAAAACACGTTAAAAAAAATTCGATTCATACTCGTACGTAAATAAAAATGTGGGCTTTTTTTTTCTTACACACTTGTGACAAGATTTCATTCATCATCACGTTGTTTGCGACCGAAATTTGTGTGTGAGCGAGTGGAGTGAATGAATTTTCTATTTTGTCGGTGTTTTTTTTTTCTAGAGTTTTTTTTTTTGGTTTGTATGTCACTCGGCAATTGAGTGGGGGGAGGAGTTTTTCTATCTATTAAAACAAGAAAGAATTTAAACTTGAATTAAGTAAAGAAATAAAAACATTTATTTTCGCTTGAATTTATAATGAAAATGAAAATTAAACCTGAAAATGACGTATAAATACGTCAAAATTAATTACGTTATTTAATCTTTAGTTGAGTAAAAACATTTGTTTTCACTAAATATTTAGCAAAATTTAAATTTAAAACTTACTCATGTAGAAACATTTGTTTTCGCTTGAAATTTGTAATAAAATTAAAATAAAACTTATATGACGTAATAATACCTCAAATTCAAAAAAGGGCTTTGCACTGCTTTTTTTAGTTATACGAGCTACGGCTAGGGAACCTTTAAAAGATATTGGCAGTCTGGACTAACCAATATGCACGATTCGCGACAAGACTTACTATCTGGCTTGTCATGTACCTACGTACTAAACCCCATCCACGTTCGTAATTCTTCCATCCATTTCCTCCCCCGGGACCACCATCAAGTATTACTTCAGGGGAGTGGTGATGCTGAAGGCAGCATTAGTCCAACAGTGTTGTCCGGCATAATCCGGGATCGGATTGCCGTTTCCAGGGAACGCCTTTGACCTTCATACTGCGGGCAGTCAAAGAAAACATGACCCGCGGTTTCGGCAACATTCGGACAATCCGGTCACACATCATCGTCGTCGTGCCCATACTGAAGCATCCATGACTGCTCAATAACTGAGTCAGGTAAAAATTTACCTGCCCGTATCTCCTTCGAACCCAATCAGCCGCATTCGGTATGAGCGTGTGGGTTCATCTTCTCCTCAAGGAGTTATTTTTAGCTATACGAGCTACGGCTAGGGAACCTTTAAAAGATATTGGCAGTCTGGACTAACCAATATGCACGATTCGCGACAAGACTTACTATCTGGCTTGTCATGTGCCTACGTACTAAACCCCATCCACGTTCGTTATTCTTCCATCCATTTCCTCCCCCGGGACCACTATCAAGTATTACTTCAGGGAAGTGGTGATGCTGAAGGCAGCATTAGTCCAACAGTATTGTCCGGGATCGGATTGCCGTTTCCAGGGAACGCCTTTGACCTTCATACTGCGGGCAGTCAAAGAAAACATGACCCGCGGTTTCGGCCACATTCGGACAATCCGGTCACACATCATCGTCGTCGTGCCCATACTTAAGCATCCATGACTGCTCAATAACTGAGTCAGGTAAAAATTTACCTGCCCGTATCTCCTTCGAACCCAATCAGCCGCATTCGGTATGAGCGTGTGGGTTCATCTTCTCCTCAAGGAGTTATTCCAATCATGTTGCCACCTTTCCATAGCACCTACCTCCAGTTGGCCCGTGCTTGCCGACCCTGATCTTTTCGCTTCTTTCTTTCAACATCCGCCACCAGCTCCAGTGGCATCAGTCCCGCAATAACAAAAGGCGCGTCCATGGATACCGTGCGGAAAGCAGAGGCGACCCTGAGCGCACATCTTCTGTAGGCTGCATCAATACCCATTCTATATGTTCTCCTAAGCATAGCCTCAGCCCATATGGCGGTCGCATATATGGTAATCGATCTTACCACACTAGTAAGCAACAGCTTCCTCTCCTGTCTTGGGCCTCCTATGTTCGACATTATTCGCGCAAGCGCACAAGCTGAGAGTGCACATTTCTCACCGACATACTTCAGGTGCTCCCTAAATGTGAGTCTGTTGTCAATCATGGTCCCCAAGTATTTAATCGCTTGTCTAGAGGCTATTCGCAGGTCAACAACTGTTATAGTGATAAACTCCATTTTGGGAGATATCCGGATGCATCTGTTATTTCCCTTCGGGATGAGCACCAGCCTTTGCCTTTTCCAGATCCTAGGGAATGTCTTTTCTATGATACAAGCATCAAACACTTTTCTAAACATTTCCGCCTTGCTCTCAATAGCCGTCCTTAGCGCAATATTTGGGATTCCATCAACTCCTGGCGCCTTTTTCAGCCTAATATCCTTACACACTGCCTCAAATTCTTGGCTGCTAACCTCCGGAATTTCAAGGTGGGGCGATCCTTCTTGCACAGAGTAGGTTATTTCGCCTCTACGCGGTAAAAGTCCTTCAACAATTGATTTCAGTCTAGACGCAGATGTTGTGGATGGTGGTCGAAAACTATTCAGTTTCTTCATCACAACTTTATATCCTGTACCATTCAGCGGGATGTCCCCCATTGCAAAACAAAGGCCTCCTTGTCAAAGGTGGAATCCCTCCATCGGGGACCCGAAGGGACTACAGATAAAGTTTGACCTATGGAACGTTCGCGTATATCTAAGATAATAGCATGGTGGTCGCTGTGCGTGTACACGTCAGATACACTCCAGTCAGTTGAGGCTACCAGCACATCGCTGACGAATGTCAGGTCTATCTTGGAACTTCTTCAAAATCAATATCTCGACTCATTCCTTTGACTCTTCAACCTTCAGAGTTCTTGCATAACTACAGCCGTATGCCTATTGCAGTCATTCCATCTGATTTTAGAAACCATCACCATACTGAGCAGCTGCTATGACTGGCATCCATTTCTCAGGGTCCCATGAATCTTGGACACCTGAATATCACATGCTCCGCATCTTCATCCGCATTCACACAGTTTGACCCTGTGGGGACCCATCCTGTCCAAATCTTTACAAATATTTCTTAAAGTAGCTATGACCAGACAAGAACTGGGTCATACAAAAATTTGTCAGGCTGACGATGTTCCGCCCCCTTTCAAGGGGTTATGGTAGGTATAAGACAGAATGCCCATCTTCTCTTTAAACTGCACTACAATCGTGACTGCCATTTGCACATGGAAATTCATCGTTCCTCCTTTTTTTATAGCCGCAGCCTGTCGTGAGTCCTCAAGACAACGAAAGTAAATCCGCCCCATTTCATCCACCAGTATGTCTATCGGGATTGTTTTCGCCAATATCAGTGCTGCGTCAACAGATATTGTTCTAAAGCCGCTTATCAATCTAACTGCGCTTAGACGATACACTGGGGACAGTTTCCCCTTTGTATCCTTGTCATTATGTTTGCATAACTCTGTTGTATTACTTATGTGAATTATCACATTCGCATGGGATTTTTTTAGTTGCTAGCAAATGGAATTATTGCAGCGAGTGGCAATTGTTTAATTTGCTTACTTTATTTTGTTTGCGCCATTTTCGGTGCTTGACAGAATGTTTAAGGGAAATCAATTTAATAAATTGAGCTAAAAAGTATACCAAACTCATCAAATAACTATTATCATAAAGGACACAGAGATTTTTGACGCTTTTTACATAGTAACTGAAACCCATAAGCATTCTACTACCAGCCATCTTAAGTTCACAAACTAAGCATAAGTTTCCTTAAGTGGAGAAAAGAAGTTCAAGGTTCAAAGAGTCATGTTCACTTTCAACGACAGCGTTATTGATGAATCTTAAAGCCAGCTTTTCAAATCAATATTATTGTGGTAGCAAATAATCCTTTGGCTTAGCTTTTGTACGATACGTACGGCTTTTATAAAAAGAAAACCCCGAATTAATAAAGAATTAATTACATATATAAAAACCCACTTAAGACAGTTTTTTATATCTTCTTCATATTTTGACAGGAAATATTTCAAGGAATAACACAACCAAAACGTTATATAGAACGTTTCGTTAAGGATTATTAACTTTGTTTGGTCTGGTCTTTCGAACCAAGCCAGACTTCAATGCTAATTGTTGGTGTTTAAAGTTTATCATTTTAGGTTGGCCAAAACCTAGCAATATCAGGTTTGTACAAAACCTTACCAAATGGACACGTAACATTCTGACACAAGTCCGGAGCGCTACTGAAAACCTTTTCTTTTTTTAAGTGTTTGGTTGTAGTACACACACTCTATTTTAGTTTTGCCAAGTTGAGTTTTAGGAGCATTTTTTGACTACTGTCTATGTTTTTCTAAATAGATTTAATTAATGTCAGTGCTTACTGAAACAGCTTGATCTAAAAATTGCGATAATAACTTGATTTAAAAATCTTCCGTGACTATAACATTTTAATTCGATCGCTTTAAGCAGAGCTAGAAAACACAGTTTTTTAAATTTACTTAAGTACGGTGCTAACTATACCAAACGCTTGCCTTCTTTAAGCTTAGGTATGCGAATGACAAGAAAAAAACACCTTCAATAGAGTGACATGGGTAGCCGCGTACCCATAAGTTTTTTGGGGTTGCCCGTATTATTTAAAAAATACATGTAAGAGCCGAACTATAATTATTTAAAAAATAATAGGATTACAGGAGTTCTTAAGAAGTTTTGGAGTTCTAGTTGTAATAACTTCCGTAATCAATTTGTATTTAAATATGAATTGGCTACCCGGGTATGTTTTCACTCACATAAGCGCTAAACGTCCGCTCAAAACTTTGCATCATCAACTCAATCCAAAGGTACATAGATGATACAAAAATTAACAAATTTTCAAACACTTTTAAAGTTGCTGAGAGTGTTTAGACATTTTGAAAAGCAATTTTATTACAATTTCCTGACTTCTAATTTGCATTTCCTGTCATCCATTACAGATGGGATTAAATTCTTTCAATGGTCTGAAGACTGTGGTGTGTTTTTCTTCTTTTTTAATTTTCTAAGTGACTGGTCTAAAAAAACAAAATTTGTGTTGTTTAACGCAAGCATTTTTGTATACCCACACTGTATTACAAACACTAAGAAGTAAGCTGGCTGTATGACTTATTTACTTATTGGCAAAGTGACTGAGTGACTGGCTCGCTAACTAGACAAACGTTGCAAAAAGTAAATGAGTAAACAAGTGGGCATGTATTTGTCCACTTATTCATAAATATTTACCATCTACTCATTCATTCATTCATTCATACATTTAGCACGACAGCCAGCCAGCTAGTCGGCCATACGACACAAATAAAAAATACACTGAAACAAATTTTAAGTGTATGTGTAATCTTTTATTTACTAACAAACATCTTTCCACACTCTATTCTTTATGTTATTCAATAATTTTTGTTAAAATTTTCCAAAACTTCAAAAAGTATTTTTTCTCTCCGTATATTTACGTGTAATTATCATGCAAAATGCGTGTGATTAACAACTGTTTCATTTCTTTTTTTTATTCTTTTTTTAATTCATGAGTTATACGAGTTAAAAGCATTGCAAATAAGTAAGTATATGGATGGATATTGTAAATGAATATGTAAATGAAAGAACTGAATGAATGAATGAACGTATGAATTCAAATAAAAACAAACAATTTTTAGTGAATGAAAATGAATGAACAAATACCACCTCATCATAATAAAACTTTGGTGGTAGTGGCACGATTTGGCGGCTTTTTAACTATTGATATGTAAATTTTTTTATACATATATTTTATTTTAATTTTATTTTCTTTTAAAACGGAAATTTATGACATTTCGATACATACACTACCATAGCAATGCAGTGTCACATGTTTTGTATATGAACAACCAAATTTGGAGTCATGTAAGTGACTTAGAAAAAGAAAATTATTTTTGAAGCGAGAAAAATTTTAAAAAATTCTAAGAATTATCTATATTCGTAGCCATTTGCTCAAAAATTTTCAATGTAAAACTATTTCCTTAAACTATAATCTATAACTGTTTCTTATTGCAATTATTATATCAATATCATCGGTATATGCGAGTAGCATATACCTCTTGGTGTTGATCGTGTCGGTTGTATTAACTGCTGCATCGCTTAAAACCTGTCTCCCTGTCTAAAACCGCTTCTAGTATTGAATAATTCTGAATATTTTTTTTTTCTATTTTAACTGCTGATATCGTATCACGTTTGGTCATTCTGTACAATCTCATAATTTTAACTGGAATACCAAGCTCAAACCTTTGTGCATACCGGGCTTTCGAAAGCGGCTTTGTAATCGGCGAATAGGTGATACCACCTTGATCAAAAATTTCCCGGACTTTATTCAGAAAAATAAAAATACAAGTTTATCTAAATCTATATTGTCCCCTTCAATATTTATATTCGGTTTTCGGTATTCCCATCAGTGCTTCCTGCGATTTTTCCATTATTTTCTCTTGGCTGCTTAAACGTGTTCCCCGTAATGGTTTTTTAACTCGATTAAACAGAAAGAAGTCACAGGAAGGCAAATCAGGTGATTTAGGCTCTTGTGGATAATATTTGTTGCATTTGTCATCAAAAAATTTTGAATAATGATGGCACTTTGCGACGGTGCGTTAGCATCACGAGTTTTCTGCTGACAACTCTGATCTTTTTCGGCGAATTGCTTCACGTAAACGTCTCATAAGGCCAAAATAATACTCTTTGTTTACTGTCTGGCCTCCTGGCAAAAATTCATGATGTACTACACTGCCTTAATCTTTTTTGACTGAAGACGAAATGGGTTTTTTGGTCTCGGCTCATGTGGTGAACGCCATTCACTTGCCTAATGTCTGGATTGCGTGTCGTACTCATAAACCCACGTCTCGTCTCCAGTAATGATCCTTTTGATGAATGTGGGATCGAATTCATCCTCGCAAATCATGTATTTTGCGACCTCAACACGGTGTCTTTTTCGCATTAAATTGAGGTCTTTGACGGATCCATAGGCAATGTTTAAGTCCTCCCCTATCTTTCTGACGGTTAATTTTCGGTTATTGACGAAGATGTCCTTTACTTAATCAATGTTTTCATCGGTTTTCGATGTCTGCCACGTTGGTCGTCTTCGATTGACTCATGACCAATTTTGAACCGCTCGTGCCATTGGTAAATTATCGTTTTCACTTTTCCAACATTTCCAATGTTCGCGCATTATCAAATCCGTTTTAATACAATATTTAATACAAGTTCGTTGTTGCAAATCCTAAATCCATTTCTAAAATTGTAAAAAATCGCCAATACACATGTCAAATGTCAAACTATGACGCTAAGATTTAGCAGGAATATCAACAACAGATGTATCAAATTAACAAAAAAAAAAAAAAAAAACTCTAATCGGAACGATGAAACCGCCACACGAGGGTTATTCCGGAAACTCGTGATCAAGGCGGTATGCAAGTAGCATATACCTCTTGGTGTAAATCGTGTCGGTTGTATTAACTGCTGCATCGCTTAAAACCTGTCACCCTGCCTAAAACCGCGTCTTGTAGTGAATAATTCAGAATGTTTTTTTATTCTAACTGCTGATATCGTATTACGAGTACTTTGGGTCATTCCGCACAATCTTATCATTTTAGCTGGAATACTAAACTCATACATGGCTTCGAATATCTTTGCGCGTATGGGGCATTCGAATGCGGTTCGAATGGTGATATGTGTCGATTTGTTTTCCATGGGTCTTTTCCAGGTGTTGGCGTAGTGTGCCACACTGATACGGTCCAATTATTTCTTTGACATTTGTCTTCAATTTTTCACACAAAACACTAAATAATATTTTATACACAATGGAAAGAAACTTAAGCATACGATATCATATATACCTCTACAAATGGTGCACAGACATAGTTATATATCATTTCTTATGTACAGGGCATAGGACGCTGAGATTCCAATCGTTGCAGATGCGTTTCTCCAACCAAATGCTGCTAATAAGTTGCTGTGTGCACCCTATCAACTCATTGACTCCAGTCTTACACAGCACAGCCGTCAATCTATCAGCTCCAGCAGCTTTATTATTCTGTAATCTAGATATTGCTGTTTTGACCTCATTTTGACTGGGTGATGTACACTACAATGGTATCTACAACATCGCCGCTCTCATTAAATACCAACAGATAGGAAAAATTAATCTTTCAAATCCTCCTAAAATTTACGGATTTCATTTCTATAAAAACATAAAACCAGAGATCAAAAAACTATGAAACAAATAGTGGGTCAGATGGGTCTGTCGATTAACAAGATTTTGGCAATAGTTTTTTTTGGAATACAAGCGATGTCATTCACAACGATTACTTGAAAAAGTAAAATATTGTTGAGAGTTTTTTAAATTATCAGAGAATTGGCTTTTGAAAAATCATTTATGATGACGACTTATCAGATCTTTCTATGTCATTGGAAACTTAACAGTAAAGGCGATACAGAAAAAGGTACGCCA
Organism: Wohlfahrtia magnifica; assembly: GCA_023159175.1. Classification (NCBI taxonomy): domain Eukaryota; kingdom Metazoa; phylum Arthropoda; class Insecta; order Diptera; family Sarcophagidae; genus Wohlfahrtia; species Wohlfahrtia magnifica. The sequence goes on along the minus strand of JAKWBJ010000044.1, from coordinate 246,901 downwards.
ACCTAGATATAATACAAAGGCTTGTTCACAGATTTCCTCAATTACCTTTGCATATTATATAAGGAGACTACGTCACAATTTTGTACTACCTTGCGTCTATGGTATATATCGTTTTGAAAAACGAAAAAGGAACAAAACTTCTAGAATCTAAACCACAGAATTCATAGATTTTAAATGAAGATAATGCTCTAGTTAGATTTTTGTTTCTAGTTCACAATCACGTTTCAGCCTTATATTCACTGGTTTAGCTTCCGCACTTGTATTGTACTACCCAGGAAAGGAAACCACTGAGAAAATAAAATCTGCAGCACTTCTATACGTAAAATCTAAAACTATAGCTCTTGGCTATCCTGTTTATGCTTATGTTTCATTATACATGAATAACTTTTATTACCCACTGTAGAATTTTGAATAAAACAAAAAAAAAACTGTTTGCATTGGTCAGTTCTACAAAATATTGGCTCGCCTACAATTTCCGCCAGAATTTTAATTTGAATTCAAATCCACTTTTTGATTGTGGTTGTAAATGTGAATGTGAATGTGAATGTAAGTGTCATATGACGAACGAGTCATTTAATGGTGACGACTGAACGACCATTACAAAAAATATAAAAACCACAACAACAAACTATTTTTAAGCCCTAAATAGTAGCTGGCATAATTTGTTGTTCTGTTGCACTGTTGCTGTTGTTGTTGTTGTTGTTGTTGTTGTATTTCAAGTACGAATATGAATTTTGAAAATAAACTTTACAATCGCATTGTCTGACTTTAATTTGTTGTTGTTGTCGTTGTTTCTTTTCTTATTTAAGACAAAACGGAAATGAACATAAATTTTTGCACAAAATGTGCGCGAATTTCCTTTTTTTTCATTTTCTTGGCATTTTTTTTTTTTGCATTGAAAATTTTGTCGGTCTATATAAAAAATTCTTTGGAATTTATTACGAAATAAAGGAAAACAACCAAATGAACATATTCACACTAATCAATGTAATCATTTCAATTTGAATGTATGTACGTACATATGTATGTGTGTATGGAGAATATAAAAATAAAAAATTCAATAGAATCAAATTGTCTGTATTGCTCAGCACCATAAAATTTTGATGTGCCATTTGTGCCGTTTGTTGCCACCACCAACACTGGCGCTGCCACTATTCGTATTTGCTTTAAGATTTAAAATCAAATGTATTTTGAATTCAAACTCAATACGTTTGATTATATTGGCAATAAATTTAATTTAAAGAGAAAAAATAAAATAATTAAAATTTAATAATGCTGTTGTATTTATTGTTTATATAGAAAAATCAAAAGAAAAGTAGAAATAAAAAAAACAATAATTAAATCAAAGTAAACAAAAACAAGAAAAGGTGGAAAGGGAGGAGAAAGTAACCCAAATACCTCTTCCGGCTTTTTTCACATTCAGTTCTAATAGCTTTTGTCTACATACATACATACATATATGTACATACTGACTTAAATAAATGAAATTTGTTTTTGGGACAAAATATGTGTCATAATATTAGTTCCGGTTTAGGTTTCTTCAAAACAGAAACTAAAAACCATATTTCGAGTTCTAATAAGGCCCTAAGCCCCTTAAAACACAACATAAGCTTTGCTTAAAACTATGACGCAAGCTGTGCTGAGTCATAAAAGTTATTGGTTTAGTACTGTAGTTTTTCGTTTGTAGACAAAAGTATACATATTGCACTTGTAGTGCTAAAGTGAGTCATCTCAACATTTTTCAATTTTCACTTTTTGCACGAAAACGATTTACAGTGTTCACTCCTACCCTCTCTTTAATATAATTTCATATTAAGCAGCAAAGTTTATTGCAAAACGTACAGCCACCCTAATTATCTTTCGTGCAGCTTCATGGGTTCGCCACGCGAAAGAACTATGACTGGATGTTGATCAAAGGAGATTTGGTTAACTAGTGAACCTGCATAGACGGAAAATTCGGTTGTGGTGGCTCAAATCGAACTGTGACCCAGAGGATCTTTTGTGCAGCCCCATGAGCTTATCACATTAGATTGAGGCTGCGAATAAAACCAGTAATCCTATTTGGTGAGACAAAAAGTACATTTTTAGGATTCGCAGCAGTATCTCCCAGGAATACCATCCTCTGGGCCGAAAGAGCTGGGCAGTCACGTGTTCAGATGTTTCGGCATAAGGCGCACAGAAACTACGTCGATCATCCTCACCATTTCCTAAAGTACACTAATGATATCTAAGACCACAGTGGCCCGTAAACAGACCCATTAGTGCTCAGATATAGCTCTTATCGAGCAGTAATAGCCTTTTGAATATACCAGAAAAAAGCGAAATAAAACCGCTTACCTGTCTCATACCTGAGGCATGCTCTGAAACCATGCGAATTCTCCCCTAGCTCAGGAGTCAATCCTTCCCCTTGAGTATCCTACAGTGGCACCGAAAAATGCCGCAGGACCATTAATAATTCGGCGATTTCCTCTGCTCGCTGAACAGTCTGCTTTTAAGTTTTCAGAAACGACCAGGAACCTAAAATAGAGTAACCCCGTTGTGCTTTTCGCCACTCTTGGACTGCGATCAGTCCACAATTTGAAACCGAACTTGTAACTCCTTACGGAGTTTCTTACGGGTTACTGCCGACTAAGATCGCCTTTGAAGAGGATGGCGGTCACAGATGTGGATATTTGTAGACTGTGCTAACAGGCATAAGAGACAGCGGAACATATATTGCGTGAATATGGGGTTCTTGATAGGTTTAGGTGAGACTGGGTGACATATCCACCATTATGGTTTCAGATCTGCTGGTGTTCATTAGTAAGGCAGCAGATCTACTGAACAAACTATAGACCAGAAGGGGCACAATAGATCCTATGGGTCATTCTTTATCTCTACTCCCGTTAAAGCTATTTGAGTAAGTTTTGGCACGTCGATTTAGTGCAAATATTCTAAGTTCTACACCAAATACGCAAGGGATTGAACAAGTGGGCATGGTAGCTCCTACACAAAGTAAATATTGATTTTTGTATACCTTAAAAATGGTTAGTTTCTGAAATTGGTCTAAAGGGCTTGGTAATCAAATCATTAGTTGAAAAATGGGCGGATAAGATACCTCCTATACTAAGTAAATATTGATTTTTGTATATCTTGAGAACGGTAAAGGAAGAAGTTTCTGAATTAAATGTACATAATTGAGTTGACAGTCAATACAAATCATCACAACACATCATCAGTCAGTCAAAAAATAAAATACTCATAGCCAGTCGCTAGCTATGCTATGAGATGAATTCGCTGTTCACAATGGTCAGATGTTCTGGCCTAGGATTGAACCGTGGACCTCTTGTTAAGTAGGCGGGTGTCTTACCTGCTATACCACAGCGGCACACCGTTATCTATCCACATCAGTCAAAAAGCAAGAGAGATTGCAGAAGTGGGTATTGCACAAAGCACACCGGGTAAAAGCGGTACTAGGTAGCGTGGGAAGGATTACTCTAGTTTGGTTATACAACTTCAAACAATTTAATTTATTTAAAAATACAAGTACGCATGCCTCATATACTCACATACAGCCACCGAATTCAACTGGTTTGGTTCCCCGTGATTTCTTTCTGTTCAATAGAGTTAAAAACCATTACGGGAAACGCTTTTCGGCAACACACGTGGAGATTTACATACATATAGATGTACTCTTGGCTACATAGCTTTTGCAAATGTCAAGCTATGACGTTAAGATTTAGCAGGAATATCAACAACAGATGCACCGACTTAACAAAAAAAAAAAAAACTCAAATCAGAGCGATGGGACCGCAACACTGAGGTTATTCCGGGAACTTTTTGATCAAGTACATGAAATAATATATATTTTTTTAATTATTAAGACAGTCACAACTCCAAATCTATTAAAATAGCTTTTTTCATAAGCCAATTCGCAGATCAAAGTTTCATATACATCGCTGTCTTATTTACCCGAGAAAATGCCGTTAAGTCTGTTTTGTGTTACTTGTGTCGTTTGTACGTCAGCAACTAAAGAGTACTATTTTGAGTTCTAACAGCAATTGAGTAGTGTTTTCTTTCACCGAAATAATATTATTTTGAGTTGTGACGCTATTAATGAAAAATGTGTCAAGTTAATCAAAAGTTAAAGAGGCACAAAATGATATAATATCCACTACTCAATGAAAAAAATTCGACCAAGCAGTCATAAAATTACATAATTATAAAATTACAACCATGTTCTCAAAAATAGTTTTTTGCCTCTCCTGAGCATTTGGTAATTTTGAGTTGTGACTGTTCATGTGATGTATGTACAGGCTCCTTCTGAGTAATTTTTCTGTGCGTAATTTAATCGCTAAATTCGAGGCTCACGCTACTGTTGCTGACAATAGATGAAAACAATATGAGGCCGTAGTGATGCAAACATAGCCGCTGTATGGCAAAGTGTTGAGAATGGGCCTGGAGCATCAGCTCGTCGACGTTCGCATCATCAATTGGGCATCACTAGAGGAACATTGCGCAACATTTTGCATAAAAATCTTCATCCGCACGCTTATAAAGTTCAACTCGTTCAAGAATTAAAGCTAGACGACATTGTTCGCGTCGAACGAAAACAACGCATTTTTTAACAAAATCGTCTTTAGTGATGAGGTGCATTCTCAATAAGACGGTTATGTAAATAAACAAAATTGTCGCGTATGGGGCTCACAAAATCCACAAACAGTCCTCAAAAAACCATTACATCCAAAGAAAGTGATCGTATGGTGCGGTTTGTGGTTTGGCGGCATCATCGGCTAGTCTTTTTTCGAAAATGAGCAAGGATACGTCGTCACCGAGATTTCTCTGCGCTACCAAACCATGATAACCAATTTTTTGTGGCCACAATTGGTTAATGTTGACATCAGTGACCTTTGGTTTCAGCAGGATGGCGCCATAAGCCACACAGCCAACCAAACAATTTAGTTATTGCTTAAGAAATTTCCCGGTCGCGTAATTTCTCGATTTGGCGATGTCAATTGGCCGCCTCGTTCTTGTGATTTAACGCCGCTGGCTGATTTTCTCTGGGGCCATTTGAAAGACCGGGCTTACGTCAACAAACCACAAGCAACTGACACTCCAAAAGATGAAAAGCGGCGCTGCATTCACGAGATAAGCGAAGCTTTGTTGCAAAATGTGGTTGAAAATTTTGCGAAAATAGTGGACGTCGACATCATATTCCATTATTAATTCCCATATAATAAATAAAAGTGAATTTGTCAAAAAATGTGATTTTAAGCCAATTTACCTCCTAACCTCAAATTTGCCCACCCTTTATTAAAAATAAAAGTCTACAAAATTTCAAAACATTCCATTAAATAATTTTGAAATATTTCTACCAAAAATAAGCCGAAGAATTCAATCATAAAACTGTTTATAAAAGATTGAATGAAATATTCAAAATTCCATGGATTCCCCTTTCTCAAAACTTAAAAATAAATATTTTTTTTATTTTTGTTTATATTTATTTTTTGTTTCATTTTAAAAATACCACAAATATTAATTTGTATTTTTAGTTTGAATTGAAAATTTTTATAAACAAAATGTGATTCATTTTAAAACCAATTCATTGTTTTTCAACACTGAACTATTTACACGTTATTGGTTTTGTTGTTTTGTTGCAGACTGTGGCACTATGGCGTCTCAGTGTTATTTTATTCAAAAAGAATTCAAAGAATTTTGCAATATTTTTTTAAATTTGTTTTTTTCTATTTTAATATTTTTTATTAAATTTTGTTTATATATTCTTTGCCACACTCAAGTAGAAAACAGGTGTAGAGTGGCAAAGTCTGTCTGTTTTTAAATTTCTGGTTAAAAGATAAATGAATTTACGAGAATATATTTTAGAACATGAAAGATATAATGGTTTTTGTTAGTACTATTGATTCTTTTTACATAAAATTGAAAATTGAAAATTATGAAATTTATTTTTAGGATATAATATATCCTATATTATGTAGGTGTATGTGGGTGAGGGTAGTCAGTCAGTCCATTGTGCACTCAAGTATTTTTAATTTTCATTCATTCTTTACAAGTTTATAAACGAAATTCATTTAATGAATGGCCTTTTTGGTTTAAGTAGTTGCCCCCTGACCTTACACACTACAAGTGACCGTCCTACAAACCAGCCGACTAAAGAAGATACTTGATATTAATTTAGATTTCATCACCAACCACCACCACAGTCCCAACAACACTTTCACTTGTTTTCCTTGTATCTTGTTTGTTTTATTGCCAATTTCACAACTTTACGAGTATTTTGGTACAAAACAAAAGCAACAACATTGTATTCACCCTTTATATTAAAATTGAATGAACCAACCCATCATCGTAATACTCTGAAAACATAAATTGTTGTAAAGCAACGAAAAAATTTCAATATAACTCTTATATGTATGCTTATATGTACATATCGTTATATGAAATCCAAAAAGCCCTAAGATACATTTCAAAAATGTTACAGGAGAAGCAAAAAACTTTTTAAGATGTGAAATAAACCATTTAGGTTAAGCTTAGAACATTGTTCATAAAAACGTTGTATTCAATTTTAAAAATGTAAAAATTTGTGGGAATATGTATTTCCAAAGAATGCATCATAATCAATTGAAAAGTTGATTTAGAATTTTTTGTAACTTAGGGCTTTTTGGATTTCATATGACGATATGTATGTTATATACATACATACAATGTTAATAACACTGAGAGAAATAATTGGCGAACATTTAAAGACCATAAGTTTCACAACACACTTATAAATAAAGGGTGAATAGTTTGCTATTTGGTTTTGAGTATAAATTTGTTCAGTGTAAAAAAGTTTCGTAACATGTGGCAATGCCAAATATGCTCAGTAAAGTTTGTAATTTCACCATGAATAGACAAACAAACGAACAACGCTTAAGCTGGGATCACACGATTGCCTCAAATATACCAATCTGATACAATTTTTACTGGCGCACATAATGAAATTGTCCCAATTAAAAATTCTGTATTCACACTATTTTATACAAAATTTATTGTCACAAGATGGCGCGAAACGATGTATTGACAATAATTAGCCCAACGCTGTCACACGATTGTTCTAGTTTAAGACAACTCTATGAATCAGCTGTTGTGGTAAAATATTTTTATTTTTTTTTTGTGTTCAAAATGGTTCGTTTAAAAAAAATAAAATGCGTCCTCTTTATTTATATTGAGCTCGCCCATTAAAAAAAATTTGAGCCCGATGAAAAAACACCACCTACTAAAAAAATTGTAAGGATAACCACCACCACTTAGCAAGGATCTTAACCACTACATACAATCGTAGATAAATCATCTATTTAGCTTGAAAATCAACTCGATTACGGAAACTGACACAAAGCAATGTATGCTTTGTGGAAAGTCAATATGCTCCCTAGAAAAGTATTCGACTACCCGGAAGATTTTACCGTATAAAAGACAACTGCTCATATGTATCTTACATGTGCCACCTGCCACACCGCACACGATACCATGTACATATTGAGAGGTGAGTTTAGTGAGTCCACTAACCGCCAAGATTATGCGATTTGACCCTACTAGACTATTTTGTGTGGTTATACATAATGATTTGAACATTTTTGGTATTACTTCATGTCACGAAAGTTTTTTTACACTGAAAAAATTTCCAAAAAATCACCCGTTATATCAGACTTTTGTCAAGACATATCCGTCCATCGGTTGTGTTGTATCTCTGAGTTTATACCTTTGCTATTTTCTTTAACTCTTTCAGGTTTAACAAAAGTCTCTATTAACGGATAAAATACAATCCTACTCTTAAAACAATATATTTCTATTTTTTCTTCCTGTGTATTCGTATACATATGTTTTTCATAGCAGAGCTTATGGTTGTGGTGCGCCTTATGGTCGATCGTCAATTTAGTTGAATGAAAATAATTGCCAAAGGCCAACTGAGGTTAAATACGGAACTATTTAGAATCCACAATTGGATAAATGCACCACAAAACAACAAACATACACACACACATACACTTAAACAATCGTACATTGTATTATTAAATTGTTTTCTCGTGTATACAGATAGAGAAAGTTATATTTGTTGTATGGATGAATGTACTAGTAAGTGTTTTGTGAATTGAACAAAACAAGCAAAATACAAAAACGAAAAAAAATAACAAAATTCAATTGACAACTAATATGGTGTCATTTCCGGTTGCAGACCACTTCGAACGGACAAAATGACTGATGGCAAGCGATTATGACTCAATTTCAATTGATTGCCACTACTACCACACCACCATCACAACAACAACCACAACAACAATAGTTTCATTAAAAAAGATCATTGACAATTAAAAAAGGGTAACAAAAACAATGAAACAACAACAATAATATTCAGTTGATTAATTAAATTGAAATAAATTGTAATTATTTTTGTTTTCTTTGCTTTTATTTATTTTGTATTTTTTAAGACTGAAATGTCATATTGTTTTGCTTTTTCTTCAAATTCAAATATCCTTTTTTGATTCAATACCAAAAAATAGAGCATATTTTTAGGGGTTTCTGCGTTTCTGTTTCTGGTGTTACTGCTGCTGTTTTTTCTATTGAATTTTTTATTGTTAAAATTAATAAAAGAAAAGAGAAAAACATTGTCCGTGTATACAACACATAATTTTTTTTTGGTTTTTTTTGTGCCATATTTAGACATCCATCAACAACAACAAGGATTCGTAGAAATACAATTTTAATAAAAATCTATGGGTAGTTTATAAATGACTAATATTCCACGAAAATCGTTTTAATTTTAGAATGAACGAAAATATATGTAAAAATTACGAATTAAATCTCTTAAGGGTTTTCTAAATTTAGTGCATTTAAGTGAAATTGTAAGTCTAACCAGTGGTAGGATAATGAAGATGTAGGCGATGAGATCTATTTTCAAAGGCAGGGTTTTGCTTGTTATTACAGTTTTATGGTAACAGGTATTACAGTATGTAGTTATAATTATTAAAAGAATACTTAAGAGCTGTAGTATCCCTACTTTCTTAGGGGTTGAGGACTAATTAAACATTATTCCCTTAAGGCCCACACCCGGCCACTAGTCAAAAAAATATGTTCCTAGGACTCTTAGTGCCCTTGGTATCAGAGCTAAATCTCTCCTCAGATTACGAAAGTCGTTCTTTACTAGTCTATCCGAAAATACTGAACCACTGGTGACTTGATGGGCTAATCGTAAGACGTAAGATTTATCAAGGGCTCAATAAAACCAACGGAGACAACCAAAATCTGACGGCATATACATACATTGAGTCCCAAAGCACACAGCAAACGCAAGTTTGTAAATCGTTTCAAGGATGAATATTTTTTTCCCCAAATGATATTAAAAAATTATTTAAAATTGATAAAACTTCTAATATTCTGTATGTTTTTGTTTATTATTTTTTTCTTCTTTTTTAAATAAAAAAATAACTTCAATTTGCGAAAACTTCTTTTATTTCATCGACGTTTTTTCAATTCAACGAAATTCAACGAAAACTTTAGCATGTGATTTTGCAAATACGGAGTGGAGAACTTGAAGATAAGTCATTGAATTTTTTGTTCTTTTTGTTTTGATATAAAAACAAGCCTTATAGCTCTAAAAGGGTTAAACCTACGAAAATCTATCGTATAAAGTTCAACCGATTTCTCTACATTTTGTTTCCCCATTTTCGAAATGTTTTTATTAAAATCTCGTTCTTGAACCAATTTATAAAATATGATCAAATTTTTTTAAAAATAAAACATTTTTTCTATTTTTCATAATTTAAGACCAATACATGAAATCTTTCATCTGGCATCTCTGGCTCAAGTTAAAAACATCGTGTTTGTTAGTTGCTTGTGAAAATGTTGTTTTTTAATAAACAGACATGGTGGTGTGTTGTCATCTTTGTCTATGTGTAATATAGATATTGGGGAATCAGACAGATTTGTTGGAGTGATCACATATTTCAGGTGTCGAAAGAAGTATTCGAGTGGTTTGGTTTTTTAAGGCGGGGCAGGAAATACTTCACTCCACTTGATCTCTTTAACATTTACAAGCCTTATATCCGGCCTAAAATGGAATACAACTTTCATGTATGGACGTACCGGTGCTTCAAAGTATATTTTGGAGCTTCTCGACCATGTACAGAACAGGGCGAATGTACTCACTAATGATGTTAAAGCATCGTTGGAAATGTCTCGCGTTTCATTGTTCTATCGATATTACAATGGAATGTGTTTTGAGGAAATTAAGAAATTAATTCCTAATAATCATACATTCTTACGTAATATTCGTATATCTTGTAGGGCGCATCCCTTTGCAGTTGATTGTTCAATGAATCGCACAACGCATTAGTGCTTTAGTCGCAATATTCGTTTGTGGAATGGTCTTCCATCGAAAGTCTTCCTATTTCTATTTTAAAAATTCCTTATGATATTTAAGTTTAAATACTTTTTTAAACAACTTTTCCTAAATTCTGTGATTTTTGTAGTTTTATTTATTTTTTAATTGTTAAGATTTTATTTCTAATACTTTGAGTAAATTCTAATTCTAAATTCTAATGTAAAAAATCATTTGAGAAAGATTTTAATAATAGTACAAGAAATGTTTTTAATAAGGCTGCGTTATAATAAATTTATTTATATATGTACGAGTATGTACTGTATGTGAAAGCCTACGCAATTTCTTGTATGTACCCATGCAATATGAATACACACCAAAAATTTATTCCTATACCATACTATTCAAATTAGACAGTTTGTCTAACTGACATTTTTACACGTTTTTTTTTTTTTTTTTTTTTTTTTTGTACAAAAAATAATATCAGCAATTTCATGTCCCGTCATTAAATTGATACTACACAAAAAAAACAGCACTGTTTATATTTTATTTTTGTTAACACATTTAAAGCCTTATAAAATTTCAAATACATTTAACGTTTTATTGCATTTTCAGTTTGCTTTGTTTACATATTACAATTTTTAATATTCTCTCTCTCTCTCTCTCTCTCTCTCTTTCTGTGTGTCTCCCTCCATCTTTTTGCTTGACAATTTCGCTTTTCTTTATTTGTTGTATTTATTTACTGTTATTTTCTTATTGTTTATATAGATTTCGCCTTGAAATAACATACATATTTATACATACTTAAACCTATATACATATGCATGTATGTGCCTGTGTAGGCCTGTGTATATTTGTATAAGTAAAAATTCTTTTAATAACAAAAAATTAAAGGAGATATGTACTATGTATGTGTAATGTTAGCAGTTAAATAGTAAACAAGGCTGTGAGAGTGTTAAAACAAAGAGAGTGAGACCGTGTAGGAAAGAGATATTAAGTAAAAATACTACAATGTAAAAAAATGTAAAAAAACAACAGCAACATAAAAATGTTTAAAAAAATATGTGGGTGTATTGTGTGATAGACTTTCTATAGCATTTCTAAATTATGAATGAAAGTTTTTGTTTGTATTGTTGTATTATATGTATGCTGTCCAAAAACGCCCACGTACATTATGGTAAAAGCTTTTTTTAACATTTCATATACACACATCAAATACTATATATATATTACACTCTCTCTCCAACACACACACAGGTATATAAACATATATCTGTTTGTATACATTAAGCATTCCTCTAGGATGTTGAAATGGTAATGGAAGAATAAAACGATTGCTGGAGAGTTTAAGGGGGCTGTCTGTGTGTGGGTGAATTTTTTGATTACAATTCTCTTGTCGTATACAAACTTATATGTTTGCATGAGTGTGTACCTGTGTTAACTCATTGTACATACAATTTGTAAAGTTTGATTATTTTTTGTGTGGGCGCTGTTATCGATTTGCAAGTTTTAGAGATTGTAAGTGCGTACACACGTGCTTTAGTAAATTATATTCTCAAAGAGAAGATTAACAAACACAAAACAATAATAAACAAAACTATGGCCATAAATTGACATTCTGTGTTTGAATTTTTCTTTTCTTAGGTTTTATTATTGTTGTTTGTGACAAGGTCTTGACCTGTGAAGTCACTCAGTCCGTTATATAAGATAATAGTAGACAATTTTCTCTAAGCTTTTTTTTATCTTAAATAATGCCAAAAAATTAAAGACGGTGCAATTTAGAAGGAACTTACACTATAAAAGGTAAAAAAGAAACTTAACTAAATCTAAGACTTAGGTAATAGAAAATAAGCCTTAAATTGTTTATGAATATGTAATTTTTTCGAAGAGTGCTGTAGTTGTGTTAGTGATGGAGTATGTAATAGAATTCCATCAGAATGTGAAAAAATCACAATTTGTCAAAATTGAAGTAACGTTATGTATTTATACTAAAATCTCCTAAGGACTATCAAGGAAAGAGTTCGAAAGTTTTTTTGCTGCCTAGACATTATTAAACAGTCGATAATTTTTAATGTTTGCTTGGTTGTCAACTATCAGGGATTTCTCTTAAATCCAAATATTTTGTATTGATTAATAATACATTTTTAAAATATCTCAAATTGGTATAACCTGCGATCTGCCTGAAAATAATACATATATACGTAGTCATTGAGTAAAGGAAGTGGCTTGAATTTAGATATTCTATCCAAACGTCTCTTAGTCAAGCTTTATCATATTACGGATTCTAATGAAATTTATTTTCTCTTATTCAGTTCTTTTATACACACAGATCGATATAATCTAATAGATTTGATTAAGGATAATGAATATCTATAACAGGAGTGTCGAAATTGTTCCTAAAGTGCATTGTCCTTATAATGTTTTTAAATCTAATTTTTTTTAACATATTCATTATAAAAATTTTTCCTCAACCCACAATATATTTTTTATTAAAATCCTTATCGTAGGCGCCCTGTGGGCTAACAATACTTAGTGAGTGTCAAGAAGAAAGAAGCAGAATGCATGCATAAACGAAAGTAAACAATGAGAGACAGAGAAAATAAAATAAGTAAGGTGACCAAGTTTTGTCAATGGCAAATGCCAAGCAATTAATAAAGTATATTTTAAAATGAATTCATTGGTAATTAATAAAATTATAGTTTGTTCTTAATTTATATAAAATTTTCTTTTACTATTTTACAAAATATTGTTTTATCGCATCTTCTTCATGCCCGCAATATACATTTGTTAAAAACATTTTACCGCGTTTTTGTTCGTTTTGTTTTGTGGTTTTCTTTAACATGTGGGTTAGGCAACACTGATAATGAGTTCGTTTACCTGTTCTTTGCTTTAAACATTTTTTGCCATTTATTTTGTATTTTTTGTTTTTTTTTGGGCAAATATTAAAGTACGTACGTACGTACGTATGTGGTTTCATTGTCTGGCGGGTTCAAGTTATAATATAGCGCGCAAGTTAATTGAAAACAATCGACTGAGAAAAAATACCATAAAATAACAAAAAACAGTATTTGAAAAATATTGAGAAACAAAGAGTTTGATTTTGTTGCGAAAACATGGAGTCTTTGGATAAAAAAGCAAAAGAAGAAAATGTGGATAAAGCGGCTGTCGCCAGTGAAGAAGGAAAAGTAAGCAAAAGTGAAAGTTACAATGAGCCAGCAAGTTCTGGTGAAATTGAAGAGCCTGCCAAAAAACGCAGTAAATTATCATCTGAAGTGATAGCGAATGATGTTGTTGAAGGGGCAAATGGGGACAAGGCCATAACCACGTCAACGGCCGATGAATCACAACAGGATGATTTGGTGACATCGACAGTAGGCTTAAGACGTTTCAAACGCATTCCCATATTTATAGTTGACTATCATAACGATGTTTTGGAATTTATTTACCGGTGTTTGGCCAGCCGACATTTGCCTTTGGAAAACAATACTTTGCTGCATTTTGATTCTCATCCCGACATGGTTATATCTAGAGAAATACCAGCCAGTGCTGCCTATGACAAGGAAACCATGTTGGCTGAGTTGAGTATTGAGAATTGGATTATGCCTGCCTGCTATGCCGGACACTTTAATCGTGTTATTTGGGTAAAAAATTCCTGGTGCAACCAAATGCCAGTCGGAAAGTATAATTTTAAAGTGGGTCATAAGGATGACAAAATAAGTGTAGATTGCTGTTTGGACTATTTTATATCAGAGGGTAATTACTGTCAGACATCTGAGCTCGAACAGGCGCGAGACTTGGAACTTCAAGTGGCTAATGCTGATACAGAAAACCCGCCTAATCCCCAACAACTGTTGGCAGCTGATGACAGTTCCAATTACATATTAGATATAGATTTGGATTTCTTTAGCACTTCCAATCCATTTTTAGAGATCTACAAAGATGCCAACTGCTACATGCAGTTGAGTGATATATTCCATTTTGAAAGTGCTACAGAAGCAAATGTTATAGGCACTACTGAGAAAAGAAAGCAACAGTTGGAGGCTTTAAAAGCCATCTTTGAATACTTGGAGGAGAAGAGAACATTCGAGGGCCTAGAGAGACCCAGTACAGATATTGTATCAGAAGAAGTTTTTGAAAAGATTGAAAAATTGGCCGAATCTTTACAGAAAGTTTATGCTGATGATGAGATTGACTGGCTTTTGATATTTGATTCGGGTAGTACTACAGATACTAATGGCCTTCCTCATCACATAAGCACTGAAGACGAGTTGAACTTGTACTATAAGCAATTTAAAGAGTTCCTTAAAAATTTACCACATCCACCGGTGCTAATAACCATGGCCTGCTCTGCTGAAGATGACTATTGCCCACGCAACCAGGTTTCTTCCATACAGGAAAAAGTTGTGGAAATCCTGCATGAAGTCTTCGGCGATAAAATACATGAGAAACCCATTTTACACTACATGGACGATGAATGGGATGTTATGAAGTTGTAAGGATATTTCCGGAGGTGCAATAATTCTAGAGTGGCCAGTGCAAAAAGATATTGATGAGATGTTGCGAGTATTTTTTTATTTATATTTGTAGTGTTTTATTTAACTTTTATTTTATTAATTTTCTTTTAATTTTAATTAGTACTTATTTTAAGTTGTAAAATTTATAAAATTTTATGCTATTGACTATATAAACATACATATATATAATATTTAAAACTGTAATAAATCAAATATAATTTGATGTGCTGTAGACGATGGATGGCAGCTCTACAGCTAAAAATTTGAAATAATTTACGTTCTTTTTATTAAAAAAATGTATTCAATACTTGAGCTCCATAAACAGAAAACAATAAAACATATCAGACTCTATATCGAAGGTGCAACCTATTGCAAAAACACCTCCCTATATAAACGACATAACTCACACAATTGATCATGATGATTGTGATTTTCAAATTTCTCCGATTGTAAATCAGGTTCTAAATCGCAAATTCCCACTGATGTATGAGTATTATTCGAAGTACAACTGAAGATGAAAAAAAAATAATTTTTTTTTGTTTGAATGCATTTTGTTAAACATGTTACTCACCTAGAGTCTATAGAGACTCTACGACCTGTTGATTTGGTATAAATCGAATCATTTGACGTTTGATTTAATTTATTTGAAGTCTTCAAGTCTCTAGCATGACAAACTGGTTTTTGTTGACGTAAATGTCGGTTTTGTAACGCATCTTGTGTTCTCAACGTTTGCATAGTACAAGGTCTCATGTATACTATAGGCTTAATATTTTCGTGCATTGGTTTAGTGTTAATATTCTGAGATTTTTTTAAGAGATTTGTGCAGTTTTTAAGGTCCTGCGAATTGTTGCTAATATTCAATATTTTATCTTTGATATAGAATTCCGAAGTTATTTCAACTTTAGGTGCTATAATGCCCTGGAATTACAAGTAAATTATAAATCATTTTGTATGTTTTCGTTCCTTTGTCTTACCGGAAATGCTGTTGTAGTTTTCATTAACAATTGGGTGGTATTGGTATGAGGACATTTTAGTTTCGGTTCTATGTATTGTAATAAATCCATCATGACTCCTTGATAATATGACAAACGTCTACCATTCTGCCAAAGAGTAATTTCTAAAGATTCTTTTTTCAAATTATTTATTAAATCCGATATAGAAGTAGCATTTCTGAAATAGCCCTCCATTTTAAAACGATCATGACACAATAAAGGAAAAAAAGGTTCTATAGCTCCTGTACGAAAAAAGTAACCTAAAGCCTTGATAGTGACCTCTAAATAGCCGTGACTGCATAACCAAACACCGGGACAGGTAACCTAGAAATTGAAGTGATAAATTATATTGCAAAGAAAGGTATATATATCCACTTACCGCTTCTAATTTTAAAAGAATCTTGACATGGAATCTCTGACAATCCATTTTTATTAAAAATTTTAGAATTAAACCTAGTGATGGTGTAAAAAGGAGTAAGGAGGGATGGGTTGGAGTTTGATTTGAAACAAATTCAATGTTTTGTTTGGTATCCAATTACTTGTTGTCATGTCAATTTTTAACTGCTAAAGCAACTAGGGTCTTAAAGACATGCGTTTACTTTGCTTTTATATCCCCCACCTGTTGATAATGTACGCTTTTCATCTTAAGGTTTTCTATTTTATTTACTTAACACTTATAAATGTTGTATCATTAAACTTAAACATATTCTAGTAAATCTAACTGATCAAATTCTTTACCAATTAAATAAATGAACAAATTAAAAGGTACGGCCTTTTCAAATTCATGAGATTTTAGAAGACTTCTGTAATGCATACAAGATCTGGCTATAACCCTTAAATCACTATGCACAGTTGGCTCTAGTGGCAAATGTAGACAGGCCAATACAGCGTATAACCAATCGCCTAGCCATTGGTCACTGCTGGCTAAATCTAAAATGGCTGTAGAAGAACCTGCTTTCGAAGTGGAAGAGGAAGCTGCAGCTAAAGTTAAACACCCATTTGTGGCTTCATCATCATCACCCTTTAACCAATAGCTTAACCGTACCAACAGCTTTTCCAAAGTACGTTGATTAAAACGTAGGATTGTGCTAAGTAAAGGTCTATGTTGTTGGCAAAACTTAAGCCAGGCCCATTTATCTTTTGTTAAAGGAAGCTCCAAGGAATTGTCGTAGCTGTGGTGTGTCAAATGTTGGCGCAACATCATTATTTTCGAACGAGTTGTAATAAAATTCATCGATTGGAAATTTTTCCACTCTATAGTGGGCACTAAACTGGGATCTGGCACATAATCTGCGCAGCTTAACTGAAAGTAATCGATAGCCGATTATAAATCAAAGTACACCAGTTTCTCCAATACTTACTTGTTCATCTATAGTAAAATCACATGGTTTTAACCGTTGTTCCAAATTTTTGGGTCTTTTAGCCACCACTGCCGGGCATTGCCTGCGTTCGTACAGCATATGAGTTAAAAATTCTTCACCATTTTCAGGTTGCTTTGTTGGATCAAAATCATCTCCTGGTGGCTTTATTTCAAAAGCTTGCTGTTGAAAAGTTTCATTTTCAGCTACTTCCATATTTTAGCAGAAAGTGTAATAAATTCGTTGAAAGTTGTTAATTAATTTATAATCAGCAAAATAACAAAGCCGCTATATACAACAAAATTTCAAGCGAATACAACGAATCTTAACAAAAGAAAGAAAAGACTTGTGTAGAGTATTGTAAGTGTTGTAAAACGTAAAAAAAATGTGATACTAATTTAGTGAGCTTTGGTATATATGCATCAGTAGAAAATGAAAGCATAGCAGTGCTGCCACTCTGTATGTAATTACACATATTGAGTGCAATTTTTCACTGTGTGTGTGTGTAATTAGCTTTGTGTGTAATTTTCTTTTCGTTCTACCGTTGTCTTCAATCGCTATATTTTGAAGTTTTGTCCTATGAAATTTAACATCCGAAATATTCTGATTTACAAATTAACCGAATTTAATAAAAAATAATTATAAAAACTACTGTTAAGCATTGAGTAGGGTTTGGTATACAGTCTTAAATTGCTGGTTACGACAATGAACAGTTTATTGATGGAAAAGCGGAAAAATTTGTTTATATCAATATATCATAATATAGAAAATATGAAGCAAAGTACAGGGAAAAAGGATATCTCAAGCAATATAGTATACTAGCAAGACCCAAGCAAACATCTGGTAACGGAAAGATTAGCTTGATCCGTATCTGACCCAAACTTAAGAAGAGACCTGTGCAGGGCTCAGAACCTAACTCAACTGATCATCTTGGAATTGTCTAGAAGACTTTATCAGTAAAGGTTTAACACTCTAGTTTAGCTTAAGACGAGATTCACAAGAGTAAAGAACTCTATTGAGGCTGAGGAATACTAAAATTTGATATAATCAAATCGTAGGTGCTTACTGACTGTTTTGGATTATAAAGGATATGCAAATTATTACAAATTGTTCGATTATTGCATTCAAAGTATTTATGCTGTGCTTTGATCGATTATGCGTTGAGCTCAAAAAAATTAGTTATTTTTGTGTTTCTGACGAAACTTATAGTTATTATTGGATCAAATTATGATTTTATTTATTATTCATTTAGGCTCATATTTGATGTGTTATTAACCGTTTGAATGCTACACAGCGCAAAAGCACTGCGATCGTTTGTACCGAAAATTACTTCTGTGCTGCGAGTTGCAGTTAAGTATTTTTCAGTATTAACATTCAGTATTAAAATTTTTTCTTTATAATACAAAAAGAATTATAAAAATTAATTAATATCTGTGTGTGTGTTTTCTTTTACATTATTTTTTCCTTTAAAGTAGTGAAAACATATACAGAAATTTTCATACATTTTTGCAAAAAATAATATATAATATATATTATATAATAATAATAATAATCCGTAATAAACTGTACTTATTTTTTAGTGGACTATTCTATAAAAAAAAACTCTTGTCTGATTGAAGTCACTTTACGTATATAATATTCGTAAAAACAGAATTTATTATTAGTGAATCATCTTTCTTCATGTGTGTAATTTTGATGCCGGCTGTGTGTAATTCACAATGCTAATAGTGGCAACACTAAAGCACAGCCACAATCCAACCACAGAATAATAAGAATAACCGTTGAAATTAAAATAAAGTTTATGATTATTGTTTTGTCGTTTTACCATACATTAAAATCAATCATATCATTTCAAGTCAAATAATTTATGTGAAAAAAAGGCCATATTTTTCATTTCATTTCTATTAAATATCTTCCAAATTTCAAAAGCAATTTTGCTAAGCAAATCTACGTATAGCTTGATTTATTTTTAGCGATGCTGTCTTCTTTCTTGCTGGAGGTCTTTTCAATTTTGGTTGCATAAAATTATAGCAGGTACAAAACAAGGATATTGTGGTGGTTGAATCATAACTGACATAATAAATCACAAGCAAAGATGATATAGTGGGTTATCGTGTGGCAAAATTCTTTACTTTGCATAAAAAATTTGATGTAGTTTTTTATCATTGTGTTTTTGGTTGCTTTTAACGCTTAAGACGTTATCTCATCGCTATAATCGATAAATTGCTATCAGTTATGATACTTTTGAACAAATCGATATCATTACGGGCAACATTCAAAAATGTTTATGGGAGCGTTTTTCGGCTATCAATTAAGCAACTTAATTAAGGCACGTTAATTAAATCTACTACTAAATCACTATTGAGCTTTCGATTGCTATTATCTTCCTAAAAAATATCAATTCTAAAGTTATTTACTTACATCAAGATTGATTCTTATTGAAATAACATTTCTTAGGGACAGATTTTTTTTTTCATATTCAAATATTTAAGTTTTATTTTCTTTTCTTGCCATTTTGTTATGCAAATATTTTTCCTTGTTAATTATAATTTTTTCTCTTTTCTGTTTTCTGTTTACACTATTTATTAAATTAAATTAAATTAACAGTAAATATACATATATAATTAGTTTAATTTTTAAGGTTATTTCTTCTTCTTATTAAAGTCAGTAATTTTTCCTCTTGGATTTATTTTTATTTTAATATATGCACATACAAAAAGAAATAAATATACAATGAATTAATTTTAGGCATATTTATTTAAATATATATATGCACTCATGTAGCAAATTCGTTAATTATATAACTAAGCCTATAAAATAAATTTATTAATTTAAAATTACCATACCAACTATATTAATTACCATTTTGAACTAATTTTTAATAAAAAAAATATGTTTTTGCATATTCACTTATTTCTCATTGACAACTTCATTCGTCAATTAAACATGACCGGTTTTCGTAAAATTTAATTTTAAGCTTTATCTTTGCTTTTAATTGTTAATAAATTACTAATACTACTTTTACTTAATTAGAAAGAAAGTTAATTAAGAAAGAATACTTTTTTTAAATTAATATATTCACATGTTAATTATTTACTTATGATTTGTTGTAATTCTTTTTAAAAAAGTACTCAAGATTTTTATTAAACTTGAAAAAAAAGTCAGAATAAGAGAGAGAAATAATCATTATGTTCAGTCAAGGGCCACTTATTAGCAGACTACACCTAAAGAATTATCGTTGAATTTTTCTAAATTGTTTTAAACTGTCAAACGTCAAAACACAACACTTATTTACGACACAATTTTTTTTTTCTAAATGAAATCACTTTTAATCTTAATTTTAAAAAGTAGTTTCATTCCGAAGAACATTATCGTTTTACGTTTTTTTGTAGAAGCTAATTACGTAACTAATTCCACTTCCGATCGGAATTGAATTCTGTGACATACCTGATATATGTATATGTATGTATATATGTTCCCACCGATCCCTACGCTCTCACTTTACCCTAGTTTCTACCCATAACGGCCAGTTCCATATCAATTTGACTTCTCCACATATAAGCCGGTCATCCCCTTTTTGGCTACCCTGTGAGTTCAAACAGTCTATGTCATTTCTTGTGATACCTTTCCATTACCTTCTTAAAGTGTGGCCAATCCACCGCCATTTACGTCCCTCTATTTTCCTGATCATGGATTGTTCCCAAAGTCTGACATTCGACACCACTCTAGGCCAGAATAGTCGTAAGATACTGTGAAGACATTGATTCGTTACCTTACGGAAGAGTTAACTTGACATTTGTGTTAAAAGTGACAGTTTTGTGCGCTGAGAGGCCGTCATTCTTGCAAATTATGCTAGCGATGTAACAAATCTGGTTGACGTTCCCTATTTGGTAACCTCCTATCGTAAATAATTTCCGAGACGCCACTTTAACTTGTAGGGTTTTGGACTAGCAGCAGCATCTGTTGTCGTTGTAATGTTGCGGCAAGTTCTTAGCCAAAGGGTTATCATTATCCGCGTGGTCAAGATCGCTTAGACGATCTGGCATTCTCCATGTAAATCTTTTCCGTTGTGTAGGACATTTTTAAGAACCGTATCCAAGGCTATATAAAAAAGAGTTGTTAAGCATCATCCTTTATACAGAGAATCTCTTTATCTGTTTTTAACAGCTAATAATAAATGACAATCTTCTTATCTTACCAAATACTCAGCATTACCTTACTATCATCCATTTTTGGCTTTGGTACCGATATGATTTCACGTACGACTTTTAAATCAACATAATGAGTTTAATTTTGATCGGATGCAACAATTCTACACAGATATGCAGTACCATCTTTTGACTTACAATTTTGATTTTGTTTGATCTATTGCGTCCTGCAAGCAGTTATTAAGTTTGATATAAGCTTTCAATTCTTTGCCCTTAAAATTTGTTTGAGCTAAAGTACAATCTCCATTAACTTCTATAAGAACTTATAAACCTAAGTTGGTATATTTGGAGCTTTAATTACTGAAACATTATTTATTTTTTTTGAACCAGACTGAGAGTCCTAATGAAACAAAAAATAAAATAATTCAGGATTTCTCTCAATTTCTATCCTCGTTGAATGGACTGGAATAGTTATAGGATCTCAGTATCTGAGCTAGAGATTGGTGTAGCCTTGAAATTTTAAATGAAACGACATAATTGTACATGCACAGGTTACGTATAAAAATTTAACTTAAAATATATAATTTTTTTTATATTTTTAAAATCAAATCATAGCGCTTATTTTAGTAGATATGGTTAAATTATAAAAATGTATTTTTCGTTTTTTTTTTAACATTTGATTTTGTATATAGAAAATTGTTTTTTTTTTAAATTTTAAAATAATTTCTTAATTAATTTTTTCTTAATATGGCTGTAGGTCATACTTATGCTAATTATTATATTATTTTCAATTATTTTAATACTTTTTATTTTTATTTAGTTTAATGTCAGCAATTTTTTCATTATTATTTAAGGTTTTTTGTTTGTTTTACTTGGTAAGTAAGTAAATTTAATAGGCATTTGAAAAAAACTCAAATAAAAATTAAATTTGAAGCTTAAGTATATTGTATATTTATAAGTATTGAGATTGTAATTACATAGGCACTTTAGTAGATTAAGAAAAAGCATTAAAAATTATAGATTTATTTTAAAAGAATAACAAATAATTTTTAATTGCAAAGTTGTATGTATTAAGCTGTTCCTCTATACGAAAAAGTCGAGTGTAATGGTACCCTTTAATGTTTACATTACATGAAAATGATTTTCTACCAATATTTTTTTCAAAATTCTAACAAAAACCGTTCACAGCCTGCCAAATTTTAATTTTTAATTGAAATCGAAAAAAGATGTTTTGATGGAGTATTGCGAATATTCATTTTTCACTAATCTCTTAATGTAATGAAAATTTCGTTATTTCCATAGTATGAAAATAAGGTATAGCTCGTTTGAAAGGGTAGCCATTTTTCAATAATCTTTCAATGCAAAGAAAATTTCGTTATTTTTGCGATTAAAGGCGTATTTACGGAGATATGAGCGTTTAAAGATTTTTCATTTTCATAGTATGAAAATAAGGTATAGTGAATATTGTTGTTAATTCAAAGCAAAGTTTTTTTTTTTTTTTAATTCTACTCTATGTATAAAGTGTAAAGAGGAAAAATTTACCAAAAATGCATGAAAACTCCAACAAGAAGGAATTCTGGCAAAAGTATAAAGCTACGGTCACATTTGTCGAATATTTGACGAAAAAAATGTAATCAATATTTTTACATTTACTTAAATGGCGATATTATAAACCATTTGCTTTTAGCCTAAATTAGAATCCAAGCGCTTCGATTTTGGTGTACGTTGTTTCTTCAATGCTTCGTATCAACTTAGTTTACAACTGATGTTTCCATCGCAGTTTTGGCCTTCCTATTCTGCGGCTTTCTTCAGGTATAAATTCGAAGCATCTCCTTGCCGATACATTCTCACTCTTACGCACTATATTTTCGGTTTGACTTAAACGATTTTTTTTAACTCCACTCGGAATGTAAGCAAATTTAATTTTTTATATTTTTGGTCAAATTTCATTTTTAAGGTTTTTATATTTACGTTCTAAATTTTAAATATTTGAATTGGACGTTTTTTAAATTTTATATTTTCGGTAAAATTTTAATTGAACGGTTTTTACATTTCTTACTTTTGGAGTGAACTTAAATTTTGAATTTTCATATTTTATTTTTTATTTAACGGGCTTTGTATATCCGGTTTAACATGTTTTGTTTCCGGTAAAATTTGCATGCAACAGTTTTTGCTTTTCCGGTTAAATTTGAATTTACCGGTTTTTGCATTTCCGGTTTGGCATTTCATTTCCGATCAAATTTGAATCTGCCAGTTTTAGTATTTCTGGTTTGACATTTTAATTTCCGATCAAATTTGAATTTAACGGTTTTTACAATTCCGATTTGACATTACCTTTCCGGTCAAAGCGAAACTATGGGACCGCCGCACTAGGGTTACTCCGGAAACTTTTTGATCAAGGTAATATTTCACAAATGTGTCGGTAGCTTAAGAAAATTGCAATAAACCAACCAAACTATCAAACTGTTTTAAAACAACAGAAAACTACTAGCTTTAGTTCGATCGGGCAAAATACCGGTATCGTATTTGAGCGACATTGTCACAATGATATTTCGGTCAAAGAATCATCATCACAGAATCAGTATCAAGTCGAAATTTGTATGAAATTATTGTAAATGAGAAATGTTATTGATGAATCCTCGTGACAATGACACAAACAAAGGAAGTTATGTATGACGACTTCATTGTAAAGCCACTACGGTAAAAAAAGTAAAATTTAGCGACATGGTCTATTATGAGTCTACTAAATGCTAACGTTACAGGATTTTGCCTGCTACATCTTCCACCCGTTAACGAAGAAAGCACTAATGATGCTCGATGACAATGTCTGTTTGGACTTACTAATACACGGACGCCTGTAGGCGGAAATCAAATTTTGTCATATATGAAAATATGGACAATTGCTTTAAAAAGTCATGTATGCCACCAAAGAAAAATTCATCGTGTTTTATCGATGATTTACTGCTTCCAAATTTCGTGCAATTCGAAAATGTATTTTGTTTGTTAGTACAATTAGTTGTTTTATTTTTATAATTCAATTTTGCACTCTCAGTGGGGCAAGGGTGCGCTGTGTACTATTGTAGTACATAATTATTAGTACCACTACGAGCTGTTAAAGCCCGGTAATCAGTACAGACTGCTATAAGTTCGTCTCGGGTGGATTAAATTGTTTTACCCAGTGGGTAGCCAACCTTGAATCTAATTGAAATCCCATTAGCATTAGATTGCATTGTAGCGTTAATGGGCTATTAGGGAAACCGTTGACTAAAACCTGATAAATGCAATTTAAAACCTTTTTTTAAAGGTTATTTCAAAGACTTCAAGTTGATAGTTTTCTAAACAAATTTTTATAATTGCACCTGAAAATTATAGGCCATACCCACGTTATTTGTTTCTTTATTTAATGAATACACCTTATAGATTAGAACTAATTTTAAGAATATGTCTTTTTAGTAACTTAAACTATGTACCTTGAAAAGAAAAGCTATTTTAAATATCAAACAAACTGCACAAATCTCTTTTACAGTCTAATGAGAATATATCATTAATGCTTAAGGAAATATGAATTATAAATAATTGTTTTAATTTGTTTCTTTTTTATATACATCAACTGCAAATGATGGCAAAGTAGTCTATCGTTAGACAATTGGATGATGGTTGGATAAACATACAAACTACTAAAACACCACCAAGCACCAGCACCACCAAGCAAGCAAGCTTTACCCAATTACCCAATGATAAGCGTTAGTTGCTCACATAATGCAAAAGACAGTAGAAGAATTTAAATGTCCTTTGGTGCATTGATTATACACTTTATCCTTATTGTCTATTTCAATTTGTTAAGCTAGCAATTCTGTGTTTTCTTTACCCTCCATCTCGTCTCTTTATAACAAGTGCCAATTATAAAGCATCATTGTGTGTTGTTTCCGTATCCTATAAAATGTTTTTATTAAATAATTATTTAATCTTTCTTGTTGGAGAGGGCGGACAATTATAAAGGATATGAGATGGACAAATGTTTTGTAGAGAAATTCCTAAATTTCATTGTTACATTGCACTATGGGGCAGGATTGCACCATTTTTGGAATCAATTAAGCCGCTGAGTTTAGGTATAAGATATTGGTATCATTGGAAAGGTCGTAGTCTGGGTATTATCACTCAATTAAAAAATTTTCCTTTTTATTGAAAAAAAAAAAATATCTTTGTCACTGCTTATGTTGAAATCCACTTTATCAGATGATGAAAGAAACAGACATTATGCTTCCTTAGGCACAACCATTTGTTTTGCCCTGGGAGTCTTGCGAGTTGCCCTGACCACCGTTTCTGAATTTATTAAATGAAAGTTAAGGATCAATTAAATTAATTAAATTATTAATCCTACTACATTTTCTAACTTTAAATATGTTATTAATATATTATTGCGCTTCTTCAGACAAAGAACCAATAGATAATTTTGAATTTTGAACTATAGGGTCTTCCAAATAATTTTTTTTTTTTTTTTTGAAAACAGGGCGCAAAACATCGAGTGTAGCTTCGGCTGTGTGGCACGTAGCGTCGTCCTGTTGAAACCAAATGTTGTTAATATCCTCCTCTTCAATTTTTGTGAACAAAAATTCGTTCAACATGGCCCGATAACGATCGCCATCGACTGTAACGGCCACTCATTGCTCATTTTCGAATTATGCCTCTGGACTAAAATCCGCACCAAACAGTGACTCGTCTTGGGTGTATCGGCTTTTCAATGTATGCGTGCGAGTTTTCTGTGCCCCAAATGCGACAATTTTGCTTTTTTTTTACATACCCGCCAAGATCAAAATGAGCTTCATCTGAAAAGATGAATTTTTTTTGGCAAAATCGGCATCTGCTGTAAGTCGATCGCAGGCCCACTTAGCGAAGCGAAAAAAGCGTATACACAACCATATTCGTTCAGCGGAAGGATAAAACTAATTATCTGCCAATCAGACGTGAGCCATATTCGTACAGTAGAAGGATAAAACTAATTATCTGTCAAATCAGACGTGAGCTAAGTGAAAAAAAAAAAAAAACGTTAGATGGCGGACCCAACAATGTATAGTGTTTTGTGTGACTCTTTAAAACCATATCGAAGTTAACGCTCGTAATACATATTAAAAAGTTATTACACGTCTACATATGGTTGTATGGTGGAGGTCTCTAGAGAAATCCACATAGTGCAGGAGCTTTGATAGGGTTCTGCGGAGTGCAGCACTGATGATTACAGGTGCGCTGTGGTCCACTCCTTCCAGAACCTTGTTTGTACTGTTGAACTGGCTTCAGGCTGACCTGATGGTTAGGCAGATGGCGGCATCTAATACCAGCGATAATATTTTAAGTGTGCAGCCCTTTGACTAAAAGAAGTATATATCGGGCTGCACCCGATGCTATTCTTAAACTCATTGAAAGAGACCTACACCTTAACGGCGGATCCGAACGGCAAATGTATTTAGAGAAGTTTTCAGTAGTATTTTATACTCATAACCAGTTAGAAGCTAATATTATGAGGTGATACCGCTGTCGAAAAACTTTTTTTTTTTGAAGATGGTCTGGCCTGGTATTGAACCGACGACCTTCTGGTTGGTAGGCGGGTGTCTTACCTACCATATCACAGCGGCACATAACTTCAAGATAAAACTTTATCTATACCCAGGTCTTGTTTTCAAGATTTTAAGAGAACACATACCTTAGTAGCTCTGCATGGTTGTTGCCATTTTATGAGTACCACTACATCATTTAACTTGGACAGTTTTCATAAGTCTTATTTACAATTTAAAATGCTTTCTCTTTAAGGGAAAGTTTAAATATTTACTTTTACTGTGATAAAAAGGAAAATAGTAATAAAAAAAAAGAAAAAGGAAAACGGAAAATTATATAGACACGACGTAATTTTGAGCATTTATTTTTATTTTCTAATTTGGAAAAGGGAAACCTTTCTTTTTTTAAACGTTTATATAAAAGCTAATAATTTTTGTTTTAAAAAAAGAAAAGAATAAAACATAAACTCTTTAGTAGATACTAAGGGTAGTCATATTTGGGCTTTAAATAGAAATACTTTTCTTTTCAAATTTCTTATAAATAAAATAAGATATATAATAATAGGATATATATTTTTTAGATTTAATATCAATACATTTTAGGCATTTAGAGTTTTTTGTCTTTCTTTTAATCTCTATTTAAAGTTGGCTTCTTTCCTTTCTTTTTTTTAATATTCTATTATTTAGATATGTTGTGTTTTTTTAATATTTCATTGTTTAATTAAATTAATTTATATATTATCTAGTATATTATTATTAAAATTATGAACTTTGTTAATACCATATATTTATTTAGAGTTCAGTTTTAATTTATTGATTTAATTTAGAATTTGAAGTTTTTATTTTTTTACCATTATTTTCTTATAATTCCTTCCACATAATTTATTTTCTTTTGTTTTTGTTTTTGCTTTTTGTATCACAAACTGTATGTTTTTGTTTTAAAAAACTTTGCTGTCTTAATTAGAAGTTATTGTTTTTTTAATTTTCTTTTAAATTTTAAAAGATTTTTTTTTAAGTTTTTGTGCTTTTTTGCTTTGTGTCTGACTAAGTGCGATCTTTAATACCTAACACTCTCCTGAACCCCGACAATGGCTTTGAAGCATTATTTCCCGTTTGTACGCTTGCGGTTGATGTAAGCGAATAGGCATTTTGATATGTGACGGGAAAATCTGTCGGGGCCAGGAGCAAACCTCACGTTCTCACAAATTTATAGACAATCAGGAAAACCATAAAAGAAATGGCAACTAGTATGACTGCGGTTATCACTTTGGCGCAGGTATTTAGACCAGATTCATTGGGATTAAGCGGACGCGAACTCATGCGTGTATTAGAACGTCTTCGTTTGGAAGCCAGGCCACGGGCTAAAGCCGGAAACGCTAAAGATTGTGTGAAGGTTAATTTGTGTATGGATTCGCTAAGCGAATAGGGACCCACCGAACCACGGGCAGCTGCCCTTAGCAGGGCATATTCTAAGTCCAAAGCATCGAAGAGAGAGTAGCGTGCCGTCATGGTCGAGGAGCGACGACGTTCGTGACGGGAATCACGTTCGCGATCTGATTGCGGCTGTAGCCACGGATCGGAGACTCGCTGCTGCGCCCCCGCACCAGCGGCCGCAGCTAAAGCTGCTGCGGCAGCCGCTGAAGAGGAGGAGGACTGGTGTGCGGTCACACCTCCGCCTAAGCTAACGGCGGCAACGGAGGTAAGCGACGACGTCGTCGACGACGAGGCAGAACAGAGACGCAAATTCATGGCCAGGCCATTGTCATGGAACTCAGTCGCATCCTCGATCGAAGTCTGATCAGGCGATGTTTGGGCCCTTTCCAAAGCGGCCGAGTGTTTCATGCGTAAGGCAAACAGTCTGGCATGGTCAGGATGCAGTAAAGCACTGGATTTACGGCGATAATTTGGTGCTCCTATACTTATGCTGGCTCTTGCTCCCATTCTCTGGCCTCTCAAAGATAAGTTGGGTGATCCTTGAGTAGGTGTGGTGGCAGGTGAAGCATTGCAGGAACTAATGACATTACAATCAAAAATGGTTCCATTGCCAGCGCTGGTAGTCATCAATGTGGAGCCGGGTGGTGGTGGCAACGCATTGGGTGAGGGAGAAGCCTGCACCGAATCAATACCCGAATCGCCAGCATGTAAAGTATCACAGAACAAAGAACTGCGACGATCTCCCGTGTTCAAGGTTAAATGATTGCCCGATGTGCTATTGTTACTGTTGCCGGACGTACTCGTTGTCAAAGTAGTCCCCACACTAGTGCTGGTACTGTTGCCACCCGTACTGCTACTGCTTGTGCTTGTCTCGGCAATGGCAGGGAAAATAAATGATTGGCCATCGGCTTCACCTCTGGGAGAATCCTGTAATGGCAACAATAATAACAAAAAGAGAAAATAGAAAAAGTAAAAATTAATATGAAAATTCCCCACATTCTCTTATGGCCATAGGAAGACAATAATTGAGTGAAAATAAAAGTGCATGATAAATGATTCTTCGTGTGTTATTAAGTCAAAAAATATTAAATTTGAATATTAAAATATGTATGTATTTGAAAAAGACTAAAAAAAGTTACATGTGTGGTTGGGGTAAATATTTTCTAAAAAACTGGGCAAATACATTTTATGGGAAAGGGTAATTCTGTAAAGGTTTTATAATACATATGGACATTTTAAGACTAAAAAAAAATATTATTTAAATAAATTTTTCCTAAATTTAATGAAAATTGTTTATAAATATATTCTTGCTTATATAATTACTGGATCAGTTAATAGGAGGGTTTATAATAAAAAAATTAATTTACAAAAATGTTAGAGAAAAATAGCAAAACGATTTTTAAAAAAGTTGATGAAAATAGTTAAGTAATAAAAACATGCAAATAATTTCAAAGCTTTTTAAGAATTAATTGGAATTAAATTGGAAATTGTTTTGTTTTTTAAAAGGTTTTGAGTTACAGTTTAAAAACGCCTACCCTTTGACCTTCAGGACCGCTGTTACGACGCAATTGTATAAAGCCTTCCTGTCTTAAAAGCGGCTTTAACAATCAGGCATAAATAAATATATATTTTTTTTTTTGCAAAAGGTTTACAAAAGGATTCCAGTGAAAAACGTTGTCATATTTATTCAGTAAACAAGGTTTTACGGTTTATTTGTAGGCGAAAATAGATAGACGAAGACAACAGAAAAGAGTTACAAACAAACAAACATATTTATAACGAAATTAATTTTACAAATTAAACAAAATTATGAAAATGATTTTTAAATGGGCATATGTATGCATGTGTCTAAATACATATATGCGAGTATAAAAAATGTTTACAGAAAATGTGCAATTTAAAGTTTGTTTTCTTTGTGTTTTTTTTTCTCATTTTTTTCTTTTAAAAATTTCCAATTTAAAAAGTACAAACAGAAGCTGTGGTGTGTTTGTGTAAATGTTGGTCTTTAAAAAGTGAGTTTTTCAATTGTTTGGCTTTCTTGTTTGTTTTATTTCTTGTTTGAGAAAAATATTGTGCTGGAGGTGAAACTTACCTGACTGGGCCACACTTGTAGCAGTGGCAACGAACATGTGGGTTTATTATTTAAATTATTACCACCACCACTACCTCCGCCCACAATAGAGGCTTTTACTTTAGGTATGCCAACACCATTTCCACCACCACCACCACCTTCGCTATCGAGCTCATGTGCTGGTAAACTCTGTGCCAGACTGGTGTAGTGCAGATGATTAAAACGTTGAGCATCATTTGTGACCTTTGCACGCGTTGGACTTTCGTATCCGGTAGAATCTTCGGATGAAGTGGTTTTTGGCGAACGCCAAAATCGTTTCAGACGCAATTCGCGTCTTTTTTCTTGTTTCTAAAAAAGTAAAAGAAATGAGAAAATGTTAAAAGACACTACGACAGATTATATTTTTGTTTAAGTTTTAACCTAAACAGCATATGTGTGTTGACAGAAATAAATTTGCTCCGATTTAAAAGCGATAATCATAAACAGTTTCTTAAAGTTTACTAGTGAAAGAAATAATTTGTTATTTTTGTATTTAAGGCTTCTAATAAATATGCTGAAATATTCAGCAGCTTCGATAGTAGACTTAAATTTACCCATCACATAGAACATGCAGCCAGGAAAGCTGGAAAAACTATTGGAATACTTAGCAGACTAATAACAAATGTGGGAGGACCAACACAGCTTAAGCTGAGGTTATTAATGGAAGCCGCAAATTCGGTACTTCTACATGACAGCGAAGTGTGGGGCATGTATCTCAAAATGCGGAAAAGATGGAACATAATATTGGCTGTTCAAAGAATAGCGGTGCTCAGAGTAGCACCGACATATAGAACAGTTTCACAAAAAGTCGTTTGGATAATAAGCAGTACTATTTCCATAGACCTTTTAATTGAGTAGAAAGTAAAAAATGGGCTGAACGAAGGCCAGGCAACGAAGTAGGTGAAACTCAGCTGCGAGGGAAACTCTCAGGAAATTTTAAGAGAAATAGAGTAACGCTGTGAAGGGAAGATGTACAGCAAAACTGTTACCCAGGATAGATGAATGGTTCAACAAGAAGCATAGTGAGATAAACTTCTATATTACTTAGATGCGCTCAGGACATGGTTATTTCTGGATATACCTCTTTGCGATAGGAAAAGCAGAAAATCAAGGGATATTGATAATTCAGAACATACGTTCTTCAAATGTTGCCGACGGAAAAACACAAAATTGAAATTTGCACAGGAGATTGGACCCATAAGAGCAAAGAATATAGTATGCAAAATAGAAATGAAAAGTGGGAGAAGGTGACAAAATATGCGGAGTATGTACTAAAGATGAAAAAAATTTACCTGTATACTGGAACATAGAGTATCGCTTGGATGCAGGCCGTCGGTAATTGTAGTTAAACCAGCTTGAGCCTTCATCTGAAGTAAGGTGCACATGGTTCCGTGCGTGGGATTACCACACACCGAATGCGACGGCAGTCAATGATGCGAAGGGATTTGCCTACCTCAACAAAAAAAGGCTTCTAAAATCCTTCTATAAAAAAATGACTTCAGATGGTTAACTTGTAATCCTCGACTAAAGTATACGATGGCTCAAAATTGGGGAGGGTATTAAGTAGCAGTAATATGGTGACTAATTTACAAATGTTAGTCTTGGGTCTTAACAAACCTTAAGTGTTGTAAAGGTTGTATGTCATATAGAGACGTCTTGTGGAATCAAGGCTGAAGTTGATGTTGTCGAACCCTGTTTACAGGAAGTCGTTTTATATCTACCAATACTAAAGATTAATCTAAAGTCGACAGGGTAATTGAGACATTTCCATATGGCTTTGGACTTGGAAAATCCAGCTTCGATCAGATTTTCACCATCTATTTATCGACTACGGGACCGCTTTCGACAGCCTATCGTGTGATATTTTTAATATCGTGCTGGAGAGGGTTGTACGAGACGCAGATGTGAATGGATTTGGCATACTTAACACCAAACAACATACTTGTATGATGACGAAGACGTCGACATCAGTAAACGGTGATAGAACGAAGTTGATAGTATCAATGCACTGGATGTCTAGTCCACCAGGGCAGACAGTGAGAGTTGCAAACAACATTTTTGGTATAGTCAGCGATTTTATCTACCTCGGCTCTGCCAGGAACAAAACGAACAACCTCAGTTTTGAGATAAAAGGAAGAGTAATACTGGCTAATAGATGCTAGTTTTGATTAAGCAAGCAGTTTAAAAACAAAGCCCCTCTAGACAAATGATTATTATGCTTTAAGAGACACTGATACTATCCGTGCTGTTATATGGTTCTGAAGGATGGGCACTTGCGAAAGCAAAAGAGGCAGAGCTGGAAGTTTTCGAAATTTTGGATTTTGGTGCACTCTCTTCAACATATCGGCCGGTATCTCACCAATAAATTCTTCAATATAAGCTTCCAGTGCGTCAACCGTTGCGGGCTTGGTCCTATAGACATGAGTCTTAACATAGACCCACAAAAAGTAGTCTAAAGGGGTTAAATCGTACGATCTAAGCGGCCAATTGACCGGCCTCTAACGTCAAATAAACTGTTCACCAAACTCGTCTCTCAATTGGGCCATTGTTTCACATGCTGTGCGGCATGTGGCACCGTCTTGTTGGAACCACATATCAGCCAAGACCAGCGCTTCCATTTTGAGAAAAAAAAAAAAATTGTAATCATAGCACGGTAGCACTCGCCACTCACAGTAACTTTCCTACCTTCGTCGTCTCTTAAAAAGTACGGTCCGATGATACCACCAGGACGGTGGTAATCCAACCAAACAGTGTATATTTTGGCTTGCATTAGCAGTTCTTGCAATGCTTCTGACTGCTAATAACACCAAATATGGCAAATTGGCTTGTTCACGTAACCATTCTACTAAAAATGAGCTTCGTTGCTCAACACAATTTTCCGATAGAAATGTGGATCTTGGAGCTTGAATTTTGATAATAAAATTCAATAATCTGCAAGCGTTGTTCGCTTGTAAGTCGATTCATGGTTAAAGTTTAGACCAAATAGAATAAGTTTGACAGTAACATGTTACACGAATACAACAGAGCTGCTAAAACGAAAGTTGCTAAAGAATCGCCCGATAGTTAAGGGTGTTAAATTACAACGGTTATGTGGGCTAGCTCTTGTTGTAGGAATGGATGAAGATGCTCCAGCTAAAAAGTCATTTGAGTACCAAACTGGTACTGGTTCAAGCATAAAGGGATTACCGAAACTCCGATGGAAAGATCAAGTGAAGGAAGACATCAGAGAGCTCTTCTATATTAGGCCACTGGAGTAAACGCTCTATGACGGCCACCTATGTAAGTAAGTAAGTACTATAGATTAATGGCAATCACAATATCTTCTTTGCCATTGAGAATTGACAACAAGCAAAAGTCATTCTATCAACTCCAATAATGGTAATTTTGCTTTTTGATTTTGTTGCTGTGCTTAAATCGAAACCCATCAGAATAAATTTTGGCAAAATCCAGATCATCGGCTTATATTGTAGTAATAAAGAAACAACCCTTGACATATCCACCATCAGATGTTATACTTCAATAAAAGTATTAGTAATTCCTTTATAAACAATAAGGCTCTTTGTTCAAACTATGTATGTACTCTCACTTTTTTATGCATGATAATCTGTATAGAGGAAAACCAAAAAAGAAAAACACAAAAGAAATGAAGAAAAAAAGAAATTTTCCCCATTATAACTTCAACATGACATTAAAAATTTGTTGTTTTACTTTGAAGTTCTCTCAGGCTAATTTATGAAATTGCTTTTAAATTCTTACTACTGTTTTATACAATATATTCATATAATAATAGAAGCAACGACTTGTTTTACATGCATTTGACGTCTTTTAAGGTTCCTTTCATAAAGGCTTTTTATTTTGTGTTTTGTTGTTGTTTTTGTTATCCTTAAGATCTTTATAAATCTGTTGAGTCCTGAAAATTAAAATGGAATTGCTTTTGTTACCTTTTTGTTGTCGTAAAAGGCTGCTTTAGGTTTAAGGCATTTATTTAAAAGACAATGATTGACTGACCGGTGTTATTGAGAATTTATTGAATTATTTTGTATAATTTCAGAGAATTTTTGTTCGAATATTATTTGAAATATTTTATTAAAATATTTTTTGAATATAAATGTTTACATACTACTATAGTTAGTATACGAGTGTATTGTTTTTGTTTAATATAATAAATGTTGCTTTAACAAATATTTATTGATTGGAATTTCGAACGGAAAAGTTTTATTTTTCATTAAATTTTTCCACAGAAAAATTTGTTTTGATGTGAAAAAGTGTTTTCTGGGGAGATTGGACGGTTATTATTCGACCAGTTTTAACAAGTTTTTTTTTGGTTTTGTTGAAAACGGTTTTTCAAAATCTTTATTTTTCGAATACCGAATAAACCGGTTGATTTAACACAAATAACCGGTTAATTTTCATAAGTATAATTTTTATACGTTTGTATATCTTTTTATTGCCAATATGCTCATCGTTTAACTATTTGTATAAATTTATTTATTATTTTATGACAACCTTGAATGTGTCACAAAAAACGTGAAAGCCAAGATAGATCGAAAAAGATATGCACACTTGAGTAGCCATAACTTTCATCTTCTGTAAATAAATATTGATTTTTATATATGGAGAATAACCAATTAGACTCATTGAAAAGACCCACAAACGCCGGCTCCGAACGGCAGATATATTAGTTAGTTAAGTTTTTCACAGCGTAAATACCCATAACCAGCCGTTAATGTTGTGCGCTTATAACGCTGTTGAAATTTTTTTAGATGGTGTGACCTGGGATTAAACCGAAGACTTCTTGGTTGGAAGGTGGGTGTCTTAACTAACGTACTACAGTAACACACACACTATTAAATACGTGGTGCATGAATGTACATACTGTGCTGTTCGAAACCTAAGCAACTTTTCTTGTCGAGGAAATTAAGGACTCGTATATTACTAATAGATTTATTCAAAGTAGAAAATTTAATTTTTTTATCTTAGGCATCTTATTTATAACTATAATAACAAACTTTTAATACCATTCTCTACCAAGTAATATAACAACAAAAACTAAATTAGGTCCTTGAGTAGCCTTTGGGTAATAAACTTTGTTTTTTATGGCCTCCGCACACCGTGTTGGCATAGCTCTTATGAGATTTGTTAGAATTATTGTTAGTATTGTTTGTCTCTTTAATTTTAAGCTCTCCGTCAGCATCTGCTTATCTTCAAACGATGTGGTCCAGTTCGTGCTTTAAGAATTAAGAACAATTTTAAGTAAATAAAAGAACCGGTTATTTGAATAATTATTAATCGATAACCGATTTTTTAAAAATTGCAACTTTTCGAATTATTCAAAAACCGGTCTTTGAAAAAAGTCGAATAATCGATCTTCCTAGTGAGAAAGTCAACTCAAAATTTACCAACTTTCACTAGAGGCAAATAACTTTTCTATTTAATAAGAAACTATATCCCAGAAGGAGTAAAGAAAATGTTGTAACATTTTTACAGTGGGTAGATATGACCAAAAAAAGTGAAAATTGATAAATTTTGTGTTGACACACTTTAGCGGTACAGGTGCGAGATGTATAAAACTATATGTAGATTTTTAACTGGTTTAGCTAAAAGTATATAATAATTGAGTCAGTGTTTTATTGCAAAACTTGAAATATCTTATAAGAAATATACAAATCTCTTTAGGCGTACTAGACTTGAAAGCAAATTATACGCAATTCTTTACTAATAATGATTGAAAAGCAAACGACTAAATATATATTAAAGAAAAAGATTAAAAATGCATAGATCATGACTATAAATTGATCTATAATTTTAACCAATATGACATCAAAATCGAGGTTTCTACATCCGCTTTATAGCATTTCGACCGCTTATTGCTGAAGATCTTCGTATCCATTAGTAAAATCAAGGTAGTTGTGTTATATAGACATGGGAAAAATAATAAGGACACATAGCGGTTTTCCTTAAAAGCTTAAAAGAAGAAATGTACTACAACTGAGAAACGGTACAGAATTTGCTTGTCAACTAAAGGTTCTTTACGTTGTCGAAATTCAAGCAGATAATTTATAAGATATTTTTGATAAATGTTTGAATATAAAAACAGAGTTGGAATTTTATTTCTTTTGATATAAGCGTCATTATTAAATTTTACATGACTACGAGTATATATTTATTATTTTGGTTGCTACAAAAACATAGGGGCTCTAAGATCGTATACCATCGTCGCTACCGATTCTAGCTTACTGTACCTTTCTGCCCACTTTTTTTGTGATGCCATCGTCGGGCCTTTGGACCGCATACTCTATCCACTGTTATTTCCTGGTTCGAACCTCTCACTCGACTGCTATTTGAGCAGTTTCGTACCATATATGTTCTTTGCTTATGGTGTTCGGCAAGAACTATTTAAAAAGTCATGTATGATACTAAAGAAAATTCATCGTATGTCAATAATAATTTAGCATTGTCAGCGTTTGTCACGATGATTCTTGTTGTTCCATAGTGCCAACAGCGAGCTCTAAATTTACCACAAGCTAGATTGGCCAGTCGATATGTCCCCATCTTTCATACGCCGTGTACAAAGATAGGTATGCGAAGGTCTTGTTAATTCTGGACTTAGTTTTTATCTGTAATATACCTTCCATATCCTAATTTGTCTAACCTTGACATTGATGACCAGCTCACCGTTGTCGTTTTTGAGATATCTACTAAATAAGAGGTTTACCTGTGCCAACCGTTTCACAATTTTGTACAGGTATTGGCCATTGTGCGTACCACATGCAAGGTGAGTTTTCTCTGCTAAGTTCCTGAACCGTTTGCCTCTGTGATAACTCGTTATGTTTTGCTTTGCGTATTGGTCTTACGCAGAAATTAGATGTCATCATGAATTCCTCTAACGAAGACTTTAAAAATGCCCAGCTGTGTCAAAATGTATGATCTTAGTGGCTAACACATATCACCCTTAATAGAGCGTATGAAAACCTCAAATCAGCTTTTGTATGACATTTTGTTTGTGATGTTTGCTGTTGCTCATATTGTAAATTAGTTCCTAGTAAATGCTTTGATGAAGCTGCTAAGCTAGTTTCTGTTTTATATTGCAACTTTTTGTGGTTGTCTTGTCACCTGATTGATTGACATCGTCTTGCATTCATATACAGCAAATTTTTTTTGTAACCATAGCATTTGGCATAATGGCACAATTTTATAATAAAAATTAGAAATTCTGTTTATCAACATATTAAACATAAAAATAGCCTTTTTAATCATTTAAAATTAAATTATATATCTGCGGTCTTTTATTGTCATGTAGTCTATCGCTTAAGGTTAAAATGTGCTCGATTACTTGAATAGCTTTAAATTTAAAATCGATGAAATAAAATAGCAATGAACGTTCATATCGAAATACAAGAAATGCTTAAATTTTTCAACGTATTCTCATATGTTCAACAATTCTAACCAATTTATTTTATTGTTGGCCTTTATTTTCAATTGTTGCTGGTACTTTTTTCGAGCGTAATAAACTCGCACTACATTTATTTCCTCCCTCTGCCACTTTCAGTACTTCAACGCAAATTGCAAACAATTTGATTTTATAGAGAATGGAAAAGGGGAAGTGAACAAAATAACTATTTTCTTGTTGATAGGAGAGTTCATGTGTAGGTGTGGGAAAGAGGTTTACAATGCAACAGCTGGCAACACCGTGCTTAATGGAGCTGCCAATGCATTTTTTGCTGCTGTTGTTGTTGTTGGCCATCAATAATAGATTTTATTCGGAGGTTACAAACGAAAAAATAAAACTAAAAAAAAGAAAATGGGAAAATAAAATGGAATGATATGAGAGAAAAAATGAATGAAATAAAAAATAAATGCCAGTGATTTTGCAAAACAATGGTTGGTTATTTTGAGGTAAAACAATTTCCCCAAACACACTTTAATTGTATTTCCAATAATTTACAGGTAATTTACACTGAAGAGCAAGTAAATAAAAGCAAAGGACCAAAACTGTAAAAAGCTTAAACTCAAGAAAAATATTTGCAAAAAATAAATAGTTAAGTTTCTCCAGAGCGTTTTTAGAAAGAAAAAAAAAATTATATATTCCTACACTGCTATAATTTCCTCCTTTCATGTGTTCGTCATTATACTTAAAAGCAGAGTAGTTTTTTTATTTGTTTATACATACATACTTATTTAATATACAAATGTACATACATACATATATATACATACATATATATGAATATATTTACCTGCATATTTAAAAATTAAATCCTTTTCGTTGTGGCTTTTCATCCCCAGTCTCGTATTACCCGTTTGGCGGTTATCAATTGGAAATGGGCGCATATAAATATTTAACTGTAATTATAGTAGAAAAATACAGAAAAAATTCAAATTAAATATTTAAAAAACATGCATATTTTTCTACTTTGATTAAATATATAAAATTGTAATTATTATATAAAAAAAATAATAAAAAAGGGTGTCCAAAAGTAAGGTACCATATTATTTGTAATAAAAAAAGCCGTCTTTTTCAGATATTAAAATATATTTTTATTTCAGTTTATTACAAATAGGTTGCGGTTAAAAATGAAAAATTGTGTTGGTCAAGCGATGCCCCTACTGGATCTACTGGCTTCCAATCTTTTACCAAAATTATCAATCACGTTTTTCAATAAACTGTTGTCAATGGTTGATATCTGCTTGATAATATTGGTTTTATGCTCTTGAACTGTTGTGGGATTATTGCTGCATACTTTTGATTTGAAAAACCTCCACAAAAAAATGTAAAGGTGACGAATTGCACGATTTCGGTGGCCAATTTACTTCTCCTCTACGAGAAATAATGCGATTTTCGAACTTTTCTTTCAAAAGATTCATTGTTTCTCTTGTTGTTGAAACTACATAATCCCTAAGTCTAAATCATCAATTTTCCGCCACAAGAAGCTGATCTCCCTGTACGATTTCCATTTTTGTTAAAAACTATACCAAGTCGTACATTTTTTAGATGTAATGGTTTCTCTAAAATAACACTTGGATTCTCTTCACGCCAAATGTGGCAATTCTCATTTTCTTCTCGTTTTTCGACAGCTAAAGAACCGAAATGCCGCCGTAATCCGTGGTCAGCTCGTTTTAATTCTTAGGTAAGCCTTTAAATGGAGATCACAATGCAAAATGTTTAATAATGTGGATCGTTTGATGTTTAATTGCTGCGAAAGATGATGTTTTCAAATCTTATTCAACACTTCTGCTCACAGCTGCTATATTCTCGGTTGAATGACCACTACGTTGCTAAATTCTATTTCTGTTATCATGAACGGATCCAGTTTCTTCAAATTTCTCAACCACCAGCTTGATGGCACGATTTGTTGGAGCATTTTCTCTACCGAATATTGTTCTAACTTTACTAATTACATCATTTTCAAAAAATGGTTTGTTCTTTCGTTAACGTTCCATATTAACTATCCGGAATGTATTTAGAATTTGAAAATAGAAATTTAGAATTAAAATTACAAGTAGAAAAAAATGGCAGCAGAATTAATTTTGTCCTCAATTTTGGACACCCTTTATAATAGCCAAGTTATCCATTTCATTTGAATTGTTTGTGTCTGTTAAACTTAAAAAAAGAAACTTAAAAAAAAATGTTTCAATGTTATTTAAACATGATATTTAAAAAAATAAATGCTTTTTATTACATTTTATATACTTATACTTAATAATACAATATCTTTACAATTAAAAAACACAATTTAGGGAAAGTTTTTCATTTCAAAGAAAACTTACATTTTTAGGGGTATTAAATTTGAAATTTTATATACGATTGCAATTGTATTATTAAAGTTAACCAAACAATTTAATAATATCAACAACTACCGATTAAAGAAATTAGAAAAGGTTAACTAACTAACGAGCAGAATATTCAGAATCTTTCACATGAACATTGAGTCAGTTTTACGTTTCTTAAACCTTCCAATGTAAATAAATCATTATCTCTCTTTTCTCCTCTCTACCATAAACTCTAGACTTTTTAAAGGAAACTTTCGTGTCTGAAATGATTCGTATAAAATAATATACCTTTGTTATTTGATTTATGGCAATTTATAAAATAACATATACACACACAGTAAAATTCACTTGTCATTATTTATTGTATAAG
The DNA here is from genome assembly GCA_023159175.1 of Wohlfahrtia magnifica. Taxonomy (NCBI): domain Eukaryota; kingdom Metazoa; phylum Arthropoda; class Insecta; order Diptera; family Sarcophagidae; genus Wohlfahrtia; species Wohlfahrtia magnifica. Next base: position 206,301 of record JAKWBJ010000044.1, on the reverse strand, counting down.
AATTGATTGGCAATTAATTGTTGAAATATCGATTAGGTAACTCATATTTCATATACCATGTATCGTGTGTTTTTTTTTTAGCAACTTTTTGGCAGCACTGTTTTTAGCAGCTCAGCTGTTTTCGTGTAAGACGTTACTGTCAAACATATTCAATTTTAAGAAAGTGCATCGTGCACTTCTTCTATTTTATGATCAGTTCATTTCTGGTTGAATAGATACGTGAACAAGCAAAACTGCCGTACTTGGTGTGAAGAGCAGCCGGAAGCATTGCAAGAACTGCCAATGCATGCTAAAAAATACTCTGTTTGGTGTGGATTAAGGGACGGTGACACCATTGGACCATACTTTTTCAAAGACGACGAAGACAGGAACGTTACTGTGAATGGCGAGCACTACCGTGCGATGATTACATATTTTTTTTGCCCAAAATGTCGTGGCTGACATGTGGTTTCAACAAGGCGGTGCCACATGTCACACAGCACGAAAAACAATGGCCCAATTACGAATCGAGTTCGGTAGGGCCAGTCAATTAACCGCCTAGATGGTGCGGTTTAATGCCTTTAGACTATTTTTTGTGTGGCTATGTTAAGCCAGCAACGGTTGACGCACTGGAAGTCAATTTTTAAGAATTTATTTGTGAGATACCAGCCGATATGCTGGAGAGAGTATGTCAAAATTGGACCCAGCGTATGAACCTTTTGAGGCATAGCCCCGGTCAACATTGACATAAAATCATCTTTAAACATTGAATTATCGTTCTATAGGCTCAAATAAAGATTTCATAACTTTCTCTAAATTTTATGTTTTTGCTTTAAATCAAATACGAAAGCTCTTAAAAAATCCCCCGATAGAATAAATACGGTACATTTACGTAATTTTGCTGATTTTATAATTTATCTATTGTAAAGGGTCCGCCAAATAATTTTTTTTTTTTTCTTTGAAAATGCTATAAAAAAAGCCTACTGAATATTTTCTCAAATTTATTTTTTTATTTGAAAGTACAATCCTTCCGGTTAATAATGGAAAATAATTTCATTCAAATGGCTACCTCGGCTGGCCATGCAGTAGCCTACACGATCGGTCCAATTTTTAAGCACATTATAGATTGTGTGCAGCTGTATTTCACCAATGGCTTCACGAATATTGTGCTTTAAAGCGTCAATTGTCTCTGGCTTGTTGGCGTAACACTTATCTTTGACGGCACCCCACAAATAATAGTCCCACGGTGTCAAATCGCAGCTCCGAGGTGGCCAAACGACATCAGCTCTGAGGCTGATAATGCGAACTTCAAAAACAGGACGCCGTCCTTTTGAAACCAAATGTTGCTAATATCCTCCTCTTCAATTTTTTTTCAACTAGTGCTTATTTCGTGAATGGTAACACTTAGCTCATGTCTGATTTGACAGATAATTAGTTTTATCCTTCCGCTGAACGAATATGGTTGTGTATACGCTTGAACAACGCTGGGAATCTGGGCCTGCGATCGACTTACAGTAGATGCCGATTTTGCCAAAAAAATCATCTTTTCAGATGAAGCTCATTCTAATCTTGGCGGGTATGTAAATAAGCAAAATCGTAGCATTTGGGGCACAGAAAATGCGCACGCATACATTGAAAAGCCGATACACCCAAGACGAGTCACCGTTTGGTACGGATTTTGGTCCAGAGGCATAATTGGGCCATTTTTCTTCTAAAATGAGCAAGGAGTGGCCGTTACAGTCAATGGCGATCGTTATCGGGCCATGTTGAACGAATTTTTGTTCACAAAAATTGTAGAGGAGGATATTAGCAACATTTGGTTTCAACAGGACGGCGCTACGTGCCACACAGCCGAAGCTACACTCGATGTTTTGAGTCCTGTTTTTGAAGATCGTATTATCAGCCGTAGAGCTGATGTCATTTGGCCACCTCGGAGCTGCGATTTGACACCGTGGGACTATTATTTGTGGGGTGCCGTCAAAGATAAGTGTTACGCCAACAAGCCAGAGACAATTGACGCTTTAAAGGACAATATTCGTGAAGCCATTGGTGAAATACAGCTGCACACAATCGATAATGTGCTTAAAAATTGGACCGATCGTGTAGGCTACTGCATGGCCAGCCGAGGCAGCCATTTGAATGAAATTATTTTCCATTATTAATCGGAAGGATTGTACTTTCAAATAAAGAACGAAATTTGAGAAAATATTCAGTAGGTTTTTTGTATAGCATTTTCAAAAAAAAAAAAAAAAAAATATTTGGCGGTGTTTTGAAAGAAAAAAAAAAAGTTTCATATTGTTAAATCCAAAACGGAAAGCTTGTCCCTAAATGTCTAAATACTTTGCAGTTTTGATCAATAATTCATTAATTTTGCTTTTAAAAATATTTTTTCAGCATTCCATACTAGTATGTATGTATGTACGTAATCATACAATTTTAATTTAATATTTTCCCAATAATGTCCACATAAATTTTAACCAAAAATAATTGTCCCCGAGCACTAAAAACGTGTGGAGTTTAAGCTTGTGTATAAATATGTTTGCACAAGATTATTGTTTTAGCTAATATGTATGTATGTATGTATGTATGTTTTGCACCAGGATTGCATTTAACAAACGCATATTTTTTTATTAATTCCCTTATCGGACATGCAAAATCTTTATGAATCTATAAAAAATATCTAAATCAGTGTTGACGAGCCTGATTTTAATTGCTGAAATTTTAAAAAATTAAGGTTAAACAAGAAAATTATAGTTGACAATACCCGATTAAATGCATAAGAATAACGTAACCACTTATAATGAATAGCAATTTTTAATTACTGTAAAAATTGCGTCCTGTATTTTAATTATAATGGTGACCAGTCAGGGTATGTAGGTTTTCGTAAACCGCATAGATTCGTTTAATTTTCAGCGATAGTATGCTTCATTCGTGGGCAAGGAGCCATCTTGGGTTATTTAAAGACAATCCCTGGTAGGGTGGATTACTGTATACCCAAAATTTTCCTGGACAGAATGTTCTCTTTGAGTATTTCATCAGAATCTTGCATTAGACCTGGGTCTGTCGAGGTGTACAAAGACGGGTCGAAGTTCTTAGAAGGTTTCGGGGACGGTGTCCTTATTCTCGCATATGCGGTAAGAGTCAATTGCCTTCTCAAGGTCGTTGAAGACTATGTACAGAGGGCTTCCGGTGAACCTCATGGCTAAGCAGGTGGCGATTATGTTTGCGATAAGATTGAGGATAGCGAGGGCATGGTCTAACAAGATTCATGGGCATGCGACCATCTTGCGGTACTTGGATACGATCCCTGGTTCTCTGTGTGTATCTCACCGTAGTCGGTAATTGGACCCGATTCTGTTGGGGTATACACGGACGGATCGAAATCCACGGAAGGTGTCGGGGGCGGCGTTTTTATTCCAGCATACGGAGTGAAGATATCCTCCAGACTTTCAGACCACTGTATTGCCTTACAGGCGGAGGTCTCAGCGGTAAAAAGGTCAGTGGACTGGTTGGTGTACTACAGGTTATTCGATGTTGATATACGGATTTGTGCGGACAGTCAGACTGTGACCAGGGCGCTTTCCGATGTCTTCTCGACACCGCGGCTGGTATTTGAATGCCGGGCATCTCTAAGCGAGATGGTGAGACATTCAGACCTAGAGATTTTCTAAGTGAGGGTCCTCTAACTCCCGGGCGTATTGTGTGGCAAACGGCCTAGCTAGGGAAGACTCTCTCCTTGGTATCGAGGAGTCTCTTCTTGGTATCGAGGAGAGAGTCTGGGTGGCTGATGCACACGCTAGGGGACAGGGTCTATTAATCAATGACTACTGTAGGAGTTGTCAGGATGAGGAAGAGGAGAAAACAGTCGCACTTTTTCTATGTCAGTTTCCGAATCTTTCAGATATTAGGACAGTTTTTCTTGGCAGTCCATATCAGACCTGGCTGATATAAATTTCAGTAGGCTGTCTTTTTTTGAGCATGCGTGCGTTGGTTCATCTGGGCGCTACCTTCTATGGACATTACAGTGGGATCAGTATTGAAACGAGATAGGTGAGCTGGACTCGTGTACGGCCACCCGTTGTAACTATCTAACTATGCTTCATATTCAACTCTAAGATGCTTCATATTTAATCGAGATCCTTTTAACTTTAGAAAATATTACAAAAAAAAAAAAGAAGTTTTACGGAATCCAATCGGCGGGCATTGTTGACTAATTTACGTTTAATTTTCAAAAAGTACGATTTTAAGCAAACAAATTTTTTGCTGGGTTAGGCGCAGCTGTGTTCTCTTAAAATTATATATGATTTACGTTCATAAACGTTAAAAAATATTGGTTACTACTGCAGATATTGTTTTGAAGATATGTGAACTGCAGACAAAATGACGAAATGCTTATATCTGTGTATCTTTTGTGTGCTTTCTTATTACCTCATCAATATAGCTATGCTCTCCGACTAAGAAGTTTGATCGCAAACATAGTATTTTTCAAAAGATTTGTTGACTGACTGTAAATTATGAGCGCATACTTGCGTATACCATATTTAGAAGCGATACTCAACTGAGAAGGTTTCAAAAACATTTAACTTAAGATACTATACCAAAGTGACAGGATAGCATGTAAAAGTTAATCAAGACGCCAGAGTACGAAAAGTGCGCTCTTTGATAATGAACTTTCAGCAGCTTTCAGGAATATATTCAGCTTCAGTTGGGCAGCAACAGCAAAGGAGGTGTACAGGCTTTTGCTGTGCTACCATTAAAATAACCACCTTCATATCAACCTGTGTATTCTAATTCTACCAACTTGCTGTCCGCTGCTTGCTGTCGTCGATGTGCTTAATGATTCAGAATAGCTATTTTTCATAAAAAACCAGTTGCAACATTTATTTTGTTTTTGTTTTACCCAAGGGTTACACGTTAATTTTTTGCATTTCAAGTTTTAATACTCTCACACTTTTTTGCTAACACACTCACGTTTACAAAAATTGATACGAATTGATCAGCAGTTTTGCTTTCCATCGAGTGTTTATAATAAAATTGCTTTCAAATTAAATGCAGACTACGTCACAGCTTTCACTTTTTGACAAGAAAACTGTGTAAGAAAATTGAACATGCGGCCGCACTGTTAAAGAATGCTTTCTGGTGTGTTCTCTATTTGTTTTTCAAGTTTTAATTTAATCTTACACGTATTTAATTAAAACTTAATAGAAATATTTATTGATATTTTTTTTATTAATTTAAAATGTGTAAATATTTTTTATTGCACTTTGATGCCATTGTCGTTCATTTTCCACTCTCTGTTCATTGATGTCATTAAAAAAAAGGTGAAAAAAATTGCTGTCTACTGTCACTTGTGGTGTTTATAGATTTTAATATTATTATTGTTGTTGTATTTTTACTGTCATTGTAGCTTACTGTTGTAGCTGTTGACATTCATTGTCAAGGCGTGTCATTTCAATTTTTTTTAATGTGATTTACCCCTCAAGTATAATCAAGTTGTATCGTCTCACAGACTGACAGCCATTTATCCAGCTAGCCGATATTAGCGGTAAAGGCAAAGTCAAGGTACCACATGTATCATGATGTAGTGTGTGGGTAAAAGCAAGTTTATGAATGGACAAGGCCATTAAATGTCATTAAAGGTGTTGTAAAGTGGTAATAAAAAATTGCATTTTTTTCATTTATATCGTATATGGTAATTTTGTTTTGTGTAATCGTTGTTCTTTCTTTATTTCCTCCACCTACATGGAAAGAGGGTTGCATTACATAATAGTAATAGAGTTTGACTTGTAGAGGATTTAAGTTTTCCTTGTTTCGGGCAGTTTTAAGTGTTTAAAACATTAAAGACAACAGAAAAAGGAGGCCAGACATTATTTGATAAGATTTTTAAATTTATTTTGTGTTTTTTTTTCTTTTTAGTTTCGCATTTTTGATTTTCTCTTTAAGAAATAGTTTAAAGTTTCTTTAAATAGTTTTCGTTTTTTTATTGTCTTTTAAGTTTTTCTTTTTCTTTTTCATTTTTGCTATGACTTCTGCTTCATTTAAAGTGTCCTTGAAGTTTTTTTTGCGATATTATTTGTTGCATTTGTATTCGTATTTGTTGTTTTATTTAAGTTTTCGCCAACAATTCTTTGCGTGACAAAAAAATGAAGAAAAACATAAAAGAAACGAGAAAATGGTAACAAATTAATGAGATTGTTAAGCATATGAAATGAATGCCGCCTATAAAACCTTATTTCACTCAATACGAGTGTATGAGTCATGTTCACACAAAATAAAATAGATTTCTTTTAAACAGCGAGTGTTGAAATTTGTGCAAAAAGTTTGGTTTTCAATATGTTTCTGCCTTATAATTAATATAACCCACATGTTGGAGTATTAAAACCACTCCTCTCTTATAGCGTTATAGGTGGCGTAAAGAAAAAGTGACGAAGAATGTCGTGTGTTACAATTGAAATTGTTTTGCTTTCTATTAAAACAAAACGAAATAGACTGATATGAAATAAAACCATCATCGTCAACAAAACAGAATATAAGACATTTATTTTCTAAAGTCTTCAAACGAAAAATGAGGTCTTAACGAAACAACAAAAAACACACATGCCCAAGAAAAGGTCAGGGTCATCAGGTGTTTTTTTATTATTATTTTTTCTTTAATATAAAAAAAATCTTCATTATTTAATACATAAACAATTATTCAAATACGTGATATTTTTTTTTCTTCAAATATTGATAAACTTTCATCAGAGTAGACTTTTGATAAAGTTCTGGTATGACTTTTAAGTACATACTCGTATAATATTCAAATCTTAAAAAAGAAAAAGGAAAGCCTTTATTTAATATATTTTTCGAAATCATAGTTTTCATGTCGATTATCCTAGTTGGCTGGTTTTGCATAAGATTTTTATGTCTATTTTAATTGGCTACAAAATATTGTATAATTTATTTATTTTCAAATATTTTTTTTCTTTTCGTAAATTTTTTATTAAATTTATGGCTTCGTTTATAATAAAATATACGTATTATATAACCTTTTGTAAAATAACAAATATTTCTTTAGTTAAATGTCAAAAGTATGAAACCTTTTAGTGCAACGAATACTCAGGTGTTTCTTAAGTAAACGCTCATAAATCTTTATTTTATTTGTTTTGTTTATAACAAAAGAAAACTTTATTTAAGCAATACTCTAACATCCTGGCCATTGTTTATGTTCAAATATTTAGTTGAGGACACCGACTCGTGGTGGAATTGTAAAACTGTCAAAAAAGTTATTTAAAACCCCTTTTAAGCACATAAATATTTAAACGATTGTTGTCTCTGTTTACTGAGATCGTGTATATGCGTAACTGTCAATATTAAAAGCAAACAGTCATTATTGTCAGATAGTAATAAAAGATAGAGAGAGAAAGTGTGTGTTTGTTTTGTCTAACAAGAAAATTCATAACAAATTATTTCATTCAAAAGTTAATTACCTTTTTCCTGAGTTATGGCATTTATTCTCAGTGGAAAATAATTCGTTTTAGATTTCTAAACACACGTGTGCACGTACATGCATGTGTATGAGTTTTAATTTATTCCGAAAATAAATATTGCTTCGTACATAAACACACACACACACACATGTATGTATGTATGTGTGGACTTTGTGGTGGATAAAACAATAAATCGATTTTATACAACAAGAGCCTAAAAGTAGGCAATACCTTTTGAGAGGTCATTACACGTTCCATAATTAATTACATGCTTACGTTAGTTAAATGTCTCTCCCACTTAAGAGAAAATTACAATAATTTACTCGTATGGTTATAAAATTAAAGTCCATTTATACAATATGTAGGTTTGTTAGTGTTAGTAAGCAAGTGCGTTCAGGCGTAGAAGCCTAAAGTCTAAGTAGGTATTAAAAGGTGTTCCTGTCTGTACTCATATGCTAGTATCTGTGTAGAATTTTAGTCAAACCATAAAAAAATTATAAACAATCTACGTTTACTTATGTTAGAAAGCAAAAGGCAAAAACATTTTTTTTTTTAACTCGTTTGTCAAAGTTATATAGGTTTTCTTAGCCGAAACAAAATATTTGGGGGTTTTCTTGGTGTGTTGAGAAAAGTACATTTTATGCAGTGACGCAAAATGAATAAAAAATTAAAAATTTTCCCACACATTCTAATTTTTATAATGATTGCTTGTGGTTTTCATATAAACAAATTTTTTATTAGGATTAATTTAAAAGTATTTCCTCTAAAAAAAAAAAAATAAATAAATAAATATTTCTAAAACCTTTAAATCTTAAGCGATTCGTTAGCTCGAATCATAGTCTTTGAAAGGCAAAGCAGAATTTTTTTAAACAAAGCAGAAACAGGCAGGTAGTCAAACACTTTGTATGCTGTACTTTAAAGAAATTAAAACTTAAATTCAATAAATTAAATATACTCGTATATGATTGTAATACATGCAAACATATGCGTCTAATTATTTACGTCAGCCATTACTGGCCTGGTTAAGGGTTCTTCTACCCCTATTTCAAATTAGTTCAAAACGATTGCATGCAAAAACTTTTCTTTGCACTATTATAGAGGAGCCGAAGAAGAAAAAATCAATTTTACTTTTAATGTGCAAAAAATATGATATTTACATTTAAAATTTGTTTTTGTTTTCCTCTGCGACATGTGACACAGGAAAACCCATTTGATGGGCAAATTTCATACACATGTTGACTTTTTTGCTGCTGTTGTTTCATTTTCTTTTCTTTTTTTAAATTAAATTTATATGTTTTCTTACTTGCTTCCCTTATTTCCTCTTACTTGGAATATTTAATAGCAAAAACGTGACACAAACTTGGATAATATTCTATGAAGGCAGTAAAATGAAACCGAGTAAAAGAAAAAAACCGGAAGTCAGCAAAAACTGGCAAAGTATACCAATGAGTCAACAAAAAATTTTTTTTTTATATAATCCCCCTCAACATGATGGACTAGCAAGATATGTAATAAGTATACAAGTTAAGCAAAGCATACAACTGGGCATACATACACCAGCATATAATGTAAAGCATATACTAAAGGGTAAGTTTCCAAATTTTGTTTATGCTTAATTTAAAACTTTTAAAACTGTGTACTTAAAAAACTTTTAAAAGTTTAAAACCATTGACTTCTTCGAATATTATACAGAAAACCACTTCTAAACAGTTTTTAAAATAATAATAATACTTAGAATTTGAATAATGATAAACCTATTATTGTTTCTTCTTATAAAACTTAGACTAAATATTTTCTTTCAATTGGTCACGCAGTTTATTGTTTTGTTAACAACACACACTTAATTTTAAGTGAGTACTTTACCATTATCACATAATCACAGTGGCAACAATACAATCTCACTAAACATTCTGGCATGGTTTCAAACAGTGAATCATTTGAAATCAAGCCCCGCCAAATTGAGCATAACTTACCAATAAAGAAGCTCTTGTATTGCTGTGATGGTAAAATGTTTGGAAAATTATACAACAACACTTAAAAAGATAAAATTTACTGAATTTTAATTCTTTATGCCACTCACGAACATTAAACACCCATTGCAGTCAGAAAAAGCAGCGTATGTGTAGAACGAGAGGAAAAACTTTTATTTTTTGAAAGGGTGGTCAAATAAGGCATTTTATTTCCAAAATGGATTTTAAAAATTGCCTAACTAAGCAAATATTTAAGAAATATCGAATAACACGGCTCAAAGAAAATATACTGAAGGATTTTTTTGTGTGTTTAGATTGGTTAGAATACTCATTATGCTATTATGGCAACATTGTAGGAGGATATAAGATTTTAAAGCTAATAGTTACGATATATGTGTATACATACATAATTCTTCTCTCAGTTAATGAGCGGATTCCATTTTTATACTTATTGAAAGGGTATAATGCCGAAACTGCAGATGCTATGTTATTAGGTGATACAACTGTTGAATATTTTCCTACCTGTTTTCGAACCCAGGACTCTTTGGTTGGCAAAAAACAAAGTTATGATATAGTAAATGAAAATTATTGATTCGAATCTGGCAACATTGCATACCACCTTGATCAAAAAGTTCCCGGAATAAACCCGTGTGGCGGTCGAATCATTCCGATTTGAGTTTTTTTTTTGTTAAGTTGGTACATCTGTTGTTCCCACTTAATCTTAGCGTCAGTGCCATCATTATTCGAAATTTTTTGCCGAAAAATGCAAAAAATACCATCCAACAGCCACCGAATTCACCTGATTGGCTCCCTGCGACTTCTTTCTGTTCAATCGAGTTAAAAAACCATTACGGTGAACACGTTTCAGCAGCCGAGCGGAAATAATGGAAAAATCGCAGGAAGCACTGATGGACATACCGAAAACCAAATATAAAAAATACTTCGAGGATTGGATCAAGCGCTAGCATAAGTGTGTTGCAGCCGATGGGGATTACTTTGAAGGGGACAATATAGGTTTAGATGAATAAATTTGTATTTTTAATTAACTTTTTCATCAAGGTGGTATATCAACGTGGTGCTATATTCTGAAACCTTATGTTGTGCCTAAGAAAGTACAAATGAATGGCCTTTTTGACGAGGTTATAGAAGTAAGTTCCAAAAGAATGTTTATTTCCCTATTCATTGATTTTAAACGTGCTTTCTACAGCATCTGTAACGCCCTTGATCATAAAGAGGCCCCTCACGATGATAAACTTTATCAAAAACATGTGCGGAAAATTGAGTTTTACTAAAGGGTTGCATATCCGATGCATTTCATACTAATGTTGGCGTAGTAATTGGTGATCCAACCAAAACGCACGATGTTAATTGTAAAACACGCCTTAACGACAAGTTTTCTGGCCAACTTAATTTAACATTTCTTTGTTTTAGTGTTTGACAAATTCAAACATGTAAAGGTTGTGCACTACGTGATTGTCCTAGACTAAGTTGCGATCACCACCAACATCGAAGCGCGGAATGGCGTTGCAAGGACGCCATTTAGCAAATGCTCTCGATTACGCTGATGAATTGTACCTTCTTGCCTATAAATTCAAGCACATAGAGCAAAAACTATATGCTTTACATAAAAAGCACCCAACCTTGGCCTGAAGATAAACCTCAAGAAGACGAAACTAATGAGAATTAGCAAAAATAGTAAGCGCAACCTAACCCTCAACAACACTATAACCGAGGATATCACCAGTTTCTATTTCCTGGGATAACTGGTGGATCGGACGAATGGATACAGAGTCGTATTAACAAAGGCAGAAATATAGAGATCGAATAATCTTTCGCAGAGTATCAAGACGAGAATTTGTGATATTTGTATCAAAGTTGACCTTTTTTTTCGAATAAGAGTCTTGGGGTCTTAGACAAACAAATTTTAACAAGCTACAAAACTTCAGACAGTTGTCTGAAACGGGTCTTGCGATGTTTCTGGCTCATCAGAATATTGTACACAAAAACAAACCAAACGCTGTTCATGAAGACATCAAGAAAAGAAAATATGGCTGGATAGGTCACACATTAAGCTCGACAAACATGATATCTAAGGCAGTACTGAAATACAACTCGAAGGATCGAAGCAGAGTTCGGCCATAAAATGGGCCTCATCACTTAAGATAATTTTGTTACAAAATGTGGTTCAAAATTTTGTTAAAAGAGCGGACGTCTGCCGACGTGCTAGAGGTGGACATTTGCCCGACATCATATTCCATTATTAATTCCCATATTTCTATAAAATGTGTTTTCAAGCCAATTTACTTCCTAACCTGAAATTTGCCCACCCTTTACATCACGTACAAATTTTCTAAAACCCTTTCTATTTGATTATGTATTTAACTTGGCAATACTGCTCTTAACTAACATGAAGAAGCCAACACAAATTCCATCATTTCTACTGACAGCCTTTGGGTGAAATTTTGACCAAAAACAAAGAACTACAAGTAAAAGTTTACGATTTAATTTCCCGTCTTATTACTTCCACATCAGGTACGAACAAAAAGTATAAAAAACAAGAAAGTTTGTGGTAAAATGTGGGTTAAATGGTAATATTTTTGATATTGTTTCGAAGTGAACTTTGTGATAAGTTAACTTTTAATTGTTTAAAGAAAAAAAATTTTATGAAATATTTAACACAACATAAAATCCAAAAGTGGCAATGGCCATTGTGAGACATAAATCTTCAAGGCTCTGCTATACTCGTAAAAAAGAAGGATAATTGAATATTATTAATGTTTGCCATCATTATCGTTAATGTTTTGCTTAAGTGAATATTAATGAAATCAAATATTTTTTTATCCAGAAAATTCACTCTCATTGTGTTTGTTCACTGATAATTTTTTTTTTTTTTTTTTTTTGTCCGCCAAGTAGATTGTCCTTGACTGTTTATCATAAAAGTATTTGACTCTGGTTATTAATATCATAAAAAGAAAACAAACTTGTTTTATACACTAGTCATGGCGATTTAGTTTCTTCTCTTTTTCTTTCTCTTGTCTTGTTCATTTTCAATATTTTTAGTTTTAAATATTAAAAGCAATTTTTTCTCACAAATTATTGCAGAAGAAATAATGGCCAGGATAGTGAGATGATGATGAATGGAAAAGAAAAGAAAAAAGCTTTTAAAATAATTGCACACAATCGAATAAATCAAAAGAGATGAAATGGTTCCTGACTGGATACGTGCAATCACATAGAAAAATTCGAAAATATTTCTTTTAAATCTATAAAATAAATGATAAATGGGAAATAGAAAAATTTCTAATGGTTAAAATCAATACAAATAAAAAGTCATAACTAAGCAATGAGTATGTACTCGTATATGCATTATTTTCCATAATCTTACACAAGGTTTTATAAGAGTTTATTTTTTACGAAATGGTCTGATTTTGCAAATATGTCAAGTGATATTTTTTAATTTAAAGATAATTTTGTGTGTTGTCAAGTGTATTTAAAGTGACTAAAGAAGAACTGTAACTAAAAAGGTTCAGAATATGCAAATACGCATGAGTTCATATATTTTGGTTACTATAATGCCCGATCTCAAGATCCGCTAAAAACAATTTGTTGAACAGGAAATTTCATTCTAAGGTATCAAAGTACCAATTTCATAAATACGTACAAATAGGTTTGATGCTAAAAAATACATATTTTTTTAGCCAACTTTATGCACAGAAAACACGTAGTAAGGGGAGGGCAACTTTGTGGTTAGGAAGTAAATTGGGAAAAAACCAATTTTTTTTTTTTACAAATTCAGTTTTATTCATAGCAATAAAAATAGTAATCTGGGAATAATTAATGACATCCGCTATTTTCACAAAATTTTGAACCACATTTTACAACAAAGCTTTGCTTATCTCGTCAATTCAGCGCCGAATTTCATTCTTTCAGAGTGTCACTTGCTTGTGGCTTGTTCACGTAAACCCGGTCTTTCAAACCGTCCCAGAGAAAATATTCCAGCGGCGTTAAGTCACAAGAACGGAGCGGCCAATTGACATCATCAAATCGACAAATTCTGCGAAAGGGAATTGTTAACTGAATTGTTTGGCTGGCTTTGTGGCTTGTGGCGCCGTTTTGCTGAAAACAAAGATCACTGTTGTCAACGATAGCCAATAGTGGCCACAAAAAATTTGTTATCATGGTCTGTTAGCGCAGAGAATTCACAGTGACAGCGCTTCTTTGCTTATTTTCGACAAATAAGGGCCGATGATGCCGCTTAACCACAAAGCGCACTATACGGTCAATTAATTTGGATGTGATAGTTTTTCGAGGACTGTTTGTGGATTTTGTGAGCCCCATATGTGAATATTTTGTTTGTTTACATAACCGTCTAATTGAAAATGGGCTTCATCACTGAAAAATGCGCTGCTTTCCTTCCGTTTTTCAAACAGCCAATTCACAAACAATGGTCGGCTGGCGTTCCATAGTTAAAATTTCTCAATTTTTTACTAAATAAGTGTCAAAGGTTGACAGCTCAATTCTTAACATTTCATCATTTGCCAGCCAATTTACTTCCTAATCTCAAATTTGCCCACCATGTATTTTTCTTTTTATGACTGTAAATATCAATACTTCTATTGAAGCCACTACCAAGGCGCTCACTATGAAGTGTGTTGTTTTGGTGTTATCCCGATACTATGCTCCTTACGAGGTCGTATAATATACCTTGCTTCACATTGCCCAGTATAAATGGTATTAGACTCAGCCTGAGTGCTACGGTTAGATTCCTTGGCCTTGTCCTAGACCCCAAGCTATGTTGGCAGCCCAACCTGGCTGAAGAGGCCCGTAAGGCCGCCTTTTTCACTTACTGCTGCAGGAGAGCAGTGGCTGCAAAATGGGAACTCCATCGCTTGATCTACTCAATGTTTATCAAAGCTAATCTCCTGTATATATTGGTATTCGATAAGTAATACGATGTCAGATACCAATGTCAGACAAGTTCAGGAGATCTGCTGCGGTTCAAATTACCGGAACGTTGCGTACCTCTTTGTTATGCTGGGCTAACTACCATCTAGGTTGCTTGCCAGGCAAAAGACCAAACTTTCAGCTATAGGAGAGATATAATTCCCTCTGGGAACTCCTCTATCTTATCTGTGGCTCACTGAGCACCTGATGGCATCGGCTATGTTTTATCAGGTTATTAGGTGGAAGCCTTTACTGACGGTTCTAAGCTTGGGAACAGGGTGGGCAGTGGAATTTTTTCGGAATGGCTTATTCTTAGGGTATCTTTTCGTGTCCCGGACGACTCTAGTATGTTTCAGGCCAAATTAAAGGCTCTTTTCTATGCTACTAAGTTGATCATACAGACATACTCATTCATATATATTTTTTCTGATAGCCAAACGGCGATCAGATATCTTGCTGGTGTGACCAACAATTTCAAAATGGTAAGGGACAGTTGCGATTCTTTTGGACACAGTTTCATGGTAGTTCAGTGCTCATCCGTATACCTCTATATATGTACATGTAGTACATATACCTCCAACGTATTACCCCTTGCATTCGTTAAACTTTTCATAACCGTACCTTTCTGATGAGGGTAGATCCTGGACGGAGTAGGAAACATGCTTCATTACAGACTTGATTGGATATGTATCTATTCTCACGGAACATTATATAATATAGGCTGCATGTACCTGTGAATGATTTCTGTTATAGACCGATTGAGGAAAAGGAGAGCGTTGTCCACTTCATTTGCCAGCGCTCGTCCTTTCTCGATGGTCTAACGTAGCTATCATCAGGCTGATCGACAGATTTATTTAGTTTTCGGGCTGGTTTTAAATTTGATTTTTGGGGTAGTTATGCTTCTGGGCTTATCCCCTATGCCGACCAGTAAATTTGAACCTAGTAATCACTTCAATGGCTTCACTAGATGTGGCATCACAACGGTATGCTATGAGTGCTCAACTGAGCTATATAACGTCAAATCATAGTTAGAGTATCCACCTCAATCTCTTGAACTTAGGGCGTATTGAAGATACAGGCATAAAAAACCAATCCGTCATCTGTTCAGCACCTTCAGACAAAGAATGAGAGAATGGGGTTTTCCCAGAATTTATCAAACAAAAAAAAAAACAAAAAAAAAAAAAACTGGCATGCTCGATGCCTTATAGACTAAATTGGGTAGTAAAGTTAAAAACAAGTTGCCTCAGTTATTGAAAAAGGTTTAAAGCGACTATACATATATGTATGTGGTTATATATTAAAATATGTAATTTTATTGTCGTCCGAAGATTTTTGTAGCATAGTATATAATAATAAAAAGACTCTAATAAAAGTACTAAAAGAAGAAAAACACAAACTATTCAAGCACTACTATATAACGTGTTATGGTATAATAAAAAATGACCAAAAAAATGACCCTTCATAGCCAACTTTCTTTTTGGGCAAGCAACTTGACTAGTAAATCTCGTCACTCCTCCATAGTAAAAAATTTAACACAAAAAATCTAAAATTGGGCTGGGTTCTAAAAGCTAAAGAAACCTATAAAATACAAAAGGTTACAAAGTATTTACAAATTAATAAAAAAACAAGTGCAATAAAATTCAAATACAAACCCACCTATAAACATACATATACTACTTTCAAAAGGGTAATATGGCAAATAAAAAAGGAGGTATGTTAACAAATTAATTTTTTGGCATTTAAAATCTTTTAAATATTTTTCTAAAGAAAAATCTGAGCAAAACCCACAAAAGGGTGATGTTGTAATACAACAATTATAAAACAGCATTTCAATTTCAATTGCAATGAAATTCAATGCATATTTTTAGTCCCTTCATTGTTAAAATGATATAAAAAGATAAAAATGCCACATATATTTCAAGGCTTATACAAATTAAAATTGAATGAGTATATTTTTGGGAGTTATTTTTAAATACATACATATATACGTATATATTTTAAAAGAACACACTAACAACAATGAATTAAACAAGGGTTATATGCAGGGCTGCCAGATATATTTTTCTATCCTCCTCAAATTTACGAAAAAGTTTTCCCAAACTATTCCCTCTAAAAAGAACAAATCCCCAAAGAAATCTCTTTAAGCAAAATAATATTCTTAAACGATTAATTTTTAATATATTTTGTACCATGTAGTAGTGAATAAAAGTTTTATGTCAGAATTATACATTTTTACATTTACGAGTACATAGAAAGGCCCAGATGTACAGATTTCATGAGCGTATATGAAGTTCAAATTATGATGTTCCTCCTGGATATACTTATGTATGTGCAAATATATCACTCAATGCTAACAAGAATACATACTATCATTTTATGAGACTTCAAGCTATTGTAAATATGTATTAAATTTCGATCTAGGGCCTATCTAAAAAAAGTACTTTGATAGTTTTGAAAATTTTGTAGAAATCTTATTAATTTACTTTTACATTGCTTTGGAACTCCGCTCAAAATCTTTGAGGCTTACAGAGATATCATACACACATAATTCCCGCGACATTCCAAGTGGAACAAGGGTAACTTCTCTCAATCAATGAATGGTTTTATTTTTTAGACTCATTGAGAGGAACCTACAGTTTAACGTCAGCTTGCATTAATTAGAGAAGTTCTTTATAACGTAAATATTCATAACCAGATGCTAGAAATGTTATTAGTTGATATCGCTGTTGAAATTTGTCAGATGGTCTGGCCAGGTATTGAACCTAGGACCTCTTGGTTGGTAGGCGAGTGTTCTACCTACCATATCATAGCGACACCCACCCCTGGTCTCGTGCAAGTGCGACGCTAAGCTCTTGAATATAGCCAAAGCACTCTTTGACTAACCGCGATTTTAGCGATACCTCATCCTGTACCTCAGTGCTGCTGGCTGATTATCCGAAAATATGATTGTGTATGCACCTATGATTCCCTTCTGTAGGGAACACTGTAATTGTGTGAATTTCAGCTTGAAGGACACTTAGTCATAGAAACGGAGATCCTTGTATTTGGTCCAAAAATCTCCGCTCCTATACCCGTTTCAGTTCTTGTTCAATCTATGAACCACCTTAAACTTCTGGGATCCACACAAGGCCTCGAAATATATTCCACGCGATCAGGAAATATCTCGAACCTCTAGTCGAAAACTAATTTGTTAAGTTCAACTCTTTTTTGTTCTTTTTAAGTAAAGGCCCAATGATAGCATTATGCTATCATGTTCATTTAACATGTACCGGAGTACACAGAATGATTTTTGTAACTTTGTGGTATAAAAAAGATTATATGTGTATTGTACTTTGTAGAATATTAAAGACAAATATTTGATAATTTTTGCCGAAAAAATCCTACGTTTTTTTTTGCCTAATATTCCCAATGAAAACTCCAAATGATAATTTTCATCCCTTTTGGAAAATAAATTTCCCTAATTTGGGCTTAGAAACCTAAATCTGGCAGCCCTGGATGTATGAACAGTATAAGGCTTTTATGGCTATAAATATTAATACAAAATTTTGTTGGTGTGACTGTTATTTCATTTGAAAATGACAACTGTCAGATATTTAGTCAAAATGTGTCATTTATTTTAAAAGGTAGTTAAGTATTCGCAAAGCTGCATAGCCAACCATTAAAAGCCGTTATCTTTCAAGTATTTGCATTAGTAAGCCGAAAAAAGGATTTTAATATTTAGTATACAATATTGTAAAAATTGACTTAAAGCAACACAAAAGAAGAAATACGAATACATAACATATAGGCTGAAAAGTCCTAGGCCTAACACATACATAGATAGCGCTACTTTTATTGCATTCACCTCTTTTTTAGTAAGTGTAAGTCTTCAAAAGATGGCTGTTAAAAATGTATGATATTCTATTAATTAGTTTGTGAGTTATTGTGCTAAGAGTGAAGTTACTTTGGTTATTTTCTGAACAATAGATCAAAAACATTTTCGTGTTTTAATTCTACACTGCTTTTTGATTGGAAAAAATACCGTTCAAGTGAAGCAATGGCATGAAAAGTGTTATGGGGACTCTGCTGCATCAGAAAGAATAATAAAACGTTGGTTTGCGAACTTCGAACGTGGTCGTAGAGACACCGATGATGCAGAACGCAGTGAACCACCAAATATCAAAGAAATCCACAAAATCGTTTTGAATGATCGAAAGGTGAAGTTGCGCGAATTAGCTGCCATCACAAAGATATCAAAAAATGTGTTGACTTTATATCAGGGTTGGCAAAAACCCGGGCTAAAAAAACAGTCCACCGGGTTTTATTTTTTGATGAGTATTTTGGGGTTTTATTGGATTTTATAGCTGCTTCCTAATTTCGTTCAATTAGACAATATTTTTTATTTTTTTTAGAAAAATTATAATGCAATTTTGTACGCTTGGTCAGATCAATTATGAAAACAAGACAGGAATACAAAGACAGACATGATTAAGTTAAAAAAAGATGCCAAACGATTGTCAAAAAATGAACAAGTGCCGCCTTGTTCTCCGAACATTGGTCCCCAGGATTGTTGGCTGTTTCGACGAATACAATGTCCTTTATCATGTCGCGAATCACTTCCTTTTAAGATATATAAAATCGACTACAAAATTGGATCGTCTCAAAAGACGAGAATTTTTTTCTGAAACGTGATTCGGGAATTCGCTCATTTCTATTTTGACATCTTTGTTAAATCATTATTATTTTCTTGTGCTAAAAGAAAGAACTGAATTTATTTATACTTCCCATACATAAATTATATTTATTTTTGTTGTAAATAAGCTACGAAGTACTTTAAATAAAAAACCCAACCGGTTTTCAGCCCAACCGTTTAATTGGGTTACCTAGTGAGCTGCTAACTCTGCTTTATATTGAATGAGTATTTGACTATGAGAAAGCTCTATTAAAAATGGACCAAAAACAAGAACGTGTTGGTGATTCTGAAACAATGGCAAAACTTTATGAATTGAACTTCGAATTGCTGCCACATCCACTATATCGCAGACCTCAACAAAATGCTCGCCGATGAGAAATTTCGCACAAATGAAGAGGTTATCGCGGAAACTGAGGCCTAATTTGAGGCAAAATGTGGAATGACTGCATTGCTCTGGATGGAGATTATGTTGATGAATGAAGTTAGTTTTGAACAAAAAAGGTGTTTTCTTTGTTAGGCCCGAAACTTTTCAGCCCATGTGTTATGACAGAATTATGGAATAATGATTGAACAGCAAATGCCAAATACTTAGTAACCATACTACCTCGTGTATAGATTAATTTAAGTTTTATTTTCTATTTTTGAATTTCAAATGCCAACTTAATTAGAATTGTTAAACATGGCTAATGAATTTCAATTTTAAATATGTATGTATGTATGTTAATTATCGATTGTTTGCGCATACCATATTTTCGTGGTATAACCTTTAGACGACTATCAAAATGAAGCTGCTGTCCATTCATGTGTATGGGGAGTACTAAATTAGGAAAAAAGAGAAATAATTTTCACAGAAATTCAGGTTAAAAATAATCCACAAAGTTCCTGCGGAATGATATCAAATTCAAATTCGCATTGATAAAGACTTTTAAGCAAACAATGAATATATTTCAAATAACTACTAAACCATTTCGCAATGTTCATTAGGAAAACCGTTTCTCTCTATTGCGAAAATTGTGAATATAAATCCACAGTATATTTATGAGTATTTGGTTTGAAAAATAAAAATACATTTGTAGTACTTATTTTTATTTTATTTCTTTCCTCTAATGGCCTATGCAAATGTTGTACAAAATACTTTCCACACGAAAATGTGCATAATTTAAGAGAGAAAACAAAAATCGTATGGCTTAGCCAAAATAAACCAGTACTTCAACATACTTGCGACGAGTTCTATTACCTCCACTTGATTTGAAAGTAAAGGTATTACATTTTATAATTTGAATACAACAAGTATTTGTTGAAATGAACTCAACTCAACTAAGCAGAACTGAACTGGCCTAAAACTACTTATACTGCTACTTTTTATTTATTCATCTTTTTTTTTTCATTTCCATCTCTTTACCTCGGCCACTCGACCATCATTTTGGTCAGAGCTGTATGTAATACGAATACAATTGCAGTAGAAGTTGCAAAAAAATAGCTTTTTGAATAAATTATATAGAATTTCAAAACCATAGTTAAAAAAAGTCAAAAAATGCCGGTTGAAAAATATATGCGCCATTTTTAAATTCTTAAGCCGGCCATACGCGCAAGCAAACATACACTTGTGGTGGTACTCGGTTACACAAGTAGCGCTTCCTTCCGTTCCGTTTTTTTTTTTTTGTACAAATGTGTGGTTTTCGCAGGATATGGTCGGTCAAAGAAGTGGGTTTCAGGTAGAGTAGGAAGATTCGGTTTATCCAACATATGAATTTGTTGGAAAAAAAAACAAAAAAATATAAAATAAAATGGAACGGAGCAAAGAGTAAGTGTTCATTATGGCATTTAAAGCTTATGAAAAATTTATATACATTGTATACTGAGCTAAAAAAGTAAAGAAATTTTTAATTTTTAAATGACATAAATCAAGAGGGATATAGATACTATACAATTTAGTAGATAAAGACAGATATACTATACAATTTAATAAGAGCAATCCAGATTCCATCTTCGCGACTATAACCAAAATTTTAGGTGTTCGAAAAAGTTCAGTTGCAAATTTGACCAAAGATGAAACACCTTTTTTCTTATATTTGAACTGATTTTCATTTAACCAAATATGTGCCATTTTGATCGGTAACCTTTTGTCGTTTTTGGAGTCAAGCCATTATTATCTATCAGTGTAGAACTTTGGGTTTTCTGAGTGAAAAACTGATGCAACCAAAACGAATGATAAAATGAAGGTGTAAGGTCAGGGCTATATGGTGCCACCCAAGTTTTTTCAGTTTTTGCCAGGTCATTAAAAATGTATATGGTCTGGCATTGTCATGATAGAACACAGCACCTTTTCTGTTGATAAATTCCGACCGTTTTAAATGAATTGCTTGCTTCAATCTTGTTAATTGCTAACACTAGAGATCAGAATCAATCGTTTGATCAGCTTGTAAAAGCTCATGAATGAAAAATTACCTTTAAATTCTACCTGGCTTTTAAATTCAACCCTGGATTTGCCACCGTCTACTAAGCTTCACATTGCTTCGTCCATGATCTTTGTCTCTCATTATTGTGTTATTGAAGCATGACATAAAGATGGCGTCACTAGAACTTTGTCCCTATGATTTTTATCTAGTACTAACCTTCAAAGGATACGTGTATAAACTTGACAGCAATCTGACTATTGATTCGTGAGTTATAGCATTTTGTATGAAGCAACTTTTGAAAAAAGTGAATTTCGAGTTTTGATAAAGCATAGCTTTTTGATGGAAAAAAAATACAATGGAAACCAAACAATGGCTTGATAAACATTATCCAAACTCTGCTCCATCTAGACAAATGGTAGAGAAATGGTTTACTGAATTAACGTGGTCGTACCAGCACAAATGATGCAGAGCGTAGTGCATGCCAAACTGAGGCTGTTATTCCAGAAAACATCAACAAAATCCACAAATTGGTAATGAACGATGCCAAATTGATGGTGCACGAGCTAGCTGACATTGTAAAGATATCAGATGATAGTGTTTTTACCATTTTATACGAAAGTTTTGTTGTGCGAAAGCTTTGTTCAAAGTGGTTGTCGCGTGAGGTCACAAATTGTGTTACAAATTGATGAAAACGTTGGCAAAAGTGAATGAATTGGTCTTCGAATTATTTTCATATCCCAAGAGAATGCTTGCTGTTAAGAAATTTAAGTCCAATTATGAAGTAATCGCTGAAACTGAGTCCTATTTTGACGAGAAGGGTAAATTGTGCTATAGAAGTGATATCGCAAAGTTGGAAAATCGCTATACTCGTTGTATTGCCCTCGAATGCAACTATGCTGAATAATAAAATCGAGTTTTATCAAAATTTTGTTTTTTTCTTATCTTATGGACTTATTGAGTGACCTGCTACGTGATCCACTTCTCATCACCCGTAATCATTCGCTTGAGAAATAATAAGCTTTCTTTCAGTTTTACCAGTGAATTGTGAAGGGAAATTCGGTCTATTAAATTTTTCTTTAGTAGAGATATAGATGGGATTCTACCCGGTGTTTACCAGATATTTTATTAAAAATTTATTGTATTAAAAAATTTATAATAAAATAAATTTTTTATGGGATTCTACCGGGGTAAATACCCATTTATCAGGTAAATACCAGGTAGAGTCTCATCTCTATTCATTAGTAATTAATGGGGGACCAAAACATCCAGTCTTCTTTAAAGGGCTGATAAATGTTGAACTGATGAATGGCTAGTCGCTAACAACAGCCACGCTGCTTATGTGCCAGTTGTACTTTTGAAATTTTTCCCATGAGTGCATCGATTTTTTTTAGTGATTGGTCGTCCAGAGCGAGGTGTATCTTTAACATCAAAATTATTAGATCGAAAACGAGCAAATCATTTCTAGTTACAGTAATATGAGGGTAATATTCAGAATTTTCATTTATTTTTAAACGTAAATAACTTTTTGCAGAATAATGCAATTTTAATAACGTCCGCTAACAAAGTAATATATAATATATATAAACACATTCGACTACACGACTACAAAAATCACTGGCTACAAAAGTAGTGAAGTAAAGAGCTACTTAATTATTTTAACGACTAAACAAATAGACATACTCGTATGATTATTCTTTTTCAGTGGTGCCATATACATTTTTTTCGCGTTTTTAATGTATATATTTCATGTATTGCGTTTAAACGACTATTTAATGCATCTTATTACATTGAAAGCACTAAACTGTTTGTTGTCGTGAAGAAAAATATAAATAAGCCTAAGTTGGCTACGGGCTACAACGGTAGTCGTGTAGTTGGTAGCCGTGTTGCCGCTAAAATAATTATTCTCATATGCACACAGGTATTCTATTTTTGACAGCTTGCGGTCGATGGTCGGTAACCTTGAATGTGTTTATATCATATAGTGTTGACTGATGTAATTAATATTATCAGAGATATTACGGCTTAGAGTCATTTCCCTACAGTTTGTAACTGAATTTATTTCGAGCACCCATATTAACACTGAATATTCTGCCTTTGTAATAATTTTGATTAAAGAACCTAGCATGCATATTCAGTGTTTCGTGACATGAATCCGTAACGTTCTGAATATAATTACAAAAGCTCTGTGCATTTATTTTTATCGCCTACTATACCATTCATGTATAGAAAGTTGGCTACGTGCATCATAGAAAATTTTACCATTTGCCTGTGGTAAATTGTTCATGAAAGAACAGATGGAAAAAGAAAACCGAAATTTAAAGAATTGCGAATATTCTTATACACATAGAAATTGTTGTTTATGCCTTGAAAGAAAGTGGACCAGCAGTACGAGTATCAGCGTTGAAATCATTTGAAAATTTGTTGCTTTTATATATATGCTTTCAGAAGTGAAAAAAAAGTTGTATAAGAATATAATTTTGGTTGATTTTTTTCTTTTCTTCGCATTAAATTATGCAAAAATATTAAAAGAAAAAGTTAAAATATCTGAAAATATCTGCAGAAAATTTAAAACTTATTTTAAACAGTACATTTCTGCGAAAAGAATCTTGCGAAATAAAAGTTTAAACAAAAATTTTTTTTTATATATTTTGTAATTATAAAATTATTGCCCCTAGTGTATACTAGTTTATATTTGGTAATTGTATTTGTATTTTAACAATTTAAACTTTATAATTTGATTTACTATAACAGCACATTGAGTAAAATTTAAAAGATAAAGGTGAAGATTTTCTTTTAATATTCTTCCACAATAGATAATAAGAAGTTTATTATGTACGATGAAGCTTATCGCCTAGACCTATCGTGAAACACAGTTAAAAATATAAAAAAGCAAACCGTTCAAAAGTATACTATACTTTTTTATTTCTTTCTTTAAAGGACCATAAAAAAATTGTGTATTTGTATAATATTTTTATAGATTTTTTTGCTGGAAGATAATGCTCTGGTTTTATTATAACGATCCGCACTGTTTTTGCTTTAAATTTGGCACCAAAATATATATACTTTTTTATTTCTTGTTGATTTTTTTTAGTCAGTTTATACGAGTTTATTTGAACACCATATTTTACATTAATAATAAACTCGTTGATATATAGTATGTATTTTGTATGCCACATGCAACACGTATTTTGGTCAGCTTATATTTTTATACATTATTAAAATTGAAGCATACAAATAGGGCGATAAAAAGGAAATGCAAAACAAAAATGTTTAACAATAATAAAAATAATATTTTGTTATAAAATTTAAATTAAATTTTCTTCAAACCAATAGGCAGGCCTTTTATGAAAATTAAATTTATGGCAAAATATTTTTTTTCACTTTTTTTCATTTCATTTTTCTTTTCTGTGGCATTTATGGAATTGTTGGTTTAATACAGAAACTCAAGTGCAGGCAAGTAGTGCCTATCTTTATGAGCCATGTTGATACATTTCAAAATATATGGTCATTTTGGTGTAGAGAATGTGTCATGTGTATCTGCAAAAGAGGGAGAGAAAACATGAAATATTTCTGTTTATATGCTTGGAATACGCTTGTGTTGTGTGTGAAATGAAATATTTGCATTGATAGCAAATACAGAAGGAAAATGTATGAGAAATAGCCCAGCATTCAGCTGTATGTTATTGATTTGCTTAAACTGGCAATAAAAAACGTTTCCTCAGCCTTAGGAAATATTTGAATTGTATTTAAGGGAAAAGAAAAAAGGGCACAATGCTTTAAAGTAGGCAATAGATTTTATATAGGCTTAGTTTTTAAGTTCATACTGCCAACAGAAAAAAATAATTATTTGTTTAGTGAAGTGCTGTGTGTATAGTCTTTTAAAAATTTGTTAATTTAATTTCATATTTAAACTTTTTATCCTCGAAACTTCCTTCCGTTCTTCCTTCCCTTTTGTGAAAACAATTTTGTTTGCGTAAAAACGATTCTCTGCTTTTTCCAAATATTTATTAACCATATAAACTGCATTTAAAGCAACTAAATAAATATTATGCAAATTTTCATTTCCCTTCATTGTTATAAAACAACTGAGAGAATAAAAATAAATGGTATAAAATGTCAAAAAAAAAAAGAAATATAAAAAATAAAAATGATAAAAGCACATAAAACATCAATATCATAAAAAAAATCCCAGAATTTGTGTCAGTAAAACTGAAAATTAAAAAAAGAAAATATTAAAAACCAACACTGTAAAACACATCACACATCATACCAACACCAATACTTAACCACTTGCCTCATATACACACAAACAATAGAAATATATCATAATATTTTTGCATACTTTGAGGCTTATAATAGCATGCATTTTATGTGTTAAAAAAAATAAAATATTATTTCTGACTACCCATTATTTATTATTATTTCTTTTTAATTTTTATCCTTTATTTTGTTTCTTGTGTGACAACAATAGCTTTAACAATCCATGTTCAATATTAAAATATTAGAAAAAATTAAACACATTTTTACTT
Organism: Wohlfahrtia magnifica; assembly: GCA_023159175.1. Lineage (NCBI taxonomy): Eukaryota > Metazoa > Arthropoda > Insecta > Diptera > Sarcophagidae > Wohlfahrtia > Wohlfahrtia magnifica. The sequence continues at coordinate 180,339 of JAKWBJ010000044.1, read as the reverse complement.
AAAACTGTTAAAGGATTTAAAAAAATATGACTTAAACTTTTTAAGCCAATTTGATTTGGTCAATTATATATGATATTTTTATCAATTAAACTTTAAATAAAGGCTTACAATTCTTTTAAATATTTTTTTGTTTTACTAAAATTGGTAATAAAGTTATGATATTTCTAATAGCACACTTTCAGGATCTATTTGGGTTTAAAAAATTTATATTTTTATCACATTTTCTTAGACAACTCATTAGCTTCATTGGTAAACTAAAACAATTTTATAGTAGTACAACATTTAGGCCTTCCAAGAAAAAAAGTTTTGTTTCGCTTAAGGCATATTGGTTTCTTCCTAGATGGTTTTATAACTTGAATTATTTAGCAACTTCCTAAAACAACCTGTAAAAAATATAAAAAAGGCAACGAAAATGGTCAAGAGAAAATTGTATGCCCTTTAACAAAAAACACAATACAAACAATACTGTACTCAAAATTATACACTCTAATAATTTCTTTTGAAGTACCTTCGCAATTAAAATCTATATATATAAATAGCTTTGTAATTGATGTTCTCTGAAATGCGGTAACCGAACGAAAGGTGAAGTCAATATCAAGGTTTTTATGTATGTATATGCGGTTTTTGTAGATCCATTGGTTCGCGAGTCATTGACGTTAGTGCGAACCTCTTTGAATTGCATAAGTTTCACTTAAATTTGTAACAGCATTTAAACTTTGTGTGAGTTAGAAAATATTTTTTAAATTGGGCAAAACAACTTTAGGGTAAACACGAATCAGCGGTCAAAAATTGAGCGGAATTGGATAAGTGAGAACGGCGCCTCCCGTACAAAGTATACATTGATTTTAGTGTATCTTTGGAACGGAAGTAGTGGAAGGTTCTGAATTATTCAAATAATTTTGTGGTCAATATAAATTGTCACTCTAAAAGTGGGCGGAAATGGATAAGTAGGAGTGGCACCTCTACCACCATACAAAGTAAATATTGTTCACGTTTTGTTTTAAACAAACCCCCTTGGTTTAATTGGGTTTTTTGATGATTTCTTTTGGGTTTATTGGGTTTATAACTGCTTTTGAATTACATTCAAGTTGATAATATTTTTTATATTTTATTTATAATGCAATTTTGCACTTTTGGTCGGGTCAAGGTGGTATTGTGCCCTACGATCTGCCAAGACTCGGTATTCGGAGCAAACTGCAAATACTTCGTTTGAAACATGAATTATGAGAAAAACGGCCGGAATATAAGACAGACATGATAAAGTTGTTTTTTGCATTAAAATGCTCGGCCTTACGGTGTAAAAGTTTCCAAACAGTTGTTAGAAACAATTAAATGCCGAGCGCAGTATTTTCTGAACATTGCTCCTTCTGACTATTGGCTGTTTCGAGAGACACAATGCAAGAGCATGTCACCAAATCACTTTCTTTGAAGAAATGTAAAATCTACTTCGAAGTTTGAGCGCCTCAAAATACGAGACGATTTTTGAGACGGGATTTGGTAATTAGCTCAGAAGAGGGGAAAAAATGTGAGCAAAGATATAATAAATTTATTTATTCATTAATTTTTTTGGGCTAAAAAACGGATCGAATTAATTCCAATACGTATATGAAGGAACATGGGGGCTTCTCTCAGTCAATGATATTTTTAGACTCATTGAAAGTGACCTACAGTTTAACGTCGGCTCCGAATGGCGAAGAAGTTTTCAATAGTAGCAATACTCATAACCAGCTACTAGCTAATGTTATGAAGTGATATCGCTGTTAAAAAACTTTTTCTTTTTTCAGATGGTCTGGCCTAGTATTGAATACCACCATACCACACCGGCACACTCTCCCAATGCGTAAATTATATTTATTTTTCTTGTTAATAAAGTATTGAAAACTTAAATAAAAAACCCACTCAGTTTTTTTTAAATATAATACCCAATTAAACTTATCCGGGTTACCTAGTGGGTTGCCAACCCTGTCTTGTAAACGGTTATAGCTAAAGTCTCTGAATTTGGTCTATTAAATTCGAAGTCAATACAAATAATCAGTCAAAAAGTGGGCAATATTGGATAAGTGGGCGTGATATAACACATATATAGTAAGCATCTATTTTTATTTAATAGTAGACGGTAATAGTAGAAGTATCTTAATTTGGTGCAAACAACGGCAATAGCGGAAGGTTCCGAATTTGGTTTAAATAAATTCGTAGACAATAGATATCATCCGTCCAGATATGGGCGAGAGTGAATAAGTGGGTGTGACACTTCCCATACAAAGAAAATATTAATTTTTTTATATCTACTACAGAGCAGTTTCTGAATTTGGTCCTTAAAATTTTTGTTATGAGGAATATATTTTATGGGTATACAACACAAATGCTCCCGGCAACGCGGGAATGGTTACTCTAGTATGAATTAAAATAAAAGCAACAGTTATAATAAAGTATATTTAAAAAAGAATATCTATGACGTAAAAAAATCGTATATACATTTTGTAGAGTAAACCTTTAAGGATAATAAAAAATTCGTGACACGTTTAGCTATCAACATGATAAATGCAATAAAACGATAAAAACACCTTGGACAAAAAGTGCCCTTTATAAGTAAGAAAAATTGAAGAAAAAATAATATTCTTTCCTTAGCACACTTTTGTGTTAATATTCATCTGATTGATTTATACGCTTTCGTGCACATGATTGAATTTTATGGTGAAATTAATTAAATTTAATTGAATTGAAATTTTTTGTTCTGTGACCAAAAACGATATTATGAAAATTCAACAGCTTATTTTATGATTTATGAGGCATTTAAAAATATTGCTATTTAGTAAAAAACAATTTGAATTGAAATACATTGAGATTAGAATTATTTCTTAAGTTCTTAAAATACTTGAAAATTCTTTACCAAAACTTTATTCAATAAATCATTTTGCCAACCCAACTACTATATATTCTTATGAATAAGTTTTTTTCATATAGTAATTTCTTCGTCGCAAACTTTACAGCTTAAATTAAATACATTTCCTGATGTTATTATTGTCCCTCTTAAAAAACTTGTTATTGACTCACATACAATAAGAACATTGAATTCACAGGAAAACAAAGAAAAAAGGCACCCAAAACTAAATAAGCGCAGGAGCAGTGTACATTAAAAATTAAAAGCCTCATTAAACGTACAATCAACATAATCATTACAACAATAAAGTTAATTACACCGTGACTATAAATATTTATAAAAGAAAGTAAAAATAAAAATAGAAAATCATATGCAAATAATATTTATTTTGTGTTCCAATTTGAAGCAGCCCTTAATCACAAAAAGAGGTTTGGGTAGCCAACAATAATAAAAGTGATAAATAAATTTTCGCTTGAACCTAAACAGAGGAAATAATTTAAATATCATTTGTAAAGGATTTTAAAGAGATATTTCTTTAACAAAAACAAATAAACAAACAAATAGAAAAAGGAAAAATCAATTTGTTACAGAAAAAAAAGTCTCTTTTTTTAAAAAAAGGAATTTATTTTTGTTTCTCTCAAGTATGATAATGGAGAAATATTGCATTTTTTTCTTTTCTCTGTCTTTGTTTAAAATTTATAGTTGAGAGAAAGGGAGAAAAAGGCATGAGAATGAGACAGCATTGCACAAAAGGATAAAATACTTAAAAGCGACTTAACATGTGCATGAGAAGAATGTATGAATGAACGAATGAATGTATACAAATGCTTAAGTATGCATGAACAATAAAATTCTGTTTTTTTTTTTCACAAGTAAATTAAATACACACGCAAAGACACATATACAATACAAAACACGGTAATACCCATATATGAGAAAATAGAAAGAGAGAGTGTTAGTGTGTTACATATACACTTGCATACGTAAGTGCATAAATAAACAAATATAAAGCAATTTATAAAAAAAACAACACAGAGAGAGTGTAATGCCTGTAAATATCATGTAAACAAATGCACACACTCACATCGATACAAACAAACATCCATACATACACTCACATTGGTATTAATAACACTATGCTACAGCATATGTAGAAGCACTCAAACGTCTACCTTCTCAAAAAAAGATGGCTTAGCGAGTAAATTACAGTTGTGAGACACTCTCACTAATTTAATTTTTTGAATTCTTCAGTGTGGCTGACATTTTAACATTTTCGGTAATCAGTCAATTTCACAAAAACTATATTGAATAACACCCTAGCAGTCATTTTTTCATTTGCATATTTTACATGTGTTGCTGTAACAAATACGATCTTTTATGAACCTAAATTTCAATCCATCCACGACAAAAATCTCTACGCAATGGTGTCAACATAGTGAAATAATAAAGCCACACCTACTTACAGGTTTAAAGTGAAACTTTTCCCAAACTCAACTCAACATTTGAGTTTTAGCACAGAACATAAACAAAAGCTCTCAACCGCACTTGATCCCAATCCCTACAATGAACAAGTTGATTTCGCATAGATCGCGTAAACAGTCTACGAATCGTAATATAACAGTCATTTGAGAGGAGATCACCTCTGTACATTAGTTAATTAGTTATAACGGGTAGCCAGACAACAGTCCAGCTCAATTAGTCTCCTCCTCTTTCTCATCCTGACAACTCCTACTGGAAGGGTAAGCCCAGTCTCATAGCATGCACACCAGCTATACAGTGCCCAGTGATAACAGCTACCAGAATTCGCAGCCTATGTCGCTGCAATCTCAAGATAGACTTCGATCGAGCCCGATCGTATAGAGACTAGGTTTGTCTTGATACAGAGCACTTGGGTTTATTCTCCCATCGTATCTGTGCGCTGCCCAGCATGTATTGCAGAAACAGAAGTCTACAAGAGGAAAGTGGCATTCCAACACTATAGTCCATCTTCTCGTTCCCAAGGAGAGAGAGCCTTCTCTCGCCAATTCCCCGGTGTATCAGAGTGACCCCTTACCCAGATAATTTTTATGTCTGAATGTCTCGCCATCTCGCTTAGAGACCCTCAGCATTCACATACTAGTCGCGATGTGAAGTAACACCGGAGAGCGGCCTAATCGCAGCCTGAATGTCGCTACAGATCCAGATATCAACATCAAATATCTTATAGTACATCAACCAGTTCGCTGCCCTCTTTATTGCCAAACCGTCCGCCTTTAAGACAGTGCAGTGGTCCGGAAGTTTAAAGGATACCCTCACCACGTATACAGGCCGTCCACGCCCCTTCCGTGGATTTCGACCCGTCCGTGTATACCCCAACAGAACCGGATCCAATTACAGACTCCAGTGAGATACACACAGAGAACATTTTATCTAGAATAGGTTCGAGTGTATAGCAATCCATCGCACCAGGTTTTGTATTCAAGTACCGAAAGATGGCCGCATGCCCAGGACCCTTGTCAAATCATGCCCTCGCCATCCTCAACCTCATCGCAGACATTAATGTCATCTGTTTAGCCTTCAGGTTCACCAGAAGCCCTCCGTACATAGTCTTCAACAACTTTGAGAAGGCAATTGACTCTCTTTCATACTCGGCTATGTGCTTGCATGTAAAGACCACAAACAAAAAATCTTTGTACAGGTGCTCTACAATAACGAAAGCTGCAGGGTGTTGCATAAAGGATGCATTATTATAAATTATAAATTTATCATCACCCCTGGCGTGAGGCAAGGCCGTATTCTATCGTCCTTGCTTTTCAATATAGTGAATAGAGGAATCCGAGAGGGGAGAGAATTTTATGGTGTTCCCAGAGAAGGTTGGAGGATATTGATTATACAGACAATAACTGACCTACTCTCTCACGACTCAAAAACAACTGACTGAAGGTGACAACACACATACATACATAATTTCCGCGACATAAGAAATGGAAAAACAAGGACTTCTTCCAATCAATGAGCAGTATCCAGTTCTATCTTTAGACTTATTAAAAGGGACCTACAGTTTAACGCTAGCTTGAAATAGCAGATGCCTAATGCTGAGCGCTTTTTCATAGAGTAAATATGAGGTAATCTTGCTGTTGAAAATAGTCAGATGGTTGGCCGAGGATTGAACCGAGTAACTGTGGGCTGGTAGGCGGATATCTTACACAGGAAAGTAATGTGAATAAATTGTTCCAGTGACACGAAATTCTCCATAAATGGAGAAGAAAGAAAATTTTCCAAATTCAGCTATTTGGTCATTGTATAAACAGCTACTGGCAGTTCCACACATATCAAGAAGAACTAAAACTAACATTGTTAACTCTTGTGAATATTAAGGTTTCAAACAATATACAACGAAAGGCTATGTGGAGAAAGGAGACAGAGTCCAATAAAAGCGGAAGTGGCGATGATTCAGTCCCGAAAATAATATAATGACCATTCGTTTATTTTTTGCTATTTTTCTCTACTCCACTGTTTTCAGAGTGAACTACTTTATCTTGTTATCACTTGAGAATGACATAAAGTGAAAAAATATACAACTAACGAGCTGTTGCTTTTTGACTAAATGCATTTCCATTTTTTTTTCTTCTGATAGAACAACAATTATGATGAAAAACGCAGAACAAAGAAAAATGCTATAAATGCCAGATTATGAATATACGAGTGAATTTCCATGTAACTGGGAAAAACATACGGATGTTTGCGGTACATAAGCATATATTTGCATATTTGTGCTGTGCTGGTTATAATAAAATACAAAAATAATATTGCATATTATGCAGGCGATGGAAGCTGCAAAAAATATATGAAGCATACTTTAAGGTTAAATAGCTTAAATATTTTGAACTATTTTCCTTTTTGTTGTTGTTGTTTTAAGAAATGTTATCATCTTTGGCAATATATACAGAACACAACATCATTTACATAATTTCATTACTTATAAGTGCAAGCTACTATTAAGTGCAAGCTTGAGCTGATTATTAGAACAGCTTTAGTTAGAAGATGTGGTGTAAAATGTTAAGTATGGTATTGCACTTTTTTGCAGTATTTACGTTGCTTAACGTAATTTTAATACGTACGCTTTGAAAGTTGATGCCGTTTCTAGGTTCTACTCTTTTGCATTCGCTTATTTTACGTAATTGTTGTTCAATGGAAAATGAATTTAAAATAAAAAACAAGTGACGTAAACAAAACTCAATAATCTAATTATAAAACAGCCAAGCATTTAAGCCATCATGTAAACTGTTTTAGATTTTCATTTTATTTTTATATATACATACATACATACAACAATATAAACGAGTAAATGGTATCCATACATATGTATGCACACCATGAAAACAATTAAATCGCAAGCTGATGTTGCTGCAACTCTAATGCAGAGATAATGAAAAGGATAAAAAAGGATTTTGTTACTTTATAATGTAATAATAACTAGATAAATATCCTCTTTTTAAATTTTTACAATTATTTTTATTGAAAAGCTAAAGTGAAAAAGGGTTTTGGCGAAATTTAATTACAATTTGGGGAGAAATTCTAGAAAAATTAATTTTTATTTCAAGGGAAAATATTAAGAGCTTTTCTTAAATAAATACGAGTAAATAAATGGTTTTGTTAGAATTTAATTTTAAAAATAAATAACTTCTACTTCTATTAACAAACAACATTGATCGAAAAATCTTAACCAGACTAAACATAATGATTGTTAATAAGCATTCGAGAGTTGTTCATAATACAGGGTTATACATTTTTCGGGGTCAGAAATAAGGACCTGGTCATTATGTACGAAATGGCTAATGGTTCTTTAAAGCACAATTTTCATAAAAATACGACTCCTTGACATCTCTTGACCATAATGACGACCAAACAGTCACTTTTTCAGGCTTTTCTACAATCACTTTGGGGTTTTCCAAGCCCCTTATGAGATACTTTTGCTTGTTGACGTAACCACTAAGTGAATATTGAGCTTAATCGCTGAAAAAAATTTTGTTCGAAGGTACGGCCACGTTTGAATCACTGTTGTAGTAATTTTAAATTTATTTCACGTCTAATTCGGTTGTTAAATAATCCATATTTGTAAATGGCAAACCTTTCACCAAATATATGACTTTTCAGATGACAGATATTTAATAGCTGACGGCCTCGCCAGACAGGCGGTCTTGAAACCACTAAATGAATAACACGATCGATTTTCAAACTTTTTTTAATAATAATTTTGTATCGTTTAAAGCAATTACTCAAGCTTTTTCAGCGAAGTAGTCTTTATCTTTTTAACAGTTACAAATCTCTGTCTTCACATAAATATTTTCTGTTTAAGAAACAGAAGAATGTCTTAGAAGTCAATCAAAATTCATAAATAGCCTTTTACAAGAGGTTTATGACGTTAAGTTTATAAGCCTTTTTGAACGACCCTTCTGACAAGAACTTTGATGCTCTATACCACTACAATTTGTTGACGCACGGGTAGACGCACATGCTTCATTTGTGATAAAAGGCGATCTTGTGTAAATCAGTATAGTTTTGGCTGGTTTTCTTTTAAAGTGAATAATTTTAAAAGCTAATTCTGAGATTGTTTTTAATTATAAATAGAAAATTTCATTCTCATTAGCTAATCATTGATTTTTAGTCAAATGCCTTCAGGTAAGGTTAGGTGGCGGACCCTCCTAGAAGGATAAAATCCAAAGTGAGAGACATTCCGCTTCTACTCTTCAGAACAAAAACTCCTGCAGAAATTATGCATCGGAATGCCGCGTCTATCGGCATGCTCACCAATCAAGCAAAGACCTTCGAGAATCACAATAGTCATGTGATTCAAGGAAAAAAGACATATAGTCCTCTTTATATCCAGGTCGGTCCAGAAAAGACTAGCGATATCGAAATGTTAGGTTCCTGTTTGAAAATTAAGTGCCCACAGCAGGGTTGGCAAAAACACACACCGGGTTTTATTGGATTTTTTGAGGGGCTTTTTTGGGTTTTATAGCTGCTTCCAAATTTCTTTCAATTCGACAAAATTTTTGATGGTTAGTGTAATTACGTTGTTTTAGTATTTATATGAAATTTTGCACTCTTGGTAAGATCAAGGCGGTATTGTATACCATCAGCTGCAAGAACTTTGTGATTGGAGCAGACTGTGATTACTAATTACTGGGACCATGGTGGTATTGTGTACTATGAGCTACAAAAACTCGGTGATCAGAGCAGTCTGCAATTTCTTTGTTTGAACCGTACATTATGATAAAATATATAAAAACAGACATGACTAAGTCATTCTTTTGCATGACAAATATCGGTACAATATCTTTTGGCATATCACTTTTGTTAAAGAAATATAAAATCGGCTTCAAAGTTGGAATGGTTTAAAAGACGAGAAGTTTTTCTGAGACCGAATTTGGAGATTGACTCAAAGGTTGGGAAAATATTATTACATTTTTACCTTTTTAAAACGTTTGAGTTCTTTTGAATTGAGTTAAATTAAATAAATAACACGTATGCACTTATGTATTTCCTCACTTTTACGGTATACAATTATAATTATACAGTCTCCAACTTATTTACCTTGCATTTAATATTCGCTCAATACTTTTATTTATGCCTAAACATTACTTTACTTTATGACTGTAAAACGATAACTGAACTAACTAAAGTATAAGGCGCCGCCTTTTATATACAATGTAAATTACTTCCGAATGTACTTGTTCTTCCTACAACATTCGATTTATTTCCGTTAATTTTAAATGTAACATATAAAAATGGTCGAATTGGCCAAATACACAAATAAGTATGGCATTGCCAGAGTGACACCTTAACAATCTTGACACAACCCAATAGACCAAAATCCCACAAAACAGTTTTAAAGGCGCTGATGTGATTTATCTATTTTTTTTAGGTATTATTTATTTTCATAATAACATGTAAGCAGTGATTTTATATATTTTCATTCGAATAAATTTGTTAATTGATTATATTTTCTTTTAGTTAAAAATACGGACCGAAATTATTTGTATTTCCAATGTGTAAGTTATACTTTTTCTGTTTTAAATAAAGTACGAAAATCTTTAAATGAAAAAATCCACCCGGGTTTAAATGAAAAAACCTAGCCCGCACTAGAGAATGCGTCAGCAACGTAATTTCCGGCTATACCTGCGTCCCGGAACCCATATGAGAGTTACCTTCCTATGATCTGAAATTTTCATGAGAAACCTCCCACATTCATGTGCGATGATAGACGTCGAGGTGGCGCTTGTAAGAGACTTGATTGCAATCAGGCTATTCGAGTAGGACAGAAGTTTTTCAGGGAAAATCTTGCCATTCAGCAAGCATTGCCACAGCCTGAAATACACTGCAGTAGTCAGACAACCTATAAGACAGACTAATGTCAAAGCCTCTAAATATATAACACAGATCACCCCGCACTACATCCTCGAGCTGTCATTATGGAACTCAAAGGCTTTTTGAGACACGTTGATCCGTTTGACCAGAAGTGTCTAGTAGGTATTTTGAAGTCGAATCTCCTGTCGAAAAAATTATGAGACACCATCTGTCGACTAGAATATGTCCGTAGTCCACAAGGAGTGCAACGTATCCAGATCTCAGATTAGTCCAGGAGTTGACTGCACTTAGGCCTACTGGTACCAGCTTAGCCCTCTGCTTCAAACGAAGATCGGAGCCAGTTAAGTATAGCAAATAAGGCTTTGGTTGTAGTAGAGCATAGTACACTGTTATTCAGGACAGCTGCCTGATCAGCATTCTTTCTATCAGCTTACAATGACACTGATACTTGCACACCGTCCACCAAACATGAGCGTCGTATAGTAGAGTAGATTCCACCACGAAATAATAAAGCTAAAATGTGATGGTAGGCCCTAAGGACAATAATCTTCCTCTGTTCTAATAAAATGTTTTTAATAATTTTATAAAAACAGACCACGAAGTATACACTTAACGGTATATGTCTCAAGCAATTACAACATTTTAACTCATTTTTAAGATGTTTTTTTTCTTATTTTCTATTGCCGTAATAAAACTAAGACTTTAAAGCATTAGATGCAGAGAGAAAAACATAATTAAAATAGATTATAAGGAATAGACTTAATGTATGCCTTATATACTACTGTTCACTTTATCAACTTGCTGCGTGTTGCAAAGAGCCAAATCTAAAAGAAAAGTAAACAAAGTGTATTGGGAAAAGAAAGTATTTTTATATTTAATTTCATTAGACATTTTGCTTAACATTTTGTTTCTCATTCGTTAGAAACATACAAAAATTATCAAAAAATAAAAATAAATTCTTACATACACATATTCTAACATTATTTCAATAACATGTTTTTGTTTTAATTTTGACCTGTCTACCCTATATAGTATGTTGGCTTTTTATAGCCGGACCACAGGGAACACAGCACACATACACGTTTTCTTTTGAAAACATTCGTTAGCGTTTACTTTTTAACATGCATGAATAAATCTCCTACTTTCCGAAACTGAGGACCAAAGACCAAAGAGAGTTTTATAGATTTTTTTGTTGTAACTTTTTCTAACACAAAAAAAAACGAAATTAAAAATTCCTAGAAGCTATAATAAAGAGCAGGCAGTGCTTAAGGATTTTTTGTGGAATTAAGGAGTGGTACTTGCCACCATTTGAATTATGTGTGAATGAACAACGCTGTTTACAATACTTAGCTTTTTGACCTTTTATGAAAATATAAAGTTTTTTGTTTTTTTGCTACTTTTTACGTGTTTTGAACTTCTAAAGATAAATAATAATAATTTTTAAGGAACCATGACAAGTGGAAAATAAAAAAGAACTGATAAAAAAGCAAACAATTCAACAAAACGTAAAAAGAAAACAAAACAAACAAAAAACAAAAAAAATTTTAATTCAATTTTATTGAAAAGGTCAATTTCGATTAAAAATAAAAAAAGGAAAACCATACAAAAAATATAAAAACAATTTTTTAGGCATGTTTCAAGGCCTAATTCAAATTATTCCAGTTGACGGTATACCTTTGTAATTCAATTTAAAACAAAAAATAATTATGTTAAACTCCTTTAATGATACTAAATGTATTTCAAATCTATTTTAAGCAAATTTTGTATGAAAAATTTGAAATAAAACACATTTCAAACTAATTTAAAATTTTATGAATATGAGGGTAAATAGTTAATAGTTAATTATATGGTTTGCTAGTTATTAAAAGTATTTCAAATATATTCTAATAATTTTAACACAAAATCGTACCGCGTTTTAGGCATCGCCCTGAGGTTCCCAAGTATGGCAGGCCGGACTTGAAACTCCTTACGGAGTTTCTTACAGGCCACTGTAGACTAAGAGCGCATCTGAAAAAAGATGGCGGAAACGGATATGAATGTTTGTAGATCGTGCATCGGAGACGGCGGAGCACATAGTATGTGAATGTGGAGTTCTTGATAGGTTTAGGTGGGGATGTTTGGGAAGACATAGGATTTCACTGGGTGACATATCTATCATTAAGGTCACAGATCTGTTGATGTTCATTAGGAAAGCTTCATATCTGCTGAACAGGCTATGGACCGGAATGGGCACAATAGATCCTATGGGTCGCAGTGTCCGCAGTAATGCCTGAACGTGGATATATAAAAATAAAAAGTTATATTTCACAAACTTCTTCATAACTTTGGACCATTTATGCATATATAATTATGGCGACTAATTTGTACTTTCTAAGTGAGTTGAGATTATATTTCAGCTGCTCCGCTTTTACACGGTATTATTACACAAAATGTTTTACATTTGGAAATATTTTCAGCTTTTATTGTATATGAAAAAATCCCGGGAAAGCGAAAAAAGAAATTAACTATGTATTGCTAATAATTAATTAATTACCGAAAAAAGACAAAAATATACACATATTTTTACATACATATATAAGTTAATCTTAAAGGATAATAGAACTTTGGAAGATGGCATTACATCGTCACATGTTTTCATTATTAAATAAAAATCTTATAATTTTTATAAATTCCTACTTACCGTTCAACATCTTAATTCCAGTTGTTTTTGTTAGGTATCCTTTTTTAAACGTTTTATAATTCGAATTCGTTTTAATTTTGAATCCTAAAGAGTGCCGTCTAGCAACTGGCAGCTTTTCTTATGATAAAAACAGTGTCAACATCATTAATATCATCATCAGTGACAACACCATCGTAATCATATTCATTTACAACACCAATGCAGCATCAGTAGGTTGATCTTGTTAACTTCTCAACAAATGATTTTAAGTTTGTCTGTCTGTCTAGATGTCACTCATATTGTTAGAATTACATTTTTCATTTACACACTCACACTCACTATCTCTCTCTCCATCTCCCTTTACTTGTAATTCTTTTTAAAGTAATAGCAAACAAACTTTACATGAAATTTACATACACACGTGTCATTTACAAGTTTACTCCTTTAGACAATTGTTTTTCTTTTATTTCTTATACTTTCGTACTCTTGTGTGTGTGTGTATAACACATGTTTGTGTAGATGTATTTGTGTAATTTGTTTTTTATAATACTTTGTTTATAATAATACATTTATTCTCTTTTTTATTTTTATAGATATTGTATTGTTGTTGCTTTTTTTTATTTCGTTTTATTACATGCATATAAATATTTTGTTGTTATTGTTGTTGTTGTTGGTTTTTTTTCATTACTTTATATAAAATTATGTGTTAGCAACACTTTGCACGTTTCTATCTGTGTCACAGCTCACTGATTTCTGAAAATATTTGTTACTAAAAATGATTGTAATACTTTTGTAATGTTGTTACATGACTTTTACGGTTTTTATTTATTTTTATGTTGTATTTTGTTCTTGTTATTGTTGGTTTTCAAAAACTTTTTAACATGTCTGTTACTTTTGTATAAATTTAATAGAATTTGATGTGTTTTTTATTTTTGTTGTTGCTAAAATGATGGCATTAAAACAATTTGGCGAAAAAAATGGCAATAAAAAACATTTTATTAAAAATGATTATGGGTCGTATGAGTAATATGTTTTTAATAATTCTGGTTTTTCTTTAAGCATACCAAAAGTAAAACATTAAAAAAAACGGAAAAAGTGCTATATTTCCCGTCATATCTGTTTATAGCTGTCGTTATATTATTGTCGTTTACAAGGTTTTTCATCTTCTTTAACTCTCAACATGACAAATTATTTCTATTCGTATGCCATTAGATGATAAAATACGTATGTACATTGTATGTATATACTCGTATGAATGTATGTATGGTATGAGAAAGTAAAAGTGGTTCGTGTGAAAAATACTTTTTTAATCTTATGATTTTGTTACAAACATTGATTTTTGTAACAAGATTTTGAATAAAATTTTTGATTTTTTTCCATGAGGAAGAAAAGAATACAAAAAATTAATTGGAATTTTTAATTAAGGTTGTCGTTATTTTTTTCTGCCTTAAATTTTCCATCAATGTCATTGCAGAACAATTGTCATGGTTAAAATCAGAAGAATAAATTTCTCAATACCCAGTCTTAATTTGTTATTTAGGCCTTAGAATATGCCATGGAATTATTTCAATTATAATTTTTCTCTCTTTTTTTTAAGAAAAAAAGCATTTTATTTCCCTTTTAAAATGATTTTTATTCTATCATATTGTTGTTGTTAAGACAATAAAAAAAAGTAGAACAATCTTAATATGGATAAAGATAAAGTGATGCTCAGTTAGAGCGAAATAGTAAGAACACAGAGAAGAAAAACAAGAGGCTTAAGGGCTTTTTTGTTTGTTTATATTTCAACAAAAATAACCTTTCGCTTGTTTTGTTTTCTTCTGTTTTGTAAACGTAAGCGTATGTCTGTATGTGTGTGTATAGAAGCGACCCTGAAAATACCTGCTGCTTCTTGTTGTTCATACAATTTAATATTGTTTTTATATTGTTTGTAAAAGTTTTGTTGTTTGCATTTGTTGATGTTAAGGCTGTTGCTCGCTCTACTTATTGTTGTTGCTGCTACCGCTTTTTTGTACACACTCGTATATGTACTCGTTAGTACTTGTCCAAAAGTTGTCAAATGTATTTTTGCTTGTTTGCTCGTTAATGCACTTTCTGTGTTTTGTGTGTATGTGTGTGTTTGTGTTCAGAGGTAGCAGTAGAGAAAATTCTTGCGCTAGCCTAACGACCACAATAAGAACATTTTGGTACTACAAATACTGATTTTTTTCTGTATTTACCTCTTTTTTACCATGGTACGTTTACTCTTAACCCCTTAATATAGACTTTAAATATCTTTCATTTAGTTTTTTGCTTTTATTTTAGTTTATTTATTGTTCTAGTTGTTGTTTATCTATGCAGTTATTTTTATACCGTATTCTTTTTTATTATTATTATTTATAACACTGTTTTTGTTTTGTTTATAATGACGTCACAACTGCTTGTTGTATGCACTCACGAGAATTTCACGTAAGTACAATAATAAAGCTTACAAGACGAGTTTAAATGAACATTTTCTTTGTAATTTTGTGAGTGTATTAGAGTTTTAATTTTTTCATTTTTTATTTTCATTTAGGCTTTATGAATTCCTAATTGTTGTTGTTATTCCAACTGAGGTGTTTTGTTCTGTTTTGTTTTTACCTTTCTGTATTAGTTTTAGTGTTTCTGAGTACAAAGAAAGAAAAAAATTGTTTATTTATTATACTCGTCGTACAACACAAGTAAAAATGGCTTTAATTAAGGTGCATAAATACTAAATTTATATGTTCTCCTTAGAGATTTCTTTAAATGTGTATGAAAGTGTACAAGTACATAAAATTAAATTCGTTTTGTATAAAAGACTCGTTTTCTTTGTTCTATTTTGAGCATTTAAATACTCGCGTAAGGCACTAGTCAGTTTTAAACTTTAGCAAATTTTTGAAATAAAACATAAAGTGTTATACGGGTTGTTTCTTAAAAATTGTCTTTTATTTTTATATATTTCGGTTCTTTTGTTTATACAGAATACGTTTACATATGCGGTAGTGAGTTATTCGTTGTCTTTATTTAACCTTGACTTGACTTGATTTGACCATAAAGTCTGTTTGTTAAACGAAATTGCAAGACAGCATCACCAGCACAGTACATGTTGGCAATTTTAAAGTTTTACATAAATTTTGAATTAATATAACAAAAATGCTTTTAATTAAGAAATAAAACTAAAGGAACATGTCTTAATAGAGGCAGTAATAGAACATCGCAAAGTATTTTTTAGTCGTAAAAATTTTCTCTTTTCCTAAAGATTAAAGAAAACACCATTGAACTACGGCTTGTATAAACCATATTTTTTGTATTTATTTTAAATTTTAAATAAACAACGGATGGTATGAACAATATTTATTTGTGGTTTTGCAAACAGCAAGTACTAAATTGCTATATGTTTTTAGTTCAAAATTTAAATTTGAAACTTTTATTATAAAATCAATAAGAGGTAGTAAAAAAATTAGATTAAATATTAAATATTAATATTTCATTACAAAGAATGTTGTTTAGTTATTACATAAATAATATTGCCTTTTATTTGAATGACTTGAAAGAAACAACTGAACTACAACTTAATGCAACCTGTCAAGGGTGATAGATCATTTACATCTCACTCTGACCCGTACACTTTAATTGGTAAATAGTATAATAGGGGCAAAAAGAGTATATTTTAAGTAAACATATTGAGTGTGAACTCAAAACTAACGCTAGATTTTCGATGATTGAACGCCGATCATACTGTATGTATACGAAATGTGAAATACGGTTATACCGCTTCTTTAAAATACTACGAGTATTCTAAAGTAATAACGATTGATTAAACACCGAACTTTGGACGATAATATTGGGTATACAAGTTAATAATGTCGATTTTTTGCTTGAAAAATGCATTTATTATAATAACAAAATGAATTGATACATTATTCGAAATGTTGTTCATCGTTAGCCGCTGTGGCAATTTCTGATACCCTGTTCTGAAGTGAAGCGTATTCCAGTAAGGGCATTCTGCATCGATCAATACAAATGGTAGCCAGAAGTGACTGGGCTATAAGGCGGGTGAGCCAAAACTTTCCATCCACTATTTTCCAAATAATTTTTGACTAGTCTGGCAACATGTGGCCGAGCGTTGTCATGACCGAAGATCATGGCCTTGTATCTGGTTGAATATTCTGGTCGTTTTTCGTTGACTGCTCTCTTCAAAACGAATCAATTGTGTTCGGTACAGGTACCCTGTGATCGTCTTACTCGATTTCAACAGCTCATAATACAAAACACCATTCTGATCCCACCAAATACAGAACAATACCTTGGCGTAATGGATATTCGGCTTCGGCGTTGACTTGGCTGGTTGGCCGGGCTTTACATTTGACTTTTTGCGCTTGGGGTTATCGTAATGTATCCATTTTTCATCACCAGTAGCAATACGATGCAAAAATGACTTTTTTTGTAGCGTTAAACCATCATTTCCGACATGCATAGTCGTCTGTCTTTCAACGTCTCTCGGCTTCAATTCATATGGGATCCAATTTCCTTGCTTTTATAAGAATACCAATGTTTTTAAGCGTAGGAAAATGGCTTGTTGTGTGACTCCCAATTATAATGACAACAATTTTCGTCGAGTAATGCTTCCAATTCACATCGTTCACAAGTTTTTTGAGCTGGTGTATGTTAACCGTAAGCTTCTACCAACAATCGGTAACTTTCAGCAGCCGTTTTCTTAAAATGAAAGAAAGTTATCAAACCTGCAAAACATCTTTTTTAGACACAAAATTTGACGTTATTATAGCGATTGAAAAAAAAAACGTGTTTACACTTTAGCGTCTATCGAATACTGAATTATAATGATAGATGTTTACTCTCCAAAATACCATCTTTGTTATTATTGACACAAACCATATGTGAAAGTTATACCCAATATATAAAACACACACCTTTTTGTACCACTGCTTACCAGTAACTTCGGGACATTTTCGCTGTGAACCATGAAAAGAATCACACATAATTGTGAATATTTTTCTACACTTTTTAATTAATCATGATGTGAAGATATCTTTGAAAACCATCCCCATGTAATTCATAGGATTAATTGGGCCAGTTTTGAGGTAAAGAATGAATCAAGCCAATTTCTGATACCCTGTTCTGAAGTGAAGCGTATTCCAGTAAGGGTGTTCTGCATCGATCGGAACAGTTGGTAGTCCGAAGGGGCAAGATCGGGGCTATAAGGCGGTTGAGCCAAAACTTCCCATCCACTGTTTTCCAAATAGTTTTTGACCCAATTGTGAAAGTTATACCCGATATATAAAACACACACCTTTTTGTACCACTGCTTACCAGTAACTTCCGGACATTTTCGCTGTGAACCATTGAAAAGAATCACACATAATTGTGAATATTTTTCTACACTGTTTAATTAATCATGATGTGAAGATATCTTTGAAAACCATCCCCATGTAATTCATAGGATTAATTGGGTAAGTAAGCTTTTGTTTCTTAGTAGAGCAATAAACAGTTCTTCCAACACAGTATCTTAAACATAACCTATAGCGGAGCCAACGAAGATAATTAAATGAATTTAGAGATATTTGC
Source organism: Wohlfahrtia magnifica (assembly GCA_023159175.1). Lineage (NCBI taxonomy): Eukaryota > Metazoa > Arthropoda > Insecta > Diptera > Sarcophagidae > Wohlfahrtia > Wohlfahrtia magnifica. The sequence continues at coordinate 161,863 of JAKWBJ010000044.1, read as the reverse complement.
ATCTTAGCTTAGGTAGAAGTTTTTATAACTTTAATAGGAATTGGCCTGTTCACAATTGTGAGTGTTTTCGATACAAACTGACATCTGCAAAGGCTCTTTGTTCGCCATAGCTCATAAAGTGTCTATTTGCATGAAGCTTAAACAAAACAGTGTTTGTAAATGCCTTCACATTTTAACGAAATTTCGAAATTTTAAAATTTCTCTTCAGGACTGAGATTTTACCCAAGTTAGATTAATGATTAAATTCACCTTCAGATTTAGATAAAACCATGTTCACAAGAGACTTTTAATTACTTCGTTTGCTGTTCGCATTACTTATACGAATTACACTGTTCACCTGGCATTTTTCTAATTAATTCTAACAGCTCTCCTTCGTCTATTTTTTGTTTTTGTTTATTGTTAAATAGCGTAAATTGCGCGTTAACTTCTTCTTTTTGTTATATTTGCTAATCTGTGTAAATTGCGTGTTAACAATCAAAGGAAAAAATTAGAAATATTATTTCAGAAAAATATAATACATACATAAGTAAGTATATAAAATAATTACTTTTTTCGGAAAACAGAAAACAAAATAGAAATAGTGAAGCGAGCGGGAGTTGCTTTAGTTTATTACTTTGCTTTGTTTGTTTTTTATGCTAGACAGCTGATAATAATAACAACCAATAAAAATTAGAAATCATACTGACATATTAGTAATTAACAGGGTAATTGAAATTGAATTACTGACAGTTTGGGTGATTCGCTGTAAAAACTTTGTAAGAGAAATCATGCAATTAGAGTGATATTTTTGGGTTGAATTACGAACAAGGGAGTGAATTAAGCAAAAACGTTGTAACGTGAACATAACAAAAGATTTAAATTCACATATAAAAACTGTAAAATAATTAAAAAATTAAAAAAAAAAAAAACGAAATTATAATAAAATACAAATAGTGAATTTCTATATCTATATTCGTCGCAAGTATTATAATAATTTTGTGTTTTTAATTTAAACAAAAACTTCTATGAAACTTTTTTTTATATATAAATTTACTGTTTAATTTAAATTTATTCATATTTTTTACTTCAAATTAAATTCTTGTTTTCTGTCCACATTTTAAACGAATGACAGCAGCAACTGAATTTAAAAAGTATATGTTTTTCAATGGTTCTTATACTCGTATATGTATAAAGAAATATAATCGATTGATATTTTTTGTTTTGTTTTTTTAATATTTGAATTCATTTTTTATACATTTTCTGGTTGTATGGTTTTTATAACGGCTTTATTTGTAACAATTCTTTATTTTTTTTCTTTTGTTTGTACTTCTTGTAAACGCATAATTTCCGCACACGCATACTTCAGCAGCAACAACGACAGCAATAACTTAAGCATTTACATATTTGTGTACTGACGACAACAACAAAAAGTTAAAACGCACAGGCACAGTTTTATGGAGACCCTTATGAAGTAAAAGTAAAAAAAAAAAAAAAAAAAACAAACGAATTTAAACCATAACCACTTACACTTTTACATACTCGTATATGTTTGGTTGGTTGGAAATCACTTTTTTATTTATTTTTTTTTTATTTATTTTTGTTTTACTATTTTTATAATTTTTTTATTTGGAATTTATAAAAAAATACTTATATTTCATTTATTTCTTAAGATTTCATAATATTGTTTCAAAATTTTATTCATTTTTGTTGTTAACTATTAATTTTTATCTACCGCTATATTTGAATTTTTTGTGTTTTGTTTTTCTAACACCGTTTTAAGCATTTCAGAAAGGTCTTGAATGCAGGAATGAAAGCAACAAACTGTTGTTTTGAGCAGAGTTCTTGTTTAACTCAAGTACCTTATAATTTTCCCGTTAAACACTTGAAAAGCTTTTACGATGTATTTGTGCTCGCCACGTTGTAAAGCCTGTTGACAAGGAAAACACAAGAAGAAAAGCTTTTAAATATTCTAACAATACTCAATTGCTGCAAGGCTTAAGAAATGTTAGTTATTAAGAGAGCAAAAACCTAATCCAAAGAGAGTGTTATGTTCTTTATGTATATAACTATTAGTATAAGAGTTTTAAAGAGAATAATAAAAGCACTGTTAAAAAGTGTTTATTGATATCAATGCAAAAATGGGCTTCATAGTAATAAACAACAATAAACAAAAATTGTGTTGGCAACTCTTAAACATTAGGTAGTTTTTACCTGGTTATAATTTTTTACTAATGTGCTTTTTTGTTGCTGTAACAATTATTAAGGCTTAGCAATTGTTGCTTTAACTAGTAGCTTACACATACACAATCACACACGTACTTATACATACTTGCATAACTAAAAACATAACACTCTCTAGAGTAAAACTATCTGTCTTGTTAAAAGTTTCCCTTTCCCCTTGTCGTGTAGTCACAATGTTTTTCATCTTCTTCAAACAGCTTGAAGCAGCATCCTTTTTAATAGAATTTTACCTCTTAGGTTTTTATTTTTAATGGAGCATCAAGCATATGGTTTTAGGGTTGGTACGTGTTTGTCATATTAATCCCAATAAATTCATTTCAATTCGTTTCGCTTTACTTTTTAGTATCATAAAGGTAATGGGTGTATGAGAGTATTTTTTGTTACTGTTAGAGACAACCAATTGATTAGTAGAAAAGCGAAAAAGGTACATTAGTATGTAGTTATATACAGGCATGTAAAAGGGATAGTAAAATAGTTGTTAAGTAAATGGTTTTAAAGTCTTAAATTTAATTTAATCCAAGAAGAAGCGAGCATTGAGTTAAATATTTAAAAATTATGTTCTTAATAAATTTGATACATACATACATATGTATAGTATATTTTACGAAATATATGTTAATAGCTACGATTATAATTTTTGCCCTAAAATCTTACATTGCAATTATAAGAAATTGATTTTTAGTTGACTGTTGTGAATTGTTGGCTAAAATATTATTTCGGATTTTACTTTTGTTTTTCATTATTTTGTGATTTTCAATAAACGCCTTGAAATTATTTTTCAAATATCATATTGGCAAACATATTATCCGTTTTAAAGCTTTTTAACTTGGTTAACAAATACTTTCCACAAATACTTTGAAAGGACTCCACACCAAACAATGCCCAACTGGTCTAAAAGTTTATAAAACGAAAATATGACTTTACTGGTATACCAGCTTTTCTTGTGGCATTCACAATCATTGTTGCTATTGTGAATTGCGTGCTTATTTACAACTGTGAATATTTGTTTCAAGCCCACTTTATTCCCGTTGACATTAAACGTCAAGAAACTCGTTTGACATGTTATTGAAGTACTAAAAAGAAAAACAGTAGCCAAGAATAAAGAGACTTTTCCTTAAGGAAAACAAAAATGTAAAGCTTCTAATAAATAAAGTAAACAAATTACAGAAGCACATGTTGTTCAAATCAAATATCGAAGCCACCATTTTAATTTAATAGTGATTCAAGTAAACTACGTCGTGCACTGCTGGAAAACGACTTTTCATTTGTGGGTGTATGAGATCATTGGTGAAAAATACATCGTAATTTAATAACAATTTTGAATATGTTTACAGAAATGGAATAGCGTAGAGTAAAATGGATCTTGAGCCAGATGAACATCATGGCCTTTCATGTACAAGGCCACGTACAATTTCAAATGCTTCACAGCAGTCTCAGCACAGTTCTAAACAAAATTTTCCCCTGATGACTAATGATTCCGGGCTATATACCTGCAGCTGCAATACCAGCGACTGTAGCTTACAGCTTGAGTCAGATACAGACTCCAGCACTCAACGTTTGAAAGGTAAAGTGTTTAGAGATGAACGTTTGCAGTTGGCCTTACAAGATGTGAACAAATTGCGCAGTGAATTGGAACGTTTAACGAAATCCGAACAATGGTATAAACAGGAACTTAGGCAGCAGAAACACTCCCGCCTAGAAGATCTCGAAAAAATTTACACTCAAGAGAGGAAATTTATGCAGGAGAACCAACGGTTGCAAAAGGAATGTGTACGACTGTATGAGAAGTGCAATGAACTGGAAAAGGAGTTGGAAAAGCAAAACTACGACACATCTGAACACCATGTACTACTGCCACTATCAGATGAAGAAGATTTTGTGGAGAATGTTTTATTATTTGAAAAAGAACAACAACTGGCCTTGATAAAAGATCAACAGCAATTGATTTCTGTGCTCCGTAAACAGAAACGTTCTCTGCTGGAGGATCTTAGAAATCTAACAGAAGAAAAGGATGAAAAAGTTATGGAATTACAGCGTCTTTTGGCTGATTTGGAGTTTGATAATAAACGTATTACCAAGAAATGCAAACAATATGCCAAAGAACGCATAAATTTGGAAAGTAATTTAAAACAAAGTGATACCAAACTTACCAACACTTTAGAGGAGAAAATGAATTTGCAAAAGTCAATGGTCGATCTTAAGGAACAATTAGAAATACAACAGCAGCTGCTTAAACATAAAGAAACTGAAATAGAAAATATACAACAGCATTACACCCATAAAATTCAAGAGGAGCACGATTTGGACCAAGTCCATAAATTAAGTGTTCGATATCAGGAAGAAATCAATCTTAAGTCCCTCGAAATTATTCAGTTAAAAGAAAGATTACATGAACTGGAACTAGAAATGGAAGACATGCAAAAGTTGCAACAACAAAATGATATACAGCAAAGACAAATTGACCAACTCAACTTTACTATTGAAACATATCGTCTAGAACTAGAGGCTCTAAAAGCCTCAGAAGAGGAAAAAAACCAACAATTAATTGATTCAAAACTATCCATAGATCAAATCCTAAGAGATAAGGAGATTATGTACAAAAACCTTTTAGAACAACAGAATGATTTATTAAGAGTTAAAACGTCCCTAAAAACCACACAGGCACAGTATGAACAAGTACAAGAACTATACAAGAAGACACAATTCAAACTCGAATTATTGGAAATCGAACAGGGAAAAACACAATTACAAAGTGAAAGCGATCAACAGGAAATAGAATCACTAAGATGTAAACTTCGGGAATATTTGCAGCAAACAAAGGATTTAAGTCAAAAAGTACAATATCTTAAAGATGAATTACAAAGGGTAACAAGCGAGAATTATGAGCTTAAACAAAATAAACAGAAATTGCTGCGAACCATACAGAAATTGGAGGAAAATGCAATAAAATATAAAGAAAAAGAAAATGTGCTTGAGAAAGCTAGTGAAAACACAAATGAAGGTAAGAATTAAACATAAATCAGATATATTGTAGTCTAGAAGAAATTTTGTTACAAATTTATTAAAAATTAAAAAAACAAATTCATTTATTTATAAATTAGCTTCCGAGCAGGTTTCTTCCGAATCCTCAGGTTTCCCAGAATGTTTAATTTCTCAAAACGATGATGAAGACTTTTTACAACTTCAGCAACAGTGCAATAAACTACAGCAAAAACTCGATTTCATAAAAGACTGGCAAATTCACACACAAGACGATAAAAGGTATAATACAGAGTCCGATAACCGTCAGATCAACAATAAAGGGTGTCTGGAAAAGGATCAAGATATTCTAAATTTAACATTGCAAAGTAAAAAACTACAAGAAGGTATTGATAAACTCAATAATTTCTTTAAGGAAAAACAAAAAGTACTTAATCAACTAAATTTAGAACAAACAAACGAAGGCATAGAAAAACTAGTCATTGAGAATGAAATTCTTAAAAGAAAATTATGCGAAACCGAAACGGAAGCCAATATGTTGCAAATTAAACAAGACATAAACGAGCGAACTCAAAAATATTCACAGATCTTAAATAATCTTGCCGAACAGACAGCAAAAGTTCAAAGTTTACAAAAAAATCTTTTAGAAAATGATGGAAAACTTTATAAATTACAAAAGAAATTAAAATTGTTGGATGAATATGATGTAAAATTGGAAGAATTACAAGAAGAAAATGCTTCTCTCAGGCAGCAACTGATACAGGAACAGAACAGCAAGACTGATTTAAATAGAAAATTAATACAAGAAACGGAAAAAATTAGTAAATTAAAACATGAACTGGATGTCATACAAAACAAACAAAAATCAACTAAAAATCAAGCTATTCAGTGTGCTTTAACTGAAGATTCAACAACGTCTAGTCAAGAAGTAGAAGCTTTAAAACAGCATGTCCAAGAACTACAACATCAGCAACGTCATATTCTCAAGCAAGAAGCCCTTAAGAAAGAGGAACGCTTACAATTTTTACACAAAATGATGGATTTGCAAAATTCGAAAATGCAAAATCTTCAACAACATCAACTCGATTGGGAAGAAATGTTAACGTCTCTCAATAATGCTCATGCTCTAGAAGAAAAAACACGTAAAGAATTAGAATTAAAACACATGGAACTTGAAGAACTTAATCAAGTATTTGCCGAACAAAATGAAGAATTGCGGAAATTAGAAGAATATACCGTATTATTGGAATTAAAAAGACAACAAGAAAAAGAAGACCTGAAAATAACATTCCAAAAGGAAATCAATGTGATGAATCAACATCTAGAAGATTATCAACAACAAATTGAACAACAGAAGCTTATGAACGAAGAATTAGAAAAACGAAATAGAAGGTTTCAACAGGATGTCACTGAAGATTATGCTACGGAAGTAGCCATCTATAAAAATGAAATTCGAGAATTAAAATCACAGTTAAATAGAATAACGGATGAAAAAGAAGATTTGTTGGAACATTTACATGAAGTGGAGAAACAAGCTAAAGATCTTAAAGATAATAAAAGAGAAGCCATCCTTTTACCAGACTTTAGCTTGGTAGCTACAACAACAGGTGAAGGTGCAGAGAATATTGAAGTTTTAAAACGTCGTGGCATTAATGAAGATCATTTGCGCATATTAACTAAAGTTTTGGAGGCAGAATATCAACGTAAAATGCAAAGATACGATGAGCATATACACTCTCTGCTTACGAATCTTAAAAGTCTTAAAAAGTCACTCAAAGCCAATGAGGAAAAAACAGCTTTACTATGTGAAGAACATTTAAAAACAAAAGAAGAGCTGAAAGATATGCAAAACACCAAGAATAGTTTGGAAGAAATGCGTTTAAAATACGAACAAAGCCGAAATACAATAAAAGTAAGTTTAAAAAATAATTTCAAAAAGTTTTATTTTATCAGCTCAACAATTTACAGGAATTGAAAGAGACTTTAGCTTTTGAACGCAAAAAATTCGAATTGTCCGATATAGGAAAATCAACTAAAAATATTGCCACCACGTATGAGGTATCCAATCTAATAGATGATTATAAAAAGGTAATTTGAAAAACAATTTTCAATTACAAAATTTCTAACTTGGAAAAATATTTCTCTTAGTTAATACAACAGTCTGCTATAGCTACTAAAAGACCCTCGACTAGTGAAATTTTAGATTTAATACAACGTAGCAGTCAATGTGTGCCAAATTTACAACAACTTGAAACTAATATGATTGGTTTACGTTCTGATATGCAGAATTTTCTAACTTCGTATAATCACAAGATGCCAGCAACTTCCCTCATAGCTGCTGCTTCCTTGACTGTACCACCATCGTTGTTGGATGAATTAAGGGCGGCCTCTGAAGGATACTGATAAAAAATTTTTTAAGTTTGTTTTAGTTTCGAACTCGTCTTTGTGTTTCCTAAACGAAAACGAAATTTTTTTAGTCAAATATTTGTTTTTTTACACTTTTTATTTCGTTTCCTCTATAATTGTTTGTTTTTTTTTGCACAAAATTTCGAATTTGTATCTATATCAGCGTGTATTATTTTATATTTTTGTAGTTAATAATGCGAGTGTCTTTATATAAAAAAAGATATGTGTTTAGAAAAATTATATATATTTTATATATTTAAGAAAAAAAAAAACTACAAAATCGAAATAAAGTTTTCATTAAACCTTACCAAAAAAATTTTTTTTAATAAAACTATTCCTTATATTTCTAATTAATGAAATATATCGCCAAGCGATTTATAACAAAATGGGCTACGACTTTTCTACTATCGCTGCTTAATTTACATCCATTAGAACCCTATTCTTTCTATTATCGGTGGCTAATTTATAATAAAAGAGGCACGAGTAATTCTATTAATTGTTGCCTGATTTATCATAACTAATCAGCCCTTTAAACCAAACCCTCTATGAGATATTTAGTAATATTTGATTATGACCACAAATATGCAAAACTAATTTTTTGAGGCAGACATCTTTAATTTTGTATTTAACTGAATGGAAATGTTTTAAGCTTTTCTTAATTAAAAAAAGGTAATAAAAAATGTTATGCATTTAATAAAGCGTTATCATATCTTTCATATTTCGATTATTTTATCTATCGTTTATGATTACATTCTTTTAAAAATGTAAAGAAATAGAAAACCATGATTGCATTTTTGGTACTTAAATATTACTCCCATTGTCGTAGACATAAGTACTTTTTTGTTGTTTGTTTTGAATTTTTATTTCGCTTTTGTACTGGAATGAAATAGTGTACGTTTTATCATCTCTGTTTTGGAACAAAAGTGAATAAAATGCCAAAGGAAAAAGTGCTCATTATCAGAATCAGAATTTGTTGAACAAAAGAAATATTTTCCTCGTAGAGTTAAAACTAAATTTGTGAAGAATTATAAGAAATAAGGAACTGAAAATAAATAAATAATTGTCACAAGTGAGATTATTTGCTATATTTAAATAAAAACTATGAATTTGTCTTTATTAATAAAAAACTAGAAGAAATAACACTGAAGTTCAAACAGCACAGTAGTTGTAGATGGATGGAGAAAATCAATAAAGAATACGATACAAGGAAAATTTCAAAGTAAAAAGTTTACACACTGTAATAAAGCAGCTAAGAATCAACATCAATAAAAACAAATTAATAATTGCAATTTATTTTCTTAAAAATTAAAAAGCACATAAGAATAGAAAAAAAGTGAAAAAATTTAGGAAAAAACGAAGGCACGTAAAAGAAGTTATTATTGGCTGTCATATTTATACAAGGCATACAAAAGAGTGTCTGTGTATGTTTGTTTTTTTTTTCATCACCATCAGTTAGTAGTGCATGTACAGAGTCACATAAACACACGATATTGCTCCCCCTTCCCCAATACACACACTTTCATACACAGTTTCAGTTTTTTGAAAAAAAAAATAAAAAAATGTTTATTTTCTTTTAGTATAAAACATTGGTCTCTGTGCTACTTGCTGGAAAAGTAATAAAATTTATTAAAATATTTATCAATAAACAAACTCAGTACGAAATGATTGAATAAAGTTCGTAAAAAAATTGAAATTTAATTAAAAACATACGCCTGACTTGATTTGTTTTGATCATTTTTTTTTTTATATATATTTTTGTTGGTGTAGTGACAATAAACAAACATGTTTTTATGTTCTCTCTCATTATTTTGCTTGTTATTGTTGCTTTTTAGCTGTTTTGTTCCGTATAATTCGTTGTTTTTGTTGTTTCGTGCTCTCATTAAATGAATTTTAATTTGCTCCCATAAATAAAACGTAAATAGAAAAGAAATTTTCATGGAAACAACAAAAACAATTTTGTTGGGGTACGTGCGTATCAGGAAACAGAAGAATAATTTTCAATAATTTATTTGTCCAAATAATCTGTACATTTTTTACAATTTACGATATCGGCATATTTATATACTATACTCGTATGTACATATGTTCTTATAATGCATTGTAAAAAGGCATTAAAATATAAAAAAGTGCTTAAACAAGATTTGGTGTTTCCAAAAAATTTTTTAATTTTGCGTAAATATTAAGTCACGTTTAATGTTTAATGGCATGATGTCATCAAAAGGATTTTATTTATTTCGTTTAATACCTGTAACTAAGGTGTTATTAAGCCAGTGGGCTCGCAAACGAATTGCAATTAAATGAAATAACAGCAGACAGCGGATTGGTGTTTATTTTTAGGAAAACAACGTTACTCGTGAGCTATTTTAGAATTGTGTGACTTACCAACATAAATATAACCAAGAAATAATTACCATCCTCATAGGGGTGCAAAACTCTAAGAAATGTCGGGTGGCAAAACTATGTTTAATATGCCAGTTTTAGTTCTTGCAAATCTATCATCCTGGAAGCATACAATAAACTAATTAAACTCTTCGGAGTCACATTTAAATTACTAAATATTTAAATGGTACTGAGTTTTCTTGTTTTATTTATTCACCAGTTTAACCCCTTGACGCATATGTGGCTCATCTGAAAGTTGGTACCACAAATCACGAAAAGTAAAACGACTAATTCCATTTTGATTATGTGCAACATGAAATGTTCATTTTACGTTACACGAAACAGAGATCGTTTTGTAAATTTAAGCATAAAACATGTAACAAAATCTGTTTATCCAATTAAATTTGATTTTTTTGTTTCATTTGCATTTATATCAGCTTCAGAACTAAATTCTCAGTGTCGACGCCTGAGGCATATTAGGACACATTTATTCCTAGAGATATTTACTAATCTACTTTTAATACTCCGCAAAATATATTCAGATTCTCAAACATTTGCGTACCTCTTTTGTACGTGAAAGGTGTACATCCTACAAACTCATACAGTACAGTTTGGAAGTAATAAGATCGACTATACTTTAAAAAATTATTATTATTAGTTGTTAAGGATACGGAAAAGGTTTTAAAAAACACAAAAGATCACACACGTGCAATAATAATAAACAATATTTATATGGTATGTCAAAATTTTCTAAAATTGATGCTTGCTCCTGAGCTGACATTGCATTGTTTTAAATTTAAATTTCATTTAAATAATCGCATATATTTTAACTACGCTTTCTTAACTTGGCAAAAATGCATTAAATGAATGAATGATTCATCTTTTGTGCGTTTCAGTAAAAACACCCTTAATTATTTTATAAAAAGTATTTATGAATATAAAGATGTATATGCAGGTTTTCAGTATAATTTCGAGTTTCTTGTAAGTAGAAGACCAATTAAAAACAAATTTTTAAATTAAAAAAAAAAAAATTTAAACATGATTGCTATTTTTCTTTTTTTACTTATAAAGTTGAAACTTTGACAGTTGAAAGTTTCAAAAATCCTTAATACTAAAAACAAAATCCTTTCAATTTAAAGTGTTATAGGGGTACCATAAACTGTTTTGGCAACAATTAGTGTGTTATTAATATTTTTTTATTTTATTTATTTATTTTTATAAATTTTTATTGCACGAATTGCATACAATCTGCAAAATATAAATCAATAATCTGCCTCATGCTATACATATATTAAAATCTACATATGCATATATGACATACATACACTTTAGAATATTCCATTATTATAAAATAAATAATTAAACTTGTTTAACTTATTGTTTGAATGAGTGAGTGAGTGTTGTAGTGTGTGCGATGTGTGCATATGAGTATGTATGTATATCATATTCATTTTTATTACCCTTTTGTTCCAATTGTAGGTAAAAGATATATAAGTATTAAAAGTATTTTGCATTTACCAATGGAAACATGGATAACGAACAACCGCATCAGGAACTTGTTAAGTGTGTCCTTGTTGGTGATACAGCCGTAGGAAAAACGCGATTAATATGTGCTCGTGCATGCAATAAACATGTTTCCCTTTCACAATTATTATCCACTCATGTGCCCACTGTCTGGGCCATAGACCAATATCGTATCTATAAAGATGTAAGAGAATATGTAACCACTTGAAAAATATTGATTTAATTTTGAAATTGCTTTTTCTTACTTCTTTGCAGGTACTTGAACGCTCATGGGAGGTAGTGGATGGTGTTAATGTATCCTTACGTCTATGGGATACATTTGGTGATCATGATAAAGATAGACGTTTTGCTTATGGACGGTATGTTAGATGAATAATTATTAACCGTATAAAAATAATATATTTTCTTCTAATGTCCTTAAATTTTAACAATGTGTGTGTTGCAGCTCGCCTATGTACCTAAAACACACGTGACAATAACAATAATAATATCATATATTTCGATAAGAAAGATATGATCGTTTTTTTTTAATTTTTTTATTTTTTTTTTGTTTAACCAAGTACATTGGGATTGAAGACAAAGATAAAAATAACACAAGATAATTGTAAAAGCAAAAAAATTAAAGTAAATATTTTGCTTAAATACAAAATTGAAATGTTTACAAACAAATGAATGAGTGAACAAAGTTAACGTTTTAATATATTCCATTATTTGTTTTAACCGTCAGCAAAAGTATAAAATATTGTGTTATTTTTATACCCTATACCAAAAAATATTACTTCAGTTTTAGTGCCATAAAATATCAGTTAATCTTCGCACATGATGATATTATTTCAATGAAATCACCTTAATTGCGCATAGATTATTTTTACCGCTACACTGTTGCAAATCATTTCTCATTGTTTCGTGTGTTATATTGCGCAGAATTTAAATTTGGGCAGCAGATAAAATAAATGAAGTATTTTGTTTTTGTATACAAATATGTTTATAAATTATTTTATAATGTTTACATTTAATTATCGAAATAATCAGGTTTTGATTTACAATCATTTTAAGCTCTAATTTAATTATAACATTTTAAATACATATTCTATTTTGTAGTCCATCTAATTAATACTTGATTTCAGACTGGATTAACAATTTAGCCATGGCATGAAGAGAGTAGCCAGTAGTATAGTTTCAATATCTTAGCTTAGATTTAATTCAAATGCGAATGTTAATGATGTGATCTCTTCTTTATTTCAATATTTTACAGTTCCGATGTTGTTTTGCTATGTTTTTCCATTGCCAGCCCTATTTCGCTGCGAAATTGCAAAGCAATGTGGTATCCAGAGATACGCAGATTTTGTCCAGACGTACCAGTAATATTGGTAGGATGCAAAAACGATTTGCGTTACATGTACCGCGACGAGACATATCTCTCATATTTTGGTGAGAGAAGCACATTTGTAAGGTAAGTTGAGCTAATAATGACCGGGAATTAAAAAAAAAACTTACATTTCCTCTAATATTATACAGAGCCGCATTAAAAAGTGATTTAGTTATGCCGGATGAAGCTCGTGCCGTTGCTAGAGAATTGGGCGTAGCATATTATGAAGCCAGTGTTTTCACATATTTTGGTGTGAATGAAGTTTTTGAGAATGCAATACGTTCAGCTTTAATAGCTCGGCGACAACAACGCTTTTGGATGACAAATCTCAAAAAAGTGCAGAAACCTTTACTGCAGGCACCGTTTCGTCCACCGAAACCGCCACCACCCGAGATGACCGTAGTTGTGGGTAATTTTCGCCAGGATATGTACAACATGTTTTTGGCACAGAATTATACCGATCTTGTACTGGTTGTTGGCACAATAAAATTTCCAGTTCACAAATTTATGTTGGCTGCAGCTTCCAATGTTTTCAATAGAATTCTTAATACCGAAATAACTGATATGGGCGGACGCAGTAGCAGTGAGTCGAGTATGGTAGGAAAATGAATTTGCAATAATGATGTTTGTTTGTGATTTTATAGTATGCAAATTTAACCTTTAGATAAGTTCAACGTTTGGTGAAGCAACAACAGCAGATTTTAATGACGATACCGAGTGCCTAATACGCAATGAATCTCGAGCACAAAGGTAAAGGTGTCATTAATATTTGTTTTTTTATATTGAATGTTACATGTTTAACTTACAGAATGTGGGAGCAAATTAAGCGCCGTTCCAGCTATCAAGCATTGCCTCTAATTGAAGCAAAGAAACCAAGTGAGCTTTATAAAGATCTACATCATCCTGTATTTCAAAATATACGCATAGTTCAAGTAGATGATGGTCGGGGCAGTCTGGTAAATCAATCCATTATAACATTGACAAAGGTTATAACAGCCCAAGCTTTACATCAATGTCTCAAATTTATATACACGGGTTCGATAGAAAAAGAGTTGAATAATATACAGGTTAATAAAAATAATCAAAAAAAGAAAAAAAAAATTCTATTAAACTTTATAATATTGTTTTATAGGATATTGAACAAGCTGCCGATTTGCTGGAACTGCCTCAATTAACACAATTGCTTTCAAAAACACAAAATAACGCACCCAGCATTAATGATGATCCTAGTTCTCACATATGTCTTGTAAGAAAAAACTTTTATCGTTTTCTATTTTAATACAGAAAAGTATTAATGGGTTTTTGTTGTTTTATAGAGTATTAAAGAAAATATGGAAAAACATTGCATGGGCGATGGTTGTTTTACTGACATTACTTTCGAATTGGATGATGGTCAAATGAAAGCACATCGTGCCATATTGGTAGCCAGATGTGACGTTATGCGTGCCATGTTGGCTGGTGATTTTCGTGAGGCCCACTCTAATGTGGTAGGTATTAAATGGAAATTTATGATTTTTATTTTTTTTTAATAATTTTTTCAATATTATTTAGATTATTTTTCCGGGCGTGACTATTTATACATTCCATAAATTACTTTGCTATTTATATACCGATGAAATACCACACATTTCGGCAGCTAAATGCCTTAATCTTTTGGAATTAGCAAATCGTTTGTGTCTGCCACGTTTGTTAAATTTAGTTGAATACCGTGTTATTGAGGATCTCACTATGATTTCACAAAAAGAAACCACAGAAACTGTTGACCATTGTCTTAAGCTTTTAGAGCCTGTTAAGGTAATAATACTTAAGTTGCCGAAATATTTCATTTGAGATAATGTATTTTATCTTTTTTTTTGTTTGATTTAGCTGCACAATGCTGATCAATTGGCCGAATGGTGTATGTCATATTTGTGCGTCAACTACAACGTCATTTGCCGGCATTCAATTAAAGGCTTGAGAGCATTGCATCAAGATAATCAAGAGTATCTGCGTGAACACAGATGGCCTCCCGTGTGGTATTTAAAAGATTATGATTACTATCAACGTTGCATAAATGAAATGAACAAAGAGTTAAAGAACTCTAGACGCGATTCACGCAGTGATGACGAAGGGTGTCTTTGTTTCACAGGCGGTGAGTAATAACATTCATTTTTTTCTTAGAGGACATATATTTTCTTTAAGTATGTTGTTATACGTATGTTTGTCCTTAGCAAACATATAATATTCATTCATTTGTCTTCGTTAGTTTATGATTATAATTTTGGTTATTATATACAATGTAAAACAATTTTTGTTTCTCTTTTTGGAAAAGTAAGACAAAAAAAAATAATAGTTTTCGTAATCTAATGATATCGATTTGTTTCTAGTAATTTAAAAATATAAAACATGTGGTGGTTTGTATAGAATTTTGCACGAACATAAATTAAACATCATCATCAAAATGAAAAAATAAATGTACAATTGGAGACATTCGTTTAAAAAAACGATAACGTTTCGATTAAGTTTAGCGCTTAGTAAGCAAACAAAACACGTACAAAACACTTTAGCTATTTTTATGTGTCAGTAACAATCATCCGTGTTTCTGAAGTTCCGTAACTTTTCAAAATTATCTCTATTATTTCGCCCCTGGAAGAAAATAAAAACAAAATTAAATTGAAATCGCTTTAAACGAAAGTCTACCTTTGCACATCTAATAAAATTTACATTTTGGCATTTTTCATTTACACAAACGTATACACAAATTTGCATTCCTATTCTATTTTACCTAAACAATCTGTCAAACTATTTTTTGTTCATGTGAATTTAACCACTTTTTTTGCCATAATCATAGTGAAGTTGAAATGAGTTTCATAAAAAACCAATAAAATTATAATCCATATCCTTATATGCACTTACACAAACAAATAATACATGTTTCACATACCATAGCATTATCAATCAAATTAGTTTTTTAATCATACGCACTTCGATAATTAATAAATAGATTTTCGAAAAAGTATTTTCTTGGATGTTAGGTAAACAAAAACAGGATCGAATTGCAGCTGGAAATGTAAATGGAGAAAGCACAAATGATAATCAAATATTTAATAGTACAGAGAATTCTATGAATCACATTGACTTGGAAGCGGACATTGATTTAAATCTCTGACATCCAGCCTTGGGGCACAGAAGGTATATTAAAAAAAAGCAAAATAAAACAGGTTCTGTGGATAAAATTTTTGTTCGTTTTCCATATTCTTTCAGGTCATTTCGTTTTATTGTGATCTTGCCCGTATTGATTTGTTTCATATGCACTATTTTGAGTATTTTAATACTATTTCAAATCTATACATAGCGCTTGCGGAATTGTGGGCTAAAGTATGATGAAACCTAGTTATGGGTTCTTTAACTGAAACAATACTATTAAAAACAAACCACATTTATTTATTTTGGACCGCTTGTATTGTTAATTGCAAAAATACAAGTACAGCAATAAAAAAATAAAATACGCTACGCGTAACGTATTATAATTATTATTTACTATAACATTACCTTTTGACAAAGCAACCGAAAATACCAAACTAAATAACAATCAACCAATTAATAGCAAACAAACAAAGAAACAGAACAAAACAGAACAGCGTAAACTAAATTGTTTTTCTTCGTTCCAAATAGGCCATCAACAGGCATACAAATGGGACGACCGACGGGTGTGCATATTAATATTCAAAACAAAGCTATAAATTCAATAATTAATTTAACGCTTTACACCATACTTACTATTAAATTTTTGCGAAATAGGGAACTATTGTCTAGCCATTAATTTTAAGCATATTATATGATATATGTATAGTCGTTAGTTAGATATGTAAGCTCATGGCATTATTAATGGAATATTGTTTAAATTTCCTCTATATCGTGATTATTTTCTAGAACACATAAACATATTTCGTTTCGTTTTGTTCACATTTTTTTATATATATTTTTTGGTCGACTTTTTAGTTTTTTTTTTTTTGTTGTGTTTCATATGATCAATTTTTGACTGAAGGAATAATGTACATAAAAATTAAATAAAATCACAAATGTCAAAATTGCATTTTCTTCAAATAGATATTTTCAATGTTTATAGAGATGAATTGTGATATTTGTGAAAACAAAAAATAGTTTTTTTTTTTTTTTCATATAACAATCTAATGTAGTTTAAAATAATGCGTCATAAAAATAAAAATAAAATAAAACAATTAAATTATAATGAAAGAAACATATTTTTGGTATTTAAGACACAATTGAATATGTAATAAAATTTAAATTCAAAAATTTATTAAAAATGAAATAAAAGCAATGAAAATGCATGTATATATACGTGTTTTTTTATATTAATTCTCTGACAAATATATTACAAAATGATTAAGATGCAAAAATAAAATTACACATTAGTAACTCAATGC
Organism: Wohlfahrtia magnifica; assembly: GCA_023159175.1. NCBI lineage: Eukaryota > Metazoa > Arthropoda > Insecta > Diptera > Sarcophagidae > Wohlfahrtia > Wohlfahrtia magnifica. The sequence continues at coordinate 144,559 of JAKWBJ010000044.1, read as the reverse complement.
CTGGACAAATATTTAATCAAAAAAGGTATCTCGTTTTCAAAATTTTTTATTTAGAGAATATTGGCCGGCTTTAGAAAAGACACAATTTTTCATAGCCGAAATATTAAAATTTATTTTGCATTAAAAGGTTTGCAAAACTGTTTCGACTCTGAAAACATACAAGTGCCATTACGGCATTTATTAGGAACCCTAGAGCTGAAAGAGCTTTATTAACTTTCTACATTCGTATAACATTTAACATTGAAAGAGAATCTTTAAGTAATTTTGTGGTAATTGTAAGCATGGCTGCCAGATGAAATTTGCAGAAAATTGTCATTTTTCCGATAAATCTTAATAATATCGTCATTTCAGTTTCGAAAAATCGTAACAAAAAAACCATTTTTAGTGCTTTCAATTTTTATTTACAGTACCTATGTACTATATATGATAAATTATACCTCATTAGCCAAATCGGTTAACTCCACTTTTAGAAATTTATTAGTAATGTGAAATATGTGCTCTAAGTTTTTGTTGAGAGAGCTTCAATATTCTGTTCGATTTTTTTTGCTACACTACTAAGCTTCAGTTACTACTACAACTATAATTCCGTTCTAGGCTTTATTCTTTATTAAAGTGCGAAATACACTATCAAGCAGATGGAAATTGCATTGTAGTAGTTTAGTGAAATTTTTATGTTTCATGTTTCACACCGACAATGATGGAAGCAAAAAAAAAAAATTGTATTTTTCTTTTGCTTGAAACAGCTGATTGAAAATTGTATGGCGTTGCTTGATCAATCTTCATATTTTCTGCAATTTTATAGCATCAACAACATCGGAGAACGAAAAAATTTGCATTTATTTTTTCGAATTTGATGGCATAAAAATGGCAGAAATTCAAAGGAAAAAGCAAATTATTGAGCTATAGGAAGTTTATCGTCCTCTGTCTGCGCTTTGGGATGTGAACTGTGATGACTACAACAACAGAGTTATTAAGGGCCATCCAAATACAGACAGAAAACACTTGAAAAAAAAAAATAAATTCCTTACGCACAAACTAGACGGGAGTAAAAAGAAAAAAGGATATGGAAAAAAGTGGTGCTGGGGTAGAAGACTCGTCTGATACAAGTCTCTACTATCTTGAAACATTGAATTTCTTGGACGATATTACACTTAATGTTTCGTCCGACAACGACATATGTACTTTACTTCACAAAATTTACAACAAAATGTATGCTTGGCTAATGTATGCAAAAAGCATAAATAAACATTTCACCAATACTACTATAATGCAGAATCCGTCCGTTTGATAGTGTATTTCGCCCTTAACATTGAGCTCAAGCAAAAATCAGAAGAAGCAAGCTAGTTTTGTCTCACCTACAAAGAGCTGCCAATTGTCCATATATCAAAAATCGTCATTTTAGAGGCAACAAATGTCAATCGTCATTAATTTGGCAAAATTTTGTTAAAAATTCATCAAAATGACGATGAATCGTCAAATCTGGCAGCTATGATTGTAAGGTAAGCATCATTAGAAAATAAAAGTGTTATAAACTGTGAATATAAAAAAATCTGAATTTAAACGATACAGATAAAAAACAAAATCTATTTTAATTTTCTTTATATATTTCAAACTACTTTGTTAAGCCTAACAGTTTTCCAGTGACGCTCAAAAGAATTTAAATGTCTCTCTCTCTCTGTCTGTCTCTGTCTGTGTTAACCTGAAGCTTTAAAGCTTTTGAAAATAGCAACTAATATGTTTAAATAGAAAATTGCGGTATGCTTTCAAACATAACAGAAAATGTATTTTTTTTAATACAGTGACTGGTAAGGCAATTATTTGTATTTAAACAATTTTACAAGAATTTTTCTATTTTTGTGCAGAATAAAAAAATTAACGTTTTATTTCAAATTTTGCATTCATTCTCTTAGAGCCAATTTTTGAGTTTGAGATTAAGGTGAAGTTTAAGATTTAGTAAACAAATCTTAAGATTAAGTTAATCCAGGATTAATTGAATTTTATGCAATACTGCGATACTGAACAAGGCAATATTTAAACAATTTTACGAGAATTTTACAATTTTTGTGGAGAATAAAAAATTTTTGTTTTATTTCAAATTTTATAATCATTCTCTTTAAAAAATAATTTAGTTTTATTATTTTGGGAATTTCTATAAGAAAAATATTGTATATATATTTGAAAAATGTTTTTTTTTACTTCTTAACTTAATTTTTAAAATTTAATTGAAAATATAAATATTCTTGACCCATATTTTTAGTTCAAGTACGAGCGCTTAGTAGGCTTAAGGAAAAATAAAGTTTTGTGCTATAAAACTCTCAATGAGTTGGAAAAACAATTTATCATGAATTTTGATGACCATTATTATTTATAATTTAAAACTTGTGTTTACAAGTTAAAAAGGATTAAAATAAATAACAAAATAGCCTTAAATAAATGAACATAAAAATAAGTGCCCATAAAACATTCAACACTAAGAGTTGAAAAGTTAATCATACCACAACGTATTTACAACAACCCTTCCGACATGAAGTTTATGTTAAAACGAAAAAGGATAAAAAACACTATCTTGTGTTATTATAATAAATTCCTCTTTTGCAGCAAATCCAGTGTAAACCACAATTATTACTAGTGTTTTTGAACCATAAAACTATTTTGACCATTAGAGTACAGGGTGTGGGATACATGACGAACGACTGACATCATATTATTATTCTTTGTTCATACGAGCAGTTTATTTTGTTTTATTGCACAACCAAAAATTTCTGGCTTTAGGAACTATTTTATCTGACTTATATCATTTTGTACGCGCACAATTGTTTTTGTTGGCCATTTTTTTTATTAAAACATAAAATATGTTGCTTAGATATCGTTTTAAATAAATTTGTTGCTATGACCACATTTTTTTGTGTTGCGGTTTGGTGTATGATTAAACTTTGACAAAAAAATTTATAATTTCAGTATAAATTGAGGGTGAAGTTCAAATAAAAAAAAAATTATGTTTAAATTTTAAATTTGTATTTTTTGTAACTTAAAAAACTTTTTTTTCTAGGACTTAAGTCGCTTAAACGTTTTTTTTTTGTCATAACTGATGATTGAAATAGCGAAGTAAAGTATACTATATTTTGTGTATAGCGATTGTAGCTTCCAGTTTTCAAAAGACTAAAATGATTATGTTTCAGAAGCCAGTTTAGATTTGTATATATTTCTGTTTAGGTTTTTCAATTTAAACTCTTCATTAAACAAAAATTTAGCCATATTTATTAAAATTTTAAAATTGTTTTTTGTATAATTTTTTCATATTTTTCTTTTTCCGACCATATTGATCAGAAAATAAATTTTATTGCGAACAAACAGCAGTTATATTTTGTATTTAAATCCCTTTCAATCCCCATTAAAAAACTGGGTGTATTTACTGTTTTTCTTTACTGTTTTCTTACGCTAAAAGCTGTAAATAAAGTTCAGTCGTTTAGTTTTTGTACTTTCCAATTATTTTTTCTCTGCTAAAGGGAAATGCAAGAAGAATTTTTAATTGAAAAAAGTTCAAGGTTAAAAGCAAAAGCAAGATGAAGATGAAGAATGAAAAGTGAATATCGAGTACTATGAAAGTGTAGAAAGAAAAATGATTGTCAAGTTTAATGTTAAAAAAAACGGAAATTGATATGTACAAACAGCAACAGCTAAACAATCGATTGTATTTAAGTAGAATAAAAAGAAAGAAACCGTGTTTAATTTTTATTTGCTTAAGTAGGAATAGCAACCGTTTTTCTAGAAAGGTGTAATAACGTAAATATGCAAAGCTTAATGAAGAGAAGTGTTACCACCCATACTTGTCATTTACAATAAAATGAAATCTATAATTAGCAGTCTTATGTAAATAGTTTTAGCGTTATAAAAGGAAAATAGATTAAATCCATTTTATATACATTTTAAAAGTTTCCCAGTGGTAAAGGGAAAAACAGCACCAACTCAGTTTTATAATTCAAAAAGTATTAATACTATATATCGGCCAAATAAATTGTTTTTTTTGATTATGCTATAAAAAAACTACTGAATATTTTTTCAAATTTCTTTTTTATTTGAAAGTACAATCCTTCCATTTAATAATGAAAAATAATTTCATTCAAATTGCTGCCTCGGCTGGCCATGCAGTAGCCTACACGATCGGTCCAATTTTTAAGCACATTATCGATTGTGTGCAGCTGTATTTCAGCAATGACTTAACGAATATTGTCCTTTCAAGCGTCAATTCTCTTTGGCTTGTTGGCGTAACACTTATCTTTGACGGCACCCTACAAATAATAGTCCAATGGTGTCAAATCGCAGCTCCGAGGTAGCCAAACGACATCAGCTCTGCGGCTGATAATGCGATCTTCAAAAACAGGGCGCAAAACATCGAGTGTAGTTTCGGCTGTGTGGCACGTATCGCCATCCTGTTGAAATCAAATGTTGCTACTCGTAATATCCTCCTCTGCAATTTTTGTGAACAAAAATTCGTTCAACATGGCCCGATAACGATCGCCATTGACTGCAACATCCACTCCTTGCTCATTTTCGAAGAAAAATCGCCCAATTTTGCTTGCTTACATACCCGCCAAGATAAAATGAGCTTCATCTGAAAAGATGATTTTTGATTCTGCAACATTACCATGATTTTCAAAGTAAAGTCGCAATATTTCTCAGCGTTGTTCAACCGTATACACAACCATATTCGTTCAGCGGAAGGATAAAACTAATTATCTGTCAAACCAGACATGAGCTAAGTGTTACCATTCACGAAATAAGCACTAGTTGAAAAAAACGTTAGATGGCGGACCCTTTATAAGAGAACTATAAAATGCGTTGTAATTGATGTTCTCTAAAATTGATTTTATTTTGTAAGGCCTTAAGGACGAAAGGTGAAGTCAATACCAAGGTTTTTATGTATATACAGTTTTTGTAGGTCCATTGGTTAGCGCGTTATTGACGTTATAGTGAACCACTTTTTTACAGCATTTAAACTTTGCGTGAGTTAATGTACATATACATATATAAAAATGAATATGTATTTCGTTGTTGTTTTGTTTGTTTGTGTCTTATAGATAGCTAAACCACTGAATCGATTTTCTCGAAATTTTTGCAGTATCTATCTCTCTGTATGTCTGGAAGGACCAGCGTTGCCGTTTTTGGTAGTTTTTCGTTGGTAGTTTGGTTGGTTTGTTGCAATTATCTTACATTTTTGGTAGGTTTTTGTGGCTTTGTTTCGAATAAGCAACAATTTTCACTAATGTTAACACTATTTTAAAAAATTTACTAAGTGTTATAACTCTATGTTCTTTTGCTCAGAGACCGTTAACCCTGCCTTTGCATATGTATCAGACTTCAATAGACCCATTCACAGATTGCCTCGTATTATCTTCAAGTTAATTCAAATATGCGAAGCGATCCATAGTCGTATTAATAAAAACTTAAAAGCCAATCTCAGCCGTCAATATGCAACACCAAACCACAATAAATTTGCCTGCAGCCATGCTCTATCGTTGGCATCAAGTTTTTATGTACGAATACCTTATATTTGCGCCAAGCGTTTTTTTTTTTTCATCACACTCATACATTCTTGCTATACTCAAGAAAGTATACTTTCATGTATCAAGGCTGGGTAACTGAATAAATTTTCGATTGTAATTAACAAAATCATTTTTAATTTTTTTTAATTTGAATTGAATTTTTGGTAGGCTGTGAACGGTTTTTGTAAAATTTTGGAAAATTTTTGGTAAGTAATCAATTTTTGAAGTGGCAACACTGGGAAGGACAAACAAAGTGTATATTTATTTGTCTATATCTTTAAAATGATAATAGAAACATTATTCATAGTCAAGTCAAATTATCAGACAAAAAATGGGTGGAGTTACACAAGTGGGTGTGGTACCTCCCATACAAAGTAAATAATGATTTTGAATAATATTGAGAACGGTTAAAGCTAAAGTTTCAGTATTTAGTCTGGAATACTTAATAGTCAATGCAAATTACCAGTCAAAAAGTGGACAGAGTTGGACAAGTGGGCCTGGTAGCTCCCATACAAAATAAATATTAATTTTTGTATTTCTTGAGAACGGCAATAGCAGAAGTTTCTAAATTATGTTCAAACAATGTCATGAACAATACACATCATCAGTCAATAACTGGGCGAGGTTGGATAAGTGGGCGTGGCACCTCCCATAAAAACTAACAACTAGTAAAGCTTCGTTATCTATCCACATTAGCCATAATGCGGAAATTATAGAAATCGCACTGCATAGAAGCTATCTGTGAACATAAGGTGTGCTTCAAAATGATAAGGTCACCTTAATATTTGCTCAATTCAGCCAAACGATAAAATGTTATTATGTATGGTCACCTTATTCAAAAAAATTCTACGTTCAAATAGGTGAATAATAAGCCGGTTTTGGTCTTAGAGATGTACCGTTATATTATGTTTATTTAAAATTTATGTAAATAAGTGCAAAATTCAATGCGTCACAATGACCTTACAGTGTCTTCCTGGAAGGTGAAAATTATTGAATTTTGACTGGAAGAGGACAAAATTGGGAAAAAATGTAAAAATTTTACTTAAAATACCATTTAAGATAGGGATAGCGTAGCACGCCGGATTTTATCTAGTTTGTTTAGAAAAAGGCAGAATAATTGAATTTTCTGTTAAGAACACCTCGAATTTAATGATTTTATAGCACTGTTCTTTTATAAACTGGCTAAATCGCCTTAAGCACTTATTCCATACAATGCAACATTATATTTAATTTCTATGAAAAAGTCATTGATACATACTCGTAGACTCGTACATTTTTTGAATAATTTAATTTCCTTGAACTCTTGTTACACGGTTTTCATTTTGTTGTATTGAATGTTTAAAACGATTATTTCTCATTTCGTATTTAATTAAAACGGATGATGTCTTGATTGCGTAATAATAAGGCTTTTTCTTAGAAAGAAAAACGGATATCAAATATTATACAACGGAAATGTTGTTTCTTTTTTGAAAAATGAATTAAAACTCAACTAAATCTTGAAAATAATTAAAAGAAAAATATTAAATTAAATTAAATTAAAAAAAAATTATAATTTTATGTGGAGAATCTAAGCTTTTACAGCGTAATCTGCAACAGAAATTTTTTTAAGAATATTTATAACTATCATTTACAATAAAATAGACTGCAAATTTATTCTCTATACATATTCGATTTTTTTTTATTTGAAAATAAATTTAAACTGTAACACTATGCAACCATAATATATTCAAATTTTAATATATAAAAATGATTTTTTTACATCACTTTTTAAAAATATGATTTTAATGGAATAAATGTATAATTTTTTTCCAAATAAATAAGTTTTGATTTATTTACTTCATTTTCAATTATCTGGATATGTTGAATATCATTTACATTGTAAAGTGTTCCTCTCTTGCTTTTTTTAAATCCATATGTACACACAGACACACAGATATATGTACATGTGCACAGTTTTTTTTTACTTCCATACAGCATTCTATCATCGAACTGTCAATTCGTATTAGTTTTTATTTTTGATATAATCCTTGACATGTTTGTTTTTTATATCGATAATATTGCCATCATACAATGTGTGTGTGTGTTTTTTTTTCCAATTTTACAAAAGAGAAATTGAGCCATAAATCCAACTTTTTTTGTTTTTTGTTCTTGTTGTCAGTATGAGTTAAAACGAAATTCTAAATACTGTACATAATAGGAATTCCTAATACTCATTAACACTCTTTTTAATTTTGTTTTATTTTTATGTATCTATTCTTAGTTACAAAATGTTTATTTTAAAGAAGAAAACTTCATGCTGTAACCAGTGTTACCATTATTTTTTTTTAGTAAAACTACAAATTTAGAAGAAACAACTGATTTTCAAGTAAAAAAAAAGACTGCACATACTTACAAAAGTCAAAAAATATGTATAAATGTACCGACAAACGGTCTACTAGTAAAGAGATATCAGCAGATAGCCCACTAATAAAGACGTCTTGGGCTCAGTGAGATAGCTTAAAACTGATAGATGGGTGTTTATACCGAAGCTGGGAAAGTGCAGATGGCAATACAACTTCAAATCTAATAGCGGTTCCTTTCTCAAAAATGATTGAAATTTTAAATATTCCCCTAAGGGACAAAGCGGAGGGCACCTTAGTGTGGCAAAGACAGTAGAAAAATTAAAACAGCGTTATTACTGGGTTGGATGCCAGCCAGGATTGGAAACCCACTTGGTTTTATAATTAAAAAAACCCGGGTGGGTTTTTTATTTAAAAGTTTTCATAGCTTATTTACAACCAAAATAATTAAAATTTGCGTATTGCGAGTACAAATTAATTCGGTTTTAGCTCAAAAGAGATAATGAATTAACAAATTCATCTTTTCCACAACTCTGGACCAATTTCCGAATCCCGTCTCAGAAAAACTTCTCGTCTTTGAGGCAATCCACTTTGAAGCTGATTTTATATTTGTTGGAATAAAGTGATTCGGTAGCATGCCAAGAGATATTGTATACTTCGAAACAGCCAATAGTCAGAAGAAATAATGTCTGGAGAATACGGCAGGAGCGGCAATTGACCGTTTCGAATAACTGTTTGGCTATTTTTGCGTCGTGTGACCGAGTGTTGCAGTGCAAAAGAATATCTTAATCATGTCTGTCTTTATATTCCGACCGTTTTTATCATGATACATGGCTTAAATGAAGTAATTGCAGTCTGCTCCGATCACCGAGTCTTAGCCGCTCATAGTACATAATGCCGCCTTATTCCCACTAAGAGTGCAAAATTGCATTATTAATACTAAAACAACTTAATTATACTAACAAACAAGAAATATTGTCGTAATGAACGAAATTTGGGAGCAGCTATTAAACCCAATAAATCCCCAAAAAACCCATCAAAAACCCAGTTAAACCCGGTGGGTTGGGTTTTTTTAAAATAACCCGGGTTTTTGACAACTCTAATGCCAGCAAGCTGCCGCCGTATGGATAGCAAACTGCACTGAATGTAGTGCGTCTAAAAGTGCAGTCAGAACAAGTCAGAATCATCTGCAGCATTACAAATCGAGAGCACCAGTCGGTAATGCCAAGAAAAATGAAAATCCCAAAGAACTTCATGAAACGATACCTACACGACTAGAAATTGACCGTGATAGGTTGAAAGCCAGGTATTATCGCGCAGTAAACACTGAAGGCTTCCTTGAGGGACAACTGGTACTACTCTACAGCCCACAGCGGAATAAAGGATTATATACTAAACTTCAAGCTAACTGGGATGGACTTTACAAGGTAGTTAAGAGGTTAAACGATGTAGTATACAGAATACAGAAGAATAATAGTCCGCAATCAAAAATGAAATGACTTGCGAGCTATGAGAAGAAAGGTAATGAGCCTATTCGGGACGAACAGGCTTAAGTGGGAGGCAGTGTTACGAAAATAAAAATGCAACACATCAGCACTTTAAAACTGTATTGTAGGATTCTGGTATATTTTGTGTCACCCTGTCAATTTGGCAGCACTGCCAAATCGACCATCTTTACGTTACATTTGAATATGAAAATAGAAGATGTTAGATATTTCCGGAACCTTCCAAACTGTAGGCAATTAGGTATATAAAGGAGCTGCTTTACCTACAAGTTGGCTGTCAATAAATAAAGTTGTGTTAAAGCGGAAATAAAAGTGTTGTATTAAGACAAACAGTATAAAAGTTATAGTGGAATAAATAAAAACTGTAAAACAACAAAATAAAGAGGTGTTTATTTTATTTTAATGCAATTTCAACGAACTCAAACGTTTTAAAGAGGTTAAAACGTAACGTAAGGTTGTATAACATATACCGCAATAAAATTACCTTTAGGTAACGCTAAAAGTTTTTTAAATCTGCTCAGCCGTTTAAGAAATATAATTTTTTTGGCAAATTAACAGTGGATTCGCATCACTACGCACTTACGTATGAGTGATATTCTATTTGTGCAGGAGTTGTTCATATATACATATCACTCATACGTACGTACTTACGTAGCATGTAATATGATTCCACTGTTATTTTGCCAAAATTTTTTTATAGTATTTCTTAGACCTAGATGTGAGTGAGCATCACACAATGTATGAACCCTCTCTTTCTTTGCGATCAGTGGTCAAAAAAAGGTATAATTGCATTATCGCATTAAAAAAGGTAGGAGTAAGTGGTGTAATGTGGTGTAATTCTTACTTTAAAAATGTAATTCAAATAATAAAATTGAAAGTAAAAAACTAAATTCTTAAAAACTGCATAATCTGCACAATTTACAGAAAAACTTATTTAAAAAAAGAAAAAAATTTCAAAACGCTGGCTGTAACGCACTGTATACCATATCTTAGCTTTTTAACATTTCAAATGTAGGGTACATACATATGTATGTAAGTGTTATTGTATATTTTACAGCATAGCCTGAGGGTGTTTTATTCAAAGTAAAAAATTCATTTTTTTTTTGTAAACTTTTCTATTGTGTTTGATTTACCATACAATTGATTGTAATGGTCATAGTCACAACGTTTTTAAAAATATTTGCCATTAAAACTCATGGTTATGACTACAGTGTCTGACGTTTGTACTGAGGCTTTTTGAATTTGAAAAACTTTGTTCGAAAAGGAATAAATACTCAGTTAGAGATTTGAGAAAATCAAAAATTCCTATGCTTTCAGATCAAACTGAAAGGCATATCAATACGTACGACACAATCTACACTGAAATTATAAAACCCGGGCTTAATATTGGGCGATAATCTACATATACAAGAATAATTGACAGTTGCATGATAGCATAACTGCACTTGTTAAGCCAAGTACGAGTATCTATCGTCTGAAGATGCTTTAAAGATCTTTTCAGACTTTAGGTTTTACTTTTATAGCCTAAATTAAAATGACTTTCAGAATGAAATTGCCTTCATTATTGACTATTATTTCTACGAAACTCAGCTATTTGAGCCTTAAAAATCGAAATTATAGACATAAAAATACAGGAATCTTTCTTTCTGTTTGCTATAGCCCTATATGTGTATACTTTTGTATATTATAGTTTGAAAAAAAGAAACATTTTGTTGAAACAAATAGAACTCATCTCATCAAGTGTAATAAAATATCATCAGACTATTATTTATATTTTGATGGACAATTAGTGTTAACTGCACAAAGAAAAAACGATTACTGAGATAAATTTCCAATTTTCTATATATATTTCATTTTGTAATTGCTACATATAGGGTGCGCCAAATAAATTTTTGAAAATGCTATAAAAAAAAAACAACTGAATATTTTCTCGAATTTCTTTTTTTATTTGAAAATACAATCCTTCCGGTTAATAATGGAAAATAATTTCAATCAAATGGCTGCCTCGGGTGGCCATGCAGTAGCCTACATGATCGGTCTTATTTTTAAGCACATTATCGATTGTGAGCAGCTGTATTTCACCAATGGCTTCACGAATATTGTCCTTTAAAGCGTCAATTGTCTCTGGCTTGTTGGCGTAACACTTATCTTTGACGGCACCCGACAAATAATAGTCCAACGGTGTCAAATCGCAGCTCCGAGGTGGCCAAACGACATCAGCTCTGCGGCTGATAATGCGATCTTCAAAAACAGGGCGCAAAACATCGAGTGTAGCTTCGGCTGTGTGGCACGTAGCGCCGTCCTGTTGAAACCAAATGTTGCTACTCGTAATAACCTCCTCTTCAATTTTTGTGAACAAAAATTCGTTCAACATGGCCCGATAATGATCGCCATTGACTGTAACGGCCACCCCTTGCTCATTTTCGAAGAAAAATGAGCAATTATGCCTCTGGACCAAAATCCGCACTAAACAGTGACTCGTCTTGGGTGTACCGGCTTTTTAATGGTTGCGTGTGGGTTTTCTGTTCCCCAAATGCGATAATTTTGCATGTTTACATACCCGCCAAGATCAAAATGAGCTTCATCTGAAAAGATGATTTTTTTTTTGGCAAAATGGGCATCTTCTGTAAGTCGATCGCAGGCCCACTTAGCGAAGGGTATATACACAACCATATTCGTTCAGCGGAAGGATAAAACTAATTATCTGTCAAATCAGACATGAGCTAAGTGTTACCATTCACGGAATAAGCACTTGTTGAAAAAAAACGTTAGATGGCGGACCCTTTACTAGCACCATATGTGTGCTGGTATCATCAGTGTCCAAATCATTGTGGTTTTGTGGTTAAAACTTAGACAATTTCATATATAAGTAAAAAAAAATTTTTTATTTTTTGTTTTCTTTTGTAAAAATCCTAATTCATTTGAGTGGCATTAGCTAATGATAGATGTTACAAAGAGTTATACATGCATGTTATGTTATGACCGTGAAACCTTAAAAGAGTAATTTTTACTTGCGGAAAAATATTGTATAAAATAAAAAATGTACAGATTTTTATTCATAGAAAAATTTTTATTTTTATATGTACAATTATTTAAACGATATGTAGCTGTATTTGAATATTTTCTTTATATCGGGTTTTCTATTTAATGGTTTCAAGATCGCCAGTATGGCAAGATTGTCAGCTGTTAAACAGGTGATTCAAACGTGGTAATCCGGTGGTTACATCAAATAGGCATAATTCTCGCATATGAGACTCAGGATCTCAGAAGTGATTGTGGGGAGACCATTGCATCCGGAAAAAAAAGGAACTGTTTGATGTGCATTTTGGTCTGCAGATATGGTTGCCAGATGTCCTTTTATAGCTTATTAAGAATCATGAAAAATTATGGTTTGTCAAGATTTTTTTAAGTATTCCTTACACAAAGTTCTACAAAAAGCTATTAAACATTTTAGTGCATTGATAACATAAAGCATTTTAAGCGAATTTGTTTCGAAGCTTAGTTTGTCTGAATAATTTATAATTAAATTTTTATAAGTTACAAATTTGATCAAAAATGAAGCACCCCTTTCTTATATTTGAGATGAGCTTTATTAAACGAAATATGAGCCGTTTCGATCGATAACCTTTTGCCATTTTTGCGAATAAGGCATTTTTCTATCAGTGTAGAACTACTGAACGAAAAAGTGATCCAATTGCGGTTTGTAGGACTCTAAAGAATTTTAATTTACATCATTAAGAGGATTCTGCAGAGATTGAAATAAATCTGCCGGGTCATTAAAGATGGGTATTGTCTGGTTGATGAAACGCAGCTCCTTTTCTATTGATCAATTCTCTATCCTATTGATCAATTCGTCGCGGCAGTTTTGAACAAGAGCTCGGGTCCGCCATCTAACGTTTTTTTCAACTAGTGCTTATTTCGTGAATGGTAACACTTAGCTCATGTCTGATTTGACAGATAATTAGTTTTATCCTTCCGCTGAACAAATATGGTTGTGTATATGCTTGAACAACGCTGGGAAATATTGCGACATTACTTTGATCGATCGACTTACGGAAGATGCCGATTTTGCCAAAAAAAAAAAATCATCTTTTCTGATGAAGCTCAATTTGATCTTGGCGGGTATGTAAACAAGCAAAATTGTCGCATTTGGGGCACAGAAAACCCGCACGCATACATTGAAAAGCCGATACACCCATGAGGAGTCACTGTTTGGTGCGGATTTTGGTCCAGAGGCATAATTGGGCCATTTTTCTTCGAAAACGAGCAAGGAGTGGTACCTCAATAGATTTATTGAAAGACACGTTTGGTGACCGCCTAATTTCACGTTTTGGGCCTGTGAATTGGCCTCCCAGATCTTGTGATTTAACACCGCTAGACTACTTCCTGTGGGGCTATGTAAAGTCATTGGTCTATGCGGTAAAGCCACAAACGTTTGACCATTTGGAAGACAACATTCGCCGTGTTATTGCCGATATACGGCCACAAATGTTGGAAAAAGTCATCGAAAATTGGACGTCCAGATTGGACTACATCCGCGTCCAGATTGGACTACATCCAGAAATTATATTTAAAATGTAATGCCACAAGATTATCTTCCGGATAAATAAAATTCATGTTAATTGAATAATCCATCGTTAAAGTTCTATACCTCTATAAAAACACCGGTTATTATCAAAATGCTCCGTATACGGCGGATTATAAATGCCTGAATGTAATTAGCATCAATTATAGCTGCATTCCATGACCCGCAATCATATAAAAATATACTTCCTACACGAGTTATAAATCGAGAATGCTCTATAGCATTCATTTGGCTGCCTAGATTCAATCTATTCTCAACATCTGCACTGGAACTGCCGGATATAGTGAGAATCGGGGTATCACCCAAATTTCTATTATCAATTCGAAAGATCATTGTATTATTAGCATTGATTCAAATAATTTTGCTTTTGCCTGTATGGAATCAAGCTTTAATTGCATCTCGTAATGTTTGAGAGCTTGGTGTTGATGTCGTCTGCGTAATACAAGTCTTCTAACCTTATGTAAAGTACCCACGTTACACCAAGTTGTACACAAACGAGGAAAACGGTAAATCTTGCCTGAAACATCTGATAGTATTTTCTTAATGTTATACCTGAATCAAAAGATGAAGGAAAAATTTTTAAGCAGCTAGTTTGTTCTAAATTAACTTAAATTTTATTTCTTAATCCATCGTCCAAATTATTAAAAAATCTTTGTAGAAATAGATTTTTTTCAATTGTATTATATTTTCCTATTTTTAAATACTTTGAACGCTTTTTTACGGCGCGTTTGCATTACAAATATTTACAAAAATTTTGAGTAAAAGGCCTGCGCGTTTTGATCATTAAGAGTTGGCAATACTGCTTACATTTGATATTTGAAATTTATTTAAATGACATCTCGAAATATATAATATGAAAATTGAAATAATTTTTTTGAACACAGACTCAGCTGATGAAAGTTCAATAAAGTGTTTTTCAAATTTAATCATAGGGGAGGTTGAAATCAGGAGTAATATTCAAAGGAATTTATTCGCAAAATTTGCCATCACATTCTCCCTTTAGTTGACTTTCATAATACCTACTTTTTTACCTAAGGAAAATTTTTCAATTTCGAAGTTGAAACGGGAAACATATCCCAAAAAAATTTCCTTTGGAATAGGGAATTCCTTTTTAGAATTGGACTGAATTTTTTTGACTGTCAAGATTTTTCCTATAACTGTCAAGAATTTTGTAATACTGAATCTGGGAACCCTATCCGGAAATGTCATTGGGCTGTATTTTTTCGAAAATGACACTTAAAGAACCGCTATTGTCATATAAGAGTGATAACGTACTTTTTTAGCCGGTAATTGAAAATTATGAACTGGAACAACTTTTGTGTTTTTAGGTTTAAAGCTAGGATCACACGATTGTCGCAAATGTACCAACATGACACAAATTCAATTGTGCTTTATTGTCGCAAAATATCACAATTATCCCAATTTATTCTTCGAAATAAAAAAAATGTTAAAATTATCGATTGTCGCACATAACACAATAAATATTGGTGCATTTATAATATTTCTGTTGCAGCATTATTACCTACTGGGAGGTCACATGATTGTTGTAACAATAATTGATGCATTGCTTCTATCATGTGACCCCAGCTTAAGGCTGTAAGACAGTCAACAAATACTTGCGTATGAGCAATAAATCTTTAAACATTATTACTTATACGACTTAATGACTAAACTCTCGCCAAATATTGAAAAAATTTAATATAAGATTTCTATTCAAACTCAACATATGTATGTATGTATTATGGACCATATGAGTTAGGGTATAACTGATATTATGGTTTGTATACGAAGAATTTTCTTTTATGAAATTCTTTTTTCTGACAACAAAGTTACTTTTAAACTTCATATAAGTATTATAGCTAAACAATATCTGGAATGTTTCTGGTATTTCCTGCTGTTGACAATTTTTTAAAAAATTTTTTTAAATGTTTACTTTGAACAATATTTATATGATAGTGGTTTTTTGAAAGAAATTCAAAAAACGATAAGAAGAAAAAATTTTACCAAAAATGTTTTATCCTTCTATTGTTTAATGTGTTGCTTTTCTCTTAATACATCAAAGTGTCAAGTTTAACATAAAGTCGGTTGTTTATGAATTTTTCACTTAAAATTTACTTTACTAACTTAACAATGCGTGTAAGTTTAACTTTTGCTGTAGAAAGTTTTTCGTTTTATGAGGTTTTTCGCACTCTTTGCACGCTGCTTATCATTTAAAAATTTCATAGGTTCCACAGTATATTGGTAACGTTACACAAAGTTTCTTAGAAGGCAGGCTTAACATAAAAGCAAAAATCATATAAAAGTACTTAAAAAGTGTTTTCATATTTTAATAAAGTTTACTAAAAAGACACTTAAGAAGTAATCCTTCTCTATTCTGTTGGTAGCATGCATGTTCAGCGTTCAGCGTTTAGCGTTCAGCGTTGATTCATAATCTTATACCAGTTTTACAGTTTTTACTTTCAAAGCACATCAGTATAAACAAAGTTCAAACTAAAAAAAAAAAAAAAAAATTGTCACAACAAAAAACTTAAATATTAAAATGAAATAAATAACAATATACGAGTATCTTTTATATACAAATACTTATGTATGGATGAAAAATGTGTACGTACTTGAAAACAAATACTCTTTTTCTTATGCACCCTGATGCATTGAAGAGACAAAACTTAAAGTTCACTTCACTTCCACAGAACACCAGAGTCTTTTTTTTGTTTTCTCTTAACAAGTTTTTTTCCGTACGCAAAACTTAAAAATTAATAAATTTTCTTGTAAAAAGAAAAATAAATTTTTTCTTTATTAAAATTTTGTTGCAAGAAAAAGACAGAGATTATTTGTTTATTTTGTTAACACTTTGTCAAAACCGATTCATTTAAATAATTCTCTTAAAATTGTTGAATTAAGTAGCTATGATGAGATATTATTCACATAGGAATCTTGTTTGCTTGAGACCAGTCCTATTTTGGCCTTTTTCAACATACAACCTATGTTTTTTTTTCTCTGTCACTCCTCTAGGGAGCATATTGGCTTTCCACAAAGTATATATTGCTTTGTTTCAGTTTCTTTAATCAATTTAATATTTTTAAGCTAAGTAGGTGATTAATCCGCTGTAGCTTCCTCCATATGATTTTTTTTGTAGTGGTGAAGATCCTTGCTAATTGGGTGCGATGTTTTTACTTTTGCATTGTAATTTTTTTTCCAGTAGGTAGCGTGTTTTTCCCGATCATTAGTCTGATGTTTGTCATCATCGCTAGAGGTATGGGGGAAGGTCAGGGGGCTTTTTTCTTTTTATTTTTTAGATGGAGTTGTCTGGAGGAAAGTTGAAGCCTTTTTTTATTATTAATAAACATTCGAATCAATAATTAAATTTTTTCTGCGTCATGTCCTCTGCTGGGGCTCGAACCTAGGTCGTTTGTGTTATTATGCGTGCTTTCTAACCACTGCACCACGCCACCACCTATGGGTAAATAAATAATTTTTATATTTTGTGTGACTCAATGGTAAAGGGTGGTGAATAACACTATGCAACAAATGGAAAAAAATTGTCTGACCATGGATAACCACTATATTTTTTTGATGCGCTATGGTCGCCTAACTTCAAAACTTCCAAGTCCCTAGTTTTGAAAATAAATTTTGTTGTTGCAATTGTATGTAATTGGTGTCGTATAAGTGATATTATTTTTTCAAAATTTATAAATATCACCATACGCTCGCTCAGTGGAATTTTCTGGAATTACAGTAAATTTTTTCTTTTTCAAGATTAGGTACTTTTACTTTATTGGGAATAAAATATGTATCTGTCAATCGATTTTCATGAATTATGGTTTATTTTATATCTATTATATGCAACTTTATGAATAAATAGTGAAACTGGTAAATATTTGCTACTTTCTATTTTAGGTGCATTTTTAGAAATCAAAAATATCATAATTTAAAAAACAATTTTTTTTATGATATAGTTTCTCAATAACTCCAAAAATATGGTTTATATTAAAAAATTATATTAGAATAACTTAAAGCTGGTATAATATGGAATATTCTAACATATGGTTTGATGAAGTCGAATGAGTCATTTCAAAGTTATTGTAAGATGTATGAAGCAGCCTCTTCAATAATCTCACATCCTAGAACAAAAATTCTAAAAAAAAACTTACATGTTAAGAAAAAATTTTACATGTTAAGCACTCAAATTAAAGCTTAAAATATTGAGAATAAAATAAGCTTTAAATCATAAAAATCGGCTGGCTAGTGCTGATTTTATGCGAACTTAAATGCAGGCACCTAACTTTAACCAAAATTAGCGAACAAACTTTTTCTTGCAAAATTAATGGAAATTTTTTTTTTTATGTCAACAAAGTTAACAAAAATTCCTAGAATATAAAGTTAACATTTTAAGCATTAAAATGAAAATCAGATATGTTAATCCATAAGGGCAGGTGCCTAACTTTGACAAAAGTAAAGGACTCATTTTTAATGGCTATGGTAGGCAGCTACGTTTGCGTCATTTTAGCCTTATGAACAGTCCCAAAATTCTATTGCAAAATCAATAGCTGGTTTTAGAACAGGAAATAACCGCTTTCAAAACGGCTTTCTGGGAAGCTTTGGCTGATATTTTGATCCCTTGTATACAGAAATGCAAATCGGCGACCTTATAGTAAACTGGATTACCTTTTCGACCCGTGGGGTGAGCTCAGAATTTCTCTAGATTACTGTGCTTACATCTTGTCGTTTCGTTGATTATACTTCTTTGGTTTGGTAAACATTTTTCATCCATAAACAAAGTTTTCTGATCAAATTATCATCGTACTCCTCCAAAAGACGTTTGGATTTTTCTACCCCATTTTCTTTAAGTTGCAGTCGACAAATGTTCGGTATTACGTTTTAAAGCCCTAAATTTAAGTCTATTCCAATGATTTAACTCCTGAACTTTTGCGTGATATTAATTTTAAGTGTAATGACTTGCTGTTTCCGAGGAGGACATCGCAGAGTTCTTGATTTGACGGCTTTATTGACATGCTATGTTCGAACTGTAACTGAGCGGCTAGGGAATGGTAAAAGCTGACACATTTTTAAATACCACTTATAGACTTAAGCTTTAGGGATTAGTTTTTATAAGCCATATAATATACATGTATATATGTGGCCTACTTTTTAGCGTTTTTAACTTTAAGATGTAACCTATGCATAAAATCTGAACTATACCCATGGTATGTCGACAATAGGAAACTAGAAAACTAGCTTCGACTACTGGAGAATTTGGTGTTTTGCACAAGAAAAAAAACATTAAATTTCTCAATTTCAATAAAAAAATATTTACATTTGACTTAATAATCTTAAAAAAAGCAAATTAATGAATTGTAATAACTAGTCATCATATATACCAGATTCACACGCGTAAGGGCAGTAGCTTGAAATAAACAAAAGTCTTAAACTGCCGACTATTGGTACATTCACCATATGTATTATATTATAGAGTGGGATCTGTAATACCCCTTCTTTGACTATCACAGGCAATAGTTTGTTGTACGAATAAGATGGTTCTTAAAGTGTGATTATAATTCGTTACGATCTAACAAATTTAAAATTCACACAAATTTTTTTTATTTCAATTATCATTTTTGTTTCATTGAATATTTATTCTTTAGAAACAAATGGATTTTTATAACCACTTCATTAAATTTGTCTATTACATACAATCTATTCATCCATCGATCAATCTATCATATCATTCATTCATTCATTAAATATTCCCCTTGACTTCTCCCATTCATTTATTTATTTAGTAAAGTGTTTCTGTTTTTTTTTTCGTTTTTCTCTTTTTTCAATTCTTTTATTTGAATCAATCATAAATGTAATTGAAAGTCCAATTGAAAAAGCAAAAATAAACGAATGAAAATGGTGTGGAATGGGCATATAAATGAAAACAAAAAATGTTTCCTCAATATATTGTTAAAAAAAGAAAACAAGCATGACAAACTGTATTAAAGACCATAAATATTTTTGTGTCTGGTGAACATATTTTTTATGAACGAATGTTGGTTATATCACTGCTGTTATTGTTGTTATTGCTGCTTTTTTTGCTGTTTCAAAGCTTTAGAATTTATTCGACCATAAAAATGTGAAAGTGCCAACAACATAGACGATGACAAACGTTTCAAATGAGATGACAATTTTTGGTTCGTACTAACAATAAGTGATGAGTATATGCTTTAAAAAGGAGTTTATGACCATTAAAGACCATAAACGTATAAAAACAATAAAAAAGCAAAAAAGTGTGAGAGACAGAGTGTGTGTGTCGGAGAAAGAGAGAGATTAGAAAAAGAAAAATTTATAACAAGAAAACAAATGTTTCAAAATGATATAAAATAGATCCTTTTTATGTTGGCGTATGTACGAGTTTGTATTTCGTGTCTATATAATCAAATAACTTAAGTACTCTCTCCCACCCAATGAATGACTGACTGACTGACCGACTGGATGAGTGTATGAGCTGCGATATATAGCACAAACGTACATACACTTTATGAAGATGATGACATCTATAAGAAGTGGTGGATATACAAATTTAAGTAGTAAAACATCAGTATTTTACGTGTGTCCGTAATAGATTGGATACATGTGTGGATACTTTAGGGAAGACATATTTGCTCCAATACCATTAATAGAATAAAAGATGAAAATGCGTTTAGGAAGTTTAGCTTATTACTAGGCGTGCAGCATTAATGTTTTTTATAAATATTTTATTTTCCAATAGGAATAAGCACGTATATCTAAGCTTTAGTTTAATAAATTTATTAATTAAAAAAATTTCTAAATAAATTTGATTTATATACAAGCGATTTTAATAAAATTTGATTAAGTTCGAATTTTCAAACAACTTTCGAACATTTCGATTATTTGAATAATTCAATTATAAACATTTATATTATAAGATGCGCGCCACTGTGGTATAATAGGTAAGACACCCTCCTACCAAACAGAAGAAGAAGATCCTTGGTTCAATACCAGGCCAGACCATCTGAAAAAAAAGAAAACGTTTTTTTTAACAGCGGTATCACCTTAAAATAATAGCTAGTATCTACTGGTTATAAGTATTAATACTATTGAAAACTTCTCTAATGTATTTGCCGTACTTAGCCGGCGATTGAAGTGCCGGTGTTTCCTCATGGAATATTATGGGATTTATAATTGTTACGAAAATAAAAATGTTTAAAAAGAAAATACACCACATCAGGGATTACATTGTGAGATTTTAGCTACAAAATTTATTGGTTTGTGTCAAGGCTCTTGTGTTTCTATCACTGCCTTGTCTGTACTATTCAGAGAGCTACCACTTGCATGTTTTACGGTATTGCCAGTTCGATTCCTTTTTGTATACTATAATTTTACATCTTTTGAATTTAACGTAGATAAATAGAAATTCGAAATTGATAATGAAGTCATAAAGTAAGTTCGTGTTTAGGTGTAAATAAAAATTTTGTATAAACGAATATTAAGTGCAAGATAAATAAGTTGCTGTATTAAGACAAAGTGTAATTGTGTAAAAAGTGTACAAATAAAAAGAATTGTATAAAGAAATTTTAAATTTGCTGCGTTATTTTATTTTACGCAATTTAAAAGAAGTCAAACGTTTTAAAGAGGTTAAAACGTAACAATATATACATATAATATATTATGTGATACAGTGTTACCACCAACAGCATTATGTATTGCACACAATCGGCATCAAAATTACGCATATGAAGAAATTTTACACTCGAAATTCTGTTTTTGCGGATATTATATACACGCAGTAACTCCAAGGTATAAACGGACTGGAGTTTTTTTTCATAGAAAATAAATAATAAATATGTGGATTCTAAAGGGTCTTAGTTATACATCAAATATGAGCCTTTATAAATAATAAGAAAACCAGCATTTTATCCAATAATAACTGTAAGTTTATTCAGAACACAAAAACAAAAAAGCTCAACGCATAATCCATGAAAGCAAGGTATGAATACTTTAAATGCAATAATCGAATAATGGTTTACATATCCTTTGTAATCCAGAGCAGATAGTAAGCGAATAGGATCATTCGGCTCCATGGAGTTCTAAACTTTTGATAATGTCGCCTTAATTTCAACTAGTGTGTTAAACTTTTACTGATAAGCTCTTCTACACAATTCCTTCTAAAGATGTTCTATTCAATTATATTCTAGGCTCTGCAGGCAGGTGTTTTCTTAAGTTTGAGTCACGTTCTGATGTTTGCTTTAAATCTTTGGCTTGGTAGAGTGAGGAATTGCTTGCAATACTCTCTTTATCTGTAGTTTGCTTCATATTTTCTGTTCGAATATTCAGATAAACAAATGTGTTCACTTTACTACCGAAAAAAATGTGAATTTTCGTCACCAGCATTCAAGCTATAGTCCCATACTATTCTTCATGCTTAACAGTAGTTTTTGTATTTTTATGACCTAATTCGGTTTGTTTGCGAAATTTCGTATGTCAAATTTCATATGACAAAAATTCAAAACACACACACAATGGCAACACTGATGTGTTGATACTAAAGAAGGTACTTGCGAGTCGACATATGTATACTCTTTGCTCATGCATGTTTTCAGTTTTCAGCTGTCAAAGTTTGTTTACTTTTTTGTTTATTTGTTTAAATTGTTTCCTTTATTTACATTTTTAGAGCCGCCATGTTTAAAATTCAAATTGTATCACTAAAAAAAAACGTTGTTACTCGTATGTGAAGAAGTGTTTTGGAATTTCTTTTTTAGTTCAGAATTAAAGTTTTATAATTAGTGTATGAACAATAAAAAACAAAAATGCGGGTTTGTTGTGTGTGCAAAATATATATCCAGTTGGATTATGAAACTTATTTAAAATTCCCAACGACCCACCGAAAAGAGCAAGCAGTATAATTCGTTCCGGAAGGAGAGCATTACTATTACCACATGCTAAGCCTGTTTTAAGCCAATTAGAAAACAAATTCGTTTCAGTAAAAGAGTAAGTAGATCGTATACAGTCTAGTTCTTGAACATACATACGGTGCAAGGAAAGTACCTGTAGACTGCTTTACAAATCAATTGAATAGAAAATTTTTCGAGCCATATTGAATAATTCTAATTATATGCCTTTTGTTGTTAGAGCATCGTTATCAGTTGATTATAATGATGTAGCAGATGTGTCACCCATAATGTCTCTAAAGATAACATCAGAACCATTTAGCACTTTTAGAAATGATGCTTCAAATACGAAGTAAGTATATTTGCGTTTGTTTATTTCTATAAACCAATTTTAATAAAGGGTCCGCCAAATAATTTTTTTTTTGAAAATGCTTGAAAAAAAACTACTGAATATTTTTTCAAATTTATTTTTTATTTGAAAGTACAATCCTTCCGGTTAATAATGGAAAATAATTTCATTCAAATGGCAGCCTCGGCTGGCCATGCAGTAGCCTACACGATCGGTCCAATTTTATTATTTTTTATTTATTTAATTATCGATTGTGTGCAGCTGTATTTCACCAATGGCTTCACGAAAATTGTCCTTTAAAGCATCAATTGTCTCTGGCTTGTTAGCGTAACACTTATCTTTCACGGCACCCCACAAATAGTAGTCCAACAGTGTCAAATCGCAGCTCCGAGGTGGCCAAACGACATTAGCCTTGCGGCTCATAATGCGATCTTAAAAAACAGGGCGCAAAACATCGAGTGTAGCTTCGGCTGTGTGACACGTAGCGCCGTCCTGTTGAAACCAAATGTTGCTAATATCCTCCTCTTCAATTTTTGTGAACAAAAATTCGTTCAACATGGCCCGATAACGATCGCCATTGACTGTAACGGCCACTTCTTGCTCATTTTCGAAGAAAAATGGCCCAATTATGCCTTTGGACCAAAATCCGCACTAAACAGTGACTCGTCTTGGGTGTATCGGCTTTTCAACGTATGCGTGCGGGTTTTCTGTGCTCCAAATGCGACAATTTTGCTTGTTTACATACCCGCCAAGATCAAAATGAGCTTCATCTGAAAAGATGATTTTTTTTTTGGCAAAATCGGCATCTTCTGTAAGTCGATCGCAGGTCCACTTAACGAAGCGAAAACGCATTGGACACAACCATATTCGTTCAGCGGAAGGATAAAACTAATTATCTGTCAAATCAGACGGACCTTTTACGCTACTACGCTTCATTGAAGAAAACGTCCGAATCCATTGTCACCCGTAGGTTATGTAACAATAGTAACGGAACTTTTTCATAATTCTGGGAATGATGTTTCATTTACCGGGTTGGTATACTTATTTTTAGAAGAGAAAATATTAAAATCAATAAATTAAAATACATTTTTTAATTTTTAAAGCGCGTTATATTGAAGAAAATAACATGAATCCCATATTGTTTGAGTCACTTTTTACCTGGGATCAGATCACAATGACAGCAGAATAAGTTCCACAATATAACAACGAACATGGAAGTAAGTGATTTTTTGTTTTTATCGTAATCAAAAATTTATAATTTATTTTTCATCTTAAAGGGGAGTTTTTGAATGCTGCTATTGACCACGTATATCTTTTTGGCGTCCTTATTAAAATACCGGTCCTATTCAGGATCATTGCGAACTCAAATATTGTTTGATAAATTTTCGAGAGCTCGTAATATATGTATGTATGTATGTATGTATGTTTGTACATATGTATGCCAGAAGTGCACAATGTATGCTTAAAGTCTAGCAACTTGATTAAGTTTGGCTTAAATGGAATTTACAAAAGATTATTTTTGTTAAATTCTAGACAACATCAAATTTAATAAAATTATTTCATATGTACATACATATATGGGCTTAAGGGTTGCCAAACATCATATTTCATATTTATATTAATTTAATAAAACAAAAACACGTATTGTTTAAATGAAACTTGATGAATGCGTTAATGTTACTTTTCATTTTTCTTTACTATTCTTTGTTTACATTTTAATTTTTTATCAGCTGTCTTTGACATATTCGAGCCGCTTTAAAAAAAAAAGACTGTTGTTCTTGCTTTATAAGCGTCTTAATAACGTCATTTCTAATATAATTCGATGATATAATTAATATAATTTCTATATCAAATTCGTTATTCATCATGACGTACGTATGTACATAAGTCCGTCTCTTTGCTTGGCTTATTTGAGAAAAATTGCCTCAATTGCTATAAATCTCATCTTTACAATTCAATATTTATTCTGTCATGGTGTTAACCCCCAAATGACATGTGTAAGCCAGCCTAAGCCCACTTATTTATACAACAATAATACTTATCTATTTATTCTGTTTACATATTGTTCTTTTCAATTCATTTCTTCCTGTCTACTAAAATTTCAATTATCTCACTCTATAGTAAATAAAATAAAAAAATAAAAAAAATTTATTTACTGTCAGTATTAATGTTGTGTTTTTTCATTATGAAATTCGATTATTTGGTTTAAGTTTTTTTTTGTTTATTTTTTTTACGACTGTAGACAAGTTGCTTAACTGATAGACAAAATGTGTCCCAAATTTTCAGCACGAGGTCCAGATGATTTGTTACAGTTTCATATCGTAAAAGCAATAAAATAACACTTTTCCGTAAAAGTAATAAAATTTTTAGCTGTGTGTGGGTGTTGTTTTTGCTTTCTTTAGGTTTATAACTTTTTCGATTTATCACTTGTTTATCGCAACGACTTAAAAAGGATTTAAAATATTTTATTTCGTATTGTTTTAGTTGTTTTATACTTTTAAAAATGCTTACAAAAAAAAAAAAAAAATAAAATAAAATAAAATTTATTTGTGAAGAGTCATCAAACCTCCGCCCAAAAGACCGAGAATCTTAAAAAAAATTTATAAATGTTTTTTGATGTATTAAATTACTTTTGTTGTCCATCATAAATGCTTGAAATGCTACGAGGATTAGAAAGTTTTATGACCAAAATAATAATAAAAAAAATGCTTCTTTATATATAAAAGAGGACTATGAAATGCGTTGTAATTGACGTTCTCTGAAATGAGTTAACCGATTTGATTTTGTAAGCCCTTAAACGTAAGGTAAAGTCAATACTAAGTACATGCGGTTTTTGTAGGTCTATTGGTTTGCGAGTTATTGACGTTTGAGTGAACCCCTTTGTATTGCATAAGTTTTACTTGAAAACGAAATTTCAGCATTTAAACTTTGTGTGCGTTAGAGAATATTTTTAAAACTGTGTATATAAAAAGCATACATATGTATGTAAGCTTTCATTCTGGGCGGTGCCACGCCCATATTAAATTTGTATTTAAATGTTAATATCTTTAAAATGGTAATAGTAAGAGTCCCTAAATTTGGCAAAAAAAAAACTTTGTGGTCAATATAAATAATCAGTCAAAAATTGGGCCGAATTGGATAAGCGGGAGTAGAACCTCCCATACAAAGTACCACCTTGATCGAAAAGTTCCCGGAATTCATTCAGAAAATTAAAAATACAGGTATATTCATCTAAATCTATATTGTCCCTTTCAAAGTAATCCCCATCGACTGCAACATACTTATGCCAGCGCTTGATGCAATCCTCGAAGCAGTTTTTATATTCGGTTTTCGGTATGTGCATCAGTGCTTCCTGTGATTTTTCCATTATTTCCTCTCGGCTGCTGAAACATGTTCACTGTAATGGTTTCTTAACTCGATTGAACAGAATGAAGTCACAGGAAGTCAAATCAGGTGAATTTGATGGCTGTTGGATGGTATTTGTTGCATTTTTCATCAAAAAATTTCGAATAATGATGGCACTGTGCGACGGTGTGTTATCATGGTGCAAAAACCACGAGTTTTCTGCCCACAATTCTGGTCTCTCTCGACGACTTGCTTCACGCAAACGTCTTATAACGCCTAAATAATTCTCTTAAAATTCAAGATGCCCTACAACGTTGTAATCCATGAAACCCGTGAGCACCGTTGCCCTTTTTTTTTGACTGAAAACGACGTGGTTTTTTTAGTCTCGGCTCATTTTGTGAACGGTATTCATTTGCCTGATGTCTGGATTGCGTGGCGTACTCATAAACCCACATCTCATCTCCATTTATGATCCTTTTGATGAATGTGGGATCGGATTCAGCCTCGCAAATCGCGTCTTTTGTGACCTCAACACGGTCTCCTTTTTGCATGAATTTGAGGTCTTTTGGCTCTAACTTTACTAATACACGACGGAAACCCAAATCATTAACCTAAATGTCTTGGACGGATGCAAAGTCGATGTTCAAGACCTCCGCTATCTCTCTGATGGTTAATTTGCGGTTATTGACCAACATTTCTTTTACTTTATGAATGTTTTCGTCGGTTTTCGTTGTTGAAGGTCTGTCATCATCTTCGATTGACTCACGACTACTTTTGAACCGCTCGTCCCACTGGTAAGCGACAGTTTTCTTTAGTGAATCGTTGCCGAAACACTTTTCCAACCTTTTCAACGTTCGCGCACCATTAAATTCGTTTTTTACGCAAATTTTAATACAAGTTTGTTGTTGCAAATTTAAATCCATTTCTAAAATTGTAAAAAATCGCTAACACATACCAAGAGATAGATGTACACTTGGCTACGTAGCTTTTGCAAATGTCAAGCTATGACGCTAAGATTTAGCGGGAATATCAACAGCAGATGAACCAACTTAACAAAAAAAAAAAAAAAGAAAGAAGTCTCAAATCGGAACACGGGGGTTATTCCAGGAAATTTTTGATCATAGTGGTATACATTGATTTTTGTATATCTTTCGAACGGTAATAGTGAAATGTTCTGAATTTGTTTTAAATAACTTAGTAGTTAATACACATTATCAGTCGAAATTGAATAAGTGGGTGTGGCATCTCACATACAAATTAAATATTGATTTTTGTATATCTAGAGAACGATAAGAATGGAAGGTTCAAAATATGGTATAAATGGCATCTTATGTGGTACAAACCATAAGTAAAAAAGTGGGCGGAATCGGATAAGTGGTCATGGTACCACCCATATAAACAAAATAATAATTTTTGTACATATGGTATATCTTGAGAATGGTTGGAGTTAAAGTTTCTAAATTTGGTTTAAATAACTTGGCAGTCAATACAAACCATCATAAAAAATATATGGAATTTTACATGTGTAGAGAACAGTTAAAGCTTTCTTTCCACATCTATCCACATCAGTCAAAAATCAGATACAACACAAAGGCTCCCAGCAACGCGGAACTAATTACTCTAGTTATTAGGGTAAGCAAAAAGGTGACCGTTATATATACTGTTACGAAAATAAAAATGCCTAAAAAGAAAATACACCACATTAGCGCCTTTAAAACTGTATTGTGGCATTTAGGTACATTTGCTATTAATGTTTCACCCTGTACATGCCGTACTTATTTGCGTACTTGGCAGTATTGCCAATTTGTGTGTTATATTTGAATTAACGGAAATAATACCAATGTTGTAGCAAGGACAAGAACATTCGGAAGTAATGTGAATTGTATATAAAAGGCGGCGGCTTATGCAATAGTGAAGTATTTATCGTTTTGCTGTCATAAAATAAAGTTGTGTTTAGGCCTCTATAAAAAGTGTGGTATAAACGAATCTTAAGTTGCTGTATAAAGATAAAGTGAGCAATTAGAAACTGTAAAATAGCAACAAAGTGGTGTTAATTTTATTTTAAGGCAATTTAAACGAACTCAAACGTTTTAAAAAGGTTAAAACGTACTAATACTCTTGATTAGAAGAAGCTTAGTATAGTTTTTTAATGGTTTAACTAAGTACTTTTAAAGCGTATAGAATATAAATTAAATTCTAAAATTTATAAAGCATTTATTTTCCAAGTATCTACAGATTAGGTTAAATGGTCTAATTGGAGTGGAATTTCCTGCTTCTAAAAACTAAACAGTATTTTTTTACAAGTATATTGATAAAAAATGCCCTTGTGATTTATTTTACAAGCCAATTCATTTTCATTTTTCTAACAAATTTTATTTTTATTTTTAATAGATATCTTTATTACATCATAATTTAGAATTTGCATATATATATCGACTTAAATTCATAAATTTTTAGCTAAATTCTAAATATTATTCTGCCATTTATACTCTTACTCAGTTGAGAGTATTTATACGTATATTTTATAACATCCTTTAAACAGGCTTTACACAATCATAATTCATAATATGCTTATACATATTTGGCGAAAAATACTCATAATATTTTGAATATGTTGGCCAAAAAGGGAAGAAATAGGCATATGAGAGCGTTAATAAAACTTTTTTTTTGTAAAATGAAAAAAAAGGATATTTACTATGTGCATGTAAAGGATATTATTCTAAGCATAAAGCGTAAAATTACACAATATTGTAATGGTTGAAGGCCATTACAAGTAGAGCAAAAAATAAAAAATAAATAAAAAAATTTTGCTGAGCTTAAAATATGCGAGCTTGTGGTAAAATATTTTATATTAAATATTTTGTGGAATTTTTATTTTTAATAAAATTAACATTTTATTCATGATGTTTGTTTTCGATTAAATTATAATATTTGAGCTAAAGAGTATTTGATTTTAATAAAAAAAACTACGATATATGATAAGAATACAAATACATTTTTTTTTACAAAGGCAATTATAATTATAATGTCCGTAGTATACAGTTCCATAACTACGTGTAGCTTAGTAACGAGGTTAGATCTTAATGACTGATTTATGGAGCCATTTTATTTTTGTTATTTTATTTATTACTTGATAAAAGCTAGCGTGCTTTGCTACCCTCATCTAACTTATTATCTTAGCTAATTTTTTACCCTTTTTCTCCATTTTGTACACTTTCGGTCCATAGTCAATCATTTGAGATAGCCCTATAGCTCCTTACAGAAAGACTGTAGGATATGCGTTTTAGCTGTATATTTTCTTCAATCGAACAAACATGCACTTTAATATAGTATATGAACGCAATCAGTGTAATAGTATTCGACAATATAATATATTATATATATATATATATATATATATATATATATATATATATATATATATATACGAGGGCGGATTGATATTGAAGAAAAAAAAAATTTTTTTTTTCAAAAACCATTCATTTCTCGACATAGTCTCCTTTTAGCTCAATACACTTAGTAAGACGATTTTCCAACTTTTTTATACCATCTGAATAATACAATTTTGGGAACTCCTCAAAACACGCATTAGTTTCGGTAATCACTTCTTCGTTTGAGATGGATCTTTTTCCTACGAGCCATTTTTTCAAGTTTGGAAACAGGAAGAAGTCACAAATCTGGACTATAAGGTGGATGATCAACCAATTCGAAGTGGGTTTCTCGTAGTTTTAGCATCGTATCTAATGCTGTGTGAACCGGTGCGTTTTCTTGAAGAAAGAGCATTTTTTTCTTGTTTAAATGTGGTCGTTTTTCCTTGATTGCATCGACTAGTTGATCCAATAATGCACGATAATACTTTCCTGTGATTGTAGATCCCTTTTCAAAATAATCGATGAGCAATATTCCGTGTGCATCCCAACATACAGTGGCCATAACCTTGCCAGCAGATTTCGCTGTCTTCGCCTTCCTCGGAGCACTTCCACCAGCTTCCACCCATTGCTTCGATTGTTTTTTGGTTTCAGGTGTGTAGTGGTGGACCCAAGTTTCATCAACAGTTATTAATCTACGCCAAAAATCAACAGGATTATGCTTTATCATGTTTAAACACCGCTAAGAAGTGATCTGTCGAACTCGTTTTTGTTCAACACTGAGCAAACGCGGCACCCATCTTGCCGATAACTTTTTCATATGCATATGTTCAGCAAAATGTTGAACACACGTTCATATGATATGTTTACCATTTCAGCTTTATCACGTTATTTGACCAGGCGATCATTCATAACGATATCAAGGATTTTCTTGATATTTTCTTCAGTAACCACCTCTTTTGGCCTTCCTGTTGATGGTATTGTTGCAGTGCTTGTTCGGCCCCGTTTAAGCAGATGCGCCGTAATGTTTATCAAGCTTTTCTTTTGTCTCTTTCGCCGTTTTGCCTTTCAAATAATAGTGTTTGATCACTACACGAAATTCACTTTTTTCCATTTTCCAAGAAACACAAAAGTTGCTTACTTTAAACGACTACAACAAATAAACTAATCGATGAATTTGGCTGAAATTTTAACAGTTGACGTTTGACAGATCGTAATTTCTAAGAAAGAAATAGTTTTTGTGTTTGTGCTGCCATCTAGCGCTGGGTAGCTTCAACGTCAATATATATACGTGCTGTTTACAAATAACCAAATCTACAACAACAATCATTAGCAGAGATAAAGTAAATAAAAAAACACGGCAATAACAATAATAAGCGGCAAAGAAAACAAGTAACAGACAATAAACAAGCAACAACAAATACTCAGAGCTGAAAGAGGTAGATGTTCACATACGCATGGCTACAAAAGAACTTAAAGGAAATTAAAAGAAAGAGATGGAATCTACCTGAAATATCGGGAGGTTCGAGAGCTTTCGATGTGTTGCTTACTCAGCCATATAAAAAGCACATCGATGCGAACAGCAATCAGTTTATGTGTCGTAAACTCAGCGAGTGCAGTTTGTGTGAAGAGAGCTTATAAGGAGTAAACTCGTGAAGTGAATCGTGAAGTAGAAAAAAACCAGTTTAGTTGGAGCTAACTCAGTAAAGAGAGTTAAGTGTGGATAACCTCTGGTTGAAAAGTTTGTGATTGAACCTAAGTTATAACTACGATTGGGTTGGAAGATCTTTAAGTAGAAAGATCTGTCGAGTAATTGTTGTTGTTTACAAAATTGTAAGCAGACGGAGTAATTAAGAATAGAAAATTGTTATTGCCTGTAAAAAGATTAGAAGCAGTGGTGCTCATAACTGTGTTGAATAAAGGATTTTTATTTAAAACCAAACACAAAATTTATTTTATTTTAACTACAATCTACGAACTCATAAAAACGCGTTTTTAAAAAGGTAAAAACGTAAGAATATATTACATATATTCCTTGCTTCAGTTTCGTTAATCATCATTATTTTGTTACAAGCTAAGTAGATGATTAGTCTACTGCAGCCCGTTTCAGGATGATGGGGCTGCCATCTAAACGCCGACTAGAAATGATGCCTCCATTGCATTGTATTGCATAGTGGTGAGGATACTTGCTAAGTATGTTGGTGGTGAGGATACTTGCTAGCGTTGCCGTATTTTTATTTTAACTACAATCTACGAACTCATAAAAACGCGTTTTTAAAATGTAAAAACGTAATAATATATTATATATATTCCTTGCTTCAGTTTCGTTAATCATCATTATTTTGTTACAAGCTAAGTAGATGATTAGTCTACTGCAGCCCGTTTCAGGATGATGGGGCTGCCATCTAAACGCTGACTAGAAATGACGCCTCCATTGCA
The DNA here is from genome assembly GCA_023159175.1 of Wohlfahrtia magnifica. Lineage (NCBI taxonomy): Eukaryota > Metazoa > Arthropoda > Insecta > Diptera > Sarcophagidae > Wohlfahrtia > Wohlfahrtia magnifica. The sequence continues at coordinate 112,195 of JAKWBJ010000044.1, read as the reverse complement.
TTGTATTGCATAGTGGTGAGGATACTTGCTAAGTATGTTGGTGGTGAGGATACTTGCTAGCGTTGCCGTAGTTTGAGTAAGTCCGTGATTAGAAGAGGGGTCGAGTGTTGACGGTAGAGTATGGTATTTTTATTGCAGGAAACGGAGAAGCCCTAAAGAAAAAGGTCTATTGTATCAAACACTACGAGATAAGACTTGCCAATGCGCAAGAAGGTTACAGACGTCTAACAACCTGCGTCGAAAAATTTTTTGCAAATATGACTTTGAATATGAACATTTAGTGAACTTCACATTTACTCTTGGCATTTGACGATAGTATCGATAGTAAAAAAAAACTATCGATGGTCAGTCAAAAACAAAACTATCGATAGTACTATCGCTCATTTTCGGCAATTACTGCAAACAATTTTTCTTCAGTTCAAAGTCATATCATAAGATGTATGATAATGCAGCCTTTTCCGAAACTCTCACATTTTAGAAAAAAAAAAAAAAAAATTCTAAAAAAAACTTATCGATAGAATCTGAAATGCTGATGATTTTTGAATTTAGGCGACCATAGCTTACCAAAAAAATATAGTGGTTATCCTAGGATTTATTGCTTATTGCATAGTGTTATTTTTGTTCCTTTAAAGTTTATATTGAACAAAAATTCTGGTTTTTGCACGTTTTATGCAAATCAATATATAACCTCTTATGTAAATTTTTAATATGCAATAAACTACTTCCAATTTAACAATTTACACTTATATACGAGTAGTTTTATATTATCAATTAAATATTTAAAATATTAAAAAAGTTTAAATTGTTTACAAAGTAGTTTTTTTTCAGCTTAAAGTGTTTATTTTTTCCATTAAATTTGCATATTTAATTAAAATAAAACCTTATATGTTAGGACAACAAAAAAACAGATAAAATACATTTTTGCCACTGTTTTTTTTTTGTTTTTTGAGAAAATTTTTATGGCATGACAAAAATATTTAATATTTATTTACATGACTCATTCACTCAAATTCTAGAGTAATTTAATATTGTTTTTTTCTCGCTTGTTTTCATAGATGCAGGCTTAAAATGATATCAAATCATGATTTTATTCCATTTTTTTATTTTATTTTTTTGATGTGGCAAACAAAACGTGATGAAAATTTTTTAAACAAATATTTGTTCAAATGTTATTCAAATTTCTTGTTTTTATAAAGAAAAAAAAAAAAACAATAATTATTTATGTTGCCAGGGACATATTGCAAAATTAAGTATGTATGTATATATGTATGTATGTATAGCAAAAAGAGTTTGTCTTTTTTTCTTACATACAATTTTTGCTCGTATTTTCATTTAGTCTAGAGTTTATTGAACTGCTTTATGAATATTATTTTTGTTCAGAGTCTGTGACTGCCACAGACCAGAGCTTATTTGCTGAATAAACATAAAGTTGAGGACATTTTTATAAATAATTATAAAAGAAAAATTTTGTATAATTTAATCGCTTTAACAAACCATTTGTCCAAATGAATAGAAAATAATAATAATAAAAAAAGAAAAATTATGAACTTATATCGCAAAGGTCCTCCGTATACCCATTAGCCAATAAAATGAAGCATATTAAGTTACATAAAACGAAAAAGTCATTCAATCAGTAAAATTATTGACTTTGTTAAATGAGCCTTTAATGGTTTTATAAAGGATTTTATTTACTTATGATAAGTTATTTAAAAATCGTACAGATTCTTTACTTGGTTAGTCTAGTCTGCATCATAAGTCAAATTAAAGAAGAATATATGTATGCACTAGTTAAAATCCAGTGTGCTTCGCATCTTAATTACTATATCAAATGCTATCTTGGTTACATTTTGTACCCTTTTTTCCAAATTTTGTCTCCTTCCGGTCATTTCCAATTCAATCATTTGTTTCTTTTAGAAAGACACTGAACAAAAACACATTTATTTCTATATAATATATAGGGTCCGCCATCTAACGTTTTTTTTTCAACTAGTGCTTATTTTGTGAATGGTAACACTTAGCTCATGTCTGATTTGACAGATAATTAGCTGAACGAATATGATTGTGTATACGCTTGAACAACGCTGGGAAATATTGCGACATTACTTTGAAAATCATGGTAATGTTGTAGAATCAATAATCATCTTTTCAGCTGAAGCTCATTTTGGTCTTGGCGGGTATGTAAATTGTCGCATTTGGGGCACAGAAAACCCGCACGCATACATTGAAAAGCCGATACACCCAAGACGAGACAGTTGGGCCATTTTTCTTCGAAAATGAGCAAGGAGTGGCCAATGGCGATCGTTATCGGGCCATGTTGAACGAATTTTTGTTCACAAAAATTGAAGAGGAGGATATTAGCAACATTTGGTTTCAACAGGACGGCGCTACGTGCCACACAGCCGAAGCTACACTCGATGTTTTGCGCCCTGTTTTTTATTTTCCATTATTAACCGGAAGGATTGTGCTTTCAAATAAAAAAGAAATTTGAGAAAATATTCGGTAGTTCTTTTTTTATATCATTTTCAAAAAAAAAAAATTTATTTGGCGGACCCTATAGTATACGTACTATATGTATAGGGTGGACTATATGTCGGCTTAAATTTGAACCAACGGTTATTTCGAATTTGGCAATACTTATGTCAAAATCATCTCTTCAATCATCATCAATCATCTCTTTGGACGAAGCTCAAAGTGAGCATAATTACCGTATTTGGGGCTCAGAAAACCCAAACGTGGTCTTACAGAAGCGAATGCACCCATTATGAGTAACTGTTTGGTACGGCCTGTAAAACGTAGGCATTATTGGCTCATATTTCATATTTCGCAACCATTACAGTCAACTGAGACACCTATCGCACCATGATAACCATTTTTTTGTGCCCGCTCTTCATGGTATTAATATGAACGATGTTTGGTTTCAACACGTTGGTACAACTTGACACTCATCTCATGCCGCAATTGATTTATTGCGTCAAACGCGTGATGACCGTTTAATTATCCGAAATGTTGGCGTCAGTTGGCCGCCAAGAAGCAGCAACTTGACACCGTTGGACTATTTTCTGTGTGGCACTGTTAAAGACAAGTGTTATGCCAATAAACCAGACAATTGAGCATTTGAAGACCAACATTCATGATGCCATTGCCGAGATACGACCCCATGCACTCGTAAAAGTTCTTGAAAATTGTTCCGATCGAATGGGGTACTGTGATGCCAGTCGCGGCAGCCATATGAATGAAATAATATATCATTTCTAACCGGAGCAATTGTACTTCACAACAACAACAACAAAATTGACAAAATTTTAAGCCGTTTTTGTTTTACTGCATTTTTAAATTTAAACTTTTAAATTGTCCACCCGATATATAGACAGTTTTCCCATTTTTTGGCTGATGTGGATAGATTACGTAGCCTTAATAGTTGTCGTTCTCCACATATACCAAAACCAATATCTAGTATGAATGGAAGCTACCACGCCTACTTATCCAATCTCGCCCAGTTACTAATTGATGATTTTTATTGACTATAAAGTCAAATAGACCAAATTTTGAAACTTTAGTTGTAACTACTTTTTGGAAGGTACCACGCCCACTAGTCTAATAAAGTTCAATTTTTGACTGATGATTTGTATTGATAATAAAGTCATTCAGACCAAAGTCATAAGCTTCTGCTTTCACCGTTCTCAAGATATACAGAAATCAACATTTAGTTTGTATAAGAGGTACAACGTCCACTTGTCTAATTTCGTACACCTTTTATCTGATGGTTTAAATTAAGTATAGAGTTCTTTAGACCAATTACTGATACTTTAGCTTTAACTGTTCTCAAGATATAATGAAATCAATACTTAGTTTATATGGGAGGTACCACGCCCATTTTTCTAATACCGCCCACTTTTCGAATGCTAATTTAGTTCAGCCGTTTAGCAGTCCATAAGGCACAAACAAACAAAGAAACTAACAAACACACAGTCATTTGTATATGTAAGACATATATATGTTGGGTATACAAGTTAATAATGTCGACTTTTCTGTTTGAAAATGCATTTATTATAATAAGAAAATGAATTGATACATTATTCAAAGTATTGCCCATCGTTATTCAAAATTTTTCCCATCTTACTGGTAGCATATGGATTCCGCGTCAAAAGACCTGCTCCGGTTTTGGGGTAAAGAATAAATCAAGCCTATTTCTGATACCCTGTTTTGAAGTGAAGCGTATTCCAGTAAGGGCGTTCTCCTTCGATCGAAATAAATGGTAGTCAGAAGGGGCAAGGTCTGGGCTATAAGGTGGGTGAGTCAAAACTTTCCATCCACTGTTTTCCAAATAGTTTTTAACCGGTCGTGCAACATGTGGCCTCGTGTTTGGTCGAATATTCTGATCGTTTTTCATTGATTGCTTTCTTCAAACGAATCAAATGTGTTCGCTACAGATCCCCTGTGATCATCTGACAAAACACCCTTCTGATTGCACCAAATAAAGATAGCATTACCTTGTCGTCATGGATATTCGGCTTTAGCGTTGATTTGACTGGTTGGTCGGGCTTTACATACGACTTTTTGCGCCTGGGGTATCGTAATGTATCGAGTTTTCATCATGACTAAACAATACGATGCATAAGTGTCTTCTTTTTGTAGCGTTCAAGCATCATTTCTGACGGGGAAATTCATATGGGACCCAAATTCCTTACTTTTGAATGAATCCCAATGCTTTCAAACGTAGGGAAATGGCTTGTTGTGTGTCTCCCAACGATAATGCAAGTTCTTCTTGCGTTTGACAACAATCTTCGTCGAGTAATGCTTCCAATTCCTCATCTTCAAACATTTTCGGCTGACCAGGCTTCTCCTTATCTTCTGTGTTGAAATTACCACTTTTGAATGGCGCAAACCATCGTTCACAAGTTTTTTGAGTTGGTACATGTTGGCCGTAAGTTTCTACCAACAATCGATAACTTTCAGCAGCCGTTTTCTTCAAATGAAAGAAGATTATCAGGCTTCCCCGCAAAGCATTATTATAGTGATTGAAAAAAATGTTTGTTAATGCTTTGGCGTCTATCGAACACTAAATTATAATGACAGTTGTTTACCTCTCAAATACCATACTCGTATTTGTTATTATAGACAAAAACCATATGTGATAGTTATGCCATATGTTGTCCAAATCGACATTATTAACTTGTATACCCAACGTATACATTTAAATTACATTTTTTGACGGTTTTATTTGAAATTTGTCATTCTTTCACTTTGAATATCCTTTAAAACCTACTAAGATTGTTGTTGGTATACCACCATCATGTTTTTTATCCTTTAGATTTTGTGTGTGAATGTGTTTTCTTTTTTTCGGCTGCGAAAGTGAAATATTTTTAATTATTCAGATTAAGAAGTATATATATATTCTACTTTATATGTATTGCAAAAGCCACGAATATCCAATTTACTCATGTTCATGAGCTTAACACATTCGTTCCGAAAAAAGCAGAAATATTTTGTTGTTAAAGATAAACGTGCCAGGCATGATTAAGTCCAATAGACTGCTGCAATGTTCTATTGCTTTCGCATAAGCTATGAGTTTTTCCTGCAACAGTGTTTTCTGTTATTATAAAGGGTGCTCCATTAAAACAAATAGAAATATCATTACAGTGTATACCTAACATTACCAATAACACATTTAATGGCTTTATCCTGTTGTTTTGTGTTGTTGCACGCCATTTTAATGTTCAGGTATGTTGTTTATGTCAAAGTAAATGTTAGATTTTACACTTTGCTTTCAACTATCATTGTTGCTATTACTACTCGTAGTTGTCGTATTCATAGATATTCTGATAGCATTGCCATTAGTCTACGTAGTATAGAGAATTTTCAATGTTTAACTGTTTGTTTGCTTATGGTGTTAGTGTGTTGCAATTTTAATTTTCCACAATTACGTTGACAACTCTAAACAAGTAATTTTACATTAATACTCCTACCACAACTACTCCACATACGAGTACAAAGAAATAAATTACATACTTATGCATATAATAACCAGTCAGCTTTAAAATGACATTTAATTTCAGTTAATTAGTAATAATTAATTTAAAAAGTGGCATGTCAAGTAGCCACTTTTCTTCCACTAATAAAGCGCAAAGGGGCAATTAACATTGCAATGCTTTTTATTAAAGATAACCTTTTGGGAATCAATTGCCATTTATTGCCTCTGTGTTAATCGTAATATTGAAGAATAAATTTATCAAGTTTTCACTGTAAGAAGTAAAGAAGAAAATGCAGAGAAACTTAACACCAAAGTGGAACACTAATTACAGGAGGAACAATGTGGTTTCCGTCCTAATAGGGGCACTCAGGATTTAGCTTAAATAGTTGCACATACGCTTTATAGAGCTGGACAAAGCTCTTGATACAGTAAAATGAACTGAAATATGAAATGCACTCAGAAGAAGCTGCATTTCTTCTGTAAATTCTCATCACAAGTATACAAAACAAAACAACACCACACTCTTGGTCCATGAGTTGACCAGCAGAGAATTTTGTCGATGGAAAACTGTAGCAGCGGCAGCTAAACTGTACTCACGTTTTAACAAAGGCTTCCTGAACTGACCAGCAAGACGATATTAGCAGTACAGAACTCTCTGTATATACCTACACTTTCGTACGGCTGTGAGTTATGGGCACTTACGACAAGGATGCAAAACCGATTTTAAGCTGTTAAGATGAAGTATCAAACGAAGAGTAGCTGGAAAGATCATAAGGGACAGAGTTAGGAACGAAACGACTAAAAAGCACCTGAAAAAGGAAGGAACCCTTATAAGCGCAAACAAATCGTTTGAAAATGGTATACTATGGCCACTTACAAGGCTGATAGACTACCGAAAGCCAAAAAAAATTCTAGAGGCTAGACCGAAACATTCAAGATGAAGAAGACGAAAAAGAACAACATGGATACGTAGATGTAAGCCGCCAAAACAATAACACAGAATAGACAGCAATAGTGCAACATTTACATAAACCTCTACGCTAGATGAGGTCTTAACTAAGTAACTAAATAGCTGTTGAAATGGCATAGATTTATTTAGATGGTTGCAGTAGCAGGTGCTATGGTACTATACGAGTAATTAAACTGTATAAAAACCAAAAATTTGCCCAGTTGCTAATCTGAGTCTAAAATTAGTTCATAATTCTCATTTTTAAGCTTCCTAATAAGAAATTAGTTTAACCTTTTCTAAGTAGTTAACTACAGCTGTTGCAGCATATGCAATACACATACGTTTGTATACGTATTTGTAGGTGTCATTTACATAAAAACACACAATTTACGTTTTGTTTTGTTTTGTTTAAAATGCATTTCACTTGTTGTTTAGTTTTATCTGATGCATGTTTAATAATTACGTTGATATTGTTGTTGTATTTGGCATAAAAGTGCTGGTAGTGCATTTGAAGGTGGTAACAATATATTGTGACACTAAGCAACGCCACTATACGCTATTACATGATTATTTTTAGTTCTTTTTTAATAAACCACATGAGGTTTCAATGTTTGTTTGTTTGTTTCGATAATAAAATTGCTAAATACTTTTAAATGTTTTCAACTAACAAACACACTCACACACACACATTGATATAAAATATATTGCATTTTATAAATGCAGCCTCTTTCTAACAGTCCATTTATATAAATTTAATATTAATTTTTTAAAAGTTATTGTTCCTTAGTGCTCTTAAATTCCATTGGATTTATTTGCTACAGCCAATAGAGTTTAGAGTTGTTGTTGCATAGGGCTGATTACCCATCCACTCCTGTCAATTTTTAGTCTTTAGTATTAACTTTGAACAATTCAATTAACCACTGATGGATGGATAATAATGCTGGCAAACAGTAAAAATTGTCAAATGTTTACATTCGAATGGACATCAATATGTGTGTACATATGTACATACTATATATGGTGTAAGATGAGTAATAAATTAATTTTTTTTAATATAATTAAAAAAAAAACAAATTTTTGAACTGAAAATTATTAACAATGAATTTTCAGAAATGACATACGAGGGCGAATTGATATTGAAGCTACCTAAGTAAGACAAAACCATTTTTTTTTTTCAAAAACCATGCATTTCTCAACATAGTCTCCTTTTAGCTCAATACACTTAGTAAGATGATTTTCCAAATTTTTTATACCATCCGAATAATACGATTTTGGGAACTCCTCAAAATACGCATTAGTTTCGGTAATCACTTCTTCGTTTCAGATGAATCTTTTTTCTGCGAGCCTTTTTTTCAAGTTTGGAAATAGGAAAAAGTCACTAGGGGCTAAATCTGGACTATAAGGTGGATGATCCACCAATTCGAAGTGGATTTCTCGTAGTTTTAGCATCGTATCTAATACTGTGTGTAGTGGTGGACCCACGTTTCATCAACAGTTATTAATCTACGCCAAAAATCAGCAGGATTATGCTTTATCATGTCCAAACACCGCTGTGAAGTGATCTGTCGAACTCGTTTTTGTTCAACACTGAGCAAACGCGGCACCCATCTTGCCGATAGCTTTTTCATATACAAATGTTCATGCAAAATGTTGAACACTCGTTCATATGATATGTTTACCATTTTAGCAATCTCACGGATTTTGACCCGGCGATCATTCATAACGATATCGAGGATTTTCTTAATATTTTCTTCAGTAACCACCTCTTTTGGCCTTCCTGTTGATGGTATTGTTGCAGTGCTTGTCCAGCCCCGTTTAAATTCAGCAATCCAATATTTTACCATATAATCTGACGGAGCAGATTCGCCGTAATGTTTGTCAAGCTTTTCTTTTGTCTCTTTCGCCCTTTTGCCTTTCAAATAATAGTGTTTAATCACTAGACGAAATTCACTTTTTTCCATTTTCCAAGAAACACAAAAGTATATGTAAACTTTTGGAACTTAATCATGTGTAATTTTAGAAAGTTGGTTTTTTCTTAAGACCTATGAACGAAACTACATACATAAATATGTATGTATTCCAAAGTTAGTATATTTCAATTAAAATACATATTTTATATGTACAGGGTGTCCGCCGAAAAGGTATACTATTTTGTTTGTTTATAATTTTCGATAATATGAAAGAGATTGGATCTTATATTGAAAAATGTTTTATTTAATGTCGGCAATTATGTATGGAATACAATATCAGCCTCAGAAATGAGAGCCCTTTTGAGCACATTTTTCATTACATTCTTACACATTTCACGCGGTATTTCATTTATTTCATCACGAATATTTTGTTTGTTTGAGTTGCTCCAGCGTTTCTGGTTTGTTTGCATAAACCTTGCTTATCAGATATCCCCACAAAAAGAAGTCCGGAGCAGGCAAATCAGGCGACCGTGGAGGCCAATCAACGTCACCATTCCTTGAAATAATTTGTTGTAGAAAGAGGGCTTGCAGTAATTCCATTGTAATCCTGGCTGTGTACGCTGTGGCACCGTCTTAACTTGTTAGTCAAGCGCAAATCATGCAGTTGTGGCATTAAAAAGTTATCAATGATATGACGATATCGCTCCCCGTTGACAGTTACCGTTACGCCGTTTTCAGTTTCAAAGAAGTCAGGTCCAATGATTCCTCCTGACCAAATTGCACAGCAGACTGTCACTTTTAATGGCTGCAAAGGTGACTGATGACTAATTTGAGGGTTTTAAATTGCCCAGAACCGACTATTCTGCTTATTCACATAACCATTCAAATGAAAATGTGCTTCCTTACTCATTATGATTTTTTCATGAAAATTGATGATTGATTTTGATAAAATGTTTTAACGATTAAAACACGTTGGTTTACTGAATATTTTTCCATAATAAATTTGCCACGTCTTTACTTCACGACTACCAAATATGAACTGTCAAGACTAATGTTGACCAAAATGGCGGCAAAACAAAGTAGTATATCTTTCCGTCAGACACCCTGTATATTCAGTGACTCCAATACATAATCGCACACAATTTTTGTTCATAGATAAGTCCTCTAAACGTTATAAATACAATAAATATATAGATTTTTTGGGGTCTTCTTTGTACCTTAGATATTTAGCTTTATGAATAATAGGATAACTAGGATTTGATCCAATAATAACTGTAAGTTTCAATACAAAAACAAAAATAGCTCAATTTTTTAAACTCATCAAATAATCGGACAAGGTAAAGTCTCATTCACTAAAATACAATAATCGACAAATCGATAATAATTTGCATAACCTTTGTAATCTCGCATAGTCAGTAAGCGTCTTAGAATTAATTTTGATATACTTCCGGCTCTATGGAGTTCAATATTGCCATTAATGTCACATTAAGCTGAGCAAGGGTGTTGACCTTTTTTTAATGAACTTCTCTAGCCAATTCCTCCCAAAACCGTCCAATTACATAGGGCTCTGGACTCCACACATGTGTTTCTGTAAGCTCAGAACAATTATGGATCAACTAAAGCTTTGTGACACCTGATGTGTGCTTGAGATCTCTATCTTCACAGAATTCGCGGTTGGTCGCGATATGATGCCAAGCGTTGTCATACAAAACAATAACTTAATCACGTCCTTGTATTCCGGCCGTTTTTCTAATAATGCGCGGTTCAAACGAAGTAATTGCAGTCAGCTTTAGCAACCCATAGTATTCAATAGCTCCTTGATCCGACCAAGGGTGTAAAATTGCATTCTTAATACTAAAACAACGTAATTATATTAACAAACAAAATATTTTGTCGATTTGAACGAAGTAGTTATAAAACCTAATAAAACCCAAAAAACCCAATAAAACACGGTGCTTTGGTTTTTTTTAAACTCGGGGTTTTTTGCCAACACTGCTGACTATGTAAGTGGGGACCCATCCAATGTCTGTATACAATTCCTATTTACAATTATACAGCGTTGGCCTAGGCCGTTAGATGAGTCCATGATGCATGATATAAGAAAATAGAAGGTAGTTTTTCCTGACATATTACCATTTGACAATATAGGCGAACTGACATTTATGTTGAAATTTGTGCTACCATACCTTGCTTTTATAATCAAATTTTTCACATAAATTTTATTTATTTTTTTCGAACAAAATGTTAAATGTGGAAACAAAGAAAAAAATGAAAAAAAACAACAACTTAAAACAAATCTTTAATAAATTTTCCATTTAAATACATATGTTTTAGTACTTATCTGAAATATCCTGGATTGAAAAACAAACATACATTATATATTCCAAATTAACGTCAATACTTATGCTGCCAAATTCTAGATAATATTCTAAATTAAAAACTTGATTAAATTACACAAAATTGTGAAAAATTTCTGGGAAAATTGATCCTTTTTTCTGCATGTGGCAATGCTTTTTTAAATGTTTACATATAAAACAAACTTCAATAATCTCGTTTATAGAAAACAATTTTGAGTGGAACTATCTTATATTTCTTATATCATGGTTGAATGGGTCCAATGCTACAGATACTGTAAGTAAAGATTAGATGGGTTTTAACTGTCAAATATTTATTTTTTAATTTTATTTATTTATCAAAAATTAAATAATGAAAATCCAGCTTATAGGCCATAATCGATTCCATATATGGTATACTGCGCCATATACTATATCTCGTACTCGTATATGGTTAGTCCACTTGCACTTTCAAGATCACTTTTCTTTTTTAATTTTAATTAGAAATGAAAAACATAATTGGCCAAATAGCAGTTAAAAACAAAAACAAAAAAAAGTCATAAACAAAATTACAATGACAATGTAATATATTACTAAGTCATCCAAATCCGATGATAGTGTCTTTCAGTTTTCCTTCTAATGTACCTTTAATTGTACAATTGGTTGGGAATAAGACTAACCTGAATCGAATGCTAGTGCTTAACAATTTTATTTCAATTTTTCTTATCGACGTAATAATATAGATACAATCGAATGAGTTTGAATTTTTAATAATTTTTAAACTGCTGGGTGGTTACAATTTTCCTATAAAGCGACAACTTACTTCTATTGCGTAGGAAAAAAGTGTTTGAGAATGAAATGGCGGAACATACAATTATTTTGCTTGTGTTTTGGTCAACAGTATTCCTCACTAGACACTTTACTAGCTACAAGCTGTGTATTTATCAATTTATTTTTAAATATTGTGGCTTCCTTAGGACATATACAGTTGAGTACTGTTGTAATGTCCGAATCTACCCATTTTATAAGTAGTCGCATAACTACAGGGGAGTTTAAAATAATAATAAGCAATTTTTACATTTCTCAATAAACTGCATAGCTTATAATCTAATTTTTAGTAAATTTTTAGTTGAAACTGGTAAAGTGCATGAAGAGTAGAAGTACCTCTTTTGACATTAATTTCTATTGGTCATTCGAATAAAAAAAAAAAAAAAATTCCAAAGCAGTTTTGTGTCATAGACGATAATATTAAAATTGAAATTTTTGTTTTGCAATGGAGGTGGTAAATTTGTTTTAAATTTATGTCATATTAATGACACTACGCCACAAAGTTTCTTTAAATAATCCATCTTCGCTATGTACACACATCTAAATATATACCTACAGTCGCACAGAAAACTGTACATACTACTTCGAACACTGGACTTTATACAGAACTATAAGGTTTTGATTTTCAAAAATGATATAAAGTAAGTCTACGCAAAAGATAAAACAAAAATAAGGATTTCGTATGAAAATATTGTCCAACTAAGGGTAGAATTAGCTGAACGTAAATAATAGAAGCCGTAAATATAGTTGTGTCGGCTGATCGCTTTTGTTATATGAAAAGCTGTGAGAGTGCTTACTTGACCGTAACGTAATGTAACTGTAACGTTGAAAAAAGAATTTGTTGAAAAAAGAATTTGACGGCAACGTTCTGTTACATTTGTAAAGCAGTGATGGCCTGTTTGTAAGTTAAATTACATGGGGGAATTTTTACCCCTTCTTTGCCACTTTTTGCACAAAACTAAAAAGAGCAATTTAATACAATTGAACAAAGTAATTTCTAATAATTTGAACAAATTTAAAATATATTTTAGAAAATGTGATCTTATGTAAAAAAAATATGACTATTTTTTAATACGAAATAGCTTCTTATGTATGTACATTGCAATGTGGAAAAGAAATAAACTAAAAAATTTGCTTTAGTAAACATTCACCTAACAAACATTTTCACGTTCATGATAGATAAGCAACTATTATGTATGTATGTAATTCTTAGATAAAATTAAAAATAACCTTGGATCAGCAACGACTAATTTCCGTGTTGGAGGCCACTTAGTTTCAACATTTAACTGAGTAGTATCTTGAAATTTTGTTATACAAAAAAAGAAGGATATCAGGTAAAAGATATTTCCATTGACCTTAATTTGGTGTGCAATAATTTTGATAATAATTTGGTTTATCGTGAATCAGGGAGAAAGAAAAACTTTTGTATGTGGACTTTTTATAAAATAGCATTAATTTGATAAATAACTTTGGTATATTTGTTATTTGTAAATATCTCGTACATACGAGTATATGATTATATTATTTCTATATACTTAGATAAAAAGTACTATTAGAACCTATTTTGTACTTTTTCTGAAGCGTAAATAATTCGAACATTTATAATACCCATCACTGTGACTTAAACAGCTGTTTCTTTCCCATTTTTAATTATTTATATACATACATTGACAGAAACATATGATCGTTTTTGAGTAGTGGCAAAACGTTTACATTGACGTTACATTTACATTTACGATACATTTACGATTTCCACGGTCGGCTAATGAGGCCTTTATTTTATGCAAAAACCTTTTAAAAATGCATTCAAATTTATGCTTTGAATTGAATGTGAGAACATTTTAGGCTTAAAAGTTTTTCACTAGAGGCCTTTCTGCGATTTCAAAATGGCAAGCGAATTGTAAGTGTGTAAAAACATTGTAAAACCTTTTCAAAACCACCCTCAATGGACATATAAAAAATAGCCAGGGAACTTAAAATTGACCAGAAAACTATTCTAAAGTTTTAAAGAAGTCAATGCACCCTCAATGGACATATCAAAAATAGCCAGGGAACTTAAAATTGACCAGAAAACTATTCTAAAGTTTTAAAGAAGTCAATGCAGGTCGAAAATCATCTTTCAGATTGCCAGGCGGCCAATTAACATCGCCAAATCTAAAAATTACGCAACCGATAAATTTCTCATGCAATAATTGAATTGTTTGGCTGGCTGTGTGGCTTGTGGCGCCGTCCTGCCAACTGTGGCCACAAAAAATTGATTATCATAGTTTGGTAGCGCAGATAATTCATGGTGACGGCGTTTCCTTGCTTATTTTCGAAAAAATACGGGCCGATGTTACCGCCAAACCACAAACCGCATTATACGGTCACTTTCTTTGGATTTAATGGTTTTTCGAGGACTGTTTGTGGATTCTGTGAGCCCCATATGCGACAATTTTATTTGTTTACATAACCGCCTAATTGAAAATGGGAAAAATCACTGAAGATGATTTTGTTGAAAAATGTGCTACAAAATTTTGTGAAAAGAGCAGTGCTAGAGGTGGACATTTGCCCGTTATCATACTCCATTATTAATCCCCATATTTCTATTTTATATTGGTATGAATACAACGGAATTTGTCAAAAAAATGTGTTTTTAAGCCAATTTACTTCCTAACCTTAAATTTGCCTACCCTTTATAGCACTCGAAAGGTAGGTTTTGACACAAAAAATAGAATTTGTGACCACAATAAAATAAACAGAATTATTAAACAGAATCATTGGCATGTTGAAGATGTATTCCAACATTTCAGGAAGAAAAGTTGCTCAAAAGATCTTTGCTTCGGTTTTCTTTTGCAAGTTCAAAAAGGAACATCTTAATGTCCAAAAAGTTCCAAAGAATACTGAAGCGAGACAACGTGAAAAAAAACAATTAAAAAAAAAAAATTCAATTGCTGCATTATGAACGACAAAAAAGCGATCGAAATAACCTCGAAAATTCTTAGTATGGAAATCTATTTGCATTTGTGCCGAAAAACGCATGTCTGTAGGTGCAAGTCACAGGTACAATAATCAATACAATCGCTTGGAGAAGCGATTTAAGCCTTTTGTTAGACTTCGTCACCCGACCTAGTCTTTTGCCATTACAGCAGAGCGGCCTTAGAGTGGTACGGAAATAATAACGTTCTTTTGGTGCCTTAAGAAGCATATCTACTAAATTGTCTAGAACTCAGAACTCATTTCAAAAGAGAAATGAGTACAAAAAGCGCAATTAAAAACAAAAAGGGCTTAAACACTGCTCTTGCTAAAGAATGGTACAATAATACCAGTGAAACTATAACAACAAAACTGTATTTTAAGTGAAAAGCTCATTTAATGAATAACTATGTCTCTATAAACTATAAATAACTATCGAGAAGTATAGCTATGTATAGTTTTCTGTGAGACTGTACATAGTCTTTTTAAATGTTTTTTAAATCAACAAATATTTGCTTCATTTTATTTTGCGTTGATTTATGTGAATGCCTTAGAGGCAGCTATAGATGCAAGTAAGAGTGAGCATCAGTAAAAATGTGGCATTTTTTGAGTGACAGATACATGATGACTTGAGACATTTTTGCGTCGTTTGCGAAAATGTTGAGAAATGTGCGGTTGCTTTATGCCTAATGCTCGTATTGTCTTGTTTTTAGAATTTCACTTTTACAAAATACTGAAATATTGTACACTGGGATAATAATAAGACGTTTTATTTTAGGTTAAATATGTTCTACTTTCCTCGGATTTAAAGTCATAGTCAGTTATAAAGTATACTTTAAGTGAACAAAAGTCGACTTTTGCATAGACAACTTAAAGTATACTTTTGCTTTTAGAGTCGACTCTAAATAGAAAACCAGCTGAAACCGTTTTCAAATGACTTAAAAAATTTATATTGCAATGAAAGTTTGATGAAAATTTTTGGATTAGAAACGATTTTGCTGTTATTGATTATTGTGAAAGGGATTTCGATGAAAGGAAGATAAGTATAGCTTCACTTAATATTTTCCATGAATTCCTTTACTTTTCTATCATAGAAATGTATTTAGCGCTGCTCTCTGCGCATCAATAGGAATCATATTATCCCCGCTTGTATTGAATATAGCTTTTGATGTTGTCGTTTGCAATGACATAATAGTGTTACGTTTTAACCTTTTTAAAACGTTTGAGTTCGTTCATATTGCGCTAAGATAAACTAAAACTTTGCTTTGTTATTGCTTTTACGGTCTTTATTAATTCCACTATAATTTTTATACACTACGTCTTAATATATCAAATTCGCTTATACAACACTTTTTATTTACGCCTAAACGCGATTTTACTTATTGACAGCAAAATGATCACTAACTCACTAGCCGCATTGCGCCATCTTTTTATAGTATTTTATTATTAGTTTCGAATGTTCTAGTACAGACACGCATTTTCGATTTATCTACGTTAATTCAAATAGTCTAAAATATCTGGCAACTCCGCCAGATATGCGGATGGTAGCATTCTTAATTAGTACAGGTAATTTTAGCAGTTATAAAGCTTTGACACAAGCCATAAATTTTATGGCTAAAAGCTCATAATAAGAGAGGAACTTATATTTTTTAACGCTATTCTTAGAACTTTTTCTTTTGTGAAGTTATTTATGATTTAAGAAATACTTTCTACAATATTACCCAAAAATCTAAGTTAAATCTGGTCCCATTTATTTCATATTTGTTGCCATAGCTTAAGAATTTTCCACGAAGTCCAGTTATATAGGGTCCGCCAGCTAACGTTTTCTTTTTCTACTAGTGCTTATTTCGTGAATGGTAACACTTAGCTCATGTCTGATTTGACAAATAATTAGTTTTATCCTTTTATCCTGAACGAATATGGTTGTGTATACGCTTCGCTAAGTGGGCCTGCGATCGACTTACAGAAGATGCCGATTTTGCCAAAAAATCATCTTTTCAGATGCAGCTCATTTTGATCTTGGCGGGTATGTAAACAAGCAAAATTGTCGCAATTGGAGGAGAGAAAACCCGCACGCATACATTGAAAAGCCGATACACCCAAGACGAGTCACTGTTTGGTGCGGATTTTTGTCCAGAGGCATAATTGGGCCATTTTTCTTCGAAAATGGGCAAGGAGTGACCGTTACAGTCAATGGCGATCGTTATCGAACCAGGTTGAATGAATTTTTGTTCACAAAAATTGAAGAGGAGGATATTAGCAACATTTGGTTTCAACAGGACGGCGCTACGTGTCACACAGCCGAAGCTACAGTCGATGTTTTGCGCCCTGTTTTTGAAGATCGCATTATCGGAGCTGTGATTTGACACCGTTGGACTATTATTTGTGGGGTGCCGTCAAAGATAAGTGTTACGCCAACCAGCCAGAGACAATTGACGCTTTAAAGGACAATATTCGTGAAGCCATTGGTGAAATACAGCTGCACACAATCGATAATGTGCTTAAAATTGGACTGTTCGTGTAGGCTACTGCATGGCCAGCCGAGGCAGTCATTTGAATGAAATTATTTTCCATTATTAACCGGAAGGATTGTACTTTCAAATAAAAGAAGAAATTTGCGAATATATTCAGTAGTTTTTCTTTATAGCATTTTCAAAAAAAAAAAATTTATTTGGCAAACCCTTTATTTTTCCAGACATTTTTTTATTAGTATTCTAAAATTCACCATTGAATTGGAGTTATGGCTTTACGGTGATCATTAATTTACCTAAAATTTCTGTCTCAACAGACATTCTTTGACAATTTTAACGGTCTAGCTTGGATCACCATGTCACTAAAAGATGACTTTTATATTTTGTTAAGGTTTTATGCCTCCAAAAAATTTTCCTTGACGCCAAAACATGCTATTTTTATTTTGATATTAAATATTCATAACATAAATGTCACTTTAAAGTACGTTTAAAGTAGGTAGCTTCCTACTTTAAAAATTATAAGGTAAACGTAGGTTTAACAAATGGATTTTAAACTAATAATCGTTTTTGCATACAACATTAAGGAATTTTGCTTTGTTATTTTTTTGCATATGGCTGTTACTCTAGCAAGAGTCGGTTTTAGTGTGTGTCTATGAATGTGAGCCATTATTTTGTTAGTTTTTTTCTGCAATTTTTTCTCAGTGTCTTTAAAATAAGCATTCCAAACATAAATACTTGCATTGAAATAATTACGTAGGCATTTAAGACAAATGGATATCATGTCTAAGAAAAATTTGCACAAATCGGGGATGATTGCATAAAAATATTTCTGCTCTGCAAGAAAATATTGTGTGACAGCAAGAAATGCTATAAAATTTAAAAGATTTTTAATGTGATTTTAATCAAATCTTTAATGCAGCTTTTCCTTATGACGATGCAAAGATAAAGCTTTTTGTTGACATTTTTTTGTTTTTCCAAAAAAAAACTATTGTTAGCACTTTGATTTGATCTTTGAAAATAAACAGAAAAAGGAATATAATTTGTGTGAAAAATTTTCTGAAATTTATTATCTTTTGATAAAATCTTTTTTTCCCCAAGTTTATTTATTTTTTGTTTCTTTTTTTTTTGTTTCTACTTTTAAAATTGTGTGTTTGTGTGCTATTGCTTGCGGTCGTATTTGAGTTTGTGACCTCATTTTGTACAAAAGGAAAATGAAAATTCATGCACATATGCTAAGTGCAATTTAAAGGGTGCGACATTTAGCATAAGTTTTGCAAAAATTAAAGTTTAAAGACAAAATAATTGAAAAATTGTTTGGGAATTTTTGAAATTTCACATTTTCAAATTTGTTATTATTTTTTTTATTAAATATATTCCTTCTATATATCACCCTTTAGCCGTATGTAGCATATGCTTTTAAGTGTTAAAATATTTGCATTTCCATATATTGCAGCTTTGCATCTACATATGTATATATATGCATATAAAATCTATATAATAAATTAATAAAGCATGTCAAAGCATGTTTCATCAAGTCATGTTTGCATTTGAAACATCATTCTCTCTGATGGTATTGTAACTCAACCATTCTGTGTTCAAGAAGAACAATGGCAATATTTTTACTTTTGCTACCATTTTGCCATTCTGTACTGCTAAGCCACAAAAAAAGCACAAAAAAAGAAAAACAAAGGTAAAGCTACAGTATCCAATAATCAGCACTGTATGGTTCATTTAACTTTTTTGCTTAAAAAGCTTTCAAATATTAATTATAATGTATTTTTAACAACTTCATACATGTGGGAATCCTTTTCTTGTTCTTTTGTTTTTCTTGTGTAAAAAGAAAACTTTAAATTGAAAGATTACAAAAAAAAAAAAAAATGAAAAATAATAAATAAATAAATTCTCTTTAAATATTAAAGTTTATGTTAAAACCTATTAACGAGAAATTAAGCAAATTTTTAGTAAATTATGTAGTAAGAATTCAAACAACAATTAAATTACCGTTGGCCTCTGCATAAACACTTAATTGCCCGTTACCATAAATGATGACGCGATTTTTGTGAAACTTTACGTATAGTTTTATGGTTTAACTTTTAAAGGGTCCGCCATCTAACGTTTTTTTTTTCAAATAGTGCTTATTTCGGGAATGGTAACACTTTGCTCATGTCTGATTTATCCTTCCGCTGAACAACGCTGGGAGTCTGGGCCTGCGATCGATTTACAGAAGATGCCGATTTTGCCAAAAAAAAAAAAATCATCTTTTCTGATGAAGCTTATTTTGAACTTGGCGGGTATGTAAACAAGCGAAATTGCGCATTTGGGGCACAGAAAACCCGCACGCATACATTGAAAAGCCGATACACCCAAGAGGAGTCACTGTTTGGTGCGGATTTTGGTCCAGAGGCATAATTGGGCCATTTTTCTTCGAAAATGAGCAAGGAGTGGCCGTTACAGTCAATGGCGATCGTTATCGGGCCATGTTGAACGAATTTTTGGATATTAGCAACATTTGGTTTCAACAGAACGGCGCTACGTGCCACACAGCCGAAGCTACACTCGATGTTTTGCGCCCTGTTTTTGAAGATCGCATTATCAGCCGCAGAGCTGATGTCGTTTGGCCACCTCGGAGCTGCGATTTGACACCATTGGACTATTATTTGTAGGGTGCCGTCAAAGATAAGTGTTACGCCAACAAGCCGGAGACAATTGACTATTTGAAGGCCAACATTGCCGAGATACAGCCATATGAATGAAATAATATTTCATTTCTAACCGGAACAATTGTACTTCTTAGCAAAAAAAGATAAATTTGGCAAAATTTTAAGCCGTTTGTGTTCTACTGCATTAAACTTTTAAATTGCCCACCCTATATAAAGGCCACCAACAATTTTTTGAACTCTAAGACATATGATATTTAATCAAAAATTGTCACGTATTCGTACTCCGGCCATATCTTTTGCATGCGTTTTTTCCAATCTCTCATAACGTGGGACACTTAATTACTGGTAGAACAGTTCTCACGTGCTCAGTGCATTGTATAGCTAACACCCTATTAAAAAAAGGGGTTTCACTTCTGCCTTGTTGTAGTTGTATGTAATGGGTGTCGTGTAAGCGATATTTCCTTTTCAAAATTCATAAATATCACCATACGCTCAGTGGAATTTTCTGCAATTACAGCAAAACAAATGTTTTTGTTTCTTTCAAAACTGGGTACTTTTACTTTATTGGGAATTAAATATGTATTTACCAATCGATTTTCATGAATTATGGTTTATTTTATTTCTATTATATACAGATTTGTGAATAAATAGTGAAACTGATAAATCTAAACTGCTTTCAATTTTTTGTGAATTTTTAGAAATCAAAACTATTGCTATGTTTTAACCGTTTTAAAACGTTTGCGTTCGTTTAAATTGCGTTAAAATAAAATAAACCCCACGTTTGTTGCTGTTTTACAGTTTTCTTTTATTTACTGCACTAAAACTTTTATGCACTTTGTCTTAATACAGCAAATTAATATTGGCTTCCATAACACTTTTTATTTGCGCTTAAGCAGACTTTACTTTACTAAGGCCAAATCATAACTAACTAACTCCAAACGCAATGTGCCATCTTTTATAGCATTTCGTTATTAATTTCGAATGTTCTTGTAGTTGCTACAATTTTTGATTTATATGCGGTAAATTGAAATGGTGTAAAACCATAATACACCAAAAAGAATCAAACTGGCAACACCGTTAGACATGCAGATGGTAACATTCTTAATTAGTACAGGTAATTATGGCAATTATTAAGCCTTGACACAAGCCAATAAATTTTAAAGCTAAAATCTCATAATAAGTCTCTGATGTGGTGAATTTTTTCTTCAGAATTTTTATTTTCGTAACAATATGTTCCTCAATATCTCCAAAAATATTGGTTATATTAAAAAACGATATTAATATGACTTAAAGCTGGTATAAGTTGGAGTTTTCTAACATATGACTTAACGAAATCTAATAAGTCATTTCAAAGTTATCACAAGATGTATGAAGTAGCCTCTTAAAAAATCTCATATTTTAGAAAAAAAAATCTAAAAAAAATTATCCATAGAATCTGAAATGCTGATGATTTTTGAAGTTAGGCGACGATAGAGCATTAAAAAACATAGTGGTTATCCAAGGTATTTTTTGTTTACTGCCTAGTGTTATCGAGCACGAGTTTCTTCAGTAGCAAAAGTTGGCTGCATTCGCCTTAGTATGTAACATTAGCTCGTGATGCTTTATTATTTCACAACAGAGAGAATGCATTTCTCAATTTCATTTTGGTTTAGGTGGTCGACATTTGACACCGTCGCTATTTCATATAAATTTTATAGAACTTTTCCTTGCATTTGTCTTTTTCAATTGCATTAGTACCGAGAAACTTTCGCACACTTCAAGTTTTTGAAATATTTCTTTACGTTTGATTAAAAATATTTATGAAAGCGAGAGTAGCTCTCGTGCTTTGGGCACTTAAATAAAAAAGAAAACTTTTCACTCACATATGAATGAGTGTTTGAATTTCAAGAATTTCAAAAGAAAGTGAAAGAAAAAAAAAATCCAAATCAAGGCCAATATTGTGACCTTCAGAGAAACCAAAATATTAACTTTTATTAAGAAGAAATTTACAAAATTATACCATATACGAGGGCGGATTGACATTGAAGCTACCTAGCGCTAGATGGCAGCACAAACACAAAAACTTTGTCTTTCTTAGATATTACGATCTGTGAAACGACAGCTGTTAAAACTTTAGCCAAATTCATAGATTAGTTTATTTGTTGTAGTCGTTTGAAGTAAGCAACTATTGTGTTTCTTGGAAAATGGAAAAAAGTGAATTTCGTGTAGTGATTAAACACTATTATTTGAATGGCAAAACGGCGAAAGAGACAAAAGAAAAGCTTGATAAACATTACGGCGAATCTGCTCCGTCAGATTATATGGTAAAATATTGGATTGGAAGACCAAAAGAGGTGGCTACTGAAGAAAATATCAAGAAAATCCTCGATAACGCTATGAATGATCGCCGGGTCAAAATACATGAGATTGCTGAAATGGTAAACATATCATATGAACGTGTGTTCAATATTTTGCATGAACATTTGCATATGAAAAAGCTATCGGCAAGATGGGTGCCGCGTTTGCTCAGTGTTGAACAAAAACGAGTTCGACAGATCACTTCACAGCGGTGTTTGGACATGATAAAGCATAATCCTGCTGATTTTTGTTGTAGATTAAAAACTGTTTATGAAACGTGGGTCCACCACTACACACCTGAAACCAAAAATCAATCGAAGCAATGGATGGAAGCTGGTGGAAGTGCTCCGAAGAAGGCGAAGACAGCGAAACCGGCTGGCAAAGTTATGTCCACTGTATTTTGGGATGCACACGGAATATTGCTCATCGATTATCTTGAAAAGTGATCCACCTTCACAGGAGAGTATTATCGTGCATTATTGGATCAATTGGTTGATGCAATTAAGAAAAAACGACCACATTTAAACAAGAAAAATGTGCTCTTTCTTCAAGACAACTCACCGGTTCACACAGCATTAGATACGATGCTAAAACTACAGAAATCCACTTCGAATTGGTGGATAATCCACCTTATAGTCCAGATTTAGCCCCTAGTGACTTTTTCCTGTTTCCAAACTTGAAAAAATGGCTCGTAGGAAAAAGATTCATCTCAAACGAAGAAGTGATTACCGAAACTAATGCGTGTTTTGAGGAGTTCCCAAAATAGTATTATTCAGATGGTATAAAAAAGTTGGAAAATCATCTTACTAAGTGCATTGAGCTAAAAGGAGACTATGTTGAGAAATGAATGATTTTTGAAAAAAAAAAAATGTTTTTTTTTCCTACTTAGGTAGCTTCGATATCAATCCGCCCTCGTATTTCATATGAATTCTGGAAAATAATAATGTTGGCTTTGTGAATGGAAATTTATTGCAATGTAATGTTTGAAATGAAAACTGACTAACATTTAAAATGTTTAACAATTTAAAGAGATTTTAAAAAGATTGCAATGATTTCTGGCCAAAGCTTTTGTTAAGGTATTAACACAATAATATTTAAGCCATTTAAGGACCATAAAATATGTATAAATTCTGCCTTAAGGTTTCATAAACTTTAATGATTTTTCTGTTGCCACCGTTATTTTCATTTCAAACTGCCAAGAGACAGACAGACAGACAGACAGATAAAAATATAACAATATTTTAAATAATATTTAAACCGTTTCATTTGTCTTTCAATTAACATTTTTGATGTCATTAAAACAATTATCAAGACAGTGAAAAATAATTGCACTCGAAGATATCAAAGTGGGAATAAGAAAAAAAACAACACAATTTTAAAAGAGCAAAGCACTTTTGCAGCCATTCTTTCCACATCGGACATAATTTGGTTTGGGTTTGTAATAAAAAAGAAAAATAATAATTTTCACAAAAAGGAAAAATAAAATGTTAATGAAAACAGCAAGTAATAGTAATATTCAGCAAGAAGAATAATACTTTCTTTGAACCTAAGTTTTGATAGCAAAAATTCTTTATTTTGCAGATGATAAATGCAACGTGTTATGCTTAATTTAGTGTGAAATGCTATGAAATAAAGAGACGAAAATGTTAATTTTTTTTATCGATTTTTAATTTCACAGACAATACGAGTACTTGTCATATTTTTTAATTTATAGATAACTTAGGGTACGTTAACTGTACATTTAGGGAAATTTGCTTTTCTTAATTTTTAGAAAAGGAATTTGATTTCACTTTTAATGGTACGATCTCTTCCAGGAAGGCCAAGTAGAAAGCAAAGAAAAGCGCGGCATATTTGGTTATAAGGTTTTCCTTAGCGTTTTCTTCAAATACTTTTACATAATGGGTCCGCCATCTAACGTTTTTTTTCAACTAGTGCTTATTTCGTGAATAGTAACACTTAGCTCATGTCTGATTTGACAGATAATTAGTTTTATCCTTCCGCTGAACGATTATGGTTGTGAATACGCTTGAACAACGCTGGGAGTCTGGGCCTGCGATCGACTTACAGAAGATGCCGATTTTGCTAAAAAAAATCATCTTTTCAGATGCAGCCTATTTTGATCTTGGCGGGTATGTAAACAAGCGAAATTGTCGCATTTGGGGCACAGAAAACCCGCACGCATACATTGAAAAGCCGATACACCCAAGATGAGTCACTGTTTGGTGCGGATTTTGGTCCAGAGACATAAATGGGCCATTTTCCTTCGAAAATGAGCACGGAGTGGCCGTTACAGTCAATGGCGATCGTTATCGGGCCATGTTGAACGAATGTTTGTTCACAAAATTGAAGAGGAGGATATTACAAGTAGCAACATTTGGTTTCAACAGGACGGCGCTACGTGCCACACAGCCGAAGCTACACTCGATGTTTTGCGCCCTGTTTTTGAAGATCGCATTATCAGCCGCAGAGCTGACGTCGTTTGGCCACCTTGGAGCTGCGATTTGACAACGTTGGATTATTATTTGTGGGGTGCCGTCAACGATAAGTGTTACGCCAACAAGCCAGAGACAATTGGCGCTTTAAAGAACAATATTCGTGAAGCCATTGGTGAAATACAGCTGCACACAATCGATAATGTGCTTAAAAATTTGACCGATCGTGTAGGCTACTGCATGGCCAGCCGAGGCAGCCATTTGAATGAAATTATTTTCCATTATTAACCAGAAGGATTGTACGTTCAAATAAAAAAAGAAATTTGGGAAAATATTCAGTAGTTTTTTTTATAACATTTTCAAAAAAAAAAAAAAAAATTATTTGGTGGTACCCTTTATA
Source organism: Wohlfahrtia magnifica (assembly GCA_023159175.1). Taxonomy (NCBI): domain Eukaryota; kingdom Metazoa; phylum Arthropoda; class Insecta; order Diptera; family Sarcophagidae; genus Wohlfahrtia; species Wohlfahrtia magnifica. Next base: position 86,949 of record JAKWBJ010000044.1, on the reverse strand, counting down.
TTGTAACGACTCGTTTACGCTCGGATGCCGGGGTAAGTCAGTGGGGTCCAGTGTCGGACAGAAAATTAATTAAAAAGACTATTATTTATAATTATAAACAATTTATTGCTTATTCCCTTATTAAATAAAGAAAATAATTCACTTATGTTGCTTATCACTAAACAAAACTTCGTTTGCTAGGGGAGAGGCCCACAAAACTATGTCAGTTCTCGTCGGTCGTAAGTCGAATCAAAGATGGCTGAGTATCTCGCTCACCACGGGCACCCAATGATGATAGGGTTACTTGGCCACCAGGTATCGGCTCGGTCGCAGTGTTCGTATTCGCAAGATCCAAAAATTACGAAGTAACAATTCATGCTTGTGATTGATTTTTCGACCCGCAACTTTTTTCTGTTTTTATCTCTTATAAAATGAATTGGCACTCATGGAGTATTATAATCTGCAATTTTAAGTTCACCTGATAAACTTGTAGCAGCCTTCTTTTTGATAACACTGTTTTTGGTAGCTCAGCTGTTTTTGTATAACATGCTACTGTCAAACAGGTTCAGTTTTGTCTATAATTTAGCCATGAATCGACTTACGAACGAACAATGCTTGCAGATTATTGAATTTCATTATCAAAATTAATTCACGGTTAAGAAAGTGCATAGTGCACGTTTTCAATTTTATGGTCAAAATTTCGCACCAAGTTTACATTATTGGACATTAAACCACCAACAAGCATACGTAGAGTGTAAAGAGAGGAAAAAATCGCAACTGTATTCGCCAGTGTTGTTGATGATCGTGAATTATCGAACCGGTGCCGTTTGCAGCAATTAAGCCTCTTTTACTCCACTACGTTGAAAATTTTGCGGAAGTATTTGAATGTAAAACATTTTAAAATACAGCTGGTGCAGGAATTGAAGCCACACTACCTACCACATTGGCTAACTTTTGATGAAAATTAGATGAAGATGCACTTTTTTTAATCGGATAATTGTGTTCAGCGCCGAAGCTCATTTCTGGTTGAATGGACACGTGAACAGGCCAATTTGCCCTAATTGGTGTGAGGAACAGCCAAAGGTATTGTAAAAACTGCCAAAGCTTGCCAAAAAATACACTGTTTGGTGGGACGGAGGGATCATTGAACCATACTTTTTCAAAGACGACAAAGGTAGGAACGTTACTGTGAATGGCGCGCACTAACGTGCGATGATTAAAATTTTTTTTGTCCAAGATGTAAGAGCTGGTCTTGGCTGACATATGGTTCGAACACGAGGGTGCCATGTGCCATACTGCACGCGAAACAATGGCTCAAATGAGAAGCGAGTGCGGTGAACAGTTTATTTTACTTTTGGATCCGGTCAATTGGCCGCCTATATCATGCGATTTAACGCCTTTAGACGATTTTTTGTGGGGATATGTTAAGGCTCATGTCTATAAGCAGAAGCTCGCACCGGTTGACACACTGGAAGACAATATTGAAGAATTTATTTGTGAGATAACGGCCGATATGTGGGAGAGAGCATGCCAAGATTGAACCCAGCGTATGAACCATTTCATGCGTAGCCGCGGTCAAAATTTACATGATAGCATCTATTAATTTAATTTAATAAATCGTTCTATCAACTCAAACGAAGATTTCATACATTTGTCTTAATTTTATGTATTTTTTTAAATCAAATCCGAATGTTCTTAAAAAATCATCCGATATAATTGATATTTGCAGTAATATTTTTTAAATTTCATTATAAAGCTTACCTTTTCAAACTTCTTTTCCTTTTTACTCCTCATTCAAAAGTTAACTCATATTTGTTTTAATTTTAAAGCTTAAGTTGAAAAGGTAATTTTGATAATACACTTTAACTAAATGTCATTTGTAAGTGACAATAACTCATCACGAAATATGTCTACTGACATACTCACTGCTGTACACTATGAAACACTCACATGAATAAGGCATCTTAAGAGCTGTAAAGCATTATTAAATGTTTTTTTCTGTTAAAACTTAATCAAAAATCAGGAAAATGACGGAATAAATTCTGCTGCTTTCTTATAGTTTTTGTTAAAAACACAAATTCATGTTTGAATGAGCGGCAGATGAACGAGGTTATCTCAATAAAAAGAGTAGTGCGCCTAGTCTGTGTTCTCTTAATGCTATTGTTTGATATAGTCTCGGGCGCAGTGATGAACCGTGAATCATGGTAATATAAGTGATCTTGATTACGCAGATGACATCTGTCTACTTGCACACAAACAGTCAGACTTTAAGTTCAGGTTGAATGAAGTGATAAGATTTAAGACACTGACTGAGTTGCATGGATACCAGCGACATGTATATTTTCACCATTGGTGATGCCTTAATTGTGAATTTATTCTGCTATCTGGGCAGCATAATTACGATAAGCAGTTAAGGGGCTGATAAAATTGGTGCCCGTATGAGAATAATTCACACTGTTATCGCTATACTTGATAGGATCACACATCACTGGGTTGACCAAGATGTAAATACTCGTATATATCGTCTGTGTGAATGTGCAAGGTAGAACGCGGCTGCATAGTATATTCGCTCTTTTCAAGTTATTCTCTGTCATTGTTAGAGGACACTACTCCGAGTTATCTGACCTAAAACTATCACGAGAGTCAGAGTTTGGATTACAGCAACAATATAAAGGATAACCTATACGCTCAGACATGCATTTAATCATACAGTTCCCAATAATTATACATGTAAGAAACCTAATGGAATCCTTCTCAAATGTCAGAAGAGGAGCATGTCAATCCAATTTCACTTTCGCTTTCGATCTTTTTTGTATATTAGAATTACCCATGTTTCGTTCCTATTCACGAACTCTTTTTACCGTCATGTAGCAGCTGTGTAATGAGCTATCAAGTAGAACTCGACAGCTGTACCCCGCTTATAGACTTTTTTTTAGTCATTTTAGTAATGTAGCATAAGCTCACGTGTTGCCTCTTGTTTCCGTACAGCAGTAACCAATGTATCAAACAGTTTAAAGACGCGGATGGAACTAGATTGACCACACACTCAGGAAATCACTTGATATCATGCGGTAATTGCTAATTAAGCGATTTTACGCAATTCAGGTCTTAATTGAGCTAAATTTATCATCAAATAGTACAATTTTTAAATTGCTCAATTAGTACATAAATGGACAGTTACAGTATGCAGAATGAGGAGTGGCAACTCTGTATGAATTATGTTCAGTAAGTTAGAACCATTTACAGTATGCAAAATCCTTATTCATACAAGTTCTCAAATGAAATTTTAATAAATTATTAATTCTTCACAAAAGAACGAAGTAATGAGGCTTTATTACTTAAAAAAAAAAAAATAAAAAACGGCACCAAACCAAACTTGAGGACCCAATTTAGACATTAATTGACTCAATCAAAATATATGTCTGATGATATTAGAAGCACAGCACTCTAGTGGAGTCATAGATTAGGTAGGCCAGTAAACAGAAGTGATAGTATTGATGTCATACCCTTAACAAGAATATGGATGTTGCCTTTCCAATTTTTTTTCCATTTAAATTTCATTCAATTTCAATTTACAGAACTTACTAATGAAGTTATGAAATAATAATGTTAAGTTTTATATTGAAAATTTAATTTTGTGGTACTTCTTTGAAGGGTGAAGAGTTCTTAACCTTTATAGTTCTTTAAATACTCACTTAAGCATGTGTTACGTGTCACTGAGATGATGCTCTGATGACGCTATACTAAGTACTTAGCTAATAATATTATTTCAATATGTATTTACTGTCATCATAAGGGTCCTCTTTTCGTTACTGGTTGTTTTTTCCTTCTCTTTTTTTTTGCTACAAAGTTTCAATAACAGAATAAGTGCATTTCAACACATTATCATGCTGCATGTGTTGCAACTAATAATGTTGCCACTTTGTCATGTGCTTTCTGTTTTTGTGGCCCCACAAGCAAACTGATATTGAGTTATTAAAAAAAAAAAAACAGAAAATACAAATTCAACCCCTGTTTGAAATATTGACGACAGTTTCTACTCTTTTTTTTTAAGAGGAAAATAACAAAAAATTTTAGAACTATTTCTGTTTCTGTATATCTTTTTTTTGTTGTACAGAACATGTCTGTTTTTTCTTGCTAAAAATAACTTGTTCTTCTGTAGGTTTCACCGCAATCAAAATATGCCTAAAAAATAAAACTAAAGTTGTTTTGCTATATTTTACATGAACAAAATCACATGTAAAATTTGCAAAACAACATTAAAGCATTTTTAGATGGTTGTCATATACGGATTTACGAAAACAGTAAGTCACAGACCACCCCCAGACTTGAACAAAAAACAATTTTTAAAAAATATCCTGAAAACACACTCACACACTTTCCTCCAAAGAATTCATTTCCGTTTCCATGACTTAAAACACTTAAAAAAGATTATTTTTTCTCTTCTTTGTCGTTAAAAATTAAAGCATTTCCATAAAATGAATTTTCTACGCCACATAATTCTTACTTATAAAAACGGAGTTTAAGAGAATTGAGTAAATTTGAGATAAAGTTAAAAGAGAAAGTTAAGAAACAGAAGTTGTTGACAAAAATTAGCTAAAGTTTTCTGTTATTTTTCAAAAAAAAGAAAAAAATGTATGTGAAAACAAATGTCGATTTTCTCAAATACAAAAATTTTGACTTAAAAAAACTTGAATTTTTGTTAAATAAACACAAAACTAACTTTTGTCGTAGTTTTCGATAAAAAATTTCTATTATTTTTGACAAGTATTTAGGTTAGGTTAGGTTAGGTAGGGTGTTGAATCTCCCTAGAGTCAGAGGCTTAGCCCACTGTGATGCCACAAGCATAGATGATAACTCCATAGGACACCATTTTGACTCCAAAATATATTTCACAGTTGCGGTGAACTTTATTCTGGAGAGTTCAATCAAAGATGGCAAGAAATGGGAGGCCAAAAACTTGCGTCGTCTGGTAGCAAGGGCCTCTGTAGAACTACAACTTCTGCAAAAATTATTCGAGAAGACGCCGAGTCTATAGGCATGCCTCCCAATCATTCAGTGACCCGTGTGAATCGCAATTGTGCGATGGAAGGCCATGCGACTTAAGGAAAGAAGACACTTATTCTCCCCTTCATCGAGGTTGGTCTAGCAGACCCTGGTGATAACTCATGTGCCTTCATGCCTTTCTTCAGGGGTGGCAAAAACCTGGGTTAAAAAAAAAAACCAATCCCCTGGGCTTAATTGGGTTTTTTGGTGTTTTTTTTTGGGTTTTATTAGGTTTTATAAATGCTTTCAATTTTTGTTCAGGCCAACAATACTCTTGATGGGCTCAAGCCGGCACTGTGTACTATGGGCTGTTAAAACTTAGTGATCGGAGCAGACTGCGATTACTTCGTTTGAACCATGCATTATGAGAAAAACGTTCGGAATATAACGATTGACATGATTTAGTTATTATTTTGCATGACATGTCGCAAATATTCTCCGAACATTGCCCCGTCTGAATATTGGCAGCTGCGATGGATCCAATACACTTATAACTCTTTACATTTATAACTCTAAGGCCATTTGTTGTAACGGCCTGTTTAAATTATGGAACTCATTCGCTTTACGGCGTAAATTAATCTGAGACTGGATTTGGATATTGACTCAGAGGTGGGTTATTGGTTATTTCATTATCTCTTTTGAGCTTAAAACGGATCGAATTAAGTTGTAGTCCAAATATGCAAATTAAACCTAGTTTTGTTGTAAATAAACTATGAAAATGCAGCAATGATAGGCCCTCGTTTCAAAATATCGAGCTAACTTCGTCAGTAATGCAATTCCCGACCATATCCCTGTGTCTCGAAACCCATATGAGAGTTAGCTTCGAATGAGCCGCGATTTCCATGAGAGGGAGGAAAGGAAGAAGAAAAGAAGGATTGAAAAGAGTATGTGAGAAAACAGTCGCCCAAAAAGAACAGGGCATTACCTAATGAGCTAGCCTAGACCTGAGAGAAAATCCTCCAGGCCTTTAAAAAGCCCCGGCCCAGCAACCTGAGCCTGCGTTCATGAAGGCCCGGACAATGACAGAGGATATGTTCCATAGTCTCCGACTCTCCCGTCCTTGCACAGTGCCCAGTCACAAAACCTATTAGAATCCTATGAGATTCCCTTCTCAGATTGAGGACCAAATCCGTACTAGAGTGGTCAAGTTTCGGCCAAAGCAGCCTGGAGACCCTACAATCTCCTCTGTTCCTTCATGACTTCTCCATTCTACGACGAGCTCAGCTATCTATCAAACTACCAAAGAAACCAAGCGTCGGTCTTACAGACGTATCTGCCAATTCGATGCCCTTGGCTGCGCCCCCTCTTGCCGGGTCATCTGCAATCTCATTTCCCCGCACGGCAGTGTGCCACGGAACCCAGCACAGATTCGCTTTATACCACATATACACGGCACACATCCAGGAGCGATGTGAGGGTACTCCTGCACAATGCAACCAGCCTTGAGCCGACATGGTGAGCAGTCAGCGCCCTGATAGCCGCCTGACTGTGCATGTAAAGCCAAGTCGCGAAAACGCTAAGCTGCTCTAGGGACAGCAAAGATCTCAGCCAGAAAAACGCTGCACTTATCCGGGAACCTAAAGGATGGTTAAATGTCACTGTCCACAAGGTAGACCACCGCACCAGTGCCCTCCTCGGTCTTAGTCTATCTGTATGTGTCTATCAACATCCTGCCAAGACTCTCTGTCTGGAAAAACTGCAGAAGGGCACCTACTAGAGTCGCATTTCCTGACAGTGTAGTCCGTAGAACCAGCGCTTGTCACTGAATGCGTAACCTAGCCCAGCCTCTCCAAAATGACAGAATGACCATAATTCAGAGCCTTGGCCAGGCCTCCTTCCAAAATCCTTAAGAAACTCCAAGCAGCCCTCCGTGAGTATATCAAAGACAAATCTCCTATTGAGAAGTTATCGATCTGAAGATGTGTATGGTCCCCAATAATCGCAGCGTGATCATAGTCCAGATTGGCCAGGACTTAATTGTATTTAGCCTTACTGCCACCAGCTTAGCCCTCTGCTTCAGAAGAAGATCGGTGTGGAGCCAGTTAAGTATGGCAAATAATGCATTGGTTGGAGTGGAGCAGAGTGCACTGACCTATCAGTATACACTGACACAATGATAATGATAACGATTTTAATTATTTTAATTAAAAAAATATTTTATTATGCTCGTATATGTACTCATAACCAAATATTTATCCATATGAAAATATCTACATAGACGTATACGTGATATGAAGTTCATTATAATTCAATATTAATTATACCACATGATGTCCATCAATAAATTACATATGAAAAACAGAGACAGTGGTATCGAAATGCCATTTGATGCACAAAAATTCAATATTTGCCTTTTGAAGAAAAAACTATTTCTCTATTAAAATCGGAATAAAAGTACATATTCTGGCAGGAAAATTCGTAATATTTTTTCTTTTTTTAACTTGTGGAAAGCACTCAGGTAATGACCCAATATCATGCAGTGCATTGTACTGGTACTAAAAAAATAGGTTGTGGGAAGAAGGATAAGCGAAGTAGTGTTTATAGACGTTTGGTTTAAACTTTTCCATATCATGGGTAGCTAGGTTAGTTGGCTAGTTAAACAACAAGTGATCAAGCAACAAAGTATGGTTTTGAGATCAAATCAAGACTACAGGTAATGAACCGCCAAAAAGGAAAAAGAACAAAAAGAAGAATTACAGCTAACTTGTGTTGCGTATAAAATCGAGAAGATCAAAAAGGATACGGATTTCTCAACCGTCTGACCGGCAGACCTGTACCCTTACAGAGAGAGTATATCTTACCCGAAACACTTGAATGCTTCATTCGGCACTAGAGAAATGTGAATTGTCATACTCAGAATGTCTAGAGCATCTGATTTCTTACTATCAGAAAACAATATTGGATCTTGAGCATTTTCGCCACGTTGCTTGTAAATGTGTTATTCATATTCCACCTTTTCGCCCCAATCTTCAAAAGGTTCGGTCTACGATCAAATCCATGCCATCTGTTGGACGAGTAGATAGGATTAGAAGTCAGAAGAAGAAAGTCGTTAAAAAATATGGGAAATAGATGTAGAGAAAGAACAGAGCTTTGCGGTACCCAAGAACTTATCCTGAGCTTATCAGAAGACATTCCGTCCGCGCTCTTATAAAGACAGTCGCTTTACGTGAGTACCTGCCATAGGACTTTGCTTCACGGTGCTAAAGCACGAGTGAATACAATTCACCTACCAATGCCCCCACTAATGATTAAAATCACCAGTGAGTACGAATCCGAAGCCACGTTAATTGGACAAGACCTCCACCTTGGTGAGGTGTCGGAGACTACTTAGACTCCGAGCGAGTTATATGAAGCCCAAAGGGTCAAATGGTGGACCTCTGAGTTGGAGACGATGAGGCAGCACGTTCAATACCTCCGGAGACGTTTCCAGAGGGGTAGGCGTGCCAATGTTGAAGATCTAGCTCGGGGTAGATCAGAATATCTTAGCAGATTTAAGACATACAAAAACAGGCTTGTGACTGTAAAAGAAGGCGAATGTAGTAGTTTTGTACAGGACAATAGGGATGACCACTGGGTTTACCGTCTCTGCAGGCTCAGGTCGACATGGGATGCCTGCATGTTGGCGGCACCGTGCTGTCATCATCGAGGGACTGTACGAATGCTTTATTGGGGATGTTCTTTCCAAGGGCGGAGACAATTAGTTCTCCTCCTCCTACCGAGTAAATAATTGATCCTCCAAATTTGGAGAAGTCAGAAATCAATGAGTGTGTTTGTCGAGTTGGAAGTAAAAAGTCGTCAAGTTTGGACGGGTTGATTGGAAAGATGTGTAATACCTGGAGGCGGTGTACGGTGATTGCATTAATGAGGGCTAATTCTCGAAGGCAAGGAAATGTGAGTGTCTTGTGGTGCTTTTTAAGTCTCCTGATAAAGTGAAAAGAAATCTTTGCTCTTATCAAGGCATCAGTTCCTTGCCAGTATTTGCAAAAGTACTGGAAAGAATCATGGCGTTCAGTTTTAAAAAATGCTACATCGAAGGCACTTCATGTCTCCAGTTTGGTTTTAGGGATGGAAAATGTGATGGAGACGCTTTGATGTATGATAAGAGTTCTGTCAAAACAATCATTTTCGAAATATGTGCCTTCGATTATCTTTTTTGCGGTATTATGCTGCGGAGGTTGTCGGAGATTATCTGTCGAGAACATTTGGCGTAGCTATTTCGAGGATAGAAAAGAGTGTGTTGTTGGATCCTGTGGAACTATTCGTAGTCGTAAATAGAATTAGATCGGCGATATACAAAAAAAAAAAAACACCTGAAGAAGGTGGCTCCAGAGAGGATGTTAAGAACCCTATCAACAACGCTCGACAAGCCTATGGCTAACAATAAAATGCGGAACTCTTTTGTACGATTGCGTAACGTCGAATGTGGCTCGTTGTCAGCTCAGAACAATTCAGATATTTGTCAACCATTGCCTGAGATGTGTTTAGGTCATTTGTTGTCCATCAGCTATGCTTAACTCTGGTTACAAACCGATTAGACTCCGATGCAGACCAAAGTACAAAGAGAGAAGAGGAGGAAGAAGGAGGAGAGTCGGACATGCTTTGTGTAGAGGTAGGAGGGAATACCCAAGCTACAAGTGGAGCCGACAGCTCCAATTAGAGCAGCGAATATAAACAAATCGTGGAATGAGCAAAAACCACTAGGAAATAATGGAGCTCAATTGTTGAGACCCTATGAAATAAAAACTTGAATGCAATCATTTCACTGTTCGTTAAAAAAACCCATATCGGTTTTCAGCTCTGTTGCATGCAATAATGTATGAATCAATATTTTCGTATAATCCGATTGAAAATCATTTTCTGCTTTTAAGCACTAAGAAGTAAAACAGAATTTGTTAGCGCACATATTTCTTTATAAGTATAAACACACATACATACCATACGTAGACATGTACACATATTTTTGATTTCAAATAACCCTCCTAAGTATACAAAATTGGCTTACTCTCTGACATTATTGATACACCTTTGCTTTGCAACGTACACGAGAGTATAAATTATATTATGAAATGTGTCTTCATCATGTGCCACCAAACCAAAGTATTTATTGTCAACTTTGTGTTCTGTTGCAAATGTTTTATGTTAAATGCAGTTATAAAATGCCAAGAGATAAAAAATAAATAGTGTGTCTGAATGTACGTGTATCTGTTGTACCTACTGTTGCGCTTGCAACATTTTCTAACAGTCGCACATTTCTTTTAATAAATCTGTCTGCTGAAGCATTAAATTAAGTTTTTAAGATTTAACTTCACTACACTCTACTCTACTCTATTCTACGCTACTCTACTCTACTCTACTAAACTTAAGTCGAATCTTCACAACTTGTTCTGGCTGTTTTTTGCCCAGACTACATTTGACCTGAAGTCATGTTTTAGTTGTAATGCAACGACAAGTACGAGAGTATGCAGCTTTCGCTGTGTGTGTCTGTTACTATTATATTTCGCTATTATACGTTGCATGAGTATAATATGAAGGAGTATCTGTGTGTGTGCATTTCCTTTTGCTGGTATGTTTGTGCTTTATTGCCAGCAGGTAATTGCAGTATTTCAATAACAAATTATTTAATAATATCACAACAAACTTGTAATGGCTGTTGCATATAGATGGTTCTGATTCTGGTTCTGGTTCTTATTCTGTTTCTGTTTCTGTTTCTCTTTCTGTTTCTTAAAGACAGCAGACACATTTTTAAGTAAAAGTTTTCAGGAGTTTTAAAAAGAATTATTCAATTATTTAAACTCAATCGTAATGATAGTAAAAAAATCACATTCAATTCAATTACCATTGAAAAGTTTTTCAATTTTTATTGGCTAAAATAGTTGAAAGTTAAGGTTTGCATACATATTTAAGTATTTAAATATGAAATCCATTTTGCTATTTTAACTACTTATTTCAATTACTTTTTCTTCTTTTTGTTTAAGTGTAAGTTCATTGCTTTCTTGAGAATCCTCTAATTAACAATTTTCTTTTCCTAAGAATTCCAGTAAATGGAAACTTAGGAATTTGTAGTGGTATCTCTCACTCTCTTTCTCTTTATTTTCTCTACCAAGAGACCATAATAAAAGAGTTGATTTGAATTGTGGCCCACATTCCTTTCTAAATTAAACTCTGGTTGCTCTTTTCCGTTTATGTTTCCTAGTTTCCCTGCATTTTAATAGAATATACTCGTAGAAGGAAAAAAAATTAAATTCATAAGCATTTCACAATTGCTTTAAAAAATTATTCAATCATTTCAAATGTTTTCTTATTTGCTCTGACTAAACTTGGCAGCAAAAACGAATCAATGCAATAGAGTAAATTGGCTGTATAGCAGTGGTATGGCTAAAAGTATTTGGTTTTTACAATTAAATCAAGATGGACTTATAAAATACCGTAAAACTTTTGCTTAATTGGCTTAAAGTAAAAATTTGAAATTTTAAGTAACATTTTAATTAGCAAAGACTTACTTAAACAAAAGTCTTAAATATTAATTAAAAAGGATTACTTGTTAATGCGAATGAAATAATTGCAAACTGAGAAGTGTAAATATTCAGTATGAAAGATTACACTGGTCTACAAAAAACAAAAAATTTTCTGGCCTTTACATAAAACTATGTGGAATATAATGATTTTGATGCGCTGAGTTCAAATAAGTTTTCAATTTTTTTTTATTGGCATGGAAAATTTTTCGCCCAAAATATTGTTACGTTTTTACCCTTTTAAAAACGTGTATGTATGACTTTGTAGACAGCAGTTAAATTAAAATAAATCTTTTTTTTGTTTTTTAATTAGTACTCATTGATTAACACAGTTTTGTGTTTCACTGTTTGTAACCTTTTACAAACAATAAGAATTTCTGTTCTTTGTTAATCTCTTCGCTTACAACTTTGTAAACAACAACAATTACTCAACAGATCTTTCTACCTAAAGATCTTCCAACCCGATCGTTGTTACAACTTAGGTTCGATTACAACCTCTTCAAACAGAGTTTAACAACACTAAACTCTCTTTCCACTAAGTTCAAACCAATAACACGTTCGCTGAGTTTACATCAAATAAACTGCTTATTGTTCGCATCGATGTGCTTTTATATGGCTCAGTAAACAATACATCGAAAGCTCTCGAACTTTTTGTTTTATTTTTTTCTAGTTCTTATGTAACCATGCGAGTATAAACATCTACTTCTTTCAGCTCTTGTTGTTTGTTGTTCGTTATTGTCTATTACTTGTTTTCCCTGCTTCATGGTTTTGTTGTTGCCGTATATTTTAATTAGTAAACATTTCAATATGTGTTGTTGCCGATTTAATAATCTGTACACAGGCACGTAGTTGTTGTTTTTTTTGTGCAATGTAATAAACGACAGGGGTGCCCAACCTGATTTTCGTAAGAATATGATCGGTTATGTCAATATATTCTTCATAACTTGAAAACAACTTGACAGATTTTAATGCGAATACCAGCAAATATTTAGGGACAACATTTCCTATAAATCACCGGAATAACATGTTTTTTTATTTTCAACAGTTTCGGAGTTATTCATAATTTAGGCATAAAATATTTTTCAGAATGAAAAATATTATAACATAACCATGTAGTTCCAGCCAAGGCCACACAGACAGAACAACAAAAATAGTGTTTGTACAGATTCAATATGGTGGCTATAAACGGATTCTAACTATCCATATAGCTGCTTCGTAATGTATGCATCAGAGCCTTGCTTACAGTCATAGTAATATGGTCGCTAAAACACAGTTTTCCGTCAAGTAAGATGCCAACATTAATAAAGGAGTCTACCAATTCCAATTGATGGGCTTCAAATGAATAGTTTAAAATTACTTCTTGAGAACCGCATGCCTTTACATTTTTCAATATTCAGCTCCGTCAAGTTATATTTGCACCATAAAAAGAAGTTGTTGAGGTCACTTTGATGGTATACATTGGGCAAATCATTAATAAACAGTGAAAACAGAAGTGAATCAGGATGGGTTGCCTTGAAGAATACCAGACAAAACATATATGTATTTAGATATGCTATCGTTCACCCATACTGTCTGCTTTCTACCAGTCAAATATGACTTTTTCCAGCTCAAACTTCTTTGAGTAACTTCCAATAAATCCAATTTAGTTAAAAGAAGTCTATGATTCACTTTATCAAATGTTTTGCTAAAATCTACGTCAGTTTGTTTCCTTTGAGCAAATGCAGCCTTAATCATGGATGTTAACTGAGGCACATTAGTCGTCTTTGAGCAGTTTTTTATAAATCCGTATTGATTAGATGATAATAACGTTGAAGTATGACACACCATAAAATTGGCAATCAATTTTTCAAACATTCTTGTGGTAGCACTAAATTTAGCAATGTACCTATAATTTGTAACTTCGGACTCATTACCGGATTTAAAAAGCGGTGTAATATAAGGTTCTGAAGCAGTGCTCTTCGACGCTTGCGCGTCCATTAGCTCACCTTTTCAGTGCGTCATATCGCGCCGGTATTTTTCCATCTTGCTGGAAGGTGGCCAATGTAACGCTAATCCCTAAAAAGGGTGAGGCAAATAACCCTTTAAACTACCGCTCAGTAGCAGTTTGTTTGGCACTTTCCAAAGTTATGAAAAGTATGTTTAATCACCACCTTGTGAAGTATTTTGAGTCCAAAAATTTGCTAAGCGATCGCCAGTATGGTTTCCGTAAAAGTCGCTCTACTGGTGATCTGCTGGCGTTACTCTCCAAAAGGTGGAATAGGTCAATTCATAGATTTGGTGAGAGTAAGATTGTGGCCCTTGATATTTCCAAAGCGTTTGACAGAGTCTGGCAAGAAGCTCTCATATTCAAATTTATTGCTATTCGTGTCGGTAGTCACTTCTTTCGATCCATATCGATTACTATAAGAGTGGTTATAAATGGGATTTCATCCGTCGAGTTCAGGATAAATTCAGGGGTACTACAAGGCTCTGTTCTTTCTTCTTTTTCTTACTTCTAATCCTATCTACTCTTTAGCAGATGACAGCGACATTTATTATTCATATTCTTTTGATCATAGGCCGAGCCTTTTGGAGATTGGGGTGAAAAGGCGGAATATGAACGACACGCTTACAAGCAACCTGGCGAATATCTCTGAGTGGTCAACTTTTCTCACACACAGATGTGGTGGTGTGTTGTCATCTGTATCCATGGGTAATGTAGTCATTGAGGAATCAGATGCTCTTGATGTTCTGGGCATGAGGATTCACTGTGACGTTCATTGGAATGATCACATATTTTGAGTGTAGAAAAAAAAGCATTCAAGTGCCACGATTTTTTAAGACGGTACTGGAATTACTTCACTGCATCTGATGTCTTTAATTATTTATAAGACCTATATCTGACCCAAATTGGAATACAACTCCCATGTATGAGCCGGTGCCTCAAAGTCTATTTTGGAGATTGTCGACCGCGTACAGGTGAGCGCAAAGGTTCTCATTAATGATGGTAGGGTAGCCAACTCTATCGATGCATTAGAGCATCGTCGCAATGGGGCATGTGTTTCATTGTTTTATCGGTACTATAACGGAATGTGTTCTAGCGAAATTAAGAAACTAACTCCTGATAATCATATATTTTTACGTAGTACTCGTATTTCTCGTAGAGCTCATCCCTTTGTAGTTGATTGTCCAGTGAATCGTACAACGCATTAAAGGGAGAATTCGTTCTTTGGTCGTACTGTTCGTTTGTGGAATAATCTTCCTGTGAAAGTCTTTCCTGCCACTTAAAACATGAACAAATTTAAATCGAACGTCCACAGACTCTACTCTATCCATCCTCCATTCTACAATCTATTTTCCTAGTACCAGCACAATGCACTGCATGAATGGAGACTGTTACCTAAGTGCTGGCCTCAAGAGAAAAAAAGAGTCTTTCAAAAACACTGGAAAAGAATCCGCACATCGCTTCAATATACAACTTGTCCCAGCACTAAAACACATCTTTCTCAAGTACACAAAAATATCCCAGTCATTCAGAGTAGGATAGATATTATTTGGCTTGTTGTCATCGTAAACAGCGTCAGAATAATTACTTGCTGATTTTATGAAGCCGTGAATCATGACTACATTTATTGCTAAAGTACTGTTTTTGTCTGAGAATCGCTGGACGTTGACAGAGAAGATGTTCAGTTAAGTCTGTTTCCTTTTTATCGTTCCTATCCTCAATATTCGCCTGGTCTATAGAGCCATCCAAGCCATATTCAATCGAACCATTTTTAAAAGAAAGTTTCCTTATTTTTTTTTTTGTTATAATAAAATTCTTCAATTATTTTTTATTATTTTAATACAAAAACTGTTTTTTAAATTTTTGTTATTTCTTTTTTTTTTTTGATTAACATGCTGTGTAAATATTTATGCGATTTTGAACTCTTTTTTACAAGAGCAGTCATATATACATATAATTTATTCATCTTCCATTTATTTTTATTTTTTGTCGTTTTTTGTTCCTTTCTTTTCTTTAAGAGTACGAGTATCTATCAATATCACACCAACAGTAAATGCTCATCTATAACCATGTGTCTTGTGTCTAATGGCGTTTGATATTCGTCAGAATGAAATATGATATTTTAAGAATAAGAAAAAAAAAGACTCTTGATTTTCGATTTTCGACAACTTTTGAAAGGAATAAAAGAAAGCGTAGAAGATGATGACTGACGTATTTACACACTCTTATTTTCACACTCTCGATTGCACTTGAAATTGTTTTTGATTAACAGTTGAATTCTTAGAAAAAAAGCAACCGTTTTTCATAGCTTGCAGACATTTTTTATTGCGAAACTATAAAAAAAGAAATATCGATAAAATACATGCAAAGAATTTTAGGTTTTTTTGTTTTGCTTGCATTCACTGACATAATAAACACTTTAGCAGCAGCAGCAGCAGCAGCACAACAAATACATTTACCAGACCTGGAATTACTGGTAATAAAAACGAGAAAGAGTTATAAAACGCAACACACGGATACTCACTTTTATGCAGACGCAGACTGAACAACATTAAAGCATAACTCGATATAAGAAAAAAAGAAAAAAAAAACAATAGATTTGAACACGCGAGCGAATACTTAATTGAAATGCATTCGACAACAATTACGATTTAAAGTGTATTCAGCAGGCAACTGCGAATTTGCAGTCGCGCAGTAAAACTCTGTTGATAAATTAATAGATGAGATATACAATTTGATATCGATTATAGCCGTTGTTGTTGCAATTCCTATGGTTACTCAAAAAACAAGGACAATAACCACAGCAGCTTTTACCACCAACAGCAATCGATGTGTTATTACCACGAATACACAAATAATTCATCAAATGGACAATCACTTGTATGTGTATGGGTGTATTTGCTTGTGTAAATATACCCTGAATTTAAGGGGATTAGTACCGAAAATGTAAATTCAAAGGAGTTGTTGTAAATTTTATTAACATTTTACTCTATCAAAGGACAGTTACCTCACTAGTCTCAAGTAGTCAACAAAGTGGGTGAGTTATATATGTTCCTCTTTTACTTTAAAGAAGTAAAAAAATAATATAATAGAGGGTTTACCAAAATTAAATGCAATTCTCTTATTGGTGTTCGCTATCACGACATGGTAACACAGTTCTTTCTGCCGAAAATGGATGATATTGATGTAGAAGATATGTGGTTTATAGTATGTACATGAGACACTTCCAGGTCGTGTACTCTCTCGTTTCAGTGATCAGAATTATCCCCCTAGATCGTGCGATTTAACATCATTCGATTTCTTTTTATGGGGTTATTTTAAATCACAGGTGTATGTTAACGATTAAAAGAGAAGATTCAACGCTGCATCAACGAAATTATGCCAAATAGTCATGAAACATTTCGACGAAAGAGTGCATATGTCCATGATCAGAATTAGCCCCCTAGATCGTGTGATTTAACATCATTCGATTTCTTTTTATGAGGTTATTTAAAAATCACAGGTGTAAGTCAACGATTAAAAGAGAAGATTCAACGCTGTATCAACGAAATTTAGCAATATTTATGCCAAATGGTCATGAAAAATTTCGACAAAAGAGTGCATATGTGCATGATCAGAATTAGCCCCCTAGATCATGTGATTTAACATCATTCGATTTCTTTTTATGAAGTTATTTAAAATTCACAGGTCTATGTCAACGTTTAAAAGAGAAGATTCAACTCTGCATCAACGAAATTCAGCCATATTTATGCCAAATGGTCATGAAAAATTTCGACAAAAGAGTGTGTGTGTACATGCAAAGCCGTGGAGGCCATTTGGTCGATGTGCTATTTCATAAATAACCATATCCTATGCACTTTAAGATTTAATAAAAAGACTAAAAACTGTGTTTTCTATTCAATTAAAATCTTGAGTTAATTTTGAAACACCCTGCAACGACATTCGTTCAAAAATGGACAAATTTTTTAAATAAGTTACTCTATTAAAATACGGGTTCAATTGTTTTCTAAAAAAGCCTGTAAGATGCACAGTGGTGGGCACTCCAACCTTAAAGATCTTATGTGTCCTATAGTAGTCACGAAATATGATCCATATAATCATCCCCATACACTCAACAGTGCGTCCAGCCCACAGATGTATATGGAAAGGGGTGCAGCAGAGTGCGTTGTTTCATAGACAAAAATCAAAAAATGACTCATCACTGATATTGATAGAATGCATGTTGTTTAAAAGCTAATTATCGCCTGAATATAATACTGAACGTATTTTTTTCGCTTACTTCTCTATATTGCCGCAAAAGGGCGCTAAGCTCAACTCATATGTAGTAAAAAGTACTATAAAAAAATTGAATTTTAGGTACTTCAGAAAAATGGCTATAAAAGCTATATTTATTTGAGAAATTTTTAAAGGTTTTGTTTTTTAATTACTTTACAATAATATATATAAACAAAATAGAAGAAAAGTGTAAAATTTGTTTATTATTTTTATTTTTTACTACTTTGAAAAACTCACTTATTTCAATAAAAAGTTGAAATTTACCAAACTTTGATTGATGGGTTATTAAAAATAATATAAAACAATATATATTTTTTTATTTATATTATTGAAACTATGTAATATGTTCTATCAAATAAAAAAAAATTAGAACCAACTTTGTCCTATAACTTGAAAAATATTGAAATTGTAAAAATGTATAATTTAGACAATTTTTCATAAATTTTATTGATTTTAAGCAGCCTAAGGTGAATAAAAAATTGGAAATAATTTCGATTATCAATTAATATTTGATATTTTGAGTCGGAAATAATTAAAATTATTATTCAAATTCAAAATTTTAAATGCAACACTGAATTTTCGCCAGACTTCACAAAGTTGCATGCATTAAAAACTTGTTGTTGTTTGAAATTTATTTATTTATATCAGAAGAACAATTTTTTATTAACAAATTCGAATACAAAAATATCTTAAGATACACTTTTTTGATTTAATTATACGTGAACTGTTGTTCTTTTTTGTAAAAATTATTTAATTTCATTTATCGCCGAAAAATCCTTCGATTTTGGTACATTCCCTCGAACAAACAAACATTCCCTTCGACGAACTGCGGAGAATCCCGCCCACATATGTCCAGTTCACCAGAATGATTTCCCTGAATTGTTATACATAGAGAAATGGTTGAATCGAAAGTCATATTCAAGCAGTCGCCTCCGAATGAAGTTGATAGGAACAACCCTGATCTCCCCTGGAGCCAATTGAGCCTGATTGAAAACGTGCAATTTGGTTCTAGTTAGCGCAACATAATCGCACTAAATGTGCTTGTGGTTTGAACTCCCTTAGGTTCTCTTAATAAGCAAACATAAGTAAGTGCAAATAATACATTATACTTTTTGGAAGTAAATAAAAACGCATGAAAGTGCGCATTCCGATGTTACGGAGGATAAATTGTAGATATATGACTCTTGGTAGACAGATTGTAGCTAGTGAAGTAGCTAGTGAAAATTAGCACCTTTCAATCAAGGGTAAATAATTGCTGTATTTAAAATGGAGGATGTGGTATGTACATTTGAGCTTTTGTCTGCATATTGCACATTCCTCAAAGTGTTACCTGAAGAACATTTTGTAGAAATAATAGTATATTTGCTATGTGTATACGTTATATACGAAATAGAAATTTATATATTCGTACAGTGAGGAACAAATAAGCTATTTGAACTAATATTTAAATTGTAAAAAAGCTATGTCTTCTACTTAACAAATTTTATCCCTATGGAATACTAGTCGGTTTGATTTTAAAAGCAGCAGCAGCTAAGTGGGCCTGCGATCAACTTACAGAAAATGCCGATTTTGCCAAAAAATAAATCATCTTTTCAGATGAAGCTCATTTTGATCTTGGCGGGTATGTAAACAAGCAAACTTGTCGCATTTGAGGCACAGAAAACCTGCACGCATACATTGAAAAGCCGGTACTTCCAAGACGGGTCACTGTTTGGTGCGGATTTTGGTCCAGAGGCATAATTGGGCCATTTTTCTTCGAAAGTGAGCAAGGAGTGGTCATTACAGTCAATGGCGATTGCTATCGGGCCATGTTGAACGAATTTTTGTTAACAATTAAATTGAAGAGGAGGATATTAGCAACATTTGGTTTCAACAGGACGGCGCTACGTGCCACAAAGCCGAAGCTACACTCGATGTTTTGCGTCCTGTTTTTGAAGATTGCATTATCAGCCGCAGAGCTGATGTCGTTTGGCCACCTCGGAGCTGCGATTTGACACCGTTGGACTATTATTTGTGAAGTGCCGTCAAAGATAAGCATTATGCCAACAAGCCAGAGACAATTGACTTTTAAAGGATATTATTCGTGAAGCCATTGGTGAAATACAGCTGCAGATAATCGATAATGTGCTTAAAAATTGGACCGATCGTGTAGGCTACTGCATGGCCAGCCGAGTCAGCCATTTGAATGAAATTATTTTCCATTATTAAGCGGAAGGATCGTACTTTCAAATAATAAAAGAAATTTGAGAAAATATTCAGTAGTTTTTTTTTACAGCATTTTCAAAAAAAAAAAAAAAAAACTATTTGGCGACCTTTTATTTGTGCGTTTTTTTAATTTAAAATTTTATATTGTATTGGTATCATTAATTTTAGTTTAGTTGCCTAAAAAAATAGAAATTATTTTATGTTTAGCAGCCGCAGCAAAGGTTGTTGTCTAGGCTTTTGCTATTCTGCTTTTAGAACAATTGTTTTCATATAAACATTTTGACATTTTGCAGTCTGCTGCTTGCTGTCGGTTATGTATTTAATGCTTTAGCGCTACTAATTTTTAGCCGATTTATTTTTTTTTTAAACTTTTGACTTAGTATACCAAAGATATTCAGTCCATAACATTGTCGTCGAGCCACTTTTGTTGTAAACTTTGTTTTTGTAAACTTTAGACGAGTCGTTCACAAAAAATTCCTATAGAAATTTGGTTATGGTGGCAATTTTGCAATGTTGCCAAATTCGAGTCGCACATTGGCTAGACCTATCAAGTTATAATATATGATATACCATAGACAGCATTGTGTTAAGTATACAAGTATACATATCTGCTGACTTTGATCAAGGTCAATATCAGTTTTTAAAACACTTATATTTGGAAATGGTTGAGAACATAGATGAGGAAAACAGTTTAAGAATACCATGCAAAGAAGGGCATCATTGTGAAGTTACCAAAAAGTGGCGACTTGAAAGGAATTACTCTACTTGATACCATATATAACATAGTTGCAGTCATAATACAAGGGAGGCTTTCAGGGCAGAATAGAAAACATACTACGAGACGAACAAGCTGGCTTCAGACCGAATAGAATAATCATTGAACAGTTTAAAGAATGGCGTGGCTCCATGTATCTACTGTTCGTTGATTTCAAGAAAGCGTTTGATACCATCAGGCGAACGGCTATATGGAAAGCACTAAGAACAAAAGGAGTACCCCAGAACATAATTCGAATAATCAGAGCGATGCAGAACTTTCAGTTCTTCACTTTAACTATTCACCATCGTGCTGGATGACATAATGAGCAAAGTCTGTTCGAAAAGAAGAGGGATCACAACTCGAAGACTTGGACTCTGCAGATAACATTTGTCTACTTTTGCATAAGATTTCCAATATGCAGTCCAAACTGGAAAACATCAAGAAAATCAAGGCCATGAGAATAAAGACTACGAGCAGGGAAAACATCATGCTACAGGGTCAACCAATCAAGTATGTAGATAGCTGCTGCTACCTAGGAAGTACAATGACTACAAACGGTGGCGCAGAAACAGACGTAGATAACAGTCTCAATAATGCGATAGCGGCATTTGGACGACTGCAGTCAGTATGGAGAAGCTCATATATATCCAGACGGACTAAGCTCAGAATATTCAACTTATGTGTTAAGTCGGTACTACTGTATGGCAGTGAAACCTGGCTGCTGCTATCTAGGAAGCACAATGACTACATACGGTGGCGCAGAGACAGACGTAGATAACAGTCTCAAAAAAGCGATAGCGCCATTTGCATGTGTTAAGTCGGTACTACTGTATGGCAGTGAAACCTGGCTGCTGCTATCTAGGAAACACAATGACTACATACGGTGGCGCAGAGACAGACGTAGATAACAGTCTCAATAATGCGATAGCCGCATTTGGACGACTGCAGTCAGTATGGAGAAGCTCATATATATCCAGACGGACTAAGCTCAGAATATTCAACTCATGTGTTAAGTCGGTGCTGTTGTATGGCAGTGAAACTTGGCTTGTATCGAATAACATCATATAGAAACTCCAGGTATTCATTAACCAGTGCCTCAGCATCATATGCAGAATATTCTGGCCTAACACCATAAGTAACACAGAACTGTGGAGCATGACTAAAGAAGAACCCATACTGAAACAGTATGGAAATGGAAAAGTCCAGAGAGTAATACCAGATTACCACTCCAAAAATCACCTGGAGACGCACAATTATCCAAGAACTGAGTCAGAACAACCTAACATGGGAGGAGGCAAAGTCAATAGCAGTAAACCGTGTTAGATGGAGATGCTTTGTGGAAGTCATATGCTCCCAAGAGGAGTAACGGAAAAAAAATGTTTTGGTCAATTTTGTATTGCATATACGAAATTCAATTAAGTTTTGTTGCGATAACAAAAGCTATTTGTATTGTCGGTATCATTTCTTTCTTTTATGATCTCAATTTTGTCAGCCACTGTATGTTGCAAATATTTGAAACAATTCAATTCATTCAAATGAGCATGTAAAAGTTGAATGTTACCAATTATTTATTTTGAAGCCAATGCAAGACAATGACGTTAAGCAGTAACTTTTTAATAATTGTCTTTGTTTTCATTTGTTTTCTAAGAATTTCTAATTTGAGTATTTGAAATCTAAAGTATAAGTAATTTTTTTATTTTGTACTTTTTAAATAAAATTTGAAAGGAAAATTTTATTAAAATTAATATGATTGCATTATGTATTAAATGATTATTTATTATTGACGGCAAACAAATTTTCTTTTAATTGGTCACATTATTTTTTTCAATTTTCAGTGAAATATTTCAAAAAAATACCATTTACGAGAAAAAAAATTGCTGAACCATTTTAAAATTGATTGTGTGACCATGTCTTCATGATTGCCTCATCTTTTATCCCAAATCAATGAAAAAAAGAGTGATTTTTTGGTGTTAAACTGGAAAATATATTTATTCTGTGTGTGGTGAAAACACATTTTTGTTGCATAAAAAAGATACAAAATTTTTGCTTTTTATCTGTTTTTTTTCTTTCCTCATACATACATATGTACGAGTATGTACATGGCCAATCATTGCAATTGATTGACAGCTGTACGTCAAAAGTTTTATGACCACAATTATTCAGAATGAAACATGTAGGAGGGCCAAAAGTAACACCTCCAAGGCGAATACCAAAGTACGCTAAAAGCTATATGAGCTCTTGGCAAAAAAAAGGACTGAGAAGAAGTACTTCTCACACTCCTTGCTCATACAAATTGTAGCAGCTTTCTGCTCTTCTATTCTTGTCTATACAACCATAGATTATATAAGATATCAAATCTTATGTGATATACGAAGTGAATTATTATTTTTTTTTTTAACCAGTGTAAGTGATTTGATTTTTTAATACAGCCGCGCTATGAGTGCAATAATATATATATTTTTTAATTGTTAAAGTAAAACTACATGCCACTTGTAATGCAATTTAATTACAAAATGCGAAAAAGCAACGACAAATCAATCTTTTTTTGTTTCTGTGTCATAAAAATATAATTGTCATAATGAGCTTGAAGCCATTTATGAATTTTTTGTTTGTTTTAATGACATTTTGGTTAAAAGTGCAAATTATTTCTCTTCTTGAAAGTGGAGCACTTTGCGTTTAACCCAATTGTTCAATGCTATAGCAAAAGTAATAAATTTATTGTAAGACAGCAATGACTATTACGCACCCTATACCGTCATACATGTGAATATATGTATCATATACTCAGAGTTTGTCAAAGGCACAGAGTCAATTATTAAGCAAATTTAAGAAAACTTGGGCTAAGATTTGCTTTAATCATAGATAAATAATAAAATAAAATTTAATTGATCTGCTTATCACAACCGTTTACATTTATTTTTGATTAATTTTGATTCCGTTAATAAAGTTTTAAATCTACAGACAGAGAGTTATTGTGTAATATTTGAATATTTTTGATCTTTTCAAAAAGAAAGTTTCTTTAATCAATTTCATCCTTCAAGCTAAGTTGATGATTTATCCACTGTAGTTTTCTCCATATGATTTTGCATAGTGGTGGAGATCGTTGCTAATTGGTGATGATCTTTACTGTAGTATTGTAATTTTTTCCCAGTAGGTGGCGTGTTTCCTTGATCATTCATCTGATGTTTGTCATCATCGCCAGAAGAATGCTGGAAGGTTAAAGAGCTTTTGCTTTATTTTTTAGAAGAGTTGGCTGGAGAGAAGTTGAAACCTCAAACCCACAATTAAATTTTTCTTCGTCATATCCTTGCTGGGGCTCGAACCTGGATCGTTTGTGTTGTTATGCGTGCGTATTCATTTAATTCGAATACAATACACTTTTTGCTTATTTTGAAAATTTTTCATCACCTATGAGGTGCTCGGGGTAGCGTGGTTTAGTGGTTAGAGTGCACGCAAACGATCCATGATATAACGAAGTAAAAATTTAATTCTGGTGTCAAATATTTATTAATAATAAAAAAAGGCTTCAACCCTCCAGACAACTCCATCTAAAAATAAAAAGAAAAAAGCTCCCCTGACGTACCCGCATACCACTGGCGATGATAACAAGCATCAGACGAATGATCAGGAAAAACATGCCACGTACTGGGAAAAAATTACAATGTTAAAGTAAAGATCACCACCAATTAGCAAGGATCTTCACCGCTACACACACAAAAATTATATGAAGGAAGCTACAGCTTATAAATATCAAATTGATTAAAGAAACTGAAACAGAGCAATATGTACTTTGTGGAAGGCCAATATGCTCCCTAGAGGAGTGACGGAAAAAATAAAACAAAAAATGAAGTGCTGAGGAGTCCAGCATCTTTTTAAAAGTGTCCTGTAACTCAGAGAAAAATTACTTTATACCGTTGTAAGCCATTTAATTTTATTGTAATTGAAACAGATGTGCTACAAACTTTATCGAAACCGATATCTCCTCTTCATTTATGCTTCTGTAGGGTACAGATAGCTATCATTTAAACGAATGTTAATTGGTTTAATACTCTTGAGTACTTGCGGTAGTACTTATGATGCCGCCGGTAATTACAAGTTAAAATTTTTGTTACTCACAAAAGAAAGATACTGCCTCTGTCACACATGACAACAACCCATGAATTCCTTTAAAATTTCGGTGATTTTACTTCATTTTTATAGGCAATTACAAGAAAACGTAATAAGAAGAATCCCTGCCTTGAAAGTACATTTCTATCAGAAGTTATTTTTATGAGACTAATTATAGTTTCTGTGGCGGCCAATGAATCAAATATAGGTGGGAAGCAATGATGTTGATGTGATTGGTGCTGGTGGTGTTCGAGAGACATAAGTACCTTTTCCTTTGCCAAATGCACATTTTCACTAAAGCAATAATAATAAAATATTCCATAACATGTGTTTGTAAAGCTTTTCTCTATTAACAGTGCTCTGTTAAATATTTAACAGCATTGGAAGGAATTATTATTTTCTCGTACAAATAATGCAAAAGCAACATGTTTTTCTTCATTTTTGTTTTTGCATTTGTTTCTATAAAGTTTTTGTTCGTTTTTGTTTATTTATAACAGAGACTCGTGCATTGGCAAGAATGGAAATGTGAATGGAAAAAGTTCATGCAACTTGCAAATGCAAAAAGGAAGCCAGACACACTCGTCAATGCACCGAACACAACAAAACGCAATTTCGCCGGCAAAACATTAAGTAGTTGACAAAAAAACATCGAAACGTGCACAGCTTCTATTAGAGTTGAAAAGCCGCTGAATAAATGCGTGAAAATTATAAGAAATTCTAGAAATATATTTAAAATGTCTTAAAAGTGAAAACCAAATCTAAAATAATAATAATAAAAAAAAATTATTTAACTCTAGGGAGCATTTAAAAGTCTAAACATTTTAATTAAAAAGTTTTTGTGTAATTTCATTATCGTGTTGAAACTTTAAAGTGTTAACAACGACGTGTGGCTTTCTAAGTGTGTGTATGTGTGTGTATGTGTGGCTAAGTGAGTGCAAATAAATTTTTATAGAAATTGTTTTCTCACTGATTATTGTTCGTTTTTAGTTTTTCGATTTATTTTTCTTATCTGAAGTTTCTCTGACACCATTTAAAATCAGTAGTAAAACGCACAGCTTATGAAAGGAAAAAAATACATTTAAAAAAATATGTATAAAAAACAAACAAAACAAATAGGGTTTTTCCTTCAACGAACACATCACGTACTAGAAAACAATGTCATGTGTTGCATGAAATCGAATAACACAGCAGCAACGGCAAGCAACAACGATTACAAACCAAAGAATGAGTGAAAAAAACAAACTGAAATCTGAAGGAATTAAATTATTTCTGAAAAACTGAAAAACTGAAAAACAGAAAAACATGCTTTTTTAAAACTCTGGTCCATTAATTTTTCAAATGAATTATGGTTTAATACGGTTTTCATGATAAGAACTGAATATTAAACAAGAATTCTGTTGAAGTGTTAAGTAGGATAAGTTAAAGGCTGTTGTTGTTCGAATTAAAGAAATTTCATATTTGCTGTTAAAAGGTTGTGTTTAAAATTTGTTAAAAAAGGCATTTAATAAGTTTGGACTTTAAATGACTAACCCCCATATTCATAAAAATTATTATTATTATTTTCAATTGATAAGAGGTTTGCTTTATAATTCGAAAATAATTTTTATGAATATGAGGGTAAATCTCTATTTCTTAAAGTTTAATTTTAAATAACATTTTTAATTGCCAAAATACTTTAAAATCAAGTTTCTAATAAAAAGTGATGGCTGTCTCTTTCCATCTGTGTGATTTATACATATTTCTTTTAAAACAATGTCATCGTAATTGAAATCATTATTTTTAAATACTCGCTTTTGAGATCATAAGCACATTTTTATTCTGAATAAAAAATTAAAAAATAATAAAGTAATACAAATTTGTAAATTTTCACTTTTTTGTAAGAAAGCGATATTAGTGGCTATATCTACTTCCCGTATCAAACTTAGACAATTTTCTCTATTCTTTCATCAAAAAAAAAAAAAAAAAAAAAAAAAACAGTTGTATCATAAAAAGAAACAGCTTTTTAACTCTACTGAAAATTCGCAAATTTTGAGTTGATTCACTTTATTGGTACAAGTGCGATATGTATTTAATTAATATTCAAAAGAGTATAAAATTTAGATTCTTCTCTTTAAAAAAATAAACTAAAAGCAATCCATTATAGTTTAATTACCTTTTAAACTTTTGTAAATATTTTATAAAACAAAGTTTAAATATATTCTAATCAAGTCATTGCTGTAGCTTAATTGTAGTTACATTCGTTTTAGGCAAAATTACATCAGTAATCAGGGAAATTGAGAAAAACTATAATCAAAAATTAAGTTTCCTTCAATTATAAAATCGTCATTAATAGAGAAATTCAGATCAACTATGAGCATAATTTACCAATAAAACTTCATAAATCCGAATAAAAATTAGTTAAAAATTTCGAGCTATTTCCCAGAGTGATTCTAATAAGAATAATTCATTGGTGCAAATATTAATCATAAAAGTGTCAAATTGTCATTTGAGCATCTACAGCTCTCTGAACTTGTTTTTTCACGACTACTACATAATTTTTTGCTAAATTCTTCGAATTTCGAATTAGTTAGTTCATCTTTATAGCATGTTTCCACGTAGACAAATATTCATGTTTCGCTCTCTCCTTCGTTATTTATGCCTTAAACACTCTAAAACAACATGTTTAGTCATTCAAAAATTGAAGTGCAAAACATCGCGTTTTAAGTTGTTTCAGTATAATGCTACATTCGCACGACACCGTTTTTTCGTTATTCGCTCCCTTATTCATAGTACAACCCTCGATTATGAGCTTAATTATATAAATTTCCATACAAAATTATTAGAGAGAATCAATCAAATTGTAAGTAATTATATTACTATTACCCTGTATATTACTTTAAAATCAGTGTCATCTCTAATTTTTACAAATTTTAGACCAAACGAGTTTGGCATAATTGTTAGCTCTTAACCAAAATGTTTTTATTAAAGATTTAAAAAAAATAAACAAAAAATAAAATAAACAACAAACAAAACATATGCCGTGCGAACGGGAGAATCCATATAAGTAATACAACCAGAGAACGAATAATCCAAAGTCTCGTAAAAATATAGCATAAAACACTTTCGAAAACAAGAATAATTGATATCTCCTCTATTTTTTATTGAAAGTTTATTTGAACTTATCTATCAAAATACAAAATGTAAACAAACGAAAAATAAACGAAAAAAAAGTAAACAGAAAATGAAAAATAAAATTAACAAAATATTTAAAATAAGGAGAACTTTCTCGACTTTCAAATTTCTAATTGAGTCGAAGATGAATTGTAGCTTTTAAAGAAACTTCACTGCCTTCACGTATTTGACGATTAGCAATAGTGGTTAAGAGCGAAACACGATTTTTTTATCGTGGAAACATGGTATTAGATTTGTGTTCTTCAAATTGTTAATTCAGGTCTTAAATAATTTAAAAACTTTGATTCAAACAAAAACATTCTCCTTCATTGGCGTAATTGTCTGGCATAGATTTTTTCAGCAATATATTCTGCATCTTTATTGCACCCAGACCCATAAAAGGATAAAGAGTTTTTATGACTGCGGAATTAAAAATTGTTTAGACGAAGAAGCTCAGGTTTATACTGTAGAACAAAAAGTAAGATATGGAAAAAACAATGGCACATTGATGTCTACAAATAGAAGGAATAACTTTAATAGAATCATAGTGAATTATGAACAGTGCTTACAGTCGCTATCTTGTTTTAATCATTTATTAAGAAGTTGTTTAATTGTCTTTTTATTTCTAAGGTACTTTACTACATAATCTTTTCTTTGATACTGGTCTAGAAGTATTTATTACGTCTCTATTTGCCTAGAGGCTTTTGTAGCTGGTGTTGAATCGATCTGTGCTATTATTATTATTATTACACGGTACGACAAACAACAAAGCTGAATTACCTGGAAAATGATACTACTTTTCTGATAGGTGCTATCGAGTAGAACAAGGATCTGGTTTTGGACTTTTCGAAACATTTTTGGTGTTTTTTTTATTACTTTGAAACCGTATTTTTAAAAAAGTTTTAAATTTTGCAAGAATAACATGATTTTTTCATGAGTTGCTTTACTTAAAAATTTAATAATTTGCTTAATTAATTCAATCACGATAATCAACGCATGAAAAATGTGGGAAAAATTGGCTGAAAAATGTGTTTGCTTGCGAAATATACCCAGACTTAAAACAGCTATTTAAACGACATATATATCATATAAAAGGTCAGTACTTCTTTCCTTATCTGAAAATAAACTTAAAATCGGGTAATATTCGGCTAAGTTGTTAGCTTAAAAGTGCATGAAGGTCCGAAAAATCCGGTTTTTTAAACGTAACCCGAAATTTTGAGGATGTTTCGAAAATTCCAAAAACAGATCGTTGGTCTACTCGATAGCGCCTATCAGAAAAATAGTATCGCTTATCAGGTTTTTTTTTTTGTCGCACCGTGTTATTGAAACCAATGGCCCTGCTCATTAAAAGTGTTTCTTTTCCAATTTCAAACTGGCTACCTTCTTCTTAATGTTTTAAATAAATAGACGACAGCAAGCAGCATGAAAGCAAGTAGCAAGTTGCTGTTGGCAGCATCGACTTCATATATATTTTAAAAGCAGCAGTAGCAATAAGATAAAGTTTCATTGTTATCTGTTTTATTTGTCATAAAAATACTATATGTTTCAGTGATGAGACTCAAACCAAAATAAAATCGCTTTTTTGAAATATTACTCGAACATATAAAAGTTAATAAAATTATGTGTTTAAAACTTTTTAATTATTAACATAAATGTTGTTTCATACACTATTCTAATTTTATACTGTTGTTTTCTGGTCAATTAAGACTATTATTTTTACGTTTTTTTGTATTGGTATCACTAACTTTTCTTTTGCTGCCCAAAAAATAGAAATTATTTTATGTTTAGCAGCAACAGCAAAGGTTATTGTCTAGGCATTTGCTGTTTTATTTTCATTTAAACGTATGTTTTCTAATTTTGACATTTTGCTGTCTGCTGCTGGCTAACGTAGAGCTGCAAAAGAATCGATAATACTGCCGATAATATCGATAGTTTTGGTTTTGGCTGAGCATTGATGGTTTTTTTTCACTATCGATACTTTCGTCAAATTCTAAGAGTAAATACGGAGGCCACTAAATGTAGTCAAAGTCACATTTGCAAAAATTTGTTCGACGCAGGTTGTTAGCCGTCTGTAAACTTTTATAGTTACATAGGGGCACAGTTTAACAGTTTCTTTCAAAAAAAAGTATGAATTGTAACTAAAATATGTTCGTACCTACGATTTCGTCAGACCATATAATGTTATTCTAATTGCTATGGTGCAGGTGTTGCTTCCGTTTACTGAGAAATGTTACATTTCGACGACTCTTACCGTAAGTCTAGCTTCCATAAGTTTTTTTTTTCTTATTGCGCGACTTGAAACAGGAGAATAAGTCAATTTTTGAGGCTTTTTGATGACTTGAAGAGATTTATTTTTGAAGTACGAATTATAAGTTGACAGTTGTTCTACGCTGTCTTCACATAGTCTTTGCGGTTTGTTTCACTGGATCTTATTAATTACTTTAGTTTTGGAGCACTTCATGGTCTGAGCAAATTTCGCTATATAAAGGGTCTGCCAAATAATTTTTTTTTGAAAATGCTAAAAAATCTACTGAATATTTTCTCAAATTTCTTTTTTTATTTGAAAGTACAATCCTTCCGGTTAATAATGGAAAATAATTTCATTCAAATGGCTGCCTCGGCTGACCATGCAGTAGCCTACACGATTAGTCCAATTTTTAAGCACATTATCGATTGTGTACAGCTCTATTTCACCAATGGCTTCACGAATATTGTTCTTTAAAGCATCAATTGTCTCTGTTTTGTTGGCGTAACTCTTATCTTTGACGGCACCCCACAAATAATAGTCCAACGGTATCAAATCGCAGCCCCGAGGTGGCCAAACGACATCAGCTTTGCGGCTGATAATGCATCTTCAAAAACAGGGCGCAAAACATCGAGTGTAGCTTCGGCTGTGTGGCACGTAGCGTCGTCCTGTTGAAACCAAATGTTGCTACTTGTAATATCCTCCTCTTCAATTTTTGTGAATAAAAATTCGTTCAACATGGCCCTTGCTCATTTTCGAAGAAATATGGCCCAATTATGCTTCTGGACCAAAATCCGCACCAAACAGTGACTCGTCTTGGGCGTATCGGCTTTTCAATGTATTCACGTGGGTTTTGTGTGCCCCAAATACGACAGTTTTGCTTGTTTACATACCCGCCAAGATCAAAATGAGCTTGATCTGAAAAGATATTTTTGATTCTGCAACATTACCATGATTTTCAAAGTAATGTCGCAATATTTCCCAGCGTTGTTCAAGCATATACACAACCATATTCGTTCAGCGGAAGGATAAAACTAATTATCTGTCAAATCAGACATGAGCTAAGTGTTACTATTCACGAAATAAGCACTAGTTGAAAAAAAAACGTTAGATGGCGGACCCTTTATAAGGATTAATCTTCCATCAAAAAACTTCAATACATAAAATTTTATTACACACCGGAAAAAAATAAAGTGTCCCTATTTTTTGTTTCAACACTGTATCTTTATTATTATTCTTCCTTTTTCACTTAAATTCTAATATTGTTGCCACTAGGAGTACTTAAAAGAGTCCGATAGTATCGATAGCTTTTTTGCAAACTATCGAAGCTATTGAGTGGGCCGACTATCGATAGTCTTAGAGCTCTAGGCTAATGGTTATGTGTTTAATGCTTAAGTCGTTGTACTTTAAATTATTCTACATTTTGCTCCACTATTTGATTCTAAATAAACTTTTTATTTCAACAGTTTATTTATTTATTTATTTAAATGAGGTCTATGGATTACATTTCCTTACAGACTAAAGTAAAAAAAAAAAGTATAGAAAATTCAAAAACATTAATTCATATATAAAATAATTTTTCTCTTTACAACTTCAATTGAATCACAGAAGTCAATTAGGTGATAAAAATTATTAAATTTCAAGCATATCTGACGAAAGGAATCGTTGTTCGCATAGACTGATCGATAATACTTCAAGGTTAATAGCTGAAAGTTGCGGGTTGGTCTAGTAGGAACATTGAGCATTATACGACTTAATAGGAACTCTGAATCAATGTTACCTTGAATTAAACTCCACAGAAAGGAAATACTCAGCATAGTTCGCCGGCTTTTCAAAGTAGGTAATTTAATAAGTGCGAGCCTGCTTTAATATGCAGGAAGTACATACGAGTTCCATCCAAGTCCTCTCAAGCAAAATAGAAGAAACTGTTTTTGCACCGATTCAATTTTGTTACTGTAAGTATTGAAGTATAATAGATCCGTATTCAAGGATTGGGCGAACTAAAGATGTAAATAGAAGTTTCGTTACACAAGGATCGGAAAATTCTTTCGACCATCGTTTCCGAGTACACCATTAGCTTTATTCACCATCATTGAGATATGATCATAAAATGTTAATTTATGATCCAACAAAATTCCAAGATCCATAATGTTAACTACTTTATTCAGAACATTTTCATTAAAATAATAGTTGGTACCAAGTTTCGAAGAACGGAAAAACGACATATGTTTGCATTTTTTAATATTTAAATCCAGTAAGTTAAAATTACACCATTCAGTGAAATAATTAATATCAGTTTGTAAAGATGATTGACAAGTAAAATCATTAAAGGAATTAAATATTTTAACATCAGTTATTCAATATTTCCCTTGCATGTTCATCTGCCACAGATTTTTTAACAGCATACTCGGCAGGCAATCAATTTCATTCTTCTTTGATGTCCATATCTTAATGGGATTAAGAAGATTCAAAAATGATTTGCCAACTAAGAGACAGTAGCGTCAATTGTTAAAAACGATATCCTTCGAATTTGAAAAAATTTGATATTTACTTTGTGATATTGAAAATTTAAATTGCTGTTTAACAATATAATTGAAAATTTTTTAAATAAATTTTATAACATTTTTATATCAAGTTTTATTTTGGTATACATATATAACTATGACTCACCCACAATAATAAAATGAAGAAAGTTTTAATCGAGTAAATAAAATTAAAAGCATTTTATTATTATTATTTACCTTCCAACCAAAAACTACAACATAATTGCAGTTTAAACATTTCTCGAATATCACAATTTCAATTTATCATTCTCTGCAATATTCCGTTTCTCTAAAGCAACAGTAAAATAAAACCCAACTCAATGTAAACGCACATATGTAAAGTTACACATGCATATGCATGTACGAGTACATATCTATGATATTTGAAATACAAAGAAAAAATAACAACAACAAATAGAAAAACAAATAAAACAAGATTTTACATGAAACACGAAAAAGGCTCTCTATTAAGCATAACAAATTAAGGTGTACAGAGAACACATTTGTAAGTGAGTACAGAGAACACATTTTCTTCTTCTTCTAACATGAATACAAAGAAACAGTTTCAATAGTAAAAAAAAGTTTTGAATTGAAAGAACATGCAACTGGCAACTGTTGAAATGTAAATGTAACAATCAAAACAGCTGATGATGACGCTGCTGATGAAAAGTACATGAGGATATTACAGCAACTAAGTGATGTCCCATAAAAAAAGTATGGACGACAACCATTCCATCCAAAATCTTTTTAGCATCATGATATATTTGTTCCACTTAAAAGCCTAATGAATAAATTTTAAATCATTTTAATTTATGTTAAACAAAAATAAAAGAAGTGTCAGTTGCGCTTGTAGTGCTTGCTACTCGTATGCGGTTGGCAGTCGTGTAAATGATCGCCTATTTAATATTTAATTTTATTTCACCGTCTACAAGATTTTTCTTGTTTTTTTTTTTCTCTTAAATTTATTTGTGTTGAATAAATTATTAATGTGCAATTTGTATACACGTTAACAATAACAACAACAGCAGCCATAAACTATAATTTCTTATAGTCCACACTACACTAAACAGATTTTCACGTTCATAAATTCATAAACAGTATTAAGAGAATGCATGCACGTATAAGCACTAGATTTAATATCGATACTTAAAAAAATATATATTTTAAGAACAGAAATTTATGACATTGCATGGATTACACATTGTTTTCGGTTGGTACTCGCAGTGGTGTAAGGCGGAGGTTTTATAGAATTTTTCCTTTTTTTGTTTGCAAAATAAAATCGAGCAGGAATTGCAAGCATGAGTATATGGGTGTGTTTTATGTTTTATGTTTTATGTTGCATTTATTGCAATAGATTATCCATTAAATGGTTGTATCGTTTTCCATAAAGTTACCCTTATTTGTAACAGTTTCCTGTTCATAAAATGTTGAACTACATAGACATCGAAGGTGTAATTTGGTTTGGTTATAGGGTTTGCTTAAGCTAAGTACATGGTTAACCCACTGTAGCTTCCTCTATATGATTTTGCATAGTGGTAAAGATCCGTGCTAATTGGTGGTGATCTTTACCTTAGAATTGTAACAGTTTGTAACAGTTTCCTGTTCATATAATGTTGAACTACATAGCCATCGAAGTTGTAATTTGGCTTAGTTATAGGGTTTGCTTAAGCTAAGTATATGGTTAACCCACTGTAGCTTCCTCTATATGATTTTGCATAGTGGTAAAGATCATTGCTAATTGGTGGTGATCTTTACTTTAGCATTGTAATTTTTTTCTAGTAGGTGGCGCGTTTTTCTGATCACTGGTCTAATGTTTGTCATCGTCGCCAAAAGGTATGTCGGAAAGTCAGGAGTTGTCTGGAGGGAAGTCGAAGTCTCTTTATTAACCATTCGAAACCACAATTAAAATTTTCTTTGTCATGTCCTGTGATGGGGCTCGAGCCTATGTCGTTTGTGTTGTTATATGTGCGCTCTAACCACTACACCAAGCCATCCAAACAGTCCTTATAGTCGGTATCTATTGTATTATAATTATTTGCTAAAGCATTGTGTCATGGACGCGAAGTATTTTAACAAATGATTTCCATTGTTCACGATTTCCTGCCATTGTGTTAGTGTGATTACATGTTTGGTCAGGATTATTGTTGGTTTATTTCTTCTATTAAGTTTCGTCGCTATGTTTCTCTCGGATGTGTATTCGTGCGGCTTGCTTGTGTTTTCCAGTCGAGTATCATTCGGATTATATCATGAGATGGCTTTACAAGCGAGTGCCTAATCCACTTACAATTAGTGTCTGCGATTCGTTAAAATGTCTGTGAATTTGTTTATTTGTTTATTGTTGGTTTATTTCTTCTATTAAGTTTCGTCGCTATGTTTCTCTCGGATGTGTATTCGTGCGGCTTCCTTGTGTTTTCCAGTCGAGTATCGTTCGGATTATAACATGAGATGGCTTTAGAAGCGAGTGCCTAATCCATTTGCAATTAGTGGCTGTGATTCGTTACAATGTCTGTGTAGTTCATTATTTGATAGCCAGTTATTTGACCACCATATGCTTAGGATTGTACGTAGACATCTGTTTATGAAGATTGCGAGCTTACTGGATATGCTCCTCAAGCCCTCAAGCCATGACTGAGATCCTACAATAGCATCGTCTTAACATTGAATCTAAATAGTGAAAGTTTGGTTTGCTCAGTCAAATGTTTCTTAGAGTAGCGAAGACACTTGTTGCCATGCATGCGTATCCTTGTCTCTACATCTATTCTAGTGCCGCCGTCGAATGATATTTGGGTGCCTATGTGTAGGTATAATCATTTGATTCCTGACTTTCTTAAACATTTATGGTGAAAGATAATCAGAGAAGAACCATAGAGGAGGTATAGCTGAACCAAGTCATGATACGGAGTTGGCTACAATCCCTCGGACTTGAGCTAGCCGCACACAAAACCGTATTGCTTCTACTAATCGTGTGACGCGTCCCTACTGGGTGGTCTTTCAACAAAGAGCTCCGTGAATTATCTGGGCATAAGACAGGACACAAAGTTCACTTTTTTATGCAAGATGCAACACTCCAAGAACAAAGCGGCTGAAATAATGGTCAACTTGAGCAATTTGAAGGCGAACGCTGAGGAAACTGTTGATGGAAGTGTGTAATAGCACAACTGCGATTTGCATCGATATATAGCACAGTTTCGACAGCGGCTGTTCAAGTTTTATTTGGAATGATACCAATAAGCCCCCAAGTAGAGGAACGGGATGAGATTTTTATAGCTACGCTGACCGAACAACTGGCCTCGGTTAACTGCATAGGATAAAGCTTGGGACACTACATAAGTGGCAGATTCGGTGGGAAGAAGAAAGCTATGGAAGACTTATACCCCATTTAGAGCGATGTATACTTCAGACAATATCTGTATCGGATGAATAAATGCAGTTCACTTATAGGTACCGTAACCCCTGAAAATGTTGTTACAATATTACATATTTACTATGTCCAAGGCAATAATTCAAACCTCCAATCCCCAACAGTGACGTGCCAACTATTCCTTTGTCTACGATGGCTTGAATTTGCCTATTGACACAACAACCTCTACCTCTTTTCGAATTAAATGCAGTTGTCAATATACTTCATCTATCAATATATGGAACAGAAGCGGAGATAGTATGCATTCCTGTCGTACACCAGGAACTGGTGTTATGTCCCTTGAAAGTCCCAAATTTTTTAATCTTTTTTTAAACAATTGGTTATATTTGGCTTCTTATTTATAAGATACATTGTCTTTTTGATACTGCCGTACACCAGAAGACTTTTGTAGTTGCTTTTGAGTCGACCTATTTCATTGTTGTTGTCAAGCTCTCTACTAGTATTTTGAATTTCATTGTTTGTATTTATTTTCAATGTTTTATGTTTCCCGTTTTTATTTCTTCTCTTCTTCGGTGAGCATGAATAATAGTTTACCACCACCACCAACTGACACGTAGAGCAAGTCAATTTCCTTTGGAAGCACTTTGTCATCCAGAAAAATAGTTTAAAGAAAAAGTATTGAAATCATGCCATACAGAGCTTGGAAATGTTACAAAAGGAAGTTTTTTATTTTTATTATAAAAATGCATAATCATGAGGCATAAATAAAAAACTATTTAATTTTAAGCCAAAATTTGTTTGAAATTAAATTTGAAGCATATACGTGGATCTGTAAATTAATAAAATTTAAATACAAATAAAGTATTAATGTGATTAAGACCAGTTTCGCTCTTATTGCCTTCACATTTACCTGCAAAATGTATCCTTTTCTATAAGTCTCACTCTTTTCATGCATTAAGAAAAAGTTAATTCATACGAATAATTCGTTCATAATTCAAAGGTTTACTACCTACGTTACACTTTATGATGATTGTCACCATTAATATTGTTGACTAAGAGCAGAAGCAAAAAAAAAAAAAAAAAAGAACGAAGAACTTACATTTACAAATTGTAACAAAAACTAATAAAAAAAGAAATCAACTGCTGATTATATACGTTTTTATTATTTCTCTACTCTTCTTAGGTATTTTTATACATTTTTTCTATGGTATTTCGTTAATAATGAGGTTTAGTTCTTTTTTTTACATTTTTTTTAATTCGATCATTAATCAAAGTCATACAGCAATATAATACCGGGTACAATAGAAAAAATTGCAAAGGCACTATAGAAAAAAATCTAAACAAATTCTTAGATTAAGTTTAGTGTTCTACAGCAAAATAAATGTTTTTCTTAATGTATTAGAAAATTTGTAGCATAAATAAATATTTTATTAAAAATTTAATTTAAAAGGACGATTACACTGTGTAACAAGCAAAAATAACTTTGATATTCAATATATTTTTTAATGCGCTATGGTTGCCTAACTTCAAAACACATCACCATTTCAGATTCTATGGCTAAGTTTTTTTTTAGAATTTTTTTTTTTTTTTTTTCTAAAAAGTCAGTTTTTTGAAGAGGTTGCTACATACATCTTATGATAACTTTGAAATGACTTATTCGATTTCGTTAAGCCATATGTTAAAAAAATTCCAGATTATACCAGCTTTAAGTCATTCTAATATCATTTTTAAATATAACACGTATTTATGGAGTTATTGAGAAACAAATCATATATTTTTTTGTTTAGAAAAATTATGATATTATTGATTTCAAAAAATGCACAGAAAATAGAAGGCAGCAAATATTTACCCAATAAAGTGAAAGTACCTAGATTTGAAAAAAAAAATTTGATGTAATTGCCGAAAATTCCACTGAGCGTATGAGTAATATTTACAAATATCGAACAAAAATATCACTTATACGACACCCATTACATACAAATACAATCAGCGTTGCCACAACTTAGATTTTTTTGTAACCAAAATATAACCAAAAATTTAAAATCATAATTTCAATACAAAAAACATTAAAATACCATTTTATATGTGGAATTTATAGCAGTATTGACTGGTGAAAAAAACTTAGTACAACAATCGATGAGGCATATTCTCCTATTTGTTCTAAATATTTTAACTACGTAGTCGTATAAACAAACTTTGCACATAACAAATATCGTTCGCTCATATGTTTACTTTAGAGGATTTAAAATTTATTTGCGGCTAATTTTAGCTCAGTAGGTTTTTCTAATAGATATCTTGATGAATCGCTAAATACCCGAACCAAACAATAGCGTTCAAGTGAAATGCGTCTGATATTTATTCTTACTTAGCCACTAAGTGAAGTAGTAAAAGCAATGAAGTTTTATTGCTTTGATTGCTTGCCAAAGCTTATCTTGAAGATGTTCCACCGAACTCAACGTGCGAGATATTACTTATGTAGTTCAGCAGTAATGATTTTGACATGAAAAATGAAGATCTTACAGGTCAGGCAACAATGTTCGGAGATGATGAATTGAAGGTGTTAGTGTATCAAAATTGCTTTCAAACTCAAAAAGCTATTCAAGCTGGAAAAAATTGTAGCGGCTTGCAATCATTGCTGGCAATGAAAAGTAGATGTTTTAGGACAACGCTCGACCATATGTTCCAAGATCAGTCGAAACAATTTAGGAATTGTTTCAGTCGCCTTATAATCAATACATTAGCCGTCAGACTACCATTTGTTTCTATCGGAGTAGCTTTAAATTTTCGCATGAAATCCATATGTTACTAGAAGGATGGAAAGAAAGGCCATGGCATACAAACACATCACAACAAAAAACCAAAGTTTGTCAGAAAACTCGTTTTTAAAGTGATATATACACTCAGTAAGAACCTGGGTAATAAACGTTAAAAAAATCATTATTTCCATTTTTTACATCGAGAAAAAAGTAACCAAAATGGAAAACAAGTACACATCTACACCTCAAAGGAAAATATAAGCAATTTTGGTTAAAAATAGCCAAAACGGCAACGCTGATTACAACTAAAAATTTTTATTTTCAAAAGGAAAAGTAACTTTATTGGCAATAAAATATATATTTACCAACCGATCTTTATGAATTATGGTTTATTTTATTTCTATTGTATGCAATTGGTAAACATTTGCTACTTTCTATTTTATGATATAAAAATGACTTAAAGCTGGTACAGTTTTGAAATTTTCAACATATGGCTTAACGAAATCGAATAAGTCGTTTCAAAGTTATCATAAGAAGTATGAAGCAATCTCTTCAAAAATCTTACTTTTTAGAAAAAAAAATTCTAAAAAAAAACTTATCCATAGAATTTGAAATGCTTATGATTTTTAAAGTTAAGCGTACATAGTGCATCAGAAAAATATAGTGGTCATCCAAGGTCAGAAAATGTTCTTCCATTTGTTGCATGCTCTTATTTGAAAAAAAGTGTTTGTAATGTCGCCTCTATGCGAAATGAAAAGTAGATCTCTTTCGGCTAACACAGCTTAAAGAAAAGAAAAAGCAGCTGATTAGATGGCTGATTTATTTCAATCAATGAGCTGCATCCGAATTTGCGCCGGCTCAAAATGTCAGACGCAGTAATTAGAGAAATTTTTCACAGCGTAAATACTCATTACCAGTAGCTGGCAATGTTATGAGGTGATATTGTTGCCGAAAATTGTCAGATGGGCTAGCCTGAGTTTGAATCGAGGAACTCTTGACTGCTAGGCGGTAGTCTGACTTACCATAATACAGCGGCACACAGAATATACTTAAAATGATTTTTGTTATTACGACTGAGTATGTTGAGTCAACATTTTGCATTATTTTTAAACATAATTTTTTTTATACAGAACTAGCTTACACCCGGCGTGCTTTGCTACCCCCATCTTAATTATTACCTTAAATGCTATAGAAGTTACATTTGTTAACTTTTTTCAGTTCTAAACCCATACATTTGATAGTCTTCAAACAAACACACATTCATTTTTGTATATGACATACATATATAGATATCTTTTAACCAGTCTACTTTCTATAATACCCGCTTTTTGGCTAATGTAGATAGATATGGCTGGTTGCCATTCTCCACACATACAAAATTAAATATTTAGTTTAAATGAAAGGCGCACACCAACTTTTCTAATTCCCCCAGTAAAGATGTGTATTGTTCACGACTTTGTTTAAACCTAATTTAGAAACTTCCACAGTTACCTAATAAGGTAGATTTTGACAACATATGGCATAACTATCATATATGGTTTGTGTCATTAATAGCAAATATGTTATTTTGGAGGGTAAACATCTGTTATTATAATTCAGTATTCTATAGACGCCAAGGTATAAACACACATTTTTTTCAATCGCTATAATAATGTCGAAATGTGTGCCTAAAAGAGATGTTTTGCGGGGAACTCTGATAACCTTCTTTCATTTGAAGAAAACGGCTGCTGAAAGCAATGGACTGTTAGAAGAAGCTTACAGACAACTCAAAAAACTTGTGAACGATGGTTTTCGGGATTGAAAAGTGGTGATTTCGACACAGAAGACAAGGAGGGGCCTGGTCAGCCAAAAAAAGTTTAAAGAAAGAAAGAAAGAAAACTTGCATTATCATTGGGAGTCACAACTTCTCTACGCTTAAAAACACTGGGATTTATTCAAAACCAAGGAAATTGTGTCAAATATGAATTGAAGCCGAGAGACTTTGGAAGGCGATTTTGCATGTCTGAAGTAATGCTTGAAAGTTAAAAAAAGGTCATTTTTGCATCGCACTGTTTTGATGATGAAAAATGGATGCATTACGATAACCCCAAGTGCAAACAGTCCAATGTAAAGTTCGGCCAACCAGCCAAATCAACGCCGAAACGGAATATCCATGACGCCAAGGTAATGCTCCGTATTTGGTGGGATCAGAAGGGTGGTTTGTATTATGAGCTGTTGAAATTGCTTCAGAGAGCAATCAACGAAAACCGATCAGAATATTTGACACGAGGTCATCTTGCAGGACCGGGAAGTTTTAGCCGCCTTATAGCCCAGACCTAGCCACTTCTGACTACCATTTGTTTCGATCGGTGCAGAACACCCTTACTGGAATACGATTCACTTCAAAACAGGGTATCAGAAATTGGCATGATTCGTTTTTACTTCAAAAACGGAGCAGTCCTTTTCGTGTGGAGACCATATCGTACCAGAGAGATGGGAAAAAGTAGTGGCTAACGATGGACAATACCTTTCAATTTTGCATTTTTCAAGCCAAAAACATCGACATTATTAACTTGTATATCCAATACAAAAATCAATATTTACCACGACAACTTGTCTAATTCCGCTCAGTTTTTAACTGGTGATTTCCATTAACCGTGAGGTTAGCTTCAGCCGTTTTCAAGATATACTAGCTGTTACGAGCTGTTGAAATTGGTTCAGAGAGCAAATAACGGAAACCGCCTAGACGCGAGGTCATCTTGCAAGACAGGGAAGTTTCACCCATCTTATAGCCCAGACTTGTAGAACGCCCTCACTGCAATACGCTTCACTTCAAAATAGGGTATCAGAAATTGGCATGATTCATTCTTTACCTCAAAACCGGAGCAGTTCTTTTGGAGCGGAGACCATATGCTACCAGAGAGATGGGAAAAATTAGTGGCTAACGGTGAACGATACCTTAAATAATGTATCAATTCATTTTGTTATTATAATAAATGCATTGTTCAAGCAAAAAAAATCGACATTATTAACTTGTATATCCAATACAAAAAACAATATTTACTTTGTATGGGAAGTACCACGATCACTTGTCTAATTCCGCTCACTTTTTAACTGGTGATTCCCATTAATCGTGAAGAAAATCAGACCAATTTCTAAAACTTTAGCTTCAGCCATTTCCAAGGTATACTAAAATCAATATTTACTTTGTATGGGAGGTATCACACCCACTTGTCCATTTCCGCCTACTTTTTGACTGCTGATTGGTATTGACTATGAATCTTTTTGGGCCAAATTTAGAGGATTTTTCAGTTACCATCTTGAAGATATAGAAAATAAATATTATTTTGTATGGGCGTGGCACCGCCCATTTGGAGTTTTCGAAGTTTATATAGCCTATAGTGCCTTTGAGACGTATTGAGAGATAATGTAAAAATTTTAAGAAAATCGGTTCAGCCATTAAGCCGTCCATAAGGTTCAAACAAACCAACAAACAAACATACAAACACACATTCATTTTGAGATATAAGATGGTAATCTTAATATGTTATTTATAATAAAAAAATCGACCACTTTTATGTTACACTGTAGCCCATTATATTTCAACGTTTATATCCTTTTACTATGTCAAGTCATTTAACTATTTCATGTTTTTTTTTTCATACTTC
Source organism: Wohlfahrtia magnifica (assembly GCA_023159175.1). Taxonomy (NCBI): domain Eukaryota; kingdom Metazoa; phylum Arthropoda; class Insecta; order Diptera; family Sarcophagidae; genus Wohlfahrtia; species Wohlfahrtia magnifica. The sequence continues at coordinate 44,382 of JAKWBJ010000044.1, read as the reverse complement.
ATTTGTCGTAATCTAATGCTTCATTGTTAAACATGACTAATTGATGATTCTAATGATACAAAAAAAAAAAAAAAAAAAACAATAAAAATAATGAAATGAAAAGTATGAAAAGTTCAAAGCCATACTATACACCCAGCAGGCAAAGTTATAAAATAAAAGCAAAAAAGTTATAAATAAACACAAATTAAATTGGATAAAAGTTGAAACGGTAAGAGTTTAGATTGTAACATAGACATGGGCAACACTGACTTTTTAATGTCGCTATTAATATAAAACTTTGATTTTCACAATCTCATTTTAAGTGTGACATAATTAATAATAATAATTCTCATTTAGGCTACAATTTCATCTGCTCTGGAAAGATTTTTCTTTTTTCATTGCTTATGATTCTCCTCTAATTAACGTTTTATTTACATTGTGAGCCTACTTGTGCTTTTTATACAGGATATCAATCTAATTAAAAGGATAATAAAGGCAAACAGTTTTGTTTCAGCTGTTGTTGTTAAAAAGCCAGCCGGCTTGGCCATTATTATTGTTGATTTTTAATGGAAAAGTACTCCGTATTGTGTTAATTAAAGAAAAAAGCTTTTTCTGTAACAACATGTTTATTATACGCTTGTAGAAATCAAAGTATAGGAGAAAAAATTACAACAAAAATAGAAATTTTGGTTCAAATTACTCAACATTAAAGAGATTAATGAGGTTTGCTTTAGGGCATAAGAGCAGCGATAATCGTACGAAATATAAATCAATAAACATATGACTTACGTTTGTTTAACTTACATATGTTACATGTAATCACAGATATTTTTTGCATAGAAATAAATGAGATGTAAATTTGCCTTTAAAATATACTCGTAGGTTCAAGGTATAGCGAGCAGTATATAAACAAATTTTGTTAAAACTCTGTGTAATGAAAACCTTGACCCTTTTGTCTATTGCGTGTAGAAAACTTGTATAAAAGTTTTATTATCAACTGGTACGAGGGATAGCAAATAACAAATATTTTTAAATGAAAACATGGCGTTATTGTTTTCTAAAGCATTCCCCTTGAGGATCAATACACTTTTGCATTTCTTCAAACCATTGCCCAAAGCAGTTTTTCTATTCCACTTGAGATACTTTCAAAACATAGTTTTTGAGCGCCTCTTCGCTACTCGTAAATCGTCTACCACGCAGCTTACTTTTGATTTTCAGGAACAAGAAGAAGTCATTGGCTGCTAACTTAGTATGACACATCAATTCCTTGTTTTGACTGAGAATGAGAATGATTCGTCTTTGCTGCGGCAGTTGGTTTTACGGATTTCTCTGAAAACTTCCGGCAAACAAATGTTCAGGTACCACTCAGAATTGACCGTCCTATGTTGCTCAAGACGAACAGTGGCCACATGACACATTCGGCTGAAAAATAGGCGAACATTTTCGTCGCTGTGCTTTTCCCACGAACAACTTTTGTTGGACTTAGCTCGTCTTGGAATACCCACACGGTCCGTTGCTCTTTCCGGCTCATACGCATACATATATCCATGATTCATCACCTGTCACGATTTTATACACGACTTTTGAAGCAACACGTTCGAACTTTTCAATCATTTTCTTACACCAATCGCTAAATTGTGGGGTACCGAACGCAAACAATTTTTTTTTACTACCACGTATTCATGAAAAATCGTATGTATTGAAGTTGTTACATGATGATCTTGCATTAACAGCTCACGCACTGCATCAATGTCAATTGACGCGAGCCTTTTTTGAGAGATTGCTAAATTATGGGGTACCGAATGCAAACAATTTTTTTTTACTACTAAGTATTCATGAAAAATCGTATGTATTGAAGTTGTTACATGATGACCTTGCATTAACAGCTCACGCACTGCATCAATGTTTTGAGGCACAACAACCGATCTTGGTTAAATTCACTATATCAGCGATATACGTACCCACCGAAAAGGTGATTTTTGCAATTGTTTTGATTTTTTTTGCAATTTCCGACCAATTGTCTCTGTTTTGGGAAATAAATTTTCAATAAATCCCAACGCGGCTCAAGCGTAATTCAATTTATTTCGTTCAGTGGAGACAATTTATTTTTTTATTTATTTCACAATAAAGTCTACAAACTAAATCATTACAGACTTTAGTAAAAGTACAAATAAATAAACTGAATTTTGAATTTTGTAACAGAAAAGAATGACATAAGTATTGCCAGATTTGAAATAATCGCTGGGTCAAATTTAAGCTGATAGATGGCCCACCCGATAGTATGATATACACCGCTGTGTGCCGTTGTAATATGGAATGTAAGTCTTAGCTTCAATCTCAGGCCAGATCAATTGACAAGTTTCCGCAGCGGCATCATCTCATAGCATTAGTCAGCTACTGTTTTTGAGTACTATGCTGTGAAAAAAACTGTAGGCTCTTTTCAATTAGTCTCCAATTAGAAGAGAGTGCAGCACATTGATTGAGAGAAATTCTCTGTTGTTCCAGTTGAGATGCTAGAATTATGTATGAATGTATATATGTATATATGTGTATATATGTATATATGTATATATGTATATATGTATGTGTGTATGCATATACGTATGTACGATAATACACTATCTGCTAAAGTTTACTAGCTCGCAGCCAAACCCCTGTATAAAAGCAATTAACGTGTTAAGTTAAAGTGTGTGTTTTGTGTTTGTATGTTTGTATGTATATGCGAGTGTGTGTTCGCTTTTATTTTATTTACGTTATTGTTAAAGGTCAAAAGCCTTTTTTTGTTATCATTGTTTTTTGGTGAAAGCAGTGCATGTGTGTTTGTATGCTTTTGTTTTTGCTCGTTTTCATCACATGTGAGTAGTTTTTGGGTAACTGGCTGGTTGGCAGGCAGGCAGACAGTTAGGCTGTTTTGTCGTTTCGCTTGCGGTTTTTTTTTTTTTAGCAGATAATAACAATTGTTTAGCGTCAACCATTAAGTATGCCACAATTATGCGTAAATCGATATGAAACAACGACAGTCACATGACTACCTCTACTACTACGACTACTACTATCTCTCTTAGTTCTTCTATTTGCTTATCTTTTAACCATTTCACAGCACACTTTTGAAAAACAGCCTGGCTTCCGTCCCTTGCAGTAATTTACATGCCATACCATATATTGTAAATATTTTTTATAATCACAATGATGATATTTATCTTGGGTTAACGTTTCAACCGAATAGATGAGATATTGCATATAAAATTATTGCTTATATTGTAGTTGATAAAAAAACACAACAAAACAAAACAAAAGCCAAAATCGGGAGGTGTTTTTTAAGTGGTAAAATTGTTTGTTTTGTTTTCGCTTTAATTTATTGTAAGCGTTTGTATATTTCATTGCATACTTTTGAATGCTTGATAATAATCTGCAGCATTATTAACACTGCGCATAGCACAATAAACAAAGAATAAAAAACAGAAGAACAGAAAAATAAAAAACCAAAAACCTTTTGTTGTCTTTGGTATAATAAAATTGTATTTAATTACTTGGGCGATAATTAAATAAAAATCATTGAAAAATAATAGCTATTGATAAATCATTATACAGAGCAAGTGTTTATTAAGGCGTTACGAAATTTGTTGGGAAAACAAATATAGTCTTATTTAAGAATACTGTGCCGCTTTAGTATGGTAGGTAAGACACCTACCAACCAGAAAGTCCTCGGTTCAATACCAGGCTCGACCATCTGCAAAAAGAAAAAGATTTTTCAACAGCGGTATCAACTCATAACATAAGCTACACTCTAAGACATTAGTTTAAGTTTAGGATCAAGTATAGCCTAAATTGATAACGAAAATTTCTTGTTGTCTAAAATTACATCGATTTCATTGTTAGTTTACACAGGAACACAAAATTTGCTTAAATTTACACAAAAACACAAATTTAAACAAAATAAGCTTAAAAGTATGCTACAAATATACGAGTACAAACAAACTTTAAAATGTCGAATATTAAGTATACTTTTCTAAAAACAGCTACAAAATGTTTAAAAATGATACGAAGAAAATGAATGTTAGTCAGAAAGAAAAAAATTAATAAATAATAAAAAAGTGTTGAAAAAAAATATTATTGGGAACTATTTTTGAACTAATTTGTCATCAATTAGTAATTGCATCAATTAGGTTGCAATGAAGCTTGTGTTCTGATTAAATTTGACGCTGTTTTTGGATGGACGAAATCTGGCATTAGAAAAATTAAAGTTTTCATTGAGAAAGAAGTATAATTATAAACAACCAATAAATGTCAATAATTTTAAAAGAGTGTATTACGCAATTCTGGTTTCGTCTTGCTATTATCATGTATACAATTCAGGATTACTGTCATAAATTGCCCATTATTTGTTTGAGGGTATACTGAAATAAAGATTTGTAGAGATTTTTTTATTAAAATGTTGCTTAAAATACGTACATACATATTTTGTTCAATATTATAATTTGTTCAAAAATAAACAAAATGTCTAAAAAAATATTTGCTTAATCTTAGGATGAAAAAAGTCAGTAAAGTGTTGCTTACTTTTATCGACCTAATTTTCAACAAAACTGGTTTAGAGTATAGTAATTAGTTATGAGTATTACTACTATTGAAAACTTCTCTAATGTATTAGCTGTTCGGAGCCAACGTTAAACTGTAGCATAGGTCCCCTTCAATGAGACTAATAATATAATCGGGTGCTGCTCATTGACCGAGAGTAGTCCTCGTTTCCCTTTATGCAATGTTATAGGAATTAATATATATATGATTTAAGGATAGAAGTCTATACTACTTACACTGCATTACCGTTAAAAGATGAAAAAGATACAAGTCTATACTACTTACACTGCATTATCGTTAAAAGATGAAAAGTAATGCAGATCAAGTGATTTGCTTGTCTATATTGTATTCGTCATAAAATGTTTACGCTATAAGAAGAAACATTTTCCATTACTGTATACAGCACTTAATTATCATTTTATGTAATGTCGTATATCTATTGTACTGTTACCAAAATATAAATGCCTGAAGAGAAAATACATCACATCATGGACTGTATTGGTTTGTCTCAAAGTTGTGTATTTGATGGTGCTGCCGCACTGATTTGTGTATTTGATGACCTTGCAAATTCGATCATCTTAGGGTAACACAATCGCATATTTTTGAAATTACCAGATATAAAATAGAGGATATGAGAGCATTTGAGTCAATTCCGGAACTTTCCAAACCGTAGGCAATTAGGTATATAAGGAGGCTGCTTTGCCTACGTCGAGACAGTTATCGTTTTGTAGTCATAAAATAAAGGCGTGTTTAGGCGTAAATAAAAGTGTTGTATAAGTTGGAGACTGTATGGCTATAATTGTATACTGTAAAAAGTGAGAAAATAAAAACTGTAAAACAAACAGGTGTTCATTTTATTTTGATGCAATTAAAAAGAATTGAAACGTTTTAAAAGAGGCTAAAACGTAACAGTATTATTACTATTAAGTCTTACCACTAACAAATTCTCAAATGTTTTCATGACTATTGACATACAAGAACACTTGAAAATGGATTAAATTAAAACATTTTTTTTTTTAAATTAAAAACCTACTTAAGCTTCGGTATAAAATAATAATGTTGAAATCTAAAATATAGCAGAAATAATGAATTTATGGGATTTTTTTTAAAAAAACAATTACAAAAGATACCTTATAACAAGGTTGAATGCCACATCCTCTATCTATTGCTATAAAGCAAGTATTAAATGAAACCACACAATGTTGAAATTAAATTGTAAACATTTGCCACATAATTATGTTGTATATAGAACATGTGCTACATGTGTGAATGGCCTGTAAATTACGGCATGTTGCTCTTAAATATTATATATTTACATTTCACCATACTTATTGTATAATTATGTATATTCGTGTATGAGTTTGCAAGCCTAATAAATGTCTATATATGTATGTACATAACATATGTTGTTCTGATTTCAATTTGTGCTACAAAACATCATTTTGTTTTTTGCCATTCATTGACCGTATCCAAGCAAACCTATACCATTATTAAGCATGTGGCTTTAAGCTATTATTTGATGTTGGCCAATATAACATTTGCTTATTTAACATTTCTGTCGGTGTGTTTGAATGAATTAAATAATCAAATTTAATTCATATTTAGCCTGAATTTGAATAAAACTAATATGCTAACTTAAGAAAAAAAAAAGAGAAATTAAACCAAAATTTAATTATACGAAGTAAAATGCAATGAAATGTTATGAAAATTAAGTTTGACATAAAATATTTTCAGGCAATATTTGATTGCTGTTGCCAAATAGGTAAATATATTGTAGGAATTAATTGAGTTGATGTAGAAATGATCTGCAAGTAAAATCGTTTTATATTTGTGTATTAAATCCTGTCTATTGCAACATATACGAGTATGTATAAAACACACTGTAAGACAAAATTATATTGTTGGTGGAACGTACAAGTACATGTTTAATTGTTAAATAATGTATAAATACATTCAAGGCTACCGACCATCGACTACAAGCTGTCGAAAATATAATACACGTGTGCATATGACGATAATAGTTTTAGCGGCAACATCGCTACCGACCAGTGTTGTCATAATTTCTTTTTTATAAAAACTGAAAATTTAAAAGAAAAAACTGATTTTCAACTAAAAAAATCAAACCTAATGCGCCAATTATTTTAAACTTTTGATAATCAAAGAAGTTATTTGAAAGGTAATTAAGTGAATTAATAAGAAAAATATCAAAAGCTCGTCTAATTTGAAAATTATAGCAATTTAAAGTTTTATTCGACTTAAATTTTACTCGATTTCGGTTTACAGAACATACCCAATAATCCACATCATACTGTATTTTTTATTCACCAAAAGTTAAGTGTGATATACATAAATGATATGATACATATAATGACTGAATTCAAATTTGACAATTTTTTTCCGACATTCGGCACCCCCAGCGGGTATATCGTATTTGAGTTCGCTGAATACAGTGATTCTAAGCTTTATCTTATGTTAGCTCTTGTTTTCGAGATATAGATTTATTTCGAAAATGGTAGAGAAATTTGGAATTCCGCTATAAAATTATCTTTGAGGCTTAAACTTTTTTTAATCTACGCAGTCGTTTTAGATATGGGGTCTTTTCTGTAGTATCTCCCCCAACTTTGTCGCTCTGATAAAGTTCAAGATGCCGATCGGTTTTAGTGAAGATAAGTCCCTTTCTAGGCACTCAGGCGTCTTTTTCTAAAATTTCATGAATTGCGCACATGTACCAGGTATGCAATTTGGTGACACAATTTTCAATTTTACTCGTGGCCTGCCAAATGTCTGATTAACAATCTCAGGCCCTTGCAAGACTCAAATCTCTTTAAGTTATAGTTACTGAGCAAAAGTTTTCACTGCCTCAAGCCCACCTGGTTCAAAAATGGTATCCACCTCTTCTTATTCTCTATGTCACTAAGTTTACCCTTTCAAGCTCTTCTTCCCAGCCCACAGCTGACTCTGTCGTTCCTACCCCGCTAGTTACACTTACTCAGACTATCATAGAAGCCAAGAACTCGGATTTTATGTCCAAATTGAATTTCGCACATTTTTCAGTATTCATGAGTTTTTCCATAGGTACCGAATTCTGCGACCTATGGCTAAACACTCAGCTCCTATACCACTTTCAGTCTTTGACACATTGGTGTACCACAGCTCTTTCTTTTATAAATAAATAGTACCAAGTAGCCAAGAAAGTGATTAGTTCTTAGCTTCTAACTACTGGTACTGCTTTGGGGATTATTATCCCGATTGCAATCATTTAATTAACCTTAAAATTTTCTGTACCTCAGTGTAGCAGTTTTAATCAAAATCAATGACAATAGAAACCACAGTGATCATAAAATAATTTTCATAATTTTTTATTTTTTATTTTTTAATTTAATTCGGCATTGTTTTGTTCTCGTTAAAAAATATACGAGTATGATGGCAGTTGTTTTGAATTTGAAATGACAATCATCAAAAGCATCAAAATCATCAGTATACGAGTAAAATCGTGTTAAAAATAAATTTAATTTCAGGCAATGTTTTCGTACCTGGCAGGCAATTTGAATGTAATATTAAACAAAAGTTTTGCTGCAGATGACAAATATAATGATGCTGAGCACAAAATATTGGTCATTTAATGGTTTGTCATTTAATTGTATAAAATTAAATCATGACTTTTATTCATTCGCGGTTGTTTCAAAGTTACTGCGCTGTGATAAATTCATTTATAGATACTGTTGCTGTTTCAATTCTATTTATTGTGACACTTACATAATTGTAATAGTTGTTGTTGTAATTACGAGTGCGGCATATACATATGTAGTATTATTTAGAGCTAATTAAGTGTTTTCAACACACAAAGTAATCTGATTATAGCTAATTAGCCTGGCTAATGTTCAAATTATATTGCGAGCAATTTTAACAAATGTTTGTGGCAAAACTTATTAAAGCCTTTTGCTTCGATACTTGAAAATAGTCTTCCTTTTATTTTTTAAAGAATGGTGTGGCATAAAGTTAGTTTGTTGGGCCATTATTTAAGAGGATTATTGCATTGTAATAAATTGTAATGTATCTCCGCTTATTGCATAATATTCTTACTATAGGCTTTCTATTTTGTAAATTTATTTATAGAATTCACTTGAAACTATTACTTTAATATTAATAATTAAGTGCACATTATCACAAATTTCGTTTTCTGAGAATAATTTAAACAAGAAGAAGCTAAATTCAGTATTTAGAGTAATAGGACATTTGACAATTAAATTGTATTCGTTTTGTCTTTTATTCGAACAGCAATGAATGCTTGAAAGAAGCCAAAAAGCTAAGATATGTATTTGTTAGCATATTATTGAAAATGGATATACAGTCACTCAAAAAACCGTCTCAATGTTTAGCTAGCATAGCTAAAGACCCCATCATTATGATGTTTGATTCAATGGCTTATTGGACTTTTATTCACAACTATAATTCAATAACTTGTGTTGTAATATGTTGCGTTATCGAAAAGAAGCAAATCATATGTAATAGGTTATTGAGACGGTTTATTGAGTTTACCTTACCTTATCTAAAAAATTTTATAATTTTTTAAGACTTAGTATTTTGTATAGCCTCTTTTGTCAGTAAAAACTGCCTTTATACGGCGCGGTATACTGTCCTCAAAATTTTTGCCGTTGTTTGGATTAACCCGATTTCACCCTGGTCACACATGTGTCCACAATTCTACCAAATTTCTAAGCGTACTACAGAAGAACTTTGCAGCGGTTGTCATTAAGCCATTTTTTTTTAAGTTTGATGGTATCGTTAGGGTCATTATCATATTGAAAAACGATATCCGTCGTCTGTTACCCGAGCTTGAGGATTGAGTAGTCTTTTCTGTGCACTCTGTTTCCCTTAGTCGCCATATATTCCCATCACCACCCACAACCGTCCACAACCACCGCCAAATTTTGAAGTTAGGTTAGGTTAAGTATGATGGTGGACCTCCTAAAGGGAAGGATTCCCAGATATTAGGCCAGATATTTGGCCCATTGTGATGACACATGCAAAAATGCCAATCCGTGCATCAAACAGTTTCCATAGGAAACCATTTAGCCTCCAAAATAAATCTCGCAATTGCGCCCATCCTTATCCTGGAGAGCTCAGTCAAAGATGACAAAAAGTAGCAGTTCAAGAACCTTCGCCTTCTGGCAGAAAGGGCTGGACATTGACACATGAGGTAAAAGACAGTCTCCTCTTCCTCTTCGAAACCACAACTCCTACAAAAACCATTCGAAGGAATGCCAAGCCTATCGTCATGAATCCCGATCAGACAGTAACCTTCAAGACCGCAATTGTGCGCAATTTGTTTGGCCACCCGACTTAGGGAGAGAAGACATTTAGTCCTCCTTTCGCCGAGGTCAGTTCAGCAGAGCCTGGCGATAATGCACCTGCCTTCATGCTGCCAACGATGTTGAGCATCGACATAAACTGACCGGAGAATATCCAGCTTAACCGAGGCAATCGGGACACTAATGATAGTCTCTTGTTCAAAAGTATCAAGTTCAGTACCCATCCTGTCCAATTCGTCAGCAACGCAATTCCCGGCGATATCCCTGTGTCCCGGAACATGGTAAAATCGTATATACCGCAGTAAAATAATTTGTGGCCCAGTCAGACCACAAGAGCGAATTTAGCGCCCTACTTAAAAAAGGGAATTTTAACCACTTAATGGGTTCATGCGATTCAGAACACTTCAATGGTGGAATGCACGGTCTTCTATTTTTTCTAACTTAACTAGAAATAAGATATTGAGCATTAAAGTAAGAAATGGTCAAGCCAGACCAAGTTAGACATCCTAGGGTTAAACGAGTTAATGACTTCATATGGTTAGCAATGTGATGTAGCTACAAGCAGACAGTATCAATGGCGCTTCACAAATCGTTTAAAGAAAAAAAAAAAAAAAAAAAAAAAACTGTTCCCGCTTAAGGCAACGTTGTCTTTATGTTTCTAAACTATTACACCATAACAATTCGCTTTAACTATTTTATAAATTTTCAAAAAATAAAGTTTTTTCTTAAAGTAAACCTTCTTGTTTTCCTGGCAAGCAAATCTCTTTGGTTCGTAAACTGAGTTACATTATTAAAACAGAAACTTGGTCAATGTTTTATGAACTTGGCAGTATTGTATTAAAAACAAGATAACAAATGATAGCAGGTTAAGGGAGTGAGTGGGACTGAACACCATTACCTTTTGTTAGAGTTTCATTGTAACCTTTGCGCGCTTAAACTTCCGCTTCCTGTAAAACTAATTAACTTTTCTTTATACTTTACAGACAAAATAATATTGCATGCGACTACATGATAATGGTGCACGAACTGCAGCTATACTTGCAATAACAAAAAAGCAATTTCAAAATAGTTCAGTTACTTAAAGGAGCAAGAACAACAATAGCACCAGCAAAACAGCACTGGCATATTTGCCCATAAGAAATATAAATTAACAAACAATATGTGTCAATCTTCAAAAAGACGACTTTTTCTTACATAGAAACAAAAGCAACAGAAAACCAACAACAACAGCAACAACAACAACAATACTACTACTACTACTGCTACTTTTATTGCTACAACAAAGAAAGTCTTAGAACGAAACAGAGAAGAAAGCAGATCAAGATGACGATGATGGCGAAGGCATTACAAAAGGCAAAAACAAAGACAAGCAAACATGTTAACAGACAACAATTACCGCATTTATGGTGGTGGCTTATCATTGGCACAAACTTATTAAGTTTTTGCAGTTTAACGCATGCAATCAACAGTAATAGTCCCGACAATAGTATGCCAACAACAATGATACCAATACTGAAAGCAACAACGGCAACATCAATGGTTACAAGCAACAATGCCACGAATGAGAGTGTTTTGGTTAAGGAAACACTGCGGTACGGTAGTGAAGTTAAGGAAATTGAAAATCAAGCAGTAACCATAGCAGCAGCAATTGAAATGAACAAAAACTCAAATACGAATGCACACATGAACAACATTACTGCCGATACCATCAGTATGCAGAGACCGAATTATATTGGCCGCCCTACAACAACGTCTTGGAATGATTTAAGTGAAAAATTTATCCTTTGGCCTAATACCACAACAAATACCATGGAATGGTTAAATCTAACCGATGCCACCTTAAACAGCCAACATTCGGATTCAACAATAACTGGCAGTGCTACAGGAAGTATGGTTCCTTCAACGTTATCGTTCAACCATACAGATCTGAATTTATTTACATTTTATGAGGATTGTTTGGCCAACAGCAATACTTTTTCGCACATCTTTACAATTATACTCTACTCTGTGGTCTGTGTGGTGGGACTGTTTGGCAACACCCTGGTAATATGGGTGGTATTGCGTTTCTCTAAAATGCAAACTGTAACCAATATTTACATTTTGAATTTGGCCATAGCCGATGAATGTTTTCTCATTGGCATACCATTTCTGCTGTATACGATGCGTATTTGTAGCTGGAAATTTGGTGATTATATGTGCAAAGCCTATATGGTTAGCACATCGATAACACAATTTACCTCTTCCATATTTTTGCTTATAATGGCTGCGGATAGGTATATAGCAGTTTGTCATCCCATTGAATCCCCCAAATACAGGACACTGCGTATAGCGAAATTAGTTTCGTTATTAGCCTGGTTTACCTCGGCCATATTGATGCTGCCCGTTATATTGTTTGCCAATACAGTACGCCAGGAGGATGGCATAAATTTCTCTTGCAACATTGACTGGCCTGAAGTGTATAAGAAACATTCAGGCACCACTTTTATTTTATACACTTTCCTATTGGGATTTGCCACACCATTGTGCTTCATACTCATATTTTATTATCTGGTCATACGCAAACTACACTCTGTTCAACAAAAGCACACATCCAAAGAAAAGAAACGTTCACACCGCAAGGTAACACGTTTAGTATTGACTGTTATTACAGTGTACATTTTATGTTGGCTGCCTCATTGGATATCCCAGGTATCATTGATAAATGCCTTTGTGGGTCAACGTGAATTGTCAAGATTTGAAATTCTACTGTTTTTACTATTCGGCTGCTTGGCCTACTCAAACTCAGCCATGAATCCCATTTTGTATGCATTTCTTAGTGATAATTTTCGCAAATCGTTTTTCAGAGCCTTTACCTGCATGAATCAGCATGAAGTTGAAGCTCAACTAATCAATGAACACAGCGTTGTTACACACAAGCGTAGCGTTAGCGGCAGTAAACGTAAAACATCCAGGCACCTGTCAGTACCTCGAGCAGCTATACCAACACAAAACAATTGTTCCTTTTTGGCACCCACTACAGTGCATAATAATGGTAGTGGTAGTGGTAGTGGCAGTGCTGCCGTAAGTGCTAGCGGTTGTAGCGGCATTGGTGGCACTTCATCGGCCACTTCTACTTCCACTGCTACCACAGCAACCGACAAATCGGCAAATACCAATAAACACTCAAACGAGCAGCATTTAAACGGTGATGTCGTATGTATTAGCAGCAGCAGTAGCAACAAGACCAAAGATGATGAACGCATACACATGGTGGTCAGTCACGACCAACGATCGTCGCATGGACATAAAACAGAATTATGCAATGTTGACATACAAAGTCAAACAGATGTTTAGATGTCATCGAGTGTACATGCAGAAGTGTGTTTATAATTGACATTTAATTTCCTTACTTTTCTTAATGTGAAGGCAATTAAATAAGACATTTTCTTAATTAGCATTTAAATGTACGATTGAAAATCGTTGGAGGTATCAATAGTAATAGGAAATTAGAAGGCGGACATAAAAAAATGGTTGTAAATATTAAAAGAACAAGAAATTGATGTAAATACAATAACAATCTTAATTAAATATGCATTTAAGCGAATTTAATTTAAAGTCAAATTTGCTAAGAAATATTGAAAATCTTAAAGAAACAACACTTTTTCATAAGCTAGCATCAGCTTTTTTGGTAATATTTTATTTTTTTTTTTGCAACTATAGATAGATAACTATGAGGAAATTATTATTTTGTTTTTCCTTTCTATAGAAAAAAGATTTTATAGCACAATGAAAACGAATAATCAAAAGCTTATATAGACCAAATTGTGTATTAATACGACTTAATATAGTCAATGCAGGGCACTCGTGATAACGGAAACACTCGTTTTCGTCAACATTCCAAACCTTCGACCCTGTTTTTCTAACAGCATCTACTCTAAAACATCAACCAAACCACAAAGCTTTAAAACATTTACTCTAAATAAGACAAAGTTTTAGGTTCATTAACAGTTAAAACACATACACATACACAAGTGCGAACATAGATGTATTTTACGAAATTATCTCCGAATTTGGGGATTCCCTTTATAACTATTACAGAAATGAAGTTACATATGCATTGCCATTCTCTGTTCGGTTGATTTGTTATCAGAGTGGGCAACCTACCAATAAAACCCGTTTGGCTTTTTTATTTAAAGGGTTTTTTAGCTTATTTACAACATAAATAATTATAATTTAAGTATTGCGAGTAAAACTGAATTCGAACAGTTTTTTAGCTTAAGAAAGATTATGACAATCTATCAAATCACTGCTTACATTGTTTCTCCACCTCTTAGCCAATTTTTGATTTCCGTTTCAGAAAAAATCCTTTGTAGCCGGTTTTATATGTCTTCAAGTGGTTGGAAGTGGTTCAATGGCATGTCAAAAGATATTGTATCCGTAAAAACAGCCAATAGTCAGAATTAGCATACGCAGATGAGCCATTTGATCATTTCTAACTATTGTTTGGCATCTTTCGCTACGTAAGGCCGAGCGTTGCAATGCAAAAGAACAACTTTATCATGTTTGTATATTCAAAGATTTTTCTCATAATTTTAAGTTAAGTTAAGTTAGTGGCAACTTCGTTGAATCAAGGCACACTGGAGCACACATGAAGAGAAGCCTCTGTGTTAGTCGCCAAGTTGAGATTTATCAGTCATATACAAGCACAATCCCGCAAATCAAGTCGGAAACCAGCCCGACAGTCTAATGAACCTGCCTGATATCAATGGTCGATAATTTCGATAAACAATCTACGTCTAACTGGAGACGGATACTGGCAAATTAAAAGTTCCACATTCTCTCTTCCTCAGTTGCTCTGCAACCTCGGCGAAAGTCATTCGCCGGTAAGCGCAGCCTTTGCGCGTGGCCAATGAGGATAGACACACTAGAGGAGATGCTCCCATGTCCAATTTAAACAACTGATTGTAATGCCTATCATTCAATTTAGGCCAGGTGAGCCTAGCAATGAAGCAAGAATCCCCTCTAGATCTAGAATCTATCAGTATTCCATAAGTACTTTTCTCTAATAGACAACTTAACGGAGGACAGCATGGTTTAAACAAAGTAATTGCGATTTTCAGCAGCTCATAGAACACAATATCGCCTTGCTACCACCAAGAGTCCAAAATTGTGTTTTAAATACTAAAATAACGTATTTGTACAAACAAATCATAAAAATATTTTCGAATTAAACGAAATTTGGAAGCCGTTATAAAAACTCAATAAAACCCGAAAAAACCCATTAAAAAACTCAATAAATAAACCGATGAGTTGTCTGTTAAAAAAACCGTGTTTTTGCCAACCCTGCTTTTTATTCTTGTTCTTGTTTCTTTGAATTTGTTTTTGTTTGGTTTTAGCTTTTAAGCAATAAAAATTAATTTCTAAATTTTTAAACGTCAACACTCGCGGTTTTAATTAGTTGACGTTATCCCGAGTGCACTGTATAGCCAATTTGGTGTGCTTGAGGAATTACTGAATTTTTTAGGTTTTCAGTAAAACACTTGTATAAAAATTATTCACGATTGTTTATCCAATTTAACACAGAATTGTTTACTTTTGCCAGGTTTAGGATGAAATTCTTATGTCAACAGGTTTGTTTTTATTAAATTGGGTGCACAGATGTTAAGTAATATTAAAGACTTATTCTGAATTAAGGGCGATAGGCAATTTTTTTTTTTTTTTTGCAAAAGTAATGAGGAACTAAAATATGAATATTTGACAATTTTTATAAAATTTTCTTTATTATCGCGATTTGGCCTTTGATCATAACCGTTGAATTACAAGATGACGATTTTCTATTTGTCTAAACAAAAAAATTGTTATAAATAAAAGTGCGCATAAAAGTGATTTAAAGGGTGTTACACACATGAGCGCATATTGAACATACATTATAAAATATAAGAAATATATTTCATTAAATCTGTCTTTACAAAATAAATTATAAAAACCAAAGAATATTAATTCATATAAAAGCAAATGAAAACATTAAAATGTATTTAAATTATTATTACGGGTACTCCATTTAACCTGCTAAATTTCCGTTAAATTTTTAAACTTTAACCCTCATATTCATGAAAAAATAAAATGTATGTCTATGAAATCTAATTTAAGAAAATTTTCTTTAAATAAAATACATTTCAAACTTATTTGAAAGTTTATGAATATGGAGGTAAATATTTACGACTTTTTAAAATGAATATTAAAATTAGTATGAAGAAATATTTTACTACATAGGCTGCTAAAATTTTGAGCAACAATGTGGGCCTTCAAGAGACAAAAAAATTTTACTTTTATTTGCGTTTTTAACATGTTTCATATAAAGAAAAAATTAATTAAATAAATATAAAACAAATTTAAGCAACCAACAATTTACGAGTTGTAAAATTTAGCAGGTTAAACGAATACTCTTAATAATTTCTCTGTAAAAACTTTTATTGTCTGACGAAAAATGTATTTGTAGGCTTAAAGTAAGTTTATATTCTCTAAATATTTAAATTGTTAGATAAAAAAAAAAAAACTAAATAATAATGATAATAATAAGAAAAAATTATTTTCCATGGCCTTAATCATAATTAAAAAATATTGTATTCGTCTTGAAAATAGAAAAAAATTTTCATGAATATGACGATTGCACTGTAAATTACTGCCAAAAATGTTGTAATGCTATAATTGTAATAAAATGCTTAAGCAAACGTGTTGGATTTAAACCTTAAAAAACTAAATTTTAAAGTAAAAATTCGCAACCACATAAATGTTATCCAACTTTAAAAGCCAAAAATCAAGAGTTATGACATTAAGTTTATGTGGGTGATAAGGCTTGATATTTATAAAAAATAAATAATAAATAAAAGTATTTTAAAGTTCTATAACATAAAATTAGTTTATTAAATTTAAATTGCATATAAAAAACTACTTTTGTATTACTTTAGAATATAAACGATTGTAAAAACATTATTATAAATAAAAAATATAAATAAACTTGCTTCACTTGCATAAGACTGTTTTAAAAAAGGTATACAGGTAATATGTTAACTGGTTGGCATAAGGAGAACAACAAAATTCATGTGAAAGTTCAATTAAAAATCGAAAAAGTAAATTTCAATTTAAATTTATAAATCATTTGCATGGAAAACTTGTTTTATTCTTCTAAAAATCTTTAATTGTTCCTCAAAATTTGGTTTTTTACGTTAATAAATTTAAGATATAATTACCATTGTGTAGTCAATATTACCAGATCATTTGTTAAAGACTTAAAAAATATATATAAACGGTAATCCTATTGGGTATACAATTTAATAATGTCGATTTGGACAACATATGGTATAGCTATCACATATGGTTTGTGTCAATGATAACAAATATGGTATTTTCGAGGGTTAACATCTGTCATTGTCATTTTTCAATCGCTATAATAGTGTCGAATATATATGCCTAAAAAAGACGGTTTGCAGGGAAGGCTGATAACCTTCTTTCATTTGAAGAAAATGGCTGCTGAAACTTATCGATTGTTGTTAGAAGCTTATCGACGACAAACACCAACTCAAAAAACTTGTGAACGATAGTTTGAGCGATTCAAAAGTGATGATTTCGACCTGGTCAGCCGAAAATGTTTGAAGATGAGGAATTGGAAGCATTACTCGACAAAGACTGTTTCAAAACGCAAGAAGAATTCGCATTATCATTGGGAGTCAGACAACAAGTTATTTCTCTACGTTAAAAAGCATTGGAATTCATTCAAAATCAAGGCAGTTGGGTGCCATATAAATCAAAGTCGAGAGACGTTGAAAGGCGATTTTGCATGTCGGAAATGATGTTTGAACGCTGCAAAAAGAATTCATTTTTGCATCGTATCATTACTGATGATGAAAAAATTTATACACTTAGATAACCCCAAGCGAAAATATCTAAAGTAAAGCGAGGACAACTAGCCAAATCAACGTCGACGCTTAATATTCATGTAGTTGGTGGAATTAGAAGGGTGTTCTGTATTATGAGCTGTTAAAATCAGGTCAGACGCTCTCAAGGAATCCATACCAAAAACACTTGATTAGTTTGAAGAGAGTAATCAACGAAAAACGTCCGGAATATTCGGCCAGACACAAGGCCATAATTTTCCATCATTCCAATGCTCGGCCGCATGCAGCAAGACCGGTCAAAAGCTATGTATTGGGAAAACAGTAGATGGGAAGTTTTGGCCCACCCGCCTTATAGCCCAGAATTTGCCCCTTCTGACTACCATTGGCTTCGATCGATGTAAAACGCCCTTACTGGAATACGTTTCACTTCAAAACAGGGTATCAGAAATTGGCCTGATTCATTTTTTACCTCAAACCCGGACCAGTTCTATTGGCGCGAAAGATGGGGAAATGTAGTGGCTAACGATGGATTATAATGATGGATTATAATGGATGGATTATAATAAATGCATTTTTCGAGCAAAAAAAATCGGTATTATTAACTTGTATACCCAATAATTAAGCGTACAGTTTTAAAGGGAACTAAAATCTTTTTAAAAATATGCTGTCTGTTAAGCTTTCACTTTATATTTAAACATGAATTCATAAAACAGGAAAAAATTTTTTTTTTCAAATAAATCACATTATTTCATAGGAATTACGTTTAAGTGATATTTAATTGTTCATAAAGCAGCATATCGTATGAGCGATATTTAATTATGAGTTTGTAAATATAACTTATACGACACGTGGCCAAAGCGGAAGCCGAACAAGTTTTGCGTGTTGTATAAGTGATATTAAATATGTGTTTTCATATGAAATATTACTCATACGCACTCATACTCCATTATACAGTTCAACCTGGCAAAACAAAAGGTTTTCTGTAATATACTTACTAAGTTTTACACAAAATATTATATTTTTTTTTATTTCTACGTTTTTTACAAAATCAACAAAAATCATCGAAGTCTTCAAATAAAAGTGTGCAAAACAAAAGCAACAAATTTATATTTCGTTGGTAAACCCCTATTTTTTTAAACTTCGCCACGTCTGCGCGGCTTGGAATCAATATGGCTATTAAGTATGGATTTCGAGATACTTTTCCATTCACTTTTTAGTAATCGTAACTAAGGTGTAACAGCGATCAGGTTGAGAAAGATCCGTCGGGTAATTGCTGTTCTAAACAGACGGAGTAATTAAGAATTTGAATTGTTATTGCTTGTAACCTTCTTACAAGCAGTGTTGCACAAAACTGTGTTGAATGAAGGATTTTTAATTTAAAACTATAGACAATCTACGAACTCATAAATACACATTTTTAAAAAGGTAAAAACATAACAATACTGATTTTATTATACCTAGAGAACGGCTAGAAGGGCAGTTTCTGAACTTGGTCATTTACATTTTTTTCATGAGGAATACATTTTATAGGTATACAGCACAAATGCTCCCAGCAACGCGGGAATGGTTACTCTAGTAATGTATATAAAAGGAATATTTAAAAAAACAAAAATTTTGTTGGGATATCTGGTGTTTGTTTAGCATACAAATTATTGCCTTTCGGCTTTGTCACACAGCCAAATAGGTAGAATATTTCAAAAATTGTTTGGTGTTTTATTTTGGGTTTTATCGATTCGTAGACAAGTTTTGGTACATTTGACTTAACGCCCATACACAAAGGCTTTTCTACGCTAAGAAGGCAAATAAAATGGGTAATGGGTAAGAGAGAAAGAGAATTGACTACGTAAGATATACATATTTAAGCAAAGAGTCGCACAGGATTCGAAAGTATGAAAAAAAGTTAAATTAACTGGTATATTTAGTGGCATATAAAATTTTAAATGAACTTAAATTCTGACCAAAACCAAAAGTGAATGTTTCAAAACGTTTTTGCTGCATAAAAACGGTGAATTCAGCAATTTCATTTTCCTCTTGCCCTCATTCCATTTCTCTTCTCCCATATGCGCTAAATGCCGGCAATTTGCATGTGTAAAAGGATGGGAGTAGAGTAGTAAATGGTGTCATTAAATTTTGCTGTTGGTAGTATAAAACTACCAATAAAAAATTCTCTTTCTTTAATTTTTATTTCTGGCTTTCGTTTTCTATTGTTTTTTTTTCTTTCGCTTCTCTTAAATATTCATATTTTACCATAAACTTTTATTTGCGTAGATTTTATGTTGGCCATAAGTGGCGGCAATAGAAGTGGAAAAAAGTTTTTTTTTTACCACTTGTTGTATATCGAAAGCCTCTTTTCTCTTATGTGGAGTATTTTTCTGTGGAGGACCCTTTCAAAACAATACAAAACAACTCGAAAAATAAAAATAAGAAAAAGTTGAATTGGGTTCAACATTTTGTAAAAAGTTGAGTTGTGTGTGTAAAAAAAAGAAATAAAATATTTATGGTTTCATATGCTTATAACTTTTAACAATTAAAGGATGTTGGCACGTATTTAAAGCAATATTATTTATATTTATTTATTTCCTTTACAACAAAAAAATTGGGTATATTTTGTTGTTTTTTTTCTACTTTAGTTTCTAACAAGACATTAATCATTCGCAAATGTTTTTTCTCTAAAGTCATAGGCGGCTTTTATTAAAGTAGCTGTTAGAAGGGAAAGGAAAAGGTAAGCCTGAATGTAAAATATTATACTCCAAGGAATTTAAATGGTGGTGTATTAGAATATATTAAATAAAAAGAAAAGAAAGAGTTACTTAAGCATCTACTATTTTATATTTAACAAATACAAAATAGGGCATTTCTGAAAGTTTAGTGATAAATTGAAATGTTCTTTTAATAACTGTCTCCAAAGAGATTTATTGAACCACATAATGTTTAATTTAATTTCTTTATAAAAAATGATTTGAAACAAATGCTATAACTTCAGTGTTGCCACCTAGTGTGTAATTTTTAATAGTGTGTGTAGCTTGTGTGTAATTTGTGTGTAGTTTTACTTTTTGTTCTACTGCTTTCTTGAATCGCTATATATTAATCTCATATGTAAGGCAGCTTAAACGTTTTTGAATCGTTACCTCCTAATTTAGTATTTTTGGTTTCATTCCCGCTTGTTTCGTTTCTTGAAACTTCGGCTTTTAGCTGTTTGCTCCAATAGGCAAAAGCCGTTGTGTTTCTTCTATAACTTATAAGTGGGTTCCCAGCAGTACGTGTAATGTTATCTTATGGAGTTTCTTCGCATTTCTTCCTTAGGATATTGCTTTCATTCAAGGCTTGATTAGCTCGTGTTTGCCATTCGGCGTTCGATAATATATTCGGTCAAGAAAATTCCTATCATTTTTAAGTTTTTGTGCGGCACTGATAAAGGGTGGTTCTTTACTATTTGGTTTTTCAGTGTCAAAAAGGATTGATGACCTGTGACAATTGCAAAAATGTTCACTAAGGTTTGCCATTTGACCATAAAAGGCTCAATGGATGAGTCAACTAAGAGAATTTTTGAATTTGGTAGGAAAAGCAGTCAGAGTAAGTACTACAGGTGTCAATGTATCCTGATAAATGCACTATTTTGTGCGGTTTGTCAGCCGGCGGCATCATTGGACCGTACCTCTACAAAAACGATGAAAATTGCTACGATGGAGTTGATGGAGTATGGTATCGTACGATGTTTTACCGACTTTTTGTCCAGAATAGAAGCATTGGACTTGGTTGACATATGGTTCCAACAAAACAGTGCCAAATTCCACACGGCACACAATATCATGAACCTTTCAAGTGATGCATTTTTTTTGTGCGATAATTAAAAAACAAGTCAGTCCTAAAAGACGACATTACAGCTGCCATTAGTTCCAGCATTTCGACCAGTATGGAATGCTGGAAAAAGTACAGAAAGATGGAAAGTTTGTGTGTAATTTTAATGCCGGTTGTGTGCAAACCATAAAATACAGTGGCTACACTGTATAATTTATTTATTTATCTCTTACTATAGGCATTTGTGCAGCTACTCGTATACGTATGAGCAATTTTTAGTTTTCCTTGAAAATATTTCGATTTTGTAAAATTTTATAATTATGTTACTCGATACGAAATGAATAGAATTATAGCTCAAGTGTTGTAAAAGGATTAAAAAAAAATTGTTTTAAAACACTGGATAAAATATTCAAAAAACTGTGAAATTGATTGTAAACAGAAGATAAAAAATAAAATCAAGAAGTAAGTAAGTGACGTAGTGTAGTAGTTATATTACTTGAGCAGAAAACAAACAGCACAGGTTCGAACCTCAGGGAGGTTAAATGTTTAAATAATGTTGAGATAAGTCTTTCATTATTTTTGTTGGTAAAAGCGATCGAAAACTTTTAAAACCTTTTTCAGGGACTTCTAAGGCTTCAGTCAAAATTTTTCTCCCACTTGCAAAAAACTTGCGATTCATTCGGCCCTCCATCTATATTTTTTCTTGATCAGCGTATATCTAATAAAAAGTTATAACTTAAGGTAAAAAAATATTTTCTCTTTGTAGGCTACAACTTGAAATTTTTTGGTGGTTGACCTCTGGCTTTAAATTTAAGGGAAGGTTCTTGGGATAAAGTTCCCAAGTATTTTCTTTTGCATTGAATTGTTTTTTGTATCTCGGACCAAAAATGACTAAATATAGTAAATTTTTCTAAAAAAAATGTCAACTACCTTCTTTTAATTAATTTTCTTGCGAAAGAAGTTTAATTCGCATGCTTCTTTGCTTACGAGTAAAAACTCGCAAGCTTACTTCCGAATTATTATTCGATATCGAAAGCCAACCTAAGGAATTTGGATTAATTTTATTCGTGATCGAATAAGGGAATTCCTAATAGTCAAAAACTCGTTCATTCGAATAAAAATTCGTTCGTAGACGTATGACAGCCTTAGCCCTCAGGTTTTAACGAATGAAGTTTGAAATATTTATTTTCAATAAAATTATATTTGATTTTTTATGAAATATTGTTAATGTTTAAGTTCTTTTTGATTGGGTCAAAATAAAATAAAAGCACGTTGTTGTTGTTTTACAGTTTTTTATTTCCTCACTATATCTTTATACAGCTTGTCTTAATAAATATCCGTTTATGCATGACTTTTATTTACGCCTAAAAACGATTTTACTTTATAACAGCAAAACGATAACTACTATCTATGTATAAGGCGCCGCCTTTATATACAGGGTATCCGCCGGGAAGGTATACTACTTTGTTTTGCCGCCATTTTGATAAAAAATAGTCTTGGCAGTTCATATTTGGCAGCCGTGAAGTAGAGACGTGGCGAATTTATTATGGAAAAATATTCAGTAAACCAACGTGTTTTATTTGTTAAAACATTTTATCCAACCCCGATTTTCATGATTTTCGAAGAAGTAAGGTTCAATGATTCCTCCTGACCAATTTGCACACCAGAATGTCACTTTTAATGAATGCAAAGGTGACTGATGTATAATTTTAGGGTTTTCCATTACCCAGAACCTACTATTCTGCTTACTCACATAACCATTCAAATGAAAATGCGCCTCGTCACTCATTATGATTTTTTCATGAAAATCGATGATTGATTTTGATAAAATGTTTTAACGATTAAAACACGTTGGTTCACTTAATATTTTTCCATAATAAACGTCTCTACTTCACGGCTGCCAAATATGAACTGTCAAGACTAATATTTACCAAAATGGCGGCAAAACAAAGTAGTATACTTCTACTTCCCGGCGGACACCCTGTACAATTGACATTCCTTCCGAAAGTTCTTGTTCTTGCTACGATATTCGTATTATTTCCGTTAATTCAAATATAGCACATAAAAATAGTCAAATTGGCAATGCTGCCAAATATACCAAAATCCCACAATACAGTTTTAAAGACGCTGATGTGGTGTATTTTCTTTTTAGGCATTTTTATTTTCGTAACAGTATATATTGTTTATATAGTATTTCCTAGGAAAAATTCGTTAAATCTTTAGAGGACTTGATTTCGAATCTAACACCACAAATCGTTATATTTTTATTTATAACGTACCTTTTCAATCTCTGTATGTCTTCCATTATGTTTATTTTTTCCTTTATCTTTTCTGGTAATTTATTATCCTTCCTTGGTCATTGCCATTGTTAGCTATTGCTTGCTTTCTTACGCTGGTTTTTCACAAGCAGAAACATGACTTTTACAGAAACAAAAATTTAAAAAGCAAAGTAAAGAAGACAAATAAATGTGATTTTCCTGATTTTTAACAGAAATTTTCTAAATTGTCATAAAACGTTAGACTTGATTTTTTTTTCTTTTTTCTGCTGTTGCTCACTTAAAACTTTAGTTGAAATTGCTTTTGTATTATGGTACGTTTTTTTTTAGATTTATATGTCACATGTTTTCTATGCTAAACACGTTTTAACCTGATAAACAGGTACACAATAAAAATGATGTTGTTTAAATAAAGATTCTCCTTTAACCTGATTTATTTATTTCTCTTTTCTTTTTTTTTAAATTTTAAGACTTTCGTTCGGTAATATAATATTATTTGGCACAATATCACAAAAAAGGCATAAATCTGTGCTGTTTATCTTGAATGAAAGAAATAAACATTATCGTGAACATTAACGCACATACATATATACCTGGTATTTATGAAAATATTTTTAAAATGTTAATGTGTTTTCTTTAAACACATCATTTCAATGTCATTAAAACTTGGTGGAAAAGTGTAAAACATAAAAATGTCATAAATAATTACAGGAAGTAAGCGAATCAGGTTAAAAACAATGAAAACAATTAAATACCAAAAAAATATATTAAACGAAAATAAATTCAATCAAATAAATGGCTTTTGTTTAAAAACATTTTTTGTTTCAAAATAAAATCTTGTTTTTTTATTAAAGTAATTTCTTTAAAATAAATTTACAAAATTTTTCTAAGAAATTTCTGATGAATTGTTATATTTCTCTGTGCTCTTCCCTATTGTGTATTAATTTTAAAAATTTTATCAAAATACAACAGCAGTTGGAGATAAGAGCGTTTTTTTTTTAAAGAATAGCACTCTCTCACAAAACAACATCCTTTAAACTTGACGATCAGCACCTTCATGTTAAAGTTCTTAACTTTTCTAGGGGAAGATATTCGTTAAAGACTGAATAGCGTTAGTTTTAGTCCAATTCTTCTGAAGAATGACCAAACATACACAAATCCGCTTGAAAAGGCAAAAGTTTTGGCTCAATTATTTGCAGGTAATTCTTGCTTGCTGGTGAACATTCAACAGCTGCGCGAAATCAAGAGGGTATTAGTGATTATGTCTAGTATGTATATAGTTTCGAGCTTTGTTTCGCTGTAAAAACGCGTCTTGAAAATCTCAATGTTAATAAGTCAACGTTATTTTTCTTTGCTGATAATGATTGAAGGTTGCTAATGTATTTGCCAATCCTTAAAAAGGGTAAGGCTACCCACCCTGAAAACTAGCGAGAGCAAAGAGGTTGGCATGAGGCGCTGGTATCAAATTATTGCTTTTGGTGTCGGTAGTCACTTCTCTTGATTGATATAGAGCTTTCTCACAGAGCGCTTTATAAGAATAGTTGTAGATGGGATTTACTCTGAAGAGTTCAGGATAAAATCAGGAGTAACGCAAGGCTTTGTTTTCCTCCTACCCTATTTCCAATAACACATGGGCTGAAAGGTCCCGGGCCTAACAAAGAAAACACTTTTTTTTGTTCAATCATTCCAAAGACGCTCTAACATTTCAATACCACTTTTGTAGAACAATTAATCTTCTGCTTCAAAAAAGGCCCCAGTTTCAGCCATAACCTTCACATTCGTGCGAAATTTTTTACAGGCGAACACAAACAAATACGGTAGATTAGGGAAAAAGTTCAATTCAATTCATGTAATTTTGCCATTGTTTTGCGTAAGCAAGCGCAGCACCCACTTTGTACAGAGCTTTCTGATAGTCAAATGCTGATGTAATATAAAGCCAAGACATTCTTTTGATTTTTTTTTACGATGTCAGCAACATCACTTTTCGATCATTCAAAACGATTTTGTGGATTTATTTTATTTTCTGGTGTTACCACCTCATTTGGACGTCCACTGCATTTTGCATCATCTGTGTTACTACGACCACGTTTGAAGTCAGCAAATCAATTCTTTAGTATTGTGTCAGATGGAGTGGAGTCACTTTCATTTGAATGATACTTTTTCCCATCAAGAAGCAGTGTAGAATGAAAACATGAATTTGTTTTTGATCCATTGTTCTGAAAATAATAAAATTAGCGTCACTTTTAGCACAATAGCTCGCAATAGTTTGAGTTTAATAGAATATTGTTACGAAAATGAAAATGCTGAAAAGGAAATTCACCACATCAGGGAATTGTTGTGAGATTTTAGCTATAAACTTTATTGGCTTGTGTCAAAGCTTGCCATTATTGCCATAATTACCTGTACTAGTTGTTGCCAGTTCTTCTTTTTTGTGAATTATAATTTTACAGAAGATTTGAGTCTGTACTAGAGCAGTCAAAACTAAAAATGAATGCTATAAAAAATGGCGCATTGCGGTTGGTGAGTTAGTTATCGTTTGGCTGTCATAAAGTAAAGTCTGTTTAGGCGTAAATAAAAGTGTTGTATAAATGAATCTGAATTTGCTGTATAAAAGTTATAGTGTAGTAAATAAAAACTATGCGACAATAGCAATAGTGGTGTTTAATTTTATTTTAACGCCAATTAAAGGAACTCAATCGTTTGAAAAAGGTTAAATCCTAACAATATTATGAGATTTTAACAGCTGCCTTCTGAAGTTAAGCACTAACTGAAAAAGAGGTTTAGGCAATAAAACTGGCGCTATCTATGTGTTATGCACGGAACTATTCAGCCC
Source organism: Wohlfahrtia magnifica (assembly GCA_023159175.1). Classification (NCBI taxonomy): domain Eukaryota; kingdom Metazoa; phylum Arthropoda; class Insecta; order Diptera; family Sarcophagidae; genus Wohlfahrtia; species Wohlfahrtia magnifica. The sequence continues at coordinate 17,735 of JAKWBJ010000044.1, read as the reverse complement.
ATTTGTTATTTCTGCTCTTTGGCTGATGACAGGAACATTTGTCATTCACATTCTTTCTTGGTGAGAAAAGGCATATACAATAATAATACACTCTCCGAGTGAAGCCCTTTTTACTTTATATCAAAAATTAAACTGCATTGTTTTACCCTCTTGAATCTAATCGATGTGAATCAAATTGGTGGATAGAACTATGTTAGCCTTCTTTAGCACTCGTTTATCTGAAGAAACCCTGCGTTATGATTGTTCTTTGGCTTCATTTTTAGTCTAAAATTACAAAATAAAGCGAAAGCTTGTTGGAATTGCACGATTGTGCTCATGTGTTAAGTGAAATCGCGGCACAGTTTTTTATATAAAAAGTGTACAAAAAGCATTCCAAAGATTTGCATGAGGCCACTTTATTTGGTAATAAGACATGAATGCGCACCACAGGTAAAGAAGTTGTAAAAGAAAAGGGCTTTAGGCCACATTTAATTGATTGATGAATTGTTTTTTTATCATATCATTTTTATTTTAAAAATAAAATAAAATATTTTTGTCTTTTTCATGGTCTTTCAATCGAATGGCAAACATATCATCCACTATATTTGTATTTAAGAAATTGACATTTACGTGAACGCCTTGTTGCCACAGCCTACGCCCCTAGTAGGTTTTGTCTATTCTGCAAAACAAAAAAAAAAAAAAAAAAACAAAAAACAAAATCAACTAGAAATGCTTTAATTTAAATTTGAATTTACAAACAAACTAAGAAGAACAGCGCGTTAGACATTGGTTTAAGCCATACCCTCGTATAGAGATTATATCATAATTTATAACTTATTTGTTAGATTTTAGTTGAACTAGGAGTACAACATGTAAAAGCTTTGCATAAATTTGTCCGTCTGTTTGTTTGTTTATCATCCTTAAGTTACACAAACAATATCAATTCCATTAAAATACAATTTTAAATAGTTTTTCTTGCTAAAAGCATTTTTATTTTACATCTGTTTCTACCCTCGACTGGGTGTAGTAAAAAAATCTATAGAAATCAACAAAAGTTTCATATTTTTTTTATTTATTTTTTTTATTTTGATTCGATCCAAAATATTACGGTTTAAATCTCACATTCAAATTCAAAAACCGAAGGGTTGTTGCTCACGCCAAATTGCATATGAAAACTGAACTTGGGAGGGTAAAATGGAGAAAAATAATAATAAAAAAACAAAAATATAGTAAAGCTTACTTACATTTTTATTTTTTTGTTTGTTTTTTGTTTTTGCCTGGAAGGCAACAAATTTTTTTATCCATGTACTTACTCCCTTGTATGGTAAGCGTTACGTATGCAAATTCATGCGATTCATACAAACATTCCATATGATGTGAAATGATAATTTTATTCCTTATTTTGTTTATTTATGTTGGCAAATTGTTTTATACACTTTGATATTATTCTATAAGAGACACAGCATTTATTTTCATTTTTTTTTTTTAATTTGCTTATGAATGATAAAAAATTTTATTAAAAGTCAATAAAGGAACTGAAGCAAGCAAATATACAATAAGATATGCTATTGAAAGATAAAGTAAAACAGAAACAATAAAAGAGAAAAGCATTGAATGGTATTATAGCTGGCCAAGCTCGTTTATTTGAAGCATTACAACAATTGCGTTATAAATATGTTTGTATGTATTGTCTTTATCAATAGATTTTGTATATAAATCTTCTATTAAGAAAATTAATTAGAAGTTTTTGATATAAAATTGGTATTATGTTGTAAAACAAGATTTTATTCAATTCAATAGAAATGGCATTTTTAATAAAAATCATTGACAAAACCAAACATATTTATTTCTATTTTCAATTGTCTTAATAATACAATTTCTTTAATTAAATTGACTTTTACAGAAAATGTAAAAGTTTTCATTTGTGTTTTATAAATACTGATATGTTCAAAATTGCTTTTTTGAATTGTTTTTAAAATTAGTATAACACTATGCAACAAATGGAAAAAAATATTGTGATCTTATATAACGACTCTATATTTTTGATGTGCTATGGTCGCTTAAATTCAAATATCATCAGCATTTCAGATTCTATGGATAAATTTTTTTGTTTAGAATTTTTTTTTAGATTTTTAAAGATAACTTCTAAAATACGGGATATACAGGGTGTCCGCCGAGAAGGTATACTATTTTGTTTGTTTATAATTTTCGATAATATGAAAGAAAATGGGTCTTATATTGATAAATGTTTCATTTAATGTCGGCAATTACATATGTATGGAATACAATATCTGATAAATACTTGCCTCTGTTAGCCTCACAAATGCGAGCAGTTTCGAGCACATTTTGCATTATATTCTCACACATTTCACGCGGTATTTCATTAATTTCATCATGAATATTTTGTTTGAGTTGCTCCAGCGTTTCTGGTTTGTTGGCATACGAGGGCGGCTTGATACTGAAGCTACCTAAGTAGGAAATAAACATTTTTTTTTTTCAAAAACCATTCATTTCTCAACATAGTCTCCTTTTAGCTAAATACACTTAGTAAGACGATTTTCCAACTTTTTTATACCATCTGAGTAATACGATTTTGGGAACTCCTCAAAATACGCATTAGTTGCGGTAATCACTTCTTCATTTGAGATGAATCTTTTTCCTGCGAGCTTTTTTTTCAAGTTTGGAAATAGGAAAAAGTCACTAGGGACTAAATCTGGACTATAAGGTGGATGATCAACCAATTCTAAGTGGATTTCTCATAGTTTTAGCATCGTATCTAATGCTATGTGAACCGGTGCGCTATCTTGAAGAAAAAGCACTTTTTTCTTGTTTCAATGTTGTCGTATTTCCTTGATTGCATCAACCAATTGATGCAATAATGCACGATAATACTCTCATGTGATTGTGCAAACCCAAAATACAGTGGCCATAACCTTGCCAGCCAATTTCGCTGTCTTCGCCTTCTTCGGAGCACTTCCACCAGCTTCCACACATTGTTTCGATATATTTTTGGTGTGTAATGGTTGACCTACGTTTCATCAACACTTATTAATCTAACCCCACAATTATCCAATATGCCTAATTCTCTTCCATTGAGGTACCATCTCTTCTAAAATCATGTTCTTATCGCTTTTCTCAGTCTATTGAACTGAAAAAACACATTGTCAGAGGTTCTCTGTGAGCTTTGTCACTGTAGAAACTGATCAAATGCGTATGGGTTCGAAGACATTGCCTTTTGTCCATTTTTTCCACTAAAAATGCCTTTTTCCACTAAAAATGCCTTAAGAACCATGATGTTAGGTGTTCATAGTCATTTTTAGCACACAATCTATCCATAAATGCATAAAAATCGTATATTGAATTTTCAACAATTTTTCATGGATGTATGTATGTATGCTTTATTCGTCAATGTACCCAAGACACACCCCAAACCCCACAATTATCCAATATGCCTAATTCTCTTCCATTGAGGTACCATCTCTTCTAAAATCATGTTCTTATCGCTTTTCTCAGTCTATTGAACTGAAAAAACACATTGTCAGAGGTTCTCTGTCAGCTTTGTCACTGTAGAAACTGATCAAATGCGTATGGGTTCGAAGACATTGCCTTTTGTCCATTTTTTCCACTAAATATGCCTTAAGAACCATGATGTTAGGTGTTCGTAGTCATTTTTAGCATACAATCTATCCATAAATGCATAAAAATCGTATATTTAATTTTCAACAATTTTTCATGGATGTATGTATGTATGCTTTATTGGTCAATCTACCCAAGACACACCCCAAACCCCACAATTATCCAATATGCCTAATTCTCTTCCATTGAGGTACCATCTCTTCTAAAATTATGTTCTTATCGCTTTTCTCAGTCTATTGAACTGAAAAAACACATTGTCAGAGGTTCTCTGTCAGCTAATTCTAATTCTCTTCCATTGAGGTACCATCTCTTCTAAAATCATGTTCTTATCGCTTTTCTCAGTCTATTGAACTGAAAAAACACATTGTCAGAGGTTCTCTGTCAGCTTTGTCACTGTAGAAACTGATCAAATGCGTATGGGTTCGAAGACATTGCCTTTTGTCCATTTTTTCCACTAAAAATGCCTTAAGAACCATGATGTTAGGTGTTCATAGTCATTTTTAGCACACGATCTATCCATAAATGCATAAAAATCGTATATTTAATTTTCAACAATTTTTCATGGATGCATGTATGTATGCTTTATTCGTCAATGTACCCAAGACACACCCCAAACCCCACAATTATCCAATATGCCTAATTCTCTTCCATTGAGGTACCATCTCTTCTAAAATCATGTTCTTATCGCTTTTCTCAGTCTATAGAACTGAAAAAACACATTGTCAGAGGTTCTCTGTCAGCTTTGTCACTGTAGAAACTGATCAAATGCGTATGGGTTCGAAGACATTGCCTTTTGTCCATTTTTTCCACTAAATATGCCTTAAGAACCATAATGTTAGGTATTCATTGCACACAATCTATCCATAAATGCATAAAAATCGTATATTAATTTTCAACAATTTTTCATGGATGTATGTATGTATGCTTTATTCGTCAATGTACCCAAGACACACCCCAAACCTCACAATTATCCAATATGCCTAATTCTCTTCCATTGAGGTACCATCTCTTCTAAAATCATGTTCTTATCGCTTTTCTCAGTCTATTGAACTGAAAAAACACATTGTCAGAGGTTCTCTGTCAGCTTTGTCACTGTAGAAACTGATCAAATGCGTATGGGTTCGAAGACATTGCCTTTTGTCCATTTTTTCCACTAAAAATGCCTTAAGAACCATGATGTTAGGTGTTCATAGTCATTTTTAGCACACAGTCTATCCATAAATGCATAAAAATCGTATATTTAATTTTCAACAATTTTTCATGGATGTATGTATGTATGCTTTATTCGTCAATGTACCCAAGACACACCCCAAACCCCACAATTATCCAATATGCCTAATTCTCTTCCATTGAGGTACCATCTCTTCTAAAATCATGTTCTTATCGCTTTTCTCAGTCTATTGAACTGAAAAAACACATTGTCAGAGGTTCTCTGTCAGCTTTGTCACTGTAGAAACTGATCAAATGCGTATGGGTTCGAAGACATTGCCTTTTGTCCATTTTTTCCACTAAAAATGCCTTAAGAACCATGATGTTAGGTGTTCATAGTCATTTTTAGCGCACAATCTATCCACAAATGCATAAAAATCGTATATTTAATTTTCAACAATTTTTCATGGATGTATGTATGTATGCTTTATTCGTCAATGTACCCAAGACACACCCCAAACCCCACAATTATCCAATATGCCTAATTCTCTTCCATTGAGGTACCATTTCTTCTAAAATCATGTTCTTATCGCTTTTCTCAGTCTATTGAACTGAAAAAACACATTGTCAGAGGTTCTCTGTCAGCTTTGTCACTGTAGAAACTGATCAAATTCGTATGGGTTCGAATACATTGCCTTTTGTACATTCTTTCCACTAAAAATGCCTTAAGAACCATGATGTTAGGTGTTCATAGTCATTTTTAGCACACAATCTATCCACAAATGCATAAAAATCGTATATTTAATTTTCAACAATTTTTCATGGATGTATGTATGTATGCTTTATTCGTCAATGTACCCAAGACACACCCCAAACCCCACAATTATCCAATATGCCTAATTCTCTTCCATTGAGGTACCATCTCTTCTAAAATCATGTTCTTATCGCTTTTCTCAGTCTATTGAACTGAAAAAACACATTGTCAGAGGTTCTCTGTCAGCTTTGTCACTGTAGAAACTGATCAAATGCGTATGGGTTCGAAGACATTGCCTTTTGTCCATTTTTTCCACTAAAAATGCCTTAAGAACCATGATGTTAGGTGTTCATAGTCATTTTTAGCACACAATCTATCCATAAATGCATAAAAATCGTATATTTAATTTTCAACAATTTTTCATGGATGTATGTATGTATGCTTTATTCGTCAATGTACCCAAGACACACCCCAAACCCCACAATTATCCAATATGCCTAATTCTCTTCCATTGAGGTACCATCTCTTCTAAAATCATGTTCTTATCGCTTTTCTCAGTCTATTGAACTGAAAAAACACATTGTCAGAGGTTCTCTGTCAGCTTTGTCACTGTAGAAACTGATCAAATGCGTATGGGTTCGAAGACATTGCCTTTTGTCCATTTTTTCCACTAAAAATGCCTTAAGAACCATGATGTTAGGTGTTCATAGTCATTTTTAGCACACAATCTATCCATAAATGCATAAAAATCGTATATTTAATTTTCAACAATTTTTCATGGATGTATGTATGTATGCTTTATTCGTCAATGTACCCAAGACACACCCCAAACCCCACAATTATCCAATATGCCTAATTCTCTTCCATTGAGGTACCATCTCTTCTAAAATCATGTTCTTATCGCTTTTCTCAGTCTATTGAACTGAAAAAACACATTGTCAGAGGTTCTCTGTCAGCTTTGTCACTGTAGAAACTGATCAAATGCGTATGGGTTCGAAGACATTGCCTTTTGTCCATTTTTTCCACTAAAAATGCCTTAAGAACCATGATGTTAGGTGTTCATAGTCATTTTTAGCACACAATCTATCCATAAATGCATAAAAATCGTATATTTAATTTTCAACAATTTTTCATGGATGTATGTATGTATGCTTTATTCGTCAATGTACCCAAGACACACCCCAAACCCCACAATTATCCAATATGCCTAATTCTCTTCCATTGAGGTACCATCTCTTCTAAAATCATGTTCTTATCGCTTTTCTCAGTCTATTGAACTGAAAAAACACATTGTCAGAGGTTCTCTGTCAGCTTTGTCACTGTAGAAACTGATCAAATGCGTATGGGTTCGAAGACATTGCCTTTTGTCCATTTTTTCCACTAAAAATGCCTTAAGAACCATGATGTTAGGTGTTCATAGTCATTTTTAGCACACAATCTATCCATAAATGCATAAAAATCGTATATTTAATTTTCAACAATTTTTCATGGATGTATGTATGTATGCTTTATTCGTCAATGTACCCAAGACACACCCCAAACCCCACAATTATCCAATATGCCTAATTCTCTTCCATTGAGGTACCATCTCTTCTAAAATCATGTTCTTATCGCTTTTCTCAGTCTATTGAACTGAAAAAACACATTGTCAGAGGTTCTCTGTCAGCTTTGTCACTGTAGAAACTGATCAAATGCGTATGGGTTCGAAGACATTGCCTTTTGTCCATTTTTTCCACTAAAAATGCCTTAAGAACCATGATGTTAGGTGTTCATAGTCATTTTTAGCACACAATCTATCCATAAATGCATAAAAATCGTATATTTAATTTTCAACAATTTTTCATGGATGTATGTATGTATGCTTTATTCGTCAATGTACCCAAGACACACCCCAAACCCCACAATTATCCAATATGCCTAATTCTCTTCCATTGAGGTACCATCTCTTCTAAAATCATGTTCTTATCGCTTTTCTCAGTCTATTGAACTGAAAAAACACATTGTCAGAGGTTCTCTGTCAGCTTTGTCACTGTAGAAACTGATCAAATGCGTATGGGTTCGAAGACATTGCCTTTTGTCCATTTTTTCCACTAAAAATGCCTTAAGAACCATGATGTTAGGTGTTCATAGTCATTTTTAGCACACAATCTATCCATAAATGCATAAAAATCGTATATTTAATTTTCAACAATTTTTCATGGATGTATGTATGTATGCTTTATTCGTCAATGTACCCAAGACACACCCCAAACCCCACAATTATCCAATATGCCTAATTCTCTTCCATTGAGGTACCATCTCTTCTAAAATCATGTTCTTATCGCTTTTCTCAGTCTATTGAACTGAAAAAACACATTGTCAGAGGTTCTCTGTCAGCTTTGTCACTGTAGAAACTGATCAAATGCGTATGGGTTCGAAGACATTGCCTTTTGTCCATTTTTTCCACTAAAAATGCCTTAAGAACCATGATGTTAGGTGTTCATAGTCATTTTTAGCACACAATCTATCCATAAATGCATAAAAATCGTATATTTAATTTTCAACAATTTTTCATGGATGTATGTATGTATGCTTTATTCGTCAATGTACCCAAGACACACCCCAAACCCCACAATTATCCAATATGCCTAATTCTCTTCCATTGAGGTACCATCTCTTCTAAAATCATGTTCTTATCGCTTTTCTCAGTCTATTGAACTGAAAAAACACATTGTCAGAGGTTCTCTGTCAGCTTTGTCACTGTAGAAACTGATCAAATGCGTATGGGTTCGAAGACATTGCCTTTTGTCCATTTTTTCCACTAAAAATGCCTTAAGAACCATGATGTTAGGTGTTCATAGTCATTTTTAGCACACAATCTATCCATAAATGCATAAAAATCGTATATTTAATTTTCAACAATTTTTCATGGATGTATGTATGTATGCTTTATTGGTCAATGTACCCAAGACACACCCCAAACCCCACAATTATCCAATATGCCTAATTCTCTTCCATTGAGGTACCATCTCTTCTAAAATCATGTTCTTATCGCTTTTCTCAGTCTATTGAACTGAAAAAACACATTGTCAGAGGTTCTCTGTCAGCTTTGTCACTGTAGAAACTGATCAAATGCGTATGGGTTCGAAGACATTGCCTTTTGTCCATTTTTTCCACTAAAAATGCCTTAAGAACCATGATGTTAGGTGTTCATAGTCATTTTTAGCACACAATCTATCCATAAATGCATAAAAATCGTATATTTAATTTTCAACAATTTTTCATGGATGTATGTATGTATGCTTTATTCGTCAATGTACCCAAGACACACCCCAAACCCCACAATTATCCAATATGCCTAATTCTCTTCCATTGAGGTACCATCTCTTCTAAAATCATGTTCTTATCGCTTTTCTCAGTCTATTGAACTGAAAAAACACATTGTCAGAGGTTCTCTGTCAGCTTTGTCACTGTAGAAACTGATCAAATGCGTATGGGTTCGAAGACATTGCCTTTTGTCCATTTTTTCCACTAAAAATGCCTTAAGAACCATGATGTTAGGTGTTCATAGTCATTTTTAGCACACAATCTATCCATAAATGCATAAAAATCGTATATTTAATTTTCAACAATTTTTCATGGATGTATGTATGTATGCTTTATTGGTCAATGTACCCAAGACACACCCCAAACCCCACAATTATCCAATATGCCTAATTCTCTTCCATTGAGGTACCATCTCTTCTAAAATCATGTTCTTATCGCTTTTCTCAGTCTATTGAACTGAAAAAACACATTGTCAGAGGTTCTCTGTCAGCTTTGTCACTGTAGAAACTGATCAAATGCGTATGGGTTCGAAGACATTGCCTTTTGTCCATTTTTTCCACTAAAAATGCCTTAAGAACCATGATGTTAGGTGTTCATAGTCATTTTTAGCACACAATCTATCCATAAATGCATAAAAATCGTATATTTAATTTTCAACAATTTTTCATGGATGTATGTATGTATGCTTTATTCGTCAATGTACCCAAGACACACCCCAAACCCCACAATTATCCAATATGCCTAATTCTCTTCCATTGAGGTACCATCTCTTCTAAAATCATGTTCTTATCGCTTTTCTCAGTCTATTGAACTGAAAAAACACATTGTCAGAGGTTCTCTGTCAGCTTTGTCACTGTAGAAACTGATCAAATGCGTATGGGTTCGAAGACATTGCCTTTTGTCCATTTTTTCCACTAAAAATGCCTTAAGAACCATGATGTTAGGTGTTCATAGTCATTTTTAGCACACAATCTATCCATAAATGCATAAAAATCGTATATTTAATTTTCAACAATTTTTCATGGATGTATGTATGTATGCTTTATTCGTCAATGTACCCAAGACACACCCCAAACCCCACAATTATCCAATATGCCTAATTCTCTTCCATTGAGGTACCATCTCTTCTAAAATCATGTTCTTATCGCTTTTCTCAGTCTATTGAACTGAAAAAACACATTGTCAGAGGTTCTCTGTCAGCTTTGTCACTGTAGAAACTGATCAAATGCGTATGGGTTCGAAGACATTGCCTTTTGTCCATTTTTTCCACTAAAAATGCCTTAAGAACCATGATGTTAGGTGTTCATAGTCATTTTTAGCACACAATCTATCCATAAATGCATAAAAATCGTATATTTAATTTTCAACAATTTTTCATGGATGTATGTATGTATGCTTTATTCGTCAATGTACCCAAGACACACCCCAAACCCCACAATTATCCAATATGCCTAATTCTCTTCCATTGAGGTACCATCTCTTCTAAAATCATGTTCTTATCGCTTTTCTCAGTCTATTGAACTGAAAAAACACATTGTCAGAGGTTCTCTGTCAGCTTTGTCACTGTAGAAACTGATCAAATGCGTATGGGTTCGAAGACATTGCCTTTTGTCCATTTTTTCCACTAAAAATGCCTTAAGAACCATGATGTTAGGTGTTCATAGTCATTTTTAGCACACAATCTATCCATAAATGCATAAAAATCGTATATTTAATTTTCAACAATTTTTCATGGATGTATGTATGTATGCTTTATTGGTCAATGTACCCAAGACACACCCCAAACCCCACAATTATCCAATATGCCTAATTCTCTTCCATTGAGGTACCATCTCTTCTAAAATCATGTTCTTATCGCTTTTCTCAGTCTATTGAACTGAAAAAACACATTGTCAGAGGTTCTCTGTCAGCTTTGTCACTGTAGAAACTGATCAAATGCGTATGGGTTCGAAGACATTGCCTTTTGTCCATTTTTTCCACTAAAAATGCCTTAAGAACCATGATGTTAGGTGTTCATAGTCATTTTTAGCACACAATCTATCCATAAATGCATAAAAATCGTATATTTAATTTTCAACAATTTTTCATGGATGTATGTATGTATGCTTTATTCGTCAATGTACCCAAGACACACCCCAAACCCCACAATTATCCAATATGCCTAATTCTCTTCCATTGAGGTACCATCTCTTCTAAAATCATGTTCTTATCGCTTTTCTCAGTCTATTGAACTGAAAAAACACATTGTCAGAGGTTCTCTGTCAGCTTTGTCACTGTAGAAACTGATCAAATGCGTATGGGTTCGAAGACATTGCCTTTTGTCCATTTTTTCCACTAAAAATGCCTTAAGAACCATGATGTTAGGTGTTCATAGTCATTTTTAGCACACAATCTATCCATAAATGCATAAAAATCGTATATTTAATTTTCAACAATTTTTCATGGATGTATGTATGTATGCTTTATTGGTCAATGTACCCAAGACACACCCCAAACCCCACAATTATCCAATTTGCCTAATTCTCTTCCATTGAGGTACCATCTCTTCTAAAATCATGTTCTTATCGCTTTTCTCAGTCTATTGAACTGAAAAAACACATTGTCAGAGGTTCTCTGTCAGCTTTGTCACTGTAGAAACTGATCAAATGCGTATGGGTTCGAAGACATTGCCTTTTGTCCATTTTTTCCACTAAAAATGCCTTAAGAACCATGATGTTAGGTGTTCATAGTCATTTTTAGCACACAATCTATCCATAAATGCATAAAAATCGTATATTTAATTTTCAACAATTTTTCATGGATGTATGTATGTATGCTTTATTCGTCAATGTACCCAAGACACACCCCAAACCCCACAATTATCCAATATGCCTAATTCTCTTCCATTGAGGTACCATCTCTTCTAAAATCATGTTCTTATCGCTTTTCTCAGTCTATTGAACTGAAAAAACACATTGTCAGAGGTTCTCTGTCAGCTTTGTCACTGTAGAAACTGATCAAATGCGTATGGGTTCGAAGACATTGCCTTTTGTCCATTTTTTCCACTAAAAATGCCTTAAGAACCATGATGTTAGGTGTTCATAGTCATTTTTAGCACACAATCTATCCATAAATGCATAAAAATCGTATATTTAATTTTCAACAATTTTTCATGGATGTATGTATGTATGCTTTATTCGTCAATGTACCCAAGACACACCCCAAACCCCACAATTATCCAATATGCCTAATTCTCTTCCATTGAGGTACCATCTCTTCTAAAATCATGTTCTTATCGCTTTTCTCAGTCTATTGAACTGAAAAAACACATTGTCAGAGGTTCTCTGTCAGCTTTGTCACTGTAGAAACTGATCAAATGCGTATGGGTTCGAAGACATTGCCTTTTGTCCATTTTTTCCACTAAAAATGCCTTAAGAACCATGATGTTAGGTGTTCATAGTCATTTTTAGCACACAATCTATCCATAAATGCATAAAAATCGTATATTTAATTTTCAACAATTTTTCATGGATGTATGTATGTATGCTTTATTCGTCAATGTACCCAAGACACACCCCAAACCCCACAATTATCCAATATGCCTAATTCTCTTCCATTGAGGTACCATCTCTTCTAAAATCATGTTCTTATCGCTTTTCTCAGTCTATTGAACTGAAAAAACACATTGTCAGAGGTTCTCTGTCAGCTTTGTCACTGTAGAAACTGATCAAATGCGTATGGGTTCGAAGACATTGCCTTTTGTCCATTTTTTCCACTAAAAATGCCTTAAGAACCATGATGTTAGGTGTTCATAGTCATTTTTAGCACACAATCTATCCATAAATGCATAAAAATCGTATATTTAATTTTCAACAATTTTTCATGGATGTATGTATGTATGCTTTATTCGTCAATGTACCCAAGACACACCCCAAACCCCACAATTATCCAATATGCCTAATTCTCTTCCATTGAGGTACCATCTCTTCTAAAATCATGTTCTTATCGCTTTTCTCAGTCTATTGAACTGAAAAAACACATTGTCAGAGGTTCTCTGTCAGCTTTGTCACTGTAGAAACTGATCAAATGCGTATGGGTTCGAAGACATTGCCTTTTGTCCATTTTTTCCACTAAAAATGCCTTAAGAACCATGATGTTAGGTGTTCATAGTCATTTTTAGCACACAATCTATCCATAAATGCATAAAAATCGTATATTTAATTTTCAACAATTTTTCATGGATGTATGTATGTATGCTTTATTCGTCAATGTACCCAAGACACACCCCAAACCCCACAATTATCCAATATGCCTAATTCTCTTCCATTGAGGTACCATCTCTTCTAAAATCATGTTCTTATCGCTTTTCTCAGTCTATTGAACTGAAAAAACACATTGTCAGAGGTTCTCTGTCAGCTTTGTCACTGTAGAAACTGATCAAATGCGTATGGGTTCGAAGACATTGCCTTTTGTCCATTTTTTCCACTAAAAATGCCTTAAGAACCATGATGTTAGGTGTTCATAGTCATTTTTAGCACACAATCTATCCATAAATGCATAAAAATCGTATATTTAATTTTCAACAATTTTTCATGGATGTATGTATGTATGCTTTATTCGTCAATGTACCCAAGACACACCCCAAACCCCACAATTATCCAATATGCCTAATTCTCTTCCATTGAGGTACCATCTCTTCTAAAATCATGTTCTTATCGCTTTTCTCAGTCTATTGAACTGAAAAAACACATTGTCAGAGGTTCTCTGTCAGCTTTGTCACTGTAGAAACTGATCAAATGCGTATGGGTTCGAAGACATTGCCTTTTGTCCATTTTTTCCACTAAAAATGCCTTAAGAACCATGATGTTAGGTGTTCATAGTCATTTTTAGCACACAATCTATCCATAAATGCATAAAAATCGTATATTTAATTTTCAACAATTTTTCATGGATGTATGTATGTATGCTTTATTCGTCAATGTACCCAAGACACACCCCAAACCCCACAATTATCCAATTTGATGCCTAATTCTCTTCCATTGAGGTACCATCTCTTCTAAAATCATGTTCTTATCGCTTTTCTCAGTCTATTGAACTGAAAAAACACATTGTCAGAGGTTCTCTGTCAGCTTTGTCACTGTAGAAACTGATCAAATGCGTATGGGTTCGAAGACATTGCCTTTTGTCCATTTTTTCCACTAAAAATGCCTTAAGAACCATGATGTTAGGTGTTCATAGTCATTTTTAGCACACAATCTATCCATAAATGCATAAAAATCGTATATTTAATTTTCAACAATTTTTCATGGATGTATGTATGTATGCTTTATTCGTCAATGTACCCAAGACACACCCCAAACCCCACAATTATCCAATATGCCTAATTCTCTTCCATTGAGGTACCATCTCTTCTAAAATCATGTTCTTATCGCTTTTCTCAGTCTATTGAACTGAAAAAACACATTGTCAGAGGTTCTCTGTCAGCTTTGTCACTGTAGAAACTGATCAAATGCGTATGGGTTCGAAGACATTGCCTTTTGTCCATTTTTTCCACTAAAAATGCCTTAAGAACCATGATGTTAGGTGTTCATAGTCATTTTTAGCACACAATCTATCCATAAATGCATAAAAATCGTATATTTAATTTTCAACAATTTTTCATGGATGTATGTATGTATGCTTTATTCGTCAATGTACCCAAGACACACCCCAAACCCCACAATTATCCAATATGCCTAATTCTCTTCCATTGAGGTACCATCTCTTCTAAAATCATGTTCTTATCGCTTTTCTCAGTCTATTGAACTGAAAAAACACATTGTCAGAGGTTCTCTGTCAGCTTTGTCACTGTAGAAACTGATCAAATGCGTATGGGTTCGAAGACATTGCCTTTTGTCCATTTTTTCCACTAAAAATGCCTTAAGAACCATGATGTTAGGTGTTCATAGTCATTTTTAGCACACAATCTATCCATAAATGCATAAAAATCGTATATTTAATTTTCAACAATTTTTCATGGATGTATGTATGTATGCTTTATTCGTCAATGTACCCAAGACACACCCCAAACCCCACAATTATCCAATATGCCTAATTCTCTTCCATTGAGGTACCATCTCTTCTAAAATCATGTTCTTATCGCTTTTCTCAGTCTATTGAACTGAAAAAACACATTGTCAGAGGTTCTCTGTCAGCTTTGTCACTGTAGAAACTGATCAAATGCGTATGGGTTCGAAGACATTGCCTTTTGTCCATTTTTTCCACTAAAAATGCCTTAAGAACCATGATGTTAGGTGTTCATAGTCATTTTTAGCACACAATCTATCCATAAATGCATAAAAATCGTATATTTAATTTTCAACAATTTTTCATGGATGTATGTATGTATGCTTTATTCGTCAATGTACCCAAGACACACCCCAAACCCCACAATTATCCAATATGCCTAATTCTCTTCCATTGAGGTACCATCTCTTCTAAAATCATGTTCTTATCGCTTTTCTCAGTCTATTGAACTGAAAAAACACATTGTCAGAGGTTCTCTGTCAGCTTTGTCACTGTAGAAACTGATCAAATGCGTATGGGTTCGAAGACATTGCCTTTTGTCCATTTTTTCCACTAAAAATGCCTTAAGAACCATGATGTTAGGTGTTCATAGTCATTTTTAGCACACAATCTATCCATAAATGCATAAAAATCGTATATTTAATTTTCAACAATTTTTCATGGATGTATGTATGTATGCTTTATTCGTCAATGTACCCAAGACACACCCCAAACCCCACAATTATCCAATATGCCTAATTCTCTTCCATTGAGGTACCATCTCTTCTAAAATCATGTTCTTATCGCTTTTCTCAGTCTATTGAACTGAAAAAACACATTGTCAGAGGTTCTCTGTCAGCTTTGTCACTGTAGAAACTGATCAAATGCGTATGGGTTCGAAGACATTGCCTTTTGTCCATTTTTTCCACTAAAAATGCCTTAAGAACCATGATGTTAGGTGTTCATAGTCATTTTTAGCACACAATCTATCCATAAATGCATAAAAATCGTATATTTAATTTTCAACAATTTTTCATGGATGTATGTATGTATGCTTTATTCGTCAATGTACCCAAGACACACCCCAAACCCCACAATTATCCAATATGCCTAATTCTCTTCCATTGAGGTACCATCTCTTCTAAAATCATGTTCTTATCGCTTTTCTCAGTCTATTGAACTGAAAAAACACATTGTCAGAGGTTCTCTGTCAGCTTTGTCACTGTAGAAACTGATCAAATGCGTATGGGTTCGAAGACATTGCCTTTTGTCCATTTTTTCCACTAAAAATGCCTTAAGAACCATGATGTTAGGTGTTCATAGTCATTTTTAGCACACAATCTATCCATAAATGCATAAAAATCGTATATTTAATTTTCAACAATTTTTCATGGATGTATGTATGTATGCTTTATTGGTCAATGTACCCAAGACACACCCCAAACCCCACAATTATCCAATATGCCTAATTCTCTTCCATTGAGGTACCATCTCTTCTAAAATCATGTTCTTATCGCTTTTCTCAGTCTATTGAACTGAAAAAACACATTGTCAGAGGTTCTCTGTCAGCTTTGTCACTGTAGAAACTGATCAAATGCGTATGGGTTCGAAGACATTGCCTTTTGTCCATTTTTTCCACTAAAAATGCCTTAAGAACCATGATGTTAGGTGTTCATAGTCATTTTTAGCACACAATCTATCCATAAATGCATAAAAATCGTATATTTAATTTTCAACAATTTTTCATGGATGTATGTATGTATGCTTTATTCGTCAATGTACCCAAGACACACCCCAAACCCCACAATTATCCAATATGCCTAATTCTCTTCCATTGAGGTACCATCTCTTCTAAAATCATGTTCTTATCGCTTTTCTCAGTCTATTGAACTGAAAAAACACATTGTCAGAGGTTCTCTGTCAGCTTTGTCACTGTAGAAACTGATCAAATGCGTATGGGTTCGAAGACATTGCCTTTTGTCCATTTTTTCCACTAAAAATGCCTTAAGAACCATGATGTTAGGTGTTCATAGTCATTTTTAGCACACAATCTATCCATAAATGCATAAAAATCGTATATTTAATTTTCAACAATTTTTCATGGATGTATGTATGTATGCTTTATTCGTCAATGTACCCAAGACACACCCCAAACCCCACAATTATCCAATATGCCTAATTCTCTTCCATTGAGGTACCATCTCTTCTAAAATCATGTTCTTATCGCTTTTCTCAGTCTATTGAACTGAAAAAACACATTGTCAGAGGTTCTCTGTCAGCTTTGTCACTGTAGAAACTGATCAAATGCGTATGGGTTCGAAGACATTGCCTTTTGTCCATTTTTTCCACTAAAAATGCCTTAAGAACCATGATGTTAGGTGTTCATAGTCATTTTTAGCACACAATCTATCCATAAATGCATAAAAATCGTATATTTAATTTTCAACAATTTTTCATGGATGTATGTATGTATGCTTTATTCGTCAATGTACCCAAGACACACCCCAAACCCCACAATTATCCAATATGCCTAATTCTCTTCCATTGAGGTACCATCTCTTCTAAAATCATGTTCTTATCGCTTTTCTCAGTCTATTGAACTGAAAAAACACATTGTCAGAGGTTCTCTGTCAGCTTTGTCACTGTAGAAACTGATCAAATGCGTATGGGTTCGAAGACATTGCCTTTTGTCCATTTTTTCCACTAAAAATGCCTTAAGAACCATGATGTTAGGTGTTCATAGTCATTTTTAGCACACAATCTATCCATAAATGCATAAAAATCGTATATTTAATTTTCAACAATTTTTCATGGATGTATGTATGTATGCTTTATTGGTCAATGTACCCAAGACACACCCCAAACCCCACAATTATCCAATATGCCT